>JARJLE010000040.1:0-600000 GCA_029289555.1 Mycena latifolia | reverse complement strand
AGAGGTCGCAGATCTTTGGATCTGAGACACCATCAAGCCACGTGCGGGACCCTCCCCCCCCTCAAATCGGGAAGGCAGCCGAGGCGCCGCCCATTTCCTATTCACTTGGCCTTGTCTAATTCCGATGCATTTCATGTCTAAATGAGAGATACAAGCCACCAGGCCTCATTCAACTTGCTGAAATACATTTAAGTCACCATTGGTTGCAGCCGGCGCCTCGGCTGCCTTCCCGATTTGGGGGGGGAGGGTCCCGCACGTGGCTTGATGGGTGTGTCAGATCCAACGATTTGCGACCTCTTGTACTCCAGGGAGACTATTGTCCTCCCCTAGATAGGTGCGCACGTTGATAAGCATCCGTTTGTCTGACCAATGGATATGGCATCTTTGAAGGACCAGCATTCTCTTTTCATTTCTGTTTCCCTCGGATTGCAGTCTTAGGATGGGAGGACTCCTTCCGGAGACAATCCGTGTCTTCATTGTTACAGAATACAAGGGCGGATAACTTAGCCAGTCACAGGGAAAGCAACAACGAGCATCAACAGGTCTCAGCCTGGTGGTCACCTGGTAGTCGCCATATCCCATGTTGAGGGTTTCCCCAGCGTGAGGGTGTTATATCCTCCCCAATGAAGCTCCAACCATACTCTGCTGGTCTGCAGGATTCAACTACTGTCACAAGGTGGTCCGCCTCATTACCGAAATTCTGACGGCAATGTATGTTAAACAGATACCATAATGATATTTATCGGACCTGCCTTTAGCCATTTAACGAGTCCTGGCTGATCCAATTCAGGCAGGTAGGTCCGGAACCCATTCTGAACCAACCCGCGCAACATCGCTAGTAGTTCTATCACCGGAGGTGCATTGATGAGCTGGCACCATTGAGAGGCGAACTGCCAGTGTGTCGAGGCTCTGGGCCAGGACCACCCCAAGATGTTTCTGGATATCATGTCAAGCTCTGCTGTCCTGTTATGGATAGGTTAAGTTTTTACAACTTGTTAGATCCTTGAACCCACCTGCACATGAGAAGGCGTAGTGCAATTTCCGCTGCTCTGAATTTAACCGCTGGTGATGGGTTCCAGGCCAAAAAATCTGTGACTCTCTGACGGGTCTTTGTTCGACCTAAGAGCTCTAGGACCTCGTTGAAGCTCCACAGCCTCTGCATGATGATCCCAAGCGAGGAGTGAATAATCAACATCTGTCCGTGGTGGAGGTGTTCGACGCCCCACGCCTCGTAGACCTCCAGGACCTCGGGAATTGGATTGAACAATGTAGCCAGTAACACATCCCACACGCAATTGAGCTCGTGAGCTAATCGGGTGTTGTACTAACAACGCTTCAACATTATGTAAAACCGCTCATGCAAACAAAGATCACCGTGTGTTTGTCCATCGCCTCCAGGAAGTCAATCATGTTGAGAAATCTGCGAGTCATCGCCTTGGCGTCACGACAGAGTATCTTCAACCGCTCTGGATGGAGGCAGTCTTGGAAACTCGTTAGGCATTTTTGGAGGTATCCGTGATGGTCTGTGGCCGAGACATAATGATTTCTCCAATGGCGGTGACTATATCCGGACCTGTGGAACAATGAGGTTGGGACAGAAAGAAACCGAAAGTGATTGTCGACTGACGTGGCACTCGCGTGATGATCTGGGTGAACGACGCTGTCATGGACAATCGAAAAACAAAGCTTTGCCACCTGCTCGTGATGCTGATTCATATCCAGGAAGAAAGGACCGGCTCGTTTCGGATTCCAAAAGAAGTCTTGCAGCGATGCATGATGGATATGGATCCGGCGATCGTCCGCATCAGGGATAAAAATGAGGGAATGAAGTCCTCGTAGAGCTATTCTGACGCTTCCACGGGGGAGACCGAGGAACTCGTCCATGAATGATACACACTGCGTCCAGTGGCCCGGCGTGGCAAAATAGGTCCCTAAGATACGCACTAGGAGAGACACATTCGGGTTGGCCGATAGGATGAATGTATAGAGTGCGTCAAGATCCGCAAATACCGAAGTGTCCGTCTGAGCTGCCGCCACGCTGAGAACTAGGCGGAGCTGCTCAATTGGGTGGCAATACTCGTCGTCCACGAACTTTATCACCGTTGCAGCATAGATAAATTGCCCAGAGGCGCTGTGGACAAGGCTGTCCAGATCTCGTTGCGAGGGCCAGACCGAATCGATTCCAGATTGGCTGGGGAAGCGCTTTTGCTGGATCTCGGAGAAGCTATCGCGCAGGTATCGCAGAATATCAAGGCCAGGATTAAACGCCTCGTCTAGTACCAGACGACGGAAGCGAGCGTCTGGGGGCAAAGACTCGAAAGCTTCGCGAATGTGAGGTTCGGGACGGCTGCAGATGAGAAACAGGATGGCTAGGTTATTGTCGGCGGCGATTTGAAAGAGGATCTTCACGATGCGGCTCTGAATTGCCTTCCCTTGGCACTCATCTAGACCGTCAATAATTACCAGATGTCGCTTGTGAGGCACGACATCTAGCTTGCCCATTGGATCCACGAGCAAAGCCTGAGCCTGCGCCTCTAGGGCCTTGTCGCAGATCGCCGGGTCCGTCTCCACCGCGAGACCAATGTGTCTCCGTAATTTCGGGATGTGCAGCGCCAGCTGGTACGCGATAGTGGGGAACAGGGTTTTCCCGGAACTGCCGTCAACGCGCCATTTGGCGAAAAAGAAGGCAGCGGCAAGCTTGTTCGCAGCGACCCATTTCTCTGCCATAGTTTGCGCGACCGCAGATTTCCCCGCCCCAGCAGGACCGTACAGCCACATGACGGAGGGCCCCTGGTCCCCTTCGTCCGCCCATGCTTGGATTGTATTTTGCACGGCCGTTCTAGTGGCGGGGTGACACTGTGGAGGCGGGAAGCGCTGTTCGGAGTTGTAGAAAGCATCCCCCGAGATACTGCGCTGTAGGATAGTGATCCCTAGCCCAAGGGTCAGCCACATTACACAGGGAAGGCGTCAATGATTGCGACTTGCCGTTTTCTCCGTGGGCTTGCACGAGGTCCCCCGCGACCTTGTACTCATTGTGATTTCCGGAGACCTGGTTGAATATGCCCCCAGATTGAACGTGGAGGCGGTAGGTCTCGACAAGAGACATGGGAGGTGCGGTAGCACTTGTAGCACTGCCTCGCTCGCTTATTTTGCGATAGTCGATGGCGGTGCATCATCGGGAGCAGTCGGTTACCAAACGCCCGAAATGGCTCTGACAAGGAACGAGTGTTGTATTCGGCGGGGGGCCAGAAAATGTCTGGCGACGCCATTCGTATCGACACCGGGATGGAAGACCTGAAGCAGAAGGCCCTATCGTCGAAGCGCGGACCAAAGTGATGCCGAACTTGAAGCGCCCGCACTGCGCAGAGAGAGGCGCCGAAGGTAAGGGGGTGGAAGGTGCCTATATCCTATATTCGTAGACTTCGCGCGCCCAGCGTAATATACGCAATCAAGGACCATCACTGACGTCGTACCGCGCTAGAACATTGCCGGCTGACGCTTCAGGTCCCAGGATGGACTCCTGCGCTTGCGCACCAGTCAGCCAGCCGTTCTACGTTCGACGATATAATGACACACATTCAAAATTATGAGCCACCGAGATTGTCCCATACTTCTTCCGCTGGATCGTTTCAGCACGTTTCAGCATTTAGGACTCGGAATCCATTGGCAGTTACGGTGCACGTCCGCAGACACCTGCGTCGCTAGGACCATATCTGAACGCCCAATGCCACGAAAGTCCCCCCACTTCACAGAAACGTATGATGGGCCTTGTCGGACACCAGGTGCGACATCAAAAGCTCCATCGCGAAATCTCAAAACGTGGAGGTCTTCACGAGGCTGATACTCGAGAGTCCCGTTCTTCGACTGCAAGAGGGAGACATGACAGCATATGCGGCCGGCCTTGTACTGGGGCAAGCAAGAACATATCCGCGGCCCTGAAAATCAATTTAGCGTAGAATCCGCCTAGTAAACCAGGACAGCACGAACCCGTCCCCGTTGAGATCACTAACAACAACCTGCGCGTCATCCAATGCAGTGGCTGACGGCCCATCGGATGCAAACCCGCTTCCGTTTAAAGTGCGCTATATGTTAGAAGCAGGCCGTACTCGTAAGCCTACTCAAGCGCAAGAAGTGCCTTGTGAGTTCGCCGTCCTCGTAAACTTGCGCGGAAATCGGGGTAAGAGTTAGCGAGCCAGCGAGAGAGCTTCGAAGGGAACAACGATACCTTGTCGGGACAACAGAAACGAGTTTAGAACCGGGGACAAACGCCACTCGTCTTAGAGGGGGGGTTATTATACTCGTGAGGTCCAAATGTCTGAAGAGTTGGTCAAATCGCACCCACTCGGCCCATCTACAGAGTTATTTATGCTCAAATGGATGTCCGGCAAAACCTGAAAGCGAATAAGCCTGCGAATCGGTTTGGATAGGCCTGGTAGTCTGCATCGTTAGTCGGCACCAACGCCTAGCTGGTAGATCCTTGTTGAGATCTGACGGATACTCCGATGACTCTGCTCGGCGTCAATGTTGGCTGCCACAAGCACGAGGATGAAAATACCGGGCGGATGGGTTGAAACAAACCGCAGTATCTTAGCGCAGACGCCGGTGAAAGAGGCCGCTCGATTCGTACTATACATACACTGCTCACAGGCAGATTATTATACACCCTCCATTCGAGTTCTGTTTTCAAGTTAGTACGACGCCGCCAGGCGCTTCATGATGTACTCCTGCGCCTGTGTACCAAAACCTCAGCCAAGGATAAGATAAATTTCGAAATACGCACGGAGATGGGCTCGTACTTCTTCGGGCGCGCCGCGCTCCACGTCCCGGGGATGCAGTCCACCACTTTGCCGAAGTCCTGTCAGTGTCGGTCAGTGTGTATAAAGCAAGTGGGTCCCAAACGGGATGTAAACGCACCGCAGAGCAGAACTGCGGGAACGTCGATCAGCAATGCGACTAGAGATGGAGGGATCGGCGCACGTAAGGGATGGAGTACCGGTCGGGGATCATCCCGTCGGAGGACTGCGCTTGGGGCGGGGCGCGTACACGGTGAATGGTGCTCCGGATTGTATCATTGGACCCTGGTTAATTCCAGTGAGAGGTGGCGGCGCTCATAGGACGGAAATGTACAGCGCATCATGAAGTCGCCCGCGTTCACAACGAGGGCGCCGGGGACGGGTGGGGCAGGCTGTTCCGGAATGTAAGCAACAATTCATCCGGTGCGAAGGTCTCGCGCTCACCCGGAACGAGCCCGGCATATGCGGGTCCTCCACCTCCAGTCCCCCAACGTCGTCTTGCAGCAGCAGGGTAATTGAACCGAAATCCGAATGCTGCCCGATGCGGGCGATCTTCTCGGTCTGCAGGGCTTCCGCTGGTACACTGCATCGTCTCAGTATTGCGATCCGGCGTAGAAATATTTTTATTTTGATACACCTGGGATAATGCAGCAGCCGCAGTTGGTTATCCGGCGTCGTGTGATACTCGAGGAAATACTCTTCCGGAAGCCCGAGTCCCAGCGCGAGCGCACGCAGGATGTCCAATTCAATGTGGTGGTAGAGCTGCAGGCAAGATGGTATCAGGACACGCACCCGGGAGAAATTACGCAGAGGTGGGTCACCCAGAAGAAGTCGAGGCACGCTTCCTTGAAGCCTGGCATCACGCCCTCGGGGAGCCAGATGTTCGGCATCACCTCGTCGCCCTCGCGCCCGCACTCGAAGCTCTCCTTCGCGTCTGGCGCCTGTGCGCGTCGTTCGGCGATCGCATCCACGTCGTACACATGCTGGCTGACTTTCTCTTTCCCCGGGGCAGAGTACCCTGCGGTCCAAAGCCTTTAATAATGCCCGGTGCGGAGTTCTGTGCTTACCTCGGTGGTGTGTTCCGGAAGGCGGGTGCGGCGCGAGCTGCTTGACCTCCATGGGCTGCGCGAAAAATTCCTTGGACTGCGCACGTTAAGGGAAAACGTCCGCCACATCTATGTGTGCCCACCAGTGCGAACATCTTCTCTACTCGCGCCACGGGTATACCGTGGTTGATGAGGTAAACGAATCCGATTTCCTGGAACGAGGAGACGATCTTGTCACCGACTTCTTGCTTGCTAGATCCGTCAAGGAAGGGGGAAAAGTCGACGATAGCAATACCGCTGGCAGCGGCAATGTCGCGAGCCTCGTGTTTCGAGTCCATGGTGGCTGAAGGCAGGAAGTTGATCAGCTTACGCTTGTCGTTGGTTGTATGGCGCCAGCCTGCCGGCGTCTGCCGGCTTTCCACATTAGGAAGCCTTCTCTCACTCTGAGTTCAGTATGAGATTGCCTGGGGCGGCTTGCATCCTGGAGCCCGGGGTTTTATCAACAGAACTACTGATACGGTATTTGCTGAACCTGAGCAGTATTAAATTGCGACTTCAACTTGGGAGTTCTCGTGTATTCTGTTGTATGCACCCGCAAAATGCGGCCGATCCTCGAGCCATCCAGTATGCGTACCTCGCTAGCTACAATTAATATACAGCCCCTAATTCATGACAGTGTCCTCAGGGGAAAAATAGAATCCAGAGAAATGGCTGCCAATGTGCGTGCGATAGAATCAAATTTATGTGTGCGATAGTCGAGGACCTCGATTCGTTCATCCATTGGAGGTCGTGACGGGGCATAGCGAATCCGAAGGGTATCATGCTGAAATTCACAGTGCCCTTTGATCCCACAGATAAGGCTCAGTCAGGGTCACAGCAGAATTCGAACAACTTGAAACGAGCTCACAGGAACTGTCTTATCCGGCGCAGCGCGCGCCGAATTCCTTTCTGCATTATGATAATTGATATCGGAATCAGAATTACGACGAGGGACGATCGGCGAGACGCACCCGAATTTTGCGCCGCCACCCTCCCGCGCGTCCCACTTCTGCTTCTTCTTCGCGCAGCGGGTCGAACGCGGTGAACGTGAGCCGCCGCGGCGAGTCCACTGTTTTCGCGGGGGGGTTGGGCGCGAGCGGCGCCTCGGGCGGCGCGGGATCCTCTTCTTCCTCGAGGACAGCAGCGTTTTTGTATGGATGCGCGAAGTAGTTCGGGGCGTGGAGCAGCGGCTCCTGGGACTCGGGGCGCGCGCGCCGGGCGTGCCGGGCGCTGGGATACAGCGTCGAATGTATCGCGTGGCTCGAGGTGGACGGCTCGGAGGCGAAGGACTCGGGGTATCCGGCCTGTATCCTGTGTGAGTGTAGTCACTCGTAAGGTGCATGCACGGTACGCACGGAAACGAAACGGGATTCAGAGTCGGGCACGGCGGGCGAATCGTGATACGGCGCGGACGCGTACTTGGGGCCCCATATGAGTGGGCGGAACCAAGCCCGAGTGGGAGAACGTCACAGCGTACCTCGTTCACGTAGATGTAGCTCGCCGAGCCGCTGTACGGGTGATTCATCCCTGCTGGACGCAGACCTGATGGCCCACACGAAGCCCGTGGTTCTTGCTCAGAGAAGGGATCTGAGGCGTACGTGGCAGTAGCAGAGGGAACGAGTGCCTGTGTCAGGCCATGGGACCCATGGGACTCGTTGGCGGGATCCAGGGAGAGCCAGAGAGGCGGGCCGACGTTCGTCCATCAAAGATGGACATGAATCAGATGCCAGTCGCTTGGAATAGCCGATGGCTAGGTTATCATCGGCGCATTTTTCGCATTACCTCCGCCGGCTCTTGAACGCCACTCCGTCGAATGTAGTTATATTTCGACGTGTTCATGAACTTCGGTGAAATTTCCACTCGCCGAGATGGATGACAGGTCGCAGAGTACATTGTTGAAATCGGCCGTCAAGCGTCCGCGGAGTCCGGACTAGATTGCAACTCGGGGCCGTTGCAGCCGTGCGCCTGATGTGCGAAGTTCCCTCTGATGAGACTCACGAATAGGAAGGTAGCATAATAATAATTTGCGGCCTTTAATTTCAGGGACACTGGATTTGTGCCTGTAATCCTGGCGTCGTCGCACATGGAACTCTGGTCATTTTCCGAGGTTGGGAAAATTTACTGGAGGGAGGGGCTTGTTAATTCTGCTCGCGGAAGCTGGAAGAATATAGTCATGATCAACGCACGAGGATTCTACCCAGGACCTGGTTCCTCATACGTTGTGAGGATTAACGATGTTCTGCAGCACAATAGTCGACACTCGTCCGTACAAGAAGAAATAGAAATACGTACATTTATGCTCCCAAGTTCGTGATGACGCGTCGCCGATTACTCGGTGAGGCGTAAAACCCAGGCCGTCAAGGAGACAATGCGGGAAACACCGGTGGAGACGGTGCACGAGGCAGCGATAAGGGCAGAGCCAGCTGATACATAAGGTCTACACGGAAGGGAGTCTTCGGCCGGAAGTTCTTGATAATCCAGGCATGGGACCCGGGCGAAGAGCTGTGAAAGATACCTACCATTGAGATAGTGAGGATTTACAAGATATTCTCCGGCCGGAGCTCGTGGTGCAAAATAGAACAGAGCGTCTGGCTGAGTGGCGGTGGGGTAGAATGAACGTGAGTTCAGAGGCGACTAAAGGAAGCTCGGTGGGGATTCTGGTGCCGAGCCCGACGACCCACAGGGAGCCAGATGTGGCTGCAGAACTGTGAATTGGGGGTGGAAACTTAGAGACTAAGAACGGCTTTCAGAAATAGGAGGAAATCTACAGCTATAATTTCATTCCTCCTGGCCCTGAGCACATGAGAAACGGCAAAAAGGGCACAGAGGCTCACGATATACTTCGCCCAGGTCGTATCTCCTTCGTGAGCCTCGCCAAATCCTGGGGTAAAGGTAGCGACAAGGTGGCGGTCGAGAACAAGAAGGTTTTAAACTCCGCTCATTACATGTGACCTATCACGAGTCACACTGCGCCAACCTTATCGCATTCGCCCATGTCGCCAACGTGTTCCATAGCACATCTGAAGATTGGCGCATTTTGGGCGCTCTTAGCGGCGTCAGTTGGTTAGACGAAATCCCAGTGAACGATTCACGGAAGAGCTCGCCATGCGCCTCCTTGGTGACGGAAAGATGGTGTCGGCATTTTCGTTCGAAATTACGGCGAACCAGACTCACCTTCAAGGTATTCCTTTGTTCCTAGCGTTATAATATAAAATTCACGCATAACAGGTCATCACTACACCGTGTTCCCATTGACTTTGGGCCAGATCATTCCGGGAATATGCAGTGACCGAAATGCATCTGGACGCCGGGAATTGGGATTATGATCGCTGGGGCTCTCCATCTGAACCGGGCGTCGGTGCTGGAGCTGAACTTTGGGCATGGATGGATGATAGCGCTCGCGATAGGCTGGTTTATTCAGGGTAAGGGCTCTCATTGATTGATTTTAGGGCTCGACATAATTGGCGAGGCCTCCGAAACTCTCTGGCTGCGCTTTTCTGTGTTTCACTCGGCGCTTTCGATGAACAGCGGACGACTTCGCTCGCTCTTGCGTTCCCACGGACTGTCGGCCTGCCGCTGGATCCTTTGGCCGATCGTCAACACACCACGATGCGGCATATGTCTTTACCGTCCGAGTACGTCTGCACTGAGAACTTGACGCCATTTTTAAAACTCCTACCCTGCAAGTCTTCGGCTGGGATCTCGAGCTTGTTGAATCCCCACAGAGTCTTTGATGCCGATTGGCACGGCATGGGCTTGCATGTGGTCTGGAAAAACGATATAGAACTTGTTCTCCGCCTAACCTTCCAGGCCGTATCCGATCCGCTTCGCTTCTCGGCCTCGTTAGTTGCATTTGCGCTTTTATGCAGCTGAATGCTGAACAGGCAGATAGAGTGGCCTTTTTCTCTGTGTTCTGGCACGTCATTGAAGTGGCTTGTCCCTTGTCCGCCTCGAGTCATGTTGAGCTTGAGGTGCCGGCCGATTTCACCTACACTGTTACTCCAGACCCATCTTTCAGTCGTGACGGCCGTGCAACTTTTGATATCCTCAATGGTAAGTCTTTCCACGGAGTCGAACTTTCAAGTATCCACGAGCATGCGGTAGGAACACCATTGGATATTAAACTAGCTTCGACCTCGAAGCCTCTCCAGCGTCAGTCCTTTTTCTCTTGAGATGGGTTGACTCTGATATCATTGTCACAGCGAGCATGCATTCCCCTTCCAGTCCCATAACCGCAAGACGAGTCCTGCGCGGCTCAGGCCAAGCTCTGGGCCAGATGTCCGTGGTCATCGGCAACAGGGCCGCGCACGAAGTGCAGGCGCTTTATTTGGAAACCATGCCGTGGATTGTTCAACTGTACCTCCATACGCTGCATGCTTCCATCGACTATCGTCCACGAGGTTGTTCACACCGCTATTTTTACTCAGGGTCCAGAAAATATTAACGTCTTTTTAGATGACTTGATTCACAACATCTCCTACATTCCTTCTATACCTCCCTTGAGGGCAGCGACTTTTCAGGCTGTGTTAAACCTCCCCCCCCAAAGTATAATGCACCTAACGTTCGATGTGAAAAAGGCGTTTTTGCGGTACAGTGAACACCCACCAGATGCCCAGCGTGGATGGAATCTACCGCAAGCCGTTCTCATCCCCCTCCGGACCGACGCCCCTCAAACCGCCGGCAACCCGTTGGCAAATCGGATCTATATACGCCCTCTCCTTGTCAACCTTGCTACGCCCGACTTCAGCATGCCGTACAATGTAATTCTGCTCACCAGTATCGTCACGGCGTACGTATTTACAGGAGTTATGAACATCCTCACCGGTTCCGCGTCCATCTTTTAGGACGTGCTTGATAATATATTGTCCCTCACCTCCCACACTTCTTCCGGCGTGCCGATGCATGTGCCTTGATGCTCCCGGGATGTACACGCCCCGAAGAAGCTCACGTTACTTGGCCCGGTGACTTTCCGCCGAACGTAGGAAATTTCTAAACACGGACACCCTTGCTGTATTTTATCTTCTCGCCTAGCGATTCTTGGCACTGCCCTTCACAACCGCATGTTCGAGATTTTCCATCTGGTTATTTTCCACCATCCATGCCTTCAATCACCAGGCGTAGCACGGTTTGAGCGGCAACGTGTGTGCTCCATGTCTTCAACAGCTGCGCAGCGCAACTTCAAACCCACCATTCCGCCGGTCGATGCCCACCAACTTTTAAACGTCCGGCCTTCTCAAACTCTTTGACCTGATGGCGGTAGGTATCTGCGGTTCCTGATGAGCTGTAAAACCGGACCTTGATAAGGTCGGCACATCGGTCCTGTGCGCTACGCTGTTCCCGGACATAACATTATATCCCCTCCCCGAGGCCGTCTCAGCACCGCGCCGTCCGTCCTCCATCCCAGAATGTGTGGACCTGTGTGTCCAGAACGTATACGCTCGTGCTTGATTACGAGAGCGTCAACTGACACCCACATATTTAGAAGCGCGGCTTTACCCCGATGATGACGTCCTCGAGAGAACCCACAGCCTTGTGATATGGTTTACTTCTTGCCGAAAATTTGGTCCGAACGCAGACTGCGACATTTTCGGACGGGTGTCGAGGGTATATAAACATCGCAACAGCACGACATTCTGAGCCGCTCTCACTACAACTTACCTTCGCCCCCCGATTCCTCCTGAACCCGGTCGTCCTCTGCATGTGCCAACAAATAGCGTACGCGACCTCTTCTAGCACTTTATATGCCGTATTCTTATGCGTCGGTCCTCAGGCAAGGTACACGATGGTCCCGTTGTGGGGTACGCTCCTTTCGTCGACTGCATTCACGACACTCGCCTAACGCACCACGCAGCATTTCCAGCGACATCACGTCACCGCAATCTTAGACTGTAACTCTAGCCGCTGCGAGCGAAGCTACCACCACCCCCCGAATTGCAGGTCCCCCACCTGCCTCAGGGTGCGTCCCCAAAGTTTCTCTGGTTTATTTATGCCCTCTGATCGGGGCGGCGCTAATCCTAGAACTTTGGGGGCGAGATCCAACAGGACATTGACACGGTCGATGATTACTGTTTTGCATGCCACGCCGCCCGGGAACGTCGTGCGCGCGGCCGATAGACACGCGTTCCTTCTTGCACTGCCATCCACCGAGGCTCAACGAGCTGGGCTGGATTCCAGTAGTCATTACTCACCATTTTCGTCTCTGATTACGCATTCTATGGACCGTAACTATATCTACTCCGCCGACTAATAAACTGTACCGCATGTTCAGCGCGATCCATACATTGTATCAGAGTCCTAATTCCATCAGCGGCGGCGTGCACTCCGGAACGCACGCAGCCGAGTTCAAACGCCGCAGATGTGAACACAAGGGACATGAGTCGGCCCGCTTACGCTGTTTGGAGGGCCAAGAGGCCGTTCATCCGTGCTCAGATCACTGCTTCCGTTGCAGCTTGTTCCGGTTCGGACTTCTGCGGGCATTTGTCTTATCAATTTGGCTGTCCGATCGTGGGTAGTCGGCACTCTCCGCTTTTGTACAGATTCAGATTCGGTCAGGTGAAGAGACATGAGGCTGCGATCGTGGGCTTTTTTACTTCCGCTTCAATTGATTGTCGGTAGGAGATCCAGGGCGGTCTGTCATCCATGGCAAGATTAGTTTGCTGTGGCGGATTTAGCGCGCGCTCCGGAAAAAAGGAAATCACATTCGAAAAGATGGCTGTACATGACACAAGATTTATCTGACACTTTCTGGCACTTGTTCAATTTCTCCTTCGATTTCTTCGCGAACTGTAAACAGCCCTCACTCATCGAGAAATTTTGTTCCTTCTGTTGATTGGACTGTCAGACCGCAGGTATCACATTACAAAACGACGCCTTAATTACCAGCCGCAATCCCTTGCAGCCCAACGCGTATCAGAACCATTGGTTGATCAGGAGCAAAAACGACTTATACCCGGTCTTATCGTTGTATTCGGCCTTGTCTACATCGACTGTAGACGATGGGTTTGCTTCATGAGGATCCCATTCGTATGCACGATCTCCCCGCTTGGAACGCTGAGCCATTTCTCGTGTTCAACCTGGATGGTTGTGGAACCTTCTGGCACGGATTTCTGCGGCGACGCCTCATGCGCGGAAAGTATCTTTAATGGCCTGTGGTATAGTCGTCTATGGCTCGGCGCCTGTACCAGCACCAGAGATTTTTCCGCAGTAGCCACCAGGGAATCGTCCTCGGAGAGGGCGTGCAATGAGTAGAGGGGTGCTATGGGGTTGCGTGAAGAGATGTTTTGATAAACATCCGCCAATCTGTAGACCGGTTTCTTCTCAGGAGCCGCAATGCAGCGCCGCGCGGCAAGTACGTCGCGAGGTGGAGCGATGTGGCTTTTCGGAATGCGTCCGATGGCAGGTTCATTGGAATTGAATGCCATTCCGGAAGTATCCTCGCCCGTCCTGGTGTATAAATGATAATACACTCCGAAATTCAGGATTATGAGAGTTGGCGAGGGCGGCACGGGAGGAAAAGTTCGTGCGCATTATCCTGATATTTTGGTTCCATCTCATCATCCTTGGCGATCGAGGGCGGGTCTTTCTGCAACACGAGCGCGTACGGGTTCGCTGGGGTCGAACCATCGAATCCTGCGCGCGGATAGAGGATCAAGACATGCTGTTCAGGTGACAGACGGAATCACTGGGCTGGGTCCGCATAGAGTTCGGTAAGAGTATCAGGAAAAGGGAAACCCTCGGCATGGGCGAAGCACCGTTTTAGCGACTTGACAGTGTGGGGCGGAGGAACCGATCTCGCGAGTATACGACCCACAAAAGGGTTGCCTCCATCGAAGGCCGATTTGGAAGATATCAAGCCACAAAGTAGATATACGCTGTAGTAGACTGTGCAATGTCTCAGCACAGCGTCAAGGCATCATATTGGTCACCCACTGAAAAGCGGGTGGACCGCAGGGGTAGCCGGCATCCGGGGTGAATCCGATGTGAGGCGATCGCGCGATGTGGTGGTGGGAATAAGAGAAACGCCGGCGGTGTTTGTGAGGAGCGAAGGTCGACAAATCGGGGGCCCAACATATCTGACTGGCAGCAGACGGTTTAAATATCCGACTGCGCCGGGGAGAACCGGAGGGTCTGCACATTGTCCCACTGCAGACTTGAGGATCAGTGACCACCAGCGACAAGCTCAAGCGAGCTCAACCAGCTATAAATCGGAGTCTCGGAGTTTCAAACACGGTCACGTGTGGCCGTTCGTGAGGTCTTGCGACATTTATTTCTGGCATTACCACGTGAGTATTGTATATGCCCCCAGCTTGAACAAGAATAATGTTATAGCTGATGGACGACGGGTGTCCAAAATCCCCGATTCCACGGAGAGCATCTGTAGCTTGACGAATCTCCAGATGGCCTCTTACCTTGAAAAAGTCTCGTAGCAGACTTCGTTCCTGAGACCGAGCCTTAAAATTGGACTGTAAACATTACTCTTGATGGTTTGGAAATTCTGTATTTATTCTCACCCCCTCTGGCCTCAATACTTGGCTTAGATTTATGTATGACTATTACCGAAGTCCCTCTCTATCATTTTACAATTTTTCCCCCATCGCTTGGTCCCGTGCCTAGCTCTGCTTGCAGATCTGACTCGCGATGTCTGATATCATAATAACCTTGCCACTCCCAGTCTAAATTGTTGTTTGTCGGATTTGTTTCCAACGTCCTCTTTGCGCAATTCTCTGCAAAAATCATTCTCAAACCCTCCAGACCTTCAGCGCTAGATGGCCGAGCACACAAGCGTGGAGTCCTTGAAGGCAATGATACACTCCCGCCCTAATGTTGCACTCGTGGCGAAATACACGCATGAAGTCCTTGAAATTTTCTATGCTATTCCTGTTTTCCGTTTGTGAAATGCTTGCTCTGATTTAATCGGTTCCTTATGTTTCTGTGCTAACTTTTATTTTCTTATATTATTGTAGTTCTACCGCGGCGAGATCGCAAGACTGCGTCCGTGAGCTCGGCTATGGGTTGTAGGGAGGTCCAGGGGCAATAGTATACGTTCCGCGTGTATACTTCGTTACTCCCTGGGAACCGGTGTTCCTAAGTGGGACCGGCCGTGTAATACTACCTACCTACCTACCTACCTCAGATGTTCTGTGGCAACAATGAATTCTTTCTGTCTTGATTCTGATGGCGTAAGCAGGGTGTAAGAAATGACCGAGGCGGGCCTCCCTCGGATCTAGCCGAACGCGATCAGGACTGATGGATCCGAGGCACAGCCGCTCAGACCCTCGACCAACCCTCGACCTTATCCACACCCTCCGTTTTGCCTACGGCGCTTATCTCCTCTGAAAAGGCCGAAGAGACGGTCCCAGTGGAGCGACTGATAATTGAGATAGCTGCCGTCCTTCATCCAGAGATTATGGCCCCACTCCTGCTGGTGGCACGACGCGTTAAAATCTGGACAGTATCAAGTCTGTGTCTAAGGATTGAGTGAGGTGAAAAAACTTGTGCAGGATTGAGTCTGTGACGTATAGGGTACTCTCTAGCGGTCCAAATCCTTCCCAGAGTTATTACACACAGCGTCTGTCCATCTTACTTCGATTAAGACCCGCATCGTTTTTCCACAACCATGTTCGCCATGTCTGGCTTTCCGGCCGCGATCCAGTCGACGAAATCCTCAAACTCATCGTCGCATGTGATAATACAACCAATCTCAAGGTGTCATTTTCCCAAGGTGTGCTGCACCCGGACCAGACTTGGCCCATCCCTCCTTCTTGTAAATCACCCATTTTGATGTCTCGAGGGCATATCGTGACAGCCGGGACGCCTGGTCCGGACTCGCGCAAATGCCACCCGTCTCGCCTTCCACAGCGACTTCGTCCTGAATTCCGTCGCTGAGGGAGCGCCTGCGTTTTGCAAGACGCTCGAACTCCTCGTAATCGTGCATGTAGTCCAAGCCGAGGCGGTGAGGATTTTTGAGCGATACCGTGAAGCAACGCCGCTCGCATGCAACAGATGAATGATGTTTCATTGCGCTGCATCGATTTTTCGTGGTCAGATATCCACCTCTTCACTGTTCTCGTTTCCGCTGACTAATTGTGCCTTCAGTTCCTCAGAATGATTCACCATTATCTTCAAATAATGATCAGTACAGTGTGCTATGACACGGAATGGACAATGACAAGAAATTGACTATTCGAGCAAAATTATTCGTTGTATACACCGACATTGCTGCCTTCGCCACACAACCTACTGGTCGATAAACTTTGTCTTTTCTGGAACCGTGTCGATATAAGGAACGAACAAGCCGATCCAAGACTGCTCACCTGCGACAATCACTACGCCCGGAAGGCAATTAGCACCGCGATCTCAAGCGAAGAAAGAGAGACGTACATCCAGTTCTGCCCTCGGAATCGACCGCCATGTACCCATCGACCATCCGGCCGAGACCACGGTGGTTCTTGGTTTGACGCACCCCGTCTGTGTGCACGACGTCTCCAGCGGAGGCGGCCAGCCATGTCAGGTCCGACTGGTTGTCGTATTCAATAACTTAACGTCGGGATTCTTATGTGGTGCCGACTCACATTCCAAAACGCCGTACGCGCAGCACTCTGCACCTCCAGGACCATGAGCGGCCTATTGTGCAATCCTGCGCGCCGCTCGGGAGGCATGAGGAGCAGCGGTGTCGTCGCCGTCGCCGCAGGGAAGTTCCGCCCATCGTCACCAGGTGCGTCTTATCGGCCCATGGCTTGCTCTCGCTCACATCTCCGTACAGATCACCGAACCTGTAGATCGGCTTGCCTTCCGCTCTAGCGATGCAGCGCTTGACGGACAGGACACAGTCGCTCACCGTATTGCGGGGTGTACGTGCACGCTTTCTTGTTGATCGTGGGGCGTCGCTCATACTCCTCCTTCGACAAGTCGTCTCGGAACACGAGGGCCACGGCGGTCTTGGGCGAATCCCCAAGACCAGGCCCAAGACTCGGAAGCGCTATTTTCGCAGTTGGCTCCTCAGGACACATCGCGGAGGCCACTGCGTAGATCAGAGTGCGACCCCCGGTAGGATCCGGGAGGCCCTCCCTAGCGTTGAGCGTGCGCTTTAGGGAAAGCACATTGTGCGGCGGGGGGACCGCCGTAGCTTTGATGCGCCCGATGTACGGATTGCCTGGATCTGCTGCGGTCCGCGAGGGGATCGCACCATCGGGCGCGTAGACACGGTAGTACACTGGATGTAAGTCTGTGGATCCAAGGGACAAGATATAGAGTACATGGTGCCACTGACCGTAACGCGGCACGACTCCTTCCGGCGCGGGGAGCATCAATGGCGCGGGGAGCATCAACGGCTCGTTGTGCCCATGGTGCCACTGGTGCGTCTGCTCAGAGGAGTCATAGGCAGGTGGGGACAGTGTGAGTTCGTACATGTTGGTCATAAGAAGGAGATTAGGCGCTGGCGGGGAGAAGCGCTCGGAAGAAGGACACGAGGCACAAAGCTAAAGTTGAAACCTGTCTCACGTGATCAGACGCGTTCTAGACATCCCGCACAACAGATCACAACATGCGAAGAACGTGGTCCGAATCCAGAAATGATTGTTTCACCCCTGCCGGCTTTCGAAGAATCTGCGTTTGAACAAATACCTATGTGCCGAAATCAGATGTCCTCCATACTTTTCAAGGGTATAGCAAAATCCGACTGACAGGCGGTCGGATCGAAGAGGTATCTCTCTTCAATGTACTTAGATTTCCTCTTTTTGTAGCAATTGTTCACCTTTCCAAGTTTCCAATCATTTCAACTTTGGAGCTCCATCACCGGTTCAATTTATGTTAGACATGTCGAAGAAGAATATGTTTTCTGGCGCAAGCGAGGACTATACCCACATAATCTGCGGCAGTCATTCTCATGACATTCAAGCAATTAATACAATACTCAAACAGGGCCCTGAGGTTATCGATCCTTCGATGGAAATCGACTTTTCGTTAGGCCGAATCAGCAAGGTGAGGTAAAGATGTCAGGTGCCGATCCTCATAAACGCCGACATGTCAACACACACAAGATCTTGACTCCCACCAGTACGACGGGGTCTCTTAGCACCCCACACCCATCGTCTACGATGAGCTCCTTGGACCAAGATGGAGGAAGCACCGCGCCCACCGAGTCGTGCTACAGTGGGGACTGATGTACCACGCCATTACGACGTACTGACGCGCTAGATCAGTCTACTACAGGGCGTATCTCCTTGGTGGATTGATAGATTCGAAATCGGCCTTCAATGCAAGCTACCCCTTCGTAGGCCGTATCCCAGCGAGATCGGTTCCCCCGCCACATACTGCCGAAACGCTGAAACGGTGCATCGCCCACGCCGAGGGGTTTGTCGATCCCGAGGGTCATCTCACCGCGCTTTATGCGGACTCATCTCAGCGAATCCCTCTGAACAGATGGAGCGACGTTGCAGTACTTACTCCACGCCCGGGTCTCGATGGCTCGACCCCAGAGAATCCTTACGCCATCGTTTACGACGAAGATCCTTCCTCTGATACAGCGGAGGATACAAAGGAACTTGTATATCACAATGATCCACAGGACTACAGTAAGTACGGAAACTGTCCGCGGCCTCAGATCTAATGATTTCTAAGCAGTATATTATCATTTATACACGAGAACCGGCGAGGACCCCTCCAGAGTTGCGTTCAGTCAGAGTCAGCCTGCCATTGGACGCATTTTGAAAACCTCCATCGCCCCTCCCCGTCGCGCTCTTTCCGTTAAGTGCTGCATTGCGACCGCCGAGAAAAAACCGATCTATTCGTGTGCGGAGATGTACAAAGACATTTCCGGGCGCGACCCACTGTCCGACGACAAGCTCTTCAACCTCTCTCAGGACGATTGTTTCGGGGCCACGTTGGAAAAGCCCTTGGTCCTGGTCCAGCCAGAGAGGCGTCCGGGGCTGCACAACAGACCTCTCAAGATGCTCGTCGCCCACAAAGCCCCGAAGAAGTCCGTGAAACGAGGTACCAAAGTGGTTCGAGTTGCCCACGAGGGATGGCTCAGCGTCGCGGGCGGGAAGATCGTACGCACAGACGGTATCTGCCAACTCCGCATGCCTCCCGGGGAGGACGGGAGCGTCAACGTGTACGCAGCCGAGTACGATGGTCAAACCGGGTGTGAGTTACCTGCAGTGCCTCATAAATGAAGGAGTATTGCTAAGTGGTCTTTCACAGGGATCACGATATGTAAATTCTACGTCTTTGAATATTCACTATTTACAGTACCGTCTGACACTCAACTCGACAGCAGGAACGAAATTCCTCGACGAGTGAGGACGCTATAGCTCGTCAGGACCGTATAACCTTGGACAAGCGGCGGACAGTGCCGAGAAAAGAGGAAATTTTGTGCTATATTACCTTCAAATGGATGATTTCCATGATGTTCCAAAGACAAGATTGCGACAATAGTGCGCCAAAGGACAGAACGCCGAAGATCTCTTGTAGAAACCGGAAGCATACAAACGAAAGACAAAGGCGAGGGTCGCACACCTTGTCCGTTCAACCACAATTCGCCTGACGTCATTGGCGGTCCCCAGAAGTAGTGGTGAAATCGACATTTCTGACGGCAAGCCGGAGACGATCTATCCAAGGAGACGCCCCAAGGTCGGTAAATATAATTTCGAACCAACATCCGTTTGCGAAATCCACAGCGCGCATCAAATAAATGCGCGCATGTACGAGCCCGCAAAGAGAAGTTGGAAACGAAAATCCCCGGACAACGCGCGCCAGGAGTGCAACGGCGAGGTCATCACTGATCCCGCGCCAGCTCTGCAAGCAGAGGCAGGCGCGGAACTACGAGGGAAGCCAAAAATAGTAAAACCAAATGGGAACGGACTCCCGTAATAGTGGTTAGACTATTAAGAACAGATACTACGCTTGATCTAAGCCAGTGAGGCCAGAGTGGTGAGGAAATCGGGGTGTAATTGGAGAGTATTAATACGCGGGAGGCGGCGTACGGACCCCGAAGATGGGCGTGCACGGACCAGGGATGTGTTTGGGTCCCAGGTAATGTAAAACATGTATGGAAGCTTTGGGTTTCGGGACCCGGGACATGATACTCACCCGAGTCTCATATAGTCCCTCCTTTCTGTCGATGAGGCACCTGTGGCACACGGAAAAAAAAATTGAACGACGTCGATAATACACCAATGATAACAACCGAGTCAACATCGCATTTCTCTTAACTCCGTCTCGTGTGAAGAATACTCAAGTGGGGCTCTTACCCCTCACCCCGACGGACGGGGTGAGGGGCCCCAAATAGATGCGGGGGATGGGCTGTTCATTTTCAAGTCATATTCCAGTGGTATGTACCTGTGCTCAATTAATAACCTGGACTCTTACTAATTATACCCGATGCCACGTTTCAGCGCCCTGGACCCGAGTACGCACAACGGTTCTCCCGTGGGCGGTATGACGGCTCGCTCGAAATGCGGCCGTACGTCTCCGTACGTCTGATTATTGAACAAGATCCGAATCCGTCGCCGATGGCCGACTTGCCCTGACAATTTAAAATTCTCTGTGGATCCGATCCGGAGATGGAGTCGTACCAGGGAAGAGAGCATACATACGGATAAGGTCAGTCTATCGATCCTGTAAACTTTTGCTGTTAACCAGGCTCGCAATCATTGCAAGTTGTAGGTAAACTGTGGTTTCCACAATACGTCATCCCTGCTCGGGATGCACTGATGCCGTATTTTTGGATGGCTAAAAGTATTTTACAAGCTCCTTCTCATGCTCCCCGATTTGTACGTACCCAAACTATTCAAATCTTGAAACATGTACAGCCATGCGGGTCAACCCCCTTGCCCCCACGGGGGCTTCGACCGACCGCCAGTATTTAAAGGGCCCCGCCGACATGTTCTGCCACTTGCTTCTCACCCCACATCCATATAATCAGCAATGGCCGGTGGACCTTCAGGAACATCAGAAGGTGTATCCAATGCCTCTCTGGCATGGGCTGTAATCATGAGTGCCTTCGCCGGTTTGTTTTTTCGCATCTGCTCGGGGACGACGCTAATTTTCCCTATCTAGCATTTGGCGGCATTCTCTTTGGGCAAGCATCTTCTGACGTTCTCTTGGCTGCTTCTTAACGTCGATCCCAACCTTAATAGTTATGACACGGGGACTATTGGAGGCGTTATTGCCATGCAAGACTGGTTGAATGTCTTCGGTACATTTGATCCTACTGGCGTACTCGGACAGGATACACATGGACTGTACTTGAAAACCTCCGATAAGAGCTTGGTTGTACGTTTTTTCTTTCTTCTACATTCGCAGTAATAAATTATTCATTTTTTAGGTCTCCATCCTGTCTGCCGGAACATTCTTTGGCGCACTGCTCGCATTCCCCATGGGTGACATGGTCGGCCGCAAATGGGGTATCGTGTGCAGTTGTGTCATCTTCTCGCTTGGTGTCGGTCTGCAGCTCGACACTAAATGGTCAACCTTTGTCGTCGGACGAGGTAAGCATTAGAACCTTTTGGCGCCATCTTGTATTTATCCAATGCCCAGTTATCGCCGGTCTCGGTGTTGGGCTCGTTTCCTGCCTGGTTCCCATGTACCAGAGCGAATGTTCCCCCAAGAACATTCGTGGTTTGATCGTCGGACTCTACCAGCTCGCCATCACTATCGGTGCCCTGCTCGCTGCCATCGTTCTCAACGCGACCAAGAACGAGCAGAGTCATGCCGCATGGAGGGTGAGTGACTCTGTTCATTCTATCTCCAATTCACTTACGTTCTGTAGACACCCATTGCCGTCCAGTTCGCATGGGCGGCTGTCCTTGGCGGAGGCATGATGCTGCTCCCCGAGTCGCCGCGTTATCTCCTGCACAAGAACCGCGTCGACGCCGCCCGCGCCGCGCTCGGCCGCCTCACCAACCGACCGGCGGACTCGCCCGAGGTTGATGCGGAGTGCGCTGAGATCACCCTCGCTCTCGAGGAGGAGCGCGCTATTGGCAGCGGCACATATCTCGACTGCTTCAAGAACACCGAGCTCAAGAACGGCCTCCGCACATGGACCGGCATCATGCTCCAAGGATGGCAGCAACTGACGGGTATCAACTTCATCTTCTACTACGGCACGACTTTCTTTACCAGCGCCGGGATCCGCAAACCCTTCATCGTCACGTTGGTGCATTCAGTTGCTTCATCCCACTTCCCGCTGACGGCGCTACTAGTATCATCACCGACGTCGTCAACAGTGCGTATTTGCTCTAATTTAAAGAAGAAAAACGCTCATTTTTCCCTATTCAGCTTGCATGACCATCGTTGGTATCCAGCTCATCGACCGCGTCGGACGTCGCAGACTCCTCCTTATCGGTGCTGCCGGCATGATGTTCTGCGAGTACATCGTCGCCATCGTACGTCCTGTTATCATAAATGGAAGGCAAAGACTAACTGATTTCCGACAGGTGGGTGTCACTGTCGGCAAGGTCGATGCTGGCGGCGCCGCAGAGAACGTCGCCGCGCAGCGCGTCCTGATCGCGTTCGTGTGCTTCTATATCGCGTTCTTCGCCACTTCGTGGGGCCCCGTCGCCTGGGTCATCACTGGTGAGATTTTCCCCCTTAACATCCGCGCCAAGGGCATGTCGCTCGCGGTCGCCTCCAACTGGCTGTGGAACTTCGGCATCGCGTACGCGACGCCGTACCTCGTCGACACGTCCACCAAGGGCCAGCCCAACGGTGTTGCGACCGCCGCCCTGCACGTCAAGGTCTTCTTCATCTGGGGCTCGACGTGCCTCGGATGCCTCATCTTCACGTATTTCTTCATCGCTGAGACCAAGGGGCTGTCGCTCGAGCAGATCGATCTGCTGTACAAGGAGTCGACCAGTGCGTTTTCTCCCTTGCCTCCTCCGACCTCCCTAACTGTCCCTACTTCCAGTCCGCAACTCAGAAAAGTACCGCAAGGAGATGATCGCTGCCGACGTCACCCACGCCCACCACGGCAAGGCCGAGACCCCGCACGACGACTCGTCAGAGGAGAAGGTTTAAACACCTTTCCCTTTGGACTAACGTATATATATGAACTCTTTCGTCTTGTCATGCGCGCGACGCTAACTCTTCAGCTTACAATTACTTTACGGTTAATAATGACTCGTTTTCGGGACCAATGAATCCAAATGTAATTTGTAGCCCAATGTCATTTTGTCTTCACAGCTCTTTGCAGAACTAAGTCTTATGAACTTAGGGCGTGGACGTTTTTTTTTTTTGGCCGTTTTGAGAGTTTCATGAGGACAGCCGCCCCGGGCTCATATCGTGTCCGTTTCCCCTTGAAAGTAGGCGTATTCTCTCCGCATTGAGAATGCGCAGCGAATTGGCTCTTCGGAATTTAACTCGCTGTGCCAAGAATCAATTGTAGGTGCTATAGAGAAATTCTGAAGAGATCATTCGCTGAGCATTTACATTGCGGATCGAACGCACCTACTCCCGAGGAAACTAGCCGAGATCAATCCGGCATCTTTGAAGGTCGACGATCAAGGAGCAACGCCAATTTCGAACCAAAATCCGTTTGCGAAGTCCACATCGCGCATCAAAGAAATGCGCGCATGTACGACCCCGCAAAGAGAAGTTGGAAACAAATATCCCCGGACGACGCAAGCCATGAGTGCAGCGGCGAGGTCACCACTGATCCCGCGCCAGCTCGCAAGCAGAGACAACCGCGGGACGAGGGAGGCCAAATTGATAAAATCAAGAAAGAGCGGACTCCCGTAGTAGTGGTTAGACTATCAAGAACAGATACTACACTTGATCTAAACCAGTGAGGCCAGAGTGAAGAGGGCATGGGGGTGTACTTATACGAGGCAGGCGGCGCACGGACCATGGAGATGGGCGTAGGGATGTGTTTGGGTGTTCGCAGTCGAACTTTGGCAGTAATATGAGTCAATGTTCGTTCGCCCCAGTAGACCTGGGCTGTTCTCACCAGCTCAGCTGGAAATTGCTCCTCGATATGCAACATTTTACGAACTATTTGCAGTTTAATAAAACAAGGGGTTCTGTCGGGGGTCTGATTGTATGAGCACAATGGGTCTATTTGATGTCGATCCAACACAATCGTCCTTCATCAGAGAGATATAAGAACCATCTGACATCACCGTATCGGCGGAGATGTCTTCATAGAGTTCCGCGTCACGGTAGAGGGGCTTCCCTTCCACTTTCGCAATATGCCGCTTAATGGTGGTGGGCCCGTGAGGCGGACAGACATGTATTTTCTCGATGCGTCCGAGGGCGGGCTCGTTTGGGTCGAACGGTGCCTTCGACGTGTCTTCGCCAACCCGTGTGTACAAATGGTAGTACACTGGCAGATGAATCAGTCACACCACAACGGAGAAGGGAGCAAAACGCACAGTACTTGGGCTCATCTACGCGAGCAGATCCGCTATAGATCTGATTCACCGCACCCGTGTTCTCATCAGCAAGTGCCAAGCCCCTTGATACAAGGGCATATGCGGTCTCTGGAGTCGACCCGTTGAGGATGCCGGCCCCAAGGATCCCCACTTTGGTGTGGTTGTCCATCGACGTGGGGTCGGCGAGGTTGAGGTACAAGGCTGCATACTGATCCGCGAGTCGTTCCGCGTTCGCAAAGCAGCGCTTCAGAGACGAAACGGTGTGCGGGGGAGGGACCGATCTTGCTGCGATACGGCCTACGAACGGATTGGCTGGATCGAAGGCCGATTTCACGGGGATCGCCCCATCGGGCGTGTATACTCTGTAGTAGACTGTCCCTTGCCCTCAGCGTGGGTCCACCATCCGCGCGATGCACTCACTGTAGCGTGGCTCCCTGCCAGAGCCGGTAGAGCCTTTCTCCTGCTGAGCATCCTTCAAGGGCTCCTTCATGTGGCCGGTGTAGTCGGGTGGGGGATCGACGATATCAGTGGTCATGGGCAAAGCAAAGCTGTGGGCGCTTGGGTGATCGTGATTCGCATGTGTTGTTACCTCATCGTTGCCTAATCGGACGGGCAATGGACGAGTGGAATCTTAGGGCTGTTCACCGTAACCGTCTTACGGCCGTAAGCCAAGCGGTAAATACGGCTGCCGTACCCGTACCGTATGGGGGGTGTCAAATCGAATGCACTCCGCTACGGTCCCAAGCCGTAGCAGAGCCGTACCGTGGAAGCCATATACGGCTTTCGACGGCTGGGGCGGGCAATCAGGTAACAACTGATGAAATCAATGGCCGCACCTGAGCCGAACTTGTTCCGTGACCTCGGTCGACTTTATTTCTGGGAACGGATGGCGGCTCTTGGCGTTCAGGGCGGCAGCGGTGGTCGGCGGCTTCTCGGCACGATGTCAGCGCCGGAACCAACCCAGTCGAAGTACATGTACACTCGACCCATGTCGGAAAAATATAAATAGCCTTATAAGCCGGCGGCATGATCATGACATAATAAGGCACTTGCAAGGCCGCCGGCAACATGATACGGCACTTGTCCGGCAACCCGTGGGATTATTCGCTTGTCATAACGCCGCAAGTCTGGACGTCCCTCCAGCCCGCCTCCCTGAGCTTCGTCCCGCCACAACAACTTGGCCACCAACTAATACTTGCTCTGAGTCGATGTCGCAGTGACCTTGACCTTGTGGAAGCTCATCCTCGACCGCTGTCGGCCGGATCCCCGCCTCTTTGCCGACATACTACCTTTTCTCGGCATGGAAAGCTCACCACCCCCAGTTGCTCTCCGCACAGTCACCCGGCTCACGGAGTACGTCGCACGCATCAAGGCCCTCGCAGCCGTGCACTTTTCGGACCCTTCTCGTGGTGTTAGTAGGCCCTCTGACGGTGCAGTGGCGCGGGTGTGGGATTCTGGAACAGGCTCTGCTGCTGAAGCTTGTGATGATGCCGCAGAGTCTCAGGAAGGCCGCTATGGATGATTAAGGATCTATACATCAGTACGAGCACCGTTTTATTATGGTTAATGAATTATTATGAACTGCTGTTACTCTACACTTCGAGCTGCCGTGGGAACAAGCTCTTGAGACGAAGAGACATGTCACCGTCTAGAACGTCAAAAACAAGGAACTCGCCCGGTTTGTCAACGTCTGGTACCAGGATAGCCCCACGAATGATTGAATGTACAGAAATGAATTCGGATTGTTTTCTGCGTTTGGTGTGAACCCGGTGGAAGTGTAGGGCCTTGTCGATCCGGCTCAAACGACCAGTCGGAGCATCCAATGGTAGGATCAGTGCAAAGTGATGCAACTTGTCCTCTACTGCGCAAGAGAATAGGTAAAGCAATCGGGCGAAGATGGGTTTCCGTGCTGTTTTGACCAAGACACAGTCGTAACGCGGTTCGCCATGGAATTTCGGGTTGCATCGGAGATAGTCGGTGACGGAAGTCCAACTACTCAAGGACTCGTAATGAACCTTCAAGAATTGGAACGGCACAATCTATAATCTGTAAGTTAAGATATTCCCTAGCAAAAGAAGCACATAACTTACCGTGTCTGTGCCAGTAAATTTCAGCCGTTTCCCATCAGGCAAGTTGTACCCGAAATTTGGGAGAAAATCAGAGATAAAATCCCCGAACCTAAGTCGAAATCGATCGAAGGCTGAATCCTCGCGCGTCGCTTGTTCTACTGTTGAGAACGAAACTGGTTTGAGCTTGGAACCAATATCGATGTTTGATAGCACTGATGCTTCCAGGTCTTCAGGAGTTTCCCAGCCATCTTCTGGACCTTCGTCAAGCGCGTCAATCCGCTCTCGAATATATGTAGCAACTGTACGTCGGTGATCATGCTTTACGAGCTGGAGACATACGGGCATTGTAAGCTACGACAGGACATTGCAACATGAACAGTGGGATTACCTGGGGAGTTATGTCTTTGAAATTGGTCAATCTGTGGTAGGTGTCCCGGATAACACCATGCATGGATTCACTTGTCTTGGTCCCAAAATTTCGACTTGCCCCTTTGTTTTCAATATCATCAAAGGCATGGCGGCGAGAATGGAATTTTGGAAATTCCCAGCTTTTCTCATCGTAGTCCGTTCCCTCACAAGCAGTGATATACTTCTGTGACGAGAACAATCTTAGCATCGAGTTGATAATACTATTATAGATATGGAAAATGTACCTTCATCGCGGTATCTAGAGCGAGAAGTTCGTGACGCCCAGCAGAAATGGTCTCCGAGGTGTGAACTTGAAAAGCGATGGAGGTACGCATCTCTAGGTAGCATCGAGTGGCTCGTAAAAGTAGAAGACCAGCCCCGTCGACTAGAACATTGTGAGCAACGAAAAGGATCATTTTGGCAATATCTTCATGCTTTGTGCCGTCATTGAACGCAGTATCCATAACTGTTTCAAAATGATGTAATCCTCGCCAGCGCGGAAAAGCAGCTATTCTTGATAGGTTCAAGGAAATTAGCTACACCACAATGCAGAAAAGTAACTCACTGTTCATCTATCTTGACAGTGGCTTCCCGTCCTAACTCTGCAGCTCTTGCTTTGAACTGTTTAAACAAATGACTACCCCAGAAACCACCATCGTCTGCATGAAGCGGGTCATACGAGATTGCCTCGTGGGGGTCTGTTTTGGGTATTTTCCAGAACACGTTCTAGTCATCGCAAAATCATGAGATGGATCAAGCTGGCTCGTTAAATTGGCATACCTCTACATTACGCAGTCCATTGTCTTTTAGGATCTCCTCTCGTTCAGCTGCAGTATCTTTTGTTCTTGCATCTTTGACAATTTCTTGAGATCCCTTTCCGGTCCGTCGGGGATGCTCTGACGAGAGATCGGACTGTTCGTTCCAAGGAACAAAACAGATTGGGCAGGGGTAGAGTCCCTGCAAGCCTCGAATAAGGGACATTACACATCTAATCAATGTCAGTGTTCAACCAATGATAAGAGCGAACCAACACCGTACGCTTCCTCGTAGTCTGCAGCTAAAATCAGGATTTTTGGCCAAAGCCAGCGGTCTATCCCATCCCCACATGTTGTCCAATGTCCTACCTTGGACGGGAGTACGAGGGATTCCAGAAGTTTGTAGAAAGCAGTATGCCATACAATATTTTTGAAGTTACTGAACGTGGGCTTGCCTTTTTCCTTTGGGTCATCCTTTACCTATGTTAACCATTAATACAGAAAATATGGGGCAATGTTAAATGAACATTACTATAGGCTGATGTCCGACCAACTGCCCACCGCCAAATCCAGTACTGTTTCTGATTGCAATGGGAATGTTTGCCACTCTCGCCACAACGGCGTATGCCTTTTGAGTGCCAAATGAAGAGAGCTTCGACTTGTCTGCATATATAACAAGGCAAACAGGTTTCGCAGCTGGATCGTTTGGCAAGGCAGACTGCGATATTTATAAGTGACGCCATATCATTGACGGGAAGTAATCGAAACACTGACCTGTGCAGCCCAAAAGGCATCTGCTGTCCAAGGTTCATGGTAAAATCGAATATATGATTCCCCGTTGAATTTATGAGCCTTTTCAGCATCCCAAACAAAGCAAGGAGCGAGACGAGGATCATGCACAAGACTCAATATCCAGTCCCACATGGGCCGGACAAATGTATCATACTCATTGTCCACGTCCTTGTACCGAACTGTGACAACACCTCGCTCGAACTGCAGTGTTCAAGTAAGCTGATATAATGATCTCCGAATCAAAGTAACTTACTTCGGTGCATTTATGTGAAGCCAGCTCCCAGAGCTCATCCAAATCCCGACCATTTACCAGCGTGAAGTCGTCGGGATTAAACATACAGCGTCTGATAAGCGAAATCAAGGTCCCCGTCGAATCCTTGTTTAACATGTTATGCTCGCAAAATTCGGCCACTTCGAAATCCAATTGGGATCGAAATGGACGCCAGGGCTGGGGTTCTGGAGCCGGCCGTTCTGGAATGCTTGACATTTTATAATCGACGAAAGATTGCAATTTGGTGGGGAGTTTGCTGTGGGGGTGAAATACACATTTTATTTCGAATGCGCCTGCCTGTACGGGATTTTGGGCTTGTTCTTCATCATCAATTGGGGCAAAGAAATCATCATCGTCTGGAGATTGGTAATTTAAGTAGTCTGTGATGTCATGGTAAGCATGAATTTAGGAAAATCCATGGACCAGAAACCGTAGGACATACCATTCGCGTAGATCGTGGTTCTGTCAGGTATTTGGACTTGCAGAGGTGGCTGAGATGGTGCGGCTACAGTATGTGACTGGGCTGGGACGATATCATTAACATAATAGAGTGCCAGCCACCTTCAGCATACCGTTCTGTCGTGCCTGAAGATTCTCGTATGCAGCTTGACCTGCACATAAATAATAGATCAGGTTTCGATAGCCGCCATTATTACACACAACCTTACGTTCTCTCTGCTTGAAATTTGCTGCAAACACGGTGTTTTTGGTCTTGCTACCTTGCTTCGCTGCACAGGCTCTCTCGTGTGGTCCTAGACCTTTTGGCATGTATGCGACACCACAGTACCTGCACTTGCTCTTTCCAGTTATGTTCGGAGCCATATTAACCACAGAGGATGCGACAGGTAGCGGTCCAACTAAAAGACCAAATGCAGGCAGAGAAGCACGGCGAGTGAGGTCAAAGGACGTGGGACGCGCAAGTCAACTTTGGTCACATGTTCGTGTTTCGCTTCTGAAATCTACATGAGCAAACACTTTCTCTCTCGCTTCATCCTTGCTTGACGTCTCTTCCCTCAATACATGCCAATTCTTCCCCAGTAAGCGACACGGTGCCTTTGCAACTGGCCCGGTGTAGCAACAGCCACAACAACAGATTGATGGAACGACTCAGAGCCCTGAGCCAGAGCGGAGTCGACCGCGTCAAACCTCCGAATTTAAAGACCACCAGCTGCTAGGCAAACCCCAACAACGGGAATCTCAAACTCGTTGGTTATGTAGCTGACATTCTTCATTCATGCGAGATCACAGGCAGCCGGGTACTCGTACGGTGGGCCATCTTGCGAACATCATCCCAAAGCTGCCTGAACTCTGACCCACCAAACTCTCAAGGCCTCGTGCATTCACCTCGGATCCACCTTCATTTTTCCATTGGTCTCCTGAGCTGAAGCGACTGACTTCGCATCTAGGACTCGCGGACTGCATATGGTGAGATACGCAGTGCGCTTCGAGAGTTGGGGCCAGACTGACTTTCCTCACCTCGCCTCGCCGCGCAGTACCCCCGCGCACCAGCACTTCGCCGCCTCCCTGCATGCCACCAATCGTGCACAAGCTCACGGCCGCGATGATGCTCGAGCCGAGCACCGGCTCGAAGCTCCTCGCAGAGGAATTGGACAACGAGTTGGACGAGGGCGCGGAGGGGATCGACAACTTTGCTGCCCCGCCCAGGCCGCAGATTCACGTCCGGGGCACTGATGGCGACGGGGCGGGCGAGCTCTCGTTAACGAGCGCAGAGCGGGGCCCGCAGCTCACCGGGGCATTTGAGGATGTGCCGTAGGTCCCTGATTTTGGGCTGCGCTTCGAGAGTTTGTGCCAAGACTGACCTGCGTGTATTGTAGGACTCATGGAAGAACCGCACCTCGACGACGGGGGGTATACAATACACTTGTACAGTCTCAGGTGTGTGTTTCTGCATGTTATTCTGGGCTGTATTGACCGCACTTGCAGCATTCGGGACATTCATCTGCTGAGAACCGCAACCACGCACACCACCGCGTCCATTCCAATACAACTCAATTACCGCCATCTCCGTCTCCGCACCGAGTCCATCCTGCACCGGCACCCCCCATGCCAGATGACGTCTTCCTCGCTTCGCCTTGCCGCACAAGGCCCCCGCGCACCGGCGCTCCGCCGCCTCCCTGCGCCCCACCAGTAGTGTACAAGCTCGTGGTCGCGATGATGCCTGAGGCGAGCGCAGGCTCGAAGCTCGCGGAGGAGTTGGGCATCGAGTTTGACGAGGGCACGGAGGGGATCGACAACTTTGCTGCCCCGCCTAGGCCACAGATGCACTGATGGCCTAAGGACAGCCTGCGCTCGAGCGCCTCGCGTCGGACGTGATCCGGTGCATCAACAACACGGTGTGCAATGTGCATGCTGGTCAAGTACGAGCGCGAGTTCTGGTGCATTGCGAGCAAGGGCAATGGGCAGGACGTCCTCGGGTGCCTCGGCCCGCCGACCGAGGACGCCCCCGCGTACGACGTCCCGCCTTCCACCACTCCACCTTCCCCTCTCGCAGCGATCCTGGGAGACGCACCACCGGGACACGGCATACCCAGCATGCCATCCCACGGGCGATATTCCAAGACAGAATCAAGAATGGTGCTGTAAAGTATTAGGTTAGGTGTGTGTTTCCCTGTATTCCAATAGCTTGTTAGATTCTGATGCCCTTCTCAGCAACTGTAGAATTATTTGGCACACAAGATTTGCCGCATTCCCGAAATCTGCTGTATTTCAGTGTAATTGAATTCGAGCTTCGACGGATCCCAACTTGTGTGAATCAAACGGCTCATAGCACCATCCTCGTAAAGGTAACACACTGCAGCCTATGGCTGTCGTGCTGGCGCTGCCTCCACCGGTTGATATCCCCAGTCGGCTATCTTAGCATTCTATGGCCTGAAACTAATGATCGTCAGCAACCCAGACGTAAATATTAGGGCGAATATGATTTGCGCTTCCATCCCTTCTCTCAACCACCATGTCTTCGAGGCCTCTTCCACAGCCCCACGTAATCGGCCTCGTCGCCACCAAGGAGGTTGAACATATGTTAGCCATGATCACCATCTCGCGAGAGTTGGTAGCCGACGAAGGGACCGCGTCTGCGTCCACATTTTTCGAAAATGACAATTTCCTGCATTACACTCGTAGTAACGTGGTCGACATTGATATTACCAACGTACGTTTCTGATCTATCTGGCGTTCTAAGCTCACAAAACATTGACAGGCGGGTCAAGTCCGACGCCTTGTACTGCACTACAAGCGTGCGCATGCACTTCGAGACGCGTTCCTCCAAGACCACAGGGCACTTATTCGAGACCACCGTCATTTCCGTCAGGAATATGAAGCTCTTGAGGCCGAGAACGCCCGGCTTCAACGCGAGTTGGACTCCCACTTAACCGCTAAAAAAATACATTGCACGCATGACTTTGAGTAAGCATTTGCATGCTATGTTGTCTTTAAGCTGAACTCCCGTGATTTCTAGTGCTGTCGTCAAGGCTGAAATCGGGGACCTTCAAAACTGTACCTGTATGCACTCTGTCGACGGCGCTCCTGTGATTCTACACATGCGAGAAATCCCCGCGGATATCCCTGAGCGGGCCCCGCGTTGTGTTATACGCGAGCGGGCGGTGGAGCTAGCGTAAGATGGACAGCAGCCCAAAGTTAATTAGAGTTCCGGTCGCGCGACGAATTTAGGATTTCTCATATGATGCAATCTTTACCATTGACCCTGAAATTCTCCAAGACCTTACAATTTCCCTTTGAGGTACGAAACATCATGATGCAAATATAGAATTTTGCCTTCTACCGTAATGCCCATTTCCTTGAGCTGCCACCATGCCAAACCCTGGACCTGCGGACGACCACGAAGAGGACCATGAGCTCCTCCAACCTATTAACCTTACCGCGACCCGCGATGAACTCCTCGAGGTCAGTTTTTGAATATGGCTGTTACAATTTGACATGGTGTGATGTCCGTTTTGCAGAGCTTGAAGTCCTGTCAACTATACGCCATGCAGCTTCTCGCGGAAAACCGGAACCTTCAGCTCAAAAATGCCGAGCTCCTTGCAGCTTCTTCCAAAAAACGACGCAAGGGCGGTCAGGAGGACATGTTGGGCTACAAAAGCGAGATTGTTCGTTGGGCTAAATATTTCCTCCTCACCGAAGCCCTATTTGTCGACATCATGGTGTTCGGGCTGAATCCTGGACTACCTGACCCCTCCACCGCACCCCACGACAAGTTCTCTAGCGACGCAGCATACACGCGCGGCTTAACCACAGCCCTCTACAAGCATATCCCCGACAAATTTCATTCTCTCGTGAACGCGCAGGCATATGGTGATTTTGCGAAAGATGTGCGTGTTTTATTTGGTGTGCTGTTTAACATTTGACATTGCTATTAGTTTATTCATGAGCATAGCGAAGGACGCTCGAGTCTCCTCAATACGATCAGAAAGCAACTCCCTATCATATTGAAGGGCTACAATATTGATGCTGACATCCTTGTCTCGGCCGCCGCTGATCGCAGCAAGAGCGACACTCTCACCAGGCTTTTATGCTTCCCTCAAAAGAAGGCAACACTCTACGCTCCTGTCCTATTCACTGGAACAACTCAAAACATGACTGAGTGCTTTACCGGGCCAATTGTAATGAAGGTCAGTGATGATACTATTGGAACGACCATTTCTAATGTCATGAAGGTGCACCGGCTCATGCTATTCGGCCCCACCAGTCTCGTTCAAGGGAACAAGCCGGCTTCCAACTCGAACGGGATGAAACTCGGAATCAGGAGCATTACCCCCATGTCTGTTTCAGCAGCGGCAACTCTGGTGCGTCACCTAACTCTCTATGTTATATATTTTTTCATTAATGACATACACTAGACTCGCTTCGTCCTATCTCCCGACAAGGAATGGGCCTCCAAGGGCGCCATTTCCGGAACGGACTGGGAAGCAGACTGTCGAGCATACCACAAGCTACTCGAAACCAACTCCCACTTACCGCATGTTAAGAGGATCTTCAAACTGATCCATAACTTTGTGTTTACCGGCGTCACTATGCCCTCGACTACGGCACACACGTCCGCTGATGATTCGGACGTGGAGGACGACATTGCTGATGCCATGCGGCGCTTCGAGCTTGGCACTGACCAAACAAACAATTCAGGAGACGATGGCCCGGCTGCAGGTAGCGCAGCTACTCCTGCACCCGAAGACACCCCGATCGTTAGTCGGGCTGACGTGCAGCCGCTACCCGAAGCACCGGCTGCCCAGCCACAAGAGGAAGCGGAGGAGGAAGAGTCTGCTCAGGGCAGACGTACTCGTGCTCGTAGTGCAGCAACCACGGGAGGGCGTCGCGGAGGACGGCGTAACAGGGGGTAGATACATTAGAATAATTGCGTACTTGCTAAATGCGTGGTCAATGCGCGGTAGACTTGCTTTTCTTTTTTATTTGAGGGAACCAAATCTAAATGTGGGATATATTGAGCTGCGTTGTTCCTCCTACAAAGGACTGCCTGGTGCAGTTGATTGTGTTTCAGTTGGTAATAAATGCTGGTCATTAGAAGGTCGCTAGTTCGATCCTCTCAGAGAGTGTTCTATTCCAGAACAACAACAACAACAACAACAATAGGAATTAGTGACTAATGGTAGTCAGTCACTTAGATGGGTGACTCCAGTACATTTTTTCCTTATGTTTAGCTTTGGCGGCTTAACAAGTTCAACCTAGTCTTTATACGCCTTACAATATAAAACTGACTTACTTGCCCTTATAACGTCAAAGGTCCTGATAACGACCGAAATCATGATAATCAACGGCCATCTTATCCAATTCTTTCATCTTATCCGGCCAAGATCATTCGGCTTTACCTTGCCGCCTTATCAGCCGTTATCAAATCTTATCGGCTGCGGCGGGTTTTTCCGACACAGTCTATGTACGTCTTGACTTCAACATCTTTGAAGGTCGCCGCCGGCCGAGGAGCCAACGGTAGACATAATTTCGAACCAAAATCCATTTGCGACGGTCCACAGCGCACATCAAAGAAATGTGCTCCGCAAAGAGAAGTTGGAAACGAAGATCCCCGGACAACGCACGCCAGGAGTGCAGCGGCGAGGTCATCACTGATCCCGCGCCAGCTCTGCAAGCAGAGGCAGGCGCGGAACCACGAGGGAAGCCAAAAATAGTAAAACCAAATGGGAGCGGACTCCCGTAATAGTGGTTAGACTATTAAGAACAGATACTACACTTGATCTAAGCCAGTGAGGCCAGAGTGGTGAGGCGATGGGGGTGCGGTTGTAGGGTATTTATACGCGGGAGGCGGCGCACGGACCACGAAGATGAGCGTGCACGGACCAGGGATGTGTTTGGGTCGCATAGCATTGAGTCATGTTCCGCAGCCGAACTTTAACCGTCATATGAGTCAATCCCCGTTCAGCCTGGCGTAACGGCTGAGAATGAAGGAATATTCGTCGGTGTCCAATGTTGCAGTGTTGAGAAATTAACTGGAACGCCAACTCCCTCGGAAATCGGCGACCGTGATCATTTTCTAATAGGACACTTGAACCCACCGGCGGCACCGCACCGCACAATCGATTGACGGGGAGATCAGATTTGAATTGAAAGGCAACAAAATTGCAATAGTACATGGAGAGTTCGAACCAGGTTCAGTTTGTAACAGGCGGCAATTTACGACACTTGTACCTGACCAGCTCGGCGCGAGGTCGTGGAATTATTCGTCGAGGAATTTTATGATTCCTGTTCATTTGGGTGTTAACAGATCAAGAGCGGCAATGAGTGAATTTGGAATACCTTTCGGTAAGTCTACAAACAAAATCGTGGTTTAGTCAATAGAACTGAGCCTGAGGCAAACCGAGTTTACCTTCATACTTCGGGGATTTATAACGATGGTTACGAATCAGACATTTATATCCAGAGAATGTTGCGATTCCATCTGTGTAGTAGATTTTGCCAACTGAGAGAGGATACTGAGGAGAAAACTGGTTGTTACAGGTCAGCAGATGAGCGAGATTGTCTTGCAATATAGCACGCACAGGTGGGAGCGAAAGTAATTTTATTGGTCTGTTGTATAACCCCGCACGTCGCTCGGGCTGTACAAGCACCATTGGTTGGTCCTCCACGGATCCAACGGTCCCCTTCATCAGTGAAATATACGATCCACTAATCAATGGAACATCGGCAGAAATATCCTGGTAAAGCTCTGCGTAAGCATAGATGGGCTTTCCTTCGGCTTTCGCGATGCACCGCTTAATCGTAGCGGGCTCGTGAGGTGGACAGATGTGTATTTTCTCGATACGTCCCAAGGCTGTCTCGTTCGGTGTGAACGACACCCGAGAGGTGTCTTGGCCAACCGGGGCGAACAACTGGTAGTATACTAGTAGCGATAAATCAAGCCCCCTGTAATGGCACAGCAAACGAAACGCACGGTACTGGGGCTGGGCTCCACGCGCACCCCCAATCTGAATCTCATCTAACCCGGCCCTCTCCTCGACGGTAAGGTCCTCCGTCACTACAAGGGCATAGGCCGTTTCGTGGGTGGACCCGTTGAGGATGCTGGGCCCGAGGATCGCTACTTTAGCACCGTTGTCCATCGGCGCTTGAGCGGCGGGGTTGAGGTACAGGACCGTCCTCGAGCCGGCCGGGTCAGCGAGCTTTTCCGCGTTCGCAAAGCAGCGCTTTAGGGATGTAACGTTGTGCGGCCGACAAACGGATTGGCTGGATCGAAGGCCGATTTCGCGGGGATTGAGCCATCGGGCACGTAGACGCGGTAGTAGACTGACCCGACCGCTCAGCGTCAGTAGGCCGCCCTTGCAAAGGGAACTCACTGTAGTGTGGCTCGGGCCCGCCAGAGCTGGTAGACTTCTTCTCGTCCGTGGTATCCTTCATGGGCTCTTTCATGTGGCGGGAGGCGTAGTCCGGTGGGGGATCAGCGATATCAGTGGTCATGGGCAAAGTGAAGAGCTGCGGGCGCTTGTGTGGCCGTGCCGTGCGCCATTCTGTGTTACTCATCATTGCGGGATTTAATCGGAGAGGAGACGAAAAGTAAGACAAATCCAGGAAATTACCTCAATATTTGTTCAGCCAAATGTCAACTTATTTTCTAGTGATGAAATTGCTATTGTGCCATGTTTGTACTCAGATGCAACGCGCGACTCGTCACGTGAGCTACATTCCTCCTCCTTGAAGTTGACACAAATCCTTCCTCCACTTGTGGACTTTTCAGCGTTTCGTACGAGACTCTACGCCAATTTGGATGCTAGTATTTTTGGACGCCGTGCAAGGCCGAAGGTCTGAAGTGCCCCACACAACACGACAGTACTCGTGCCTAGTGTTGTAGGTCGGGCCTGAGAGCCCAACCTTGGGTCGGGTCCGATCGATCTCGGGCTTCAAAATGTCCCTGGGCCTTGGTCAGGGCCCGAGTCGGGTCCAGGCGCGGGCTTGGGTGAATTATTCTTTCCGCTGTGCTGAGATGGACGTGTTCAGTGGGTTGAACACCCACAACCCGACCTCCGATAAAGCATATTGTTGTATAGACCTCGGTATCCAGTCCCGATGAGGACGGCGGGAGGTCGAGGGTCGTTTGGTTCGCGCGGGGCTCAATAGTAAACGATTAATCAACACTTCTTCTAGCCACTGGCTTCTAGACTTCGATTTGGAATCTCTCACGTGCACTCGAAATTTTCGCTGGCTCTTCTCTCCGACGACCGTCCTCCTCGAACGATGCATCCAGCGCTACGTCTCGGCGTCCTCCATGAGCTGCCTTTCTCCGCTCAGGTATCTCATTTTCGTACTGCTGTCATATTCCTAATTACCAATCCCGCACAATCTCAAGCGCAGGGCACTCGCGGCAGCGTGTGGTTCTGAAGAAGACCTCCGCGCAATCCAAAGTCTCGTTCGCGACATCCCGTACAACGACCGCGAGAAATCCCGACTTTTTCTGCCCGTCTTTTACGCAAATCTCGATCGGGCAAAGATCCCGATTGGCGACGGACTTGATGATCTGTCCATGTTCACCGCAGGCCCCGTCCATTCGGCTATGATCTCCCTGCAACAGATACATTCGATGGCTCTCCTCATACCCCTTCCCTCTAGCGTCTTCAGTGATCTGTGGCCACGACTCTGGAAATGGGAGCAGTTCTTCGATGCGTATCGTTTCACGGATGATGAGGCTGGGCCCGGTATAGCCTTTGTCAAGTTCATCTCGTTATTCCTACCCGACAAGATCGCGAGTGCCATTTTAACATCCACGCCTGGCGTTCGGCGCATGGTCGCAAGATCCTGGATCATTCTCCTCAGGACGGCTAATCCTGCGGTCGCTTACGGATTTGATGGATTGACCATAATACTCCATTCCAAAGTAATTGTCACGTCTCTCGCAGACACCGAAGAGTTCATGGACGGCGCCGGAGGGAGTATCGACGATTTGGCCTCCCTCATTGTCGGGTACGTCGATCGTATAGCACAAGACAACTTCGGGCTCGAGGGGGAAATATTCAACTTCATCGAAAATGTCGAGACTTCCCTTGGCTTCACGCGCCCAAATGATCCCAAAGGCCCGAAGATTGGGACTCTCACTCGCGCGCTTTGTTCAGCGGGTATCGTGAGGTCGCTCACGCGCATGGTTCACAGTCTTATGCGGACCAACGCGTCCGCGTACACGACTCACATCCCACATCTCATCCCCAAAGCCGTCCACCTCCTCATCACGCTGTTCCTGACGGCTTCTGGGTCGCGCATGATCCCGGATGCGCTGCACGATGGTCTGCTCTATGTCGTGGTATCCTGTAGCACAGTGGACCAGTTTAACGACGATTTGACGATGTTGGTGAAGGTCCTGTCGAGTTCGCTCCTTTCCTACCCCACTCTCTTGGTCTTGGAAGATTCGCTTGCGACTGTGAAAGAAATTGCTCAGTCTCCGAAGTTCCTCTCATCCACCGTCTTCAAGCATTGGAAGACTTTCACAGAACTCTCTGAGGAACGGCTCGCGTTGTTCCGGAAGTTCAAGGAAGCGGCACAAACGCGGCGTAAGGCCTGCGATAACGTTCAGGTAACTCATATTACTCCGCCGTCGAATCAACGCACTCACGACCTGTCCTCAGTGCGGGAAAACCGGCGACCGCACCCTTTTCAAACGCTGTTCCATTTGCAAAAGCTGCTACTACTGTTCGCCGAGATGTCAGGAGAGGGACTGGCTCGCGGGGGATCATCGAAAGTTCTGCAAGCCATACCCCTGCTTTCGCCTCAGTATGTGCTCTATCTGCTTCTGGATCTTCCTAGTTTCCTTCCGCCTCTGACGATAAATACAGGTGAAATGCAGCCCGTTGGTGTGCGCGAACGCGCTTTCATGCGGACGTTGTTAAACCACGACTACACGGAAATGAGGCTCGCCGTGTACACCAAGCAGGTGTTTTTCATGGCACAAAACCCCGCCACCCCCTTCTTCACGCTCTTCCAGTCCAGCAGAGGCCGCTTCGAGATCAAGGTGCATCCCTTAACTATTTCTCGGCTGCGCGTCCTTTGGCCGGAGTACGACGATCGACGGCTGGGTGGGCTGCACAATGACTTGGTCCGTGCGGGGCGGTCCGCACACCGGATGGATGTACATGTGCTGGGGATGAGCGAGGGCTTGGATGAGCGGTTCTTTCTCGTGCCCCTCCGCTCGGAAACCTCGTTCGTGTACGACACGCTCGCGCGGATCGCCAAACGGCCTGGCGTGCATACAATGCCCTACATGCACCTTGCTCAGCTGATATGGTGTGAGATGGGCGTTGACGATGAAAAGAAAGTGGGCATCCATTGAATATCGTGCGCTTTATATATCGCAGATCAATGTTTCCGTTTCCTATGAATTTCTTGATTAAATTCTCAGGGTCTAATGAGCCTTTTGTCTGAGTTCTGTCCCACCGCTGGGCTCGATGGATCGAATGTTCCAGGACGCTGCTGCCCAGCGTACTTACTGTAATCTCGGGTGCTGCTCGACTGCTTCAGCCTCATCCGTATTCTCCTCAATAGTATATCTGGCCGAATGTCCCTCATCGCGAGATCAAAACTCGGCTTGGCTTTCAATTTTCGCAAAGGTGGTCCAATAAATCTGTGAGGAATTTCCCGTACCTGCTCTCCAACATCGAACAGTGCCAGTGATTCGAATTCCGCGACAGCAATGAGAGCGATTCGGCTCAGGCAAGTTCGGAGATTCTCTAAAACTCGCCAGTCAACGATATGGGTAGCCAGTGTGGCGCTGGCCCAATCTTAGGTTACGGACCCTCCAAATTTCTGAGCCTAATCACCAAGGAAATCGCCGGGCGTGCCCCTTGCATTTTTGAACGACTTGCGCCGCGCACAAATTACATACAGCTAATAAAGGGACGATGTAGTGAGTCTCCCACCATTACGCTGATCGAACCAGTCAAAGTACACTTTACCTATACGCATCTATACGTGGAGTCTACGCCTTTTGCATGCAACTCGCCTTTTACGCGCAACCCGCAGTCTACGCCTTGACCTCCTCCTCCTCGCTCCGCGTCTCCACGTCCTTCGGCGCCGAGTCGGGCGTTTCGAGCAGGGCGCCAGGGTGCGCGATGTTGAGCGTGATCATGGCGAGCGCTATCATGGCGCCGTCGAGTACGTCTGTGGGAGTCAGAAGTTAGTGGGCGCAAGTAGGTGGGAGGCAGGGATGAGCGAGCCCAACTGCGTCGGAACGGGGAGGAGATGGACCGCATAGACATAATGCCAAGCCAGATAATCCAAAGATATGAAGTGCCCGGCGGCAAGAGAAAGCGAACCAGGACGACGACATCCAGAAGAAAAGGAGCGAAACGACACGCACTGAAATACACCTCGGTGTGTATAATCCGCCCCGACCAGCCGTCGCTCAGCTCGATCACACGGTACACCGCGCGGATGAAGAGGCACGTCGTATTGAACACCAGCGCACACAGGAGGAGCTGCATCCGCGGGGCCAGCGGCGCGGGCGTCGTCTGCGGGCTCAGCTGCGCGCGCGAGGCGATGGGCCGGTGCTGGATGTAGCGCAGGAGGAACTCGCCTGCGCAGATAACGTACGCGGTTATCGTCACTACATATCGCGCGGGTGAATGAGGACTCTGGGGCGAGAGGAAAAGTGGGTGGACACACCCATCTGGAAGACGATACCGCCGAGCATGACGTGTCCTCCCCGCGCAGGATCCATGCGGCGGTTGACCGCGCCGGCGGCCATGCCCCCGCCGATGCCTTGTACCACAAGCGATACGATGTCCTAGGGGAGCGTGGGATGAGTGACACAGAATGGATGGAAGACCGATAAGCGCACACAGCATAGGAATAGGATGGTGTCTGGAAAGACGGATCGGAGGTGAGTAAGGAAGCTGGGGGCTCAGCTAGGGGAAGGACACGCACATAGTTTTGGCGACAAGCGGCTGTAGGCGGGCCCGAGAGCGTTTATGATGCGGCCCAGGATGATGAAGTTGGCGGCCGCCAACGGCGTCGGCTGCAAAACGCGAGTGAGACTGGGTGGAGAGGAGCCGCAGAGCGAACAGGCACACCCCCATGATAGTACACACGATTCTGCCATGTAGATCAGAACAAGACGCCTGATGAGACAGTAGCACACGACACGTACTGCATCTCGAAGGACTTGAATATCCGGGGTGATATGGAGGACCACAGGCGAGCGGCCCATCCTGTAATCTCTAGAAGGCCCGCGAGGCATGCGGACGGGATCAGCCACCACAGGCGGTAGTACGCTGCCTGACCGAGGTGCAAGACTGAACACAAGTTAGGAGGGCTGGGGCACTGCTGGTGCGCACGCACAAGTGGAGAGAGAGAAGAGCACCACGAAGATAATACAGACATATTCGGTGGGCGTGTACCCGTATGGCGACTGGACCAGCGGCATGGTTCTCCGCAAGGCGCGCGCGGGAACGCGTTGTCGCTTATATCTGATCGAGGCCCCGGAAACACGGAAATTATGTGTCAGCGTCTTAACGTGATGCGTCGGTAACTCTCGGTAACGACTGTTTATAATTTTGGCCGTCGGACAGGCCCCCGGTCACTGGGGTTGAAAGCGGTCCGGGATAGAGTAAATCAAGCCCTCAAAATGACCCCTATCTCGGTCCGCGATATAGAGTAAAACAGTCCTGAAAAGGGCAATGTCTGTCCTACATAGAGTAAATCGCGCTCCGCACGAGATTTTTTTTTGAAACAGTACCGTGGGCGGCGGCGGCCGGATGATATTTTGTGCTACAAAATGTAATATGAATGCTTAGTAGAGGCCTAATTACAACTCCCGGAGGGCTAGAGAGCTGTTCAATGTGCGACGGAGTAGCGCCAGAGCGAAAAATCGGACCTCAGAAGAAAAAAATGCGATTTTTACGACCTCTTGGTCCGAGTTAGAGTAAAACAGCCGCCGAAAGGCAAATTTCCTAGAGTAAAACAGCGATTTTTTTCGGCAAAAAGCGGACCGCCTTCAACCCGAGTGACCGGGGGCCTCGTCGGACCACGTCGGTAGGCGCCCAGGGGCGCGCTTGGCAAGGGCTGCATCCTGGTGGATTCTAGTTCTAGACTTCGGAGCACGCGAATGAACGTCCTTGAATTTTCCTTGAGAGCTCGGCAACAAAAAAAGACTCGGGCATAAATGGACACATACAGCTGTTGACCTCTCATGCACTGGCAGGTCTCAGCAGCCAACACGGATCTTGTTATCACCTCCGCCGACTTCGCGCCGAGAAAAGCGCTAAAACCCGCCCAGCGGCTCAGGTGTTAATTCCAGGGGAAAACGATAGACTTGAGGATGCCTTGGGTGGTTACTCTTGTCTAGAGATTCAATTCTAAAGCCAGCGCCCTGCAGAAAGATAGAGATACTAATCGAGATTGTCACGTTTAGAGGGCGTATTACTGTACCCTTGCTGTACACGGATAGGCGTCTTACCCATCAACCGAGATCGCCGAGGCATATCAATAACGCGGGATGATGGGTGAACAAAATACCCCAATTCGGGGGGCGAGGCCTTGTACATTGACGTGTATTATAAATTTGGCGTCTTGAAAGGTGTGGCCGGTGTACACGCTCCGCGCCGAGGGGCCGGCGCTGGGGTAGCTGTTTGAGCCGAAGGTGTGAAGAATAATCGCATCGCAGGGGATGCAAAATTGTGGACCACATTCAATCCGGTTCTGAGTTCTGGAATAATAGAATTAAATCAAGGACGGTGGAGATCTTGAACGACAAACTGGGATCACTCATGAGGGATCACCGTGCGCGGTACGCGCTCCTCGGGAACGAGGCTTCAACGGGGCCACCACGAATTTAAGGCTCCCATAATTCGACATGACACTGCGGCATGGGATAATTGAATGGCGGGAATTGAGAGGGGTTCCAAGCCGGCGAGGAAGGAGGATCCCAACGCGTTCGAGAACGGACCGATGAGCCAAGACATTACAGTATGCTGGATCCCAGGCAGTGCAATGAGATAAACGATCCGGAAAATAGCTAGTGCCCCTACTGCCAAAGAAGTCTGTGCTGCCTAAGTACTCAATAAGCGCAGTTTGAGGTAGGGAGTCACGCACATCATGGGTGTCGTTGGGAACCGCGGCCGTATAACACCGTATGAGACAAGGTCTTCATCGCCGGAAGGATGATAATTGGTGCCCGGAGAAAGCGGGTGCCTCGCCATTCTTTCGCGGGCGCCGAAGGCGCAGGGTGGGGTTTCCGTTCCTGGGAAGGCAGGCAGCAAGGCGCAGAAAGGTTCATGGACGCCGAATCCGGCGGAGCCAAACGCCACGATAAACGAGGCTAAGCAAGCCGACCAGATTGGAGATGCGCGCGGGAATGCGCTTCACGGACGGAACATCTAGGGACGCTGTGAAGCCCTCTACCGTGAGATGTCGTTTTGCTCGCAATCCAACGTATAACCGCGGTTAGATTGGGTCGTACACTGAAGTAGATGGCTCGCTGTCAGAAAGTCAGCGTACTAGATGATGCTAATTTTGCCACTCGCCTTCACATTCGCGTGCATACCACTTTCATCTTCTTCAAGTCGTCTGTCACAGTATCTGCAAGGAATCGCACGATGGTATGGCCGATGCCGGTTCAAAGCGCCGAGAGACCAGCCGTCGTAGCTGTTCGTCCGATTCATCAGCAAAGAGCTTCAGCGCGGGGTGTCGTCAGCCTGAGTGCGAGGTGTCCTCCAGATCTTCGTCCGACTTCCATAGCATGAGCATCAATGAGGGATTGTTGGAAACTACGGTACGGCTGAAACGGCTGCAGGTAAAAGCTGGTGAAAGATGGGGGAGCGATTTTTGGCGTCGGGATGCAAGCAAGGTCACGTGGCAGGTCGCGCGTCGCGTCTGACGCCAAACATAGCACAATAACCAGACTCGGACCACTAATTTACAACCAAAATATAGGTCACTGTGCTCAGCCGCGGGTAGATAATCAAATTTATCCATTTTTTGTATATATCTGCTTGATTTTCTTCCTCCTCCAGAATCTAAGGTAACGGGGTGATGTGACACAGGAGTCTCACACCGCCACACCACTCTCCTTTGCCAATGACCACCAACACTATCGCCGATTTCCCACCCGACTACGCCGCTCACGAGATGAAGGACCCCTTGAAGGATGCTAAGCAAGAGGATGGTTCTACTAGTTCTAGTGGACCCGAGCCACAGTACAGTGAGTCATTTGCGCCCCCGTTGTACCCAGGCTGAGCGACCGGGACAGTCTATTACCGTGTATACGACCCCAATGGGGCCATGCCTGCGAAATCGGCCTTCAATCCAGCCGATCCGTTTATAGGCCGCATCACAGCAAGATCGATCCCTCCCCCGCACACCGTCGCGTCGCTCACGCGGTGCCTTGTGCACGCAGAACAGCTAAAGATCAGTGCACCAGCTTGTACCGCAACCCCTTCGCGCAACATTCGATGGGCTGCCACAACCAAGTGGCGATTCTCGGGCCTGGCGTCAACGGGTCCATCCCCGAGACGGCCTACGCCCTTGTATCCACCCAGGAAGTTGCAGCCAAGGATGGTGTTACAATGAATACGACGAAGATCGGAGCTGATCGTGTAGACGAGCCCAAGTACTGTGTGTTTCGCTCGCTCGGTTTTCCGCCGTCATGCCACTGATTCATCGCTGTCAGTGTACTACCGTTTGTACACACAGGTTGGCGAGGACCCCTCGAAGGTATCGTTCAAGCCACATGATCCCGCTCTGGGCCGGATCGAAAAGATTTCCGTCTGTCCGCCTCACAAGCCCTCCAACATTACTCGGTGCATTGCGGAAGTTGAACAAAATCTCAAGTACCGGAACGCGGAGCTCTATACACACGTCGCCGCGCATTCGTCGATGAGTTACATGAATTTCATCTCATTGATGAAGGATGATAGCATTGGCTCAACAGAAGATCAACCGGTGGTGCTTGTACGACAGTACATGTAGGAGTTACCGTTTGTTAAATACTACCAATCACTCGACCTCGAGACATTGCTGGGTTGCGTTAGATCCACTTTAGATCCACTTTAGATGGGATATTGGATTGGCGAGGCCCAAATTTGGTTCAGGATTTTCGCAGCAATGAGAGTAGCTTCCTCGGTTCAATTATTTGGCCAGGGCATCAGAGGACGTCCTACCCATTTCATTGCACGAGGTTGAGAATGAACGAGCATTGACTCGTATCGCTGCCAAAGTGCGGCTGCGGACATGACTCAATGCTATGGCCAAACACGTCCCTGGTTCGTGCGTACGCTCATCTCCATGGTCCGTGCGCCACCTCCCTCGCATAAATACTCCCCAACTACACGCACAGTCTCTCACCACTCTGGCCTCACTGGCTTAGATCAAGTGTAGTATCTGTTCTTAATAGTCTAACCACTATTACGGGAGTCCGCTCCTTCTTGGTTTTACTATTTTTGGCTTCCCCCTTGATCCCGCGGCAGCTTCTGCTTGCAGAGCTGGCGCGGGATCAGTGATGACCTCGCTGCTGCACTCCTGGCTTGCGTTGTCCGGGGATCTTATTTTCCAACTTCTCTTTGCGGAGTCGTACATACGCGCATTTTTTATGCGCGGTGTGGACTTCGCAAACAGCCTTTGGTTCCGACATGCCGGTTCAGTTTCTTCGACACTGATTACCTCGACAAAAGTCCAGAGTTCGAGGGCATGGAACTCCCCGAACGGCAGGTTGATGGCCGCGCAAGCACAGCCACTCACAGCCTTGACTCTTATCCACATCCTCCCATTTTCTATGGCGCTGATCAGCCTGATCTCCACTGCAGAAGGCGAGCCGCTGCTACCGGAAGACTTAGAGCGACTGATTTTCGAGCTCACTGCCTTCCTTTATCCCGAGCTTATGCCCTCCCTTCTTCTGGTCACACAGCGTGTCAAAGCATGGTAGGCTAGCCCTTCTTCGTTTTTGGATCAATTCCATGGCCAAGGATTCGGCGAGCTGACTCAATCTCGTCCAGGATCGAACCATTGCTGTACCAGGTGCTCTATCACATTCCAAACGCCGCCGGGACATATCACCCCCGCCGTCTGTGCGACTTGCTCGAAACAAGACCCGCTGATAAGGCGTGCATTCAAGCACGCATGAAAATTGTGATTTTCGCGATTTTCAACTTACCATTTACTGCCCGAGTAAGATTGAACCAAGGGTACACATTCTGCCCGGAATGGTGTACTACACCGCAGGAGCCGTAAAGCTGGCATAAACACATGCTTCCAAGCTTACACGATGGCCCTTGACGGGGCCTGAATTGAGATTGGAGCCTTGCCAGGCACCCCACTAACACGAGCGTTGGTTAAATACCTCGCCGGTGAAGTGTGCTTGAGGTGAACAAGGGAGTAGGAAATATTGAAGTCTAACAAGAAACAAGAAGTGTGCCAGCATTGGTTGATCCAGGACCATTGAATATGAACAATGAATTTTGATAACCAGAGATAAGATTAGAGAAGAGCGGCCAACTGGGCTTCGGCCGAAGTTCTACTGAAACAGTTCGTACCTGCCAATGAAGGGCGTGTGAATGGACGGGGAACTCTGCCCGAATTTACACACGGAACGCCGCGCGGGTCCGAATATAGCTCCGAATAGGGCCCCGTACTTCCAAAACAGGTGTAGAAACCACCGAATCGGCACGCCCAGACTGATGTGGGCTGTGCTGCTGACTGAGAGAACCATGAATACCCCATTTAATATTTATCTCCTTTTACTCTTGTAGCAGTATAAAAGCAGTAGCATTATTCGTTTGTAGGGTAGTACACTCTCCCCCCCGATTGTGGGTTCTTGAGTAGACTCGAGACTGAAATAAAGCGGATTGAATTACCTTTGAATTGAGATTACCTGAGCGCCCCGACTCTGAATAACTGAACTGCCTAAGTGCTCGCCGATTGGCTTGTAGCCTGCAGTATCTAGTATCAGTCTCGCACTCCTTGATCCCTTGAAGCTGAAAGCTCGGAACAGACTTATTTCCTTGAAGCTGTAAGCTCGGAATAGTCACCCCATCTTTGCCGTACGGCTCCGCTGCATTTCTGTGCTCAACCCCCTAGAATTGATAGAGCGTAGCTTCTGCGTTCACAGACACTTTGAATTTGAACCCGAGATCTCTTGAAGGGTGATACGTACCCTACATCCCCGAACACACACACAAAGTATTTGAGATTGGTTGTGAATAAGATTGTATTAGATTTTGGTGTTAGTTGAGTTATCTCGCTACACTTCGATATCTAGTCCGATTTGATTTCACGGCTGCACTCAGGTGCACCGTTTCACCGCGACGTTCTTCCATGACCATGTTCGTCATGTCTGGCTCACCCACAGCGACCCAGACGATGAAATCATCAAACTAATCGTAGTATGCGACTCCACGGTCAATCTCAAGGTGTCATTTTATATGCCACCGGATGCCCTCCTCACCCTCCTGGGATCAATGAGGGTCCATCGCCTGTCTGGATATATGCCAGATTTCCTTCACGGCGGTTCGGTCAATTCAGCCGACCTCTCGCATCCGTCCCTCGCACAGATCACACATCTTGAGTTCAGTGGGGGATATTCTGTGGGCTGGGACACCTGGTCCGGCCTCGCGCAGATGTCACGCCTCACTCACCTCGCATTTCTCGACAGCTTCGTCTTGAACTCCGTCGCTCAGGGGGCGCTTGCGCATTGCAAGACGCTTGAAGTCCTCGTGATTGTGCATTCCACTCAGCGCAATCTTGATAGGTGGGCGCCACGGCGCGCGCAGCTTGCAACTGATCCGCGGTACGTGGCGCTCGTAGTCCCGGACATGGGGGTAGACTGGGTGGTTGGTGCTCGCGGAGGCGAGGATTTCTGGGCGGTGGCGGACGCTGTGGTGAGGAACCGTTGTTCGGAGGAAACAGGGCAGTTGATGTTGCATTGATCTTTTCTTCACTGTGTTCTCTCAAATTCATAATCCTTCCGATGGATCGTGAGGCGAAGTTGATTGACGCGTTAACAATGTGGATTACAGATTTTCATGACTGGGAACGAAGGGACGGGGATGCCGCGTAAGTACACATACACGTAGACAGTGAAACGGTCACTACAGTTTAAAGAGCTCTCAATCAACTTCCTCCGCAGGAAGGGCGGCCGCGACGCATCCGTTCGAACGAGGCGCCTCAGTGGTAGGTGATCGCTCGCTGAGCCCAACATCCTCTTCCGCCGCATCCCGCTCCGCCGCCTCCGCCGCAAACTTTCCCTTCTCCTCCGTGAGCAAAATAATGCCGCGCCACACCGCCTCCGCCGCGCGCGCGCTGGCGCCCTGCGCAGTGCACAGCGCCGCGAATTCTTTGGGGGCACGGTGCACGCTGCTGTCGCGCACCGTGTGCGCCCACGCCTTGTCGTCGGTCAGGAGCGTCGCCGTGCGCAGCGCGACGATCTGCTTGCAGAGCGACCGGTGCGCAAGGCGCGGCGCGGCCCACGCGGCCTCGAGGCACTGCCAATCTCGGGTGAGCGACGCGCAAAGCGAAACGAAAATAGAGAGCGGCGATACGCACCTCGCGGCTGCAGTACCGTACGATCCCGCACCGCGCGCACACCGGCGCGCGCGCTTGGATCTTGGCCGTGCACCCGACGTGGAGGCACTGGGGCTGCGTTACGCGCGGGCGCATAGGACGAGGACGAGAGGGGGACGCACCTGGTTCCGGTTGCGGATCTCGACCATGCGGTGGAACGCTGCGCCAAAGTGTGTGAAGGGCGCCATCGCGGGGCGCTCACCTGCGGGATGGGTGACGAACGCCCCGTCGGCGATGCAAGGGCGGAGCGTGCGCACGAGGTGGAAGAAGCGGCGGCAGTCGTCCATCGACGACGCGGTGTGCGCGCGCACGTGGAGGAGGATCGGCTCGATGGGCACCGCGATGGCGTAGAGCTGCTCGTAGATGGGGACGATGAGCGCGATGGTGCGGCCCATGTCGACCTCGGAGAGCATGTGGAAGAAGCCCTGCGCGCAGGCGATCACGGGCGAGATGAAGCGCACCATCAGCGCGGCGGGTGTCAGGGCGCGCGGTTCGTACGCATCGAGCGCGCACTGGAGGTGGTACGTCGCTAAGCCGAAGACTACCGGGACCTCGAAAAGCTGTACAGCGAAGGGCTCCCAGAAGCGTGCCATGGCGCCGATGAGGGCGAATATGCTGTGTCCCTCGCCGGGTCCGTGAACCGCCCATCCAACTAGCCCCTCGAGGACCTCTTGCTCGCCACCTGCGGCGGGAATAACATCAGAGACGCAGCAGGGCCAGGGCTGTGCCTCCGGTAGCGCATTTGCCTTCTGTTTCCGGAATTTTCCCGGTCCGATACGCATAAAGTAGTCGCTGATCGTCGAACAAATGTGGAAAAGGAGCGCCTCCAAGACCTCCGGGAGCGGTCGAAAGACGGGTTTATGTTGAGAACGAACTTTTTGGTTGCATGCGCAGGTAAAAAGACGCTCCCGAAGGGCACCGTGCTCCTCGTCAGACCGTTTGGCAGAGAGGAATATCATGGCGGCCCTGAGGAAGGGGCCTTGGCGCGGATCGTCTTCCTCAGTAAGAGCTTTATCGAGCAACGTGTATATCCCGAGAAGACAAGTGGAATCTTCGTGCATGGGATCGTTCAAGGTCAACAATAGAATAGCGCGTTCCTGCTTGGTGAGGGTATTGGGGCAAGGCATCTACACCCTGGGTTTTGAGAGAAAGGGGGGAAAACTGTATACGATCCACCCACCGGTGTCGAACTTCCACTGGATTGGACGGAGATGGTGGAAGAGGACAAGCAGGAAACGGGGAGAGTTGATGGATTGATGGACTGATGCAAATCGTTGATGCGCTTTGTCGGGCTTCGGCGATATCCGAACTTTCTGCGTATTCTCATTGCGTGCCCAGTCGAAAGCTCGTGTAGCTGCGTTCCACAAGAAAATACCCCACTACTCCTTCATAAATCCATCACACATTCCATTTTTTTACTCACAACAGAACGAAAAAAAAAATACATCCAACTTGCGGACCAGCCAAGTGCAAGGCGCATTGGCAATAAGCACCGACGCCGACAGCGCGGGGGCAACATACGTTATCATCGTCCCCGCTGTGAACGTTATGACCCTGGGCACCGCTGCGCTAGGGTTCGTCGGCGTGTTCATCGTCCCGGTCGCCGCGCTCAGCACCGTGCCCGTCCCCGCGGTCGAGAGGATCGTGAGCGGCAGCGTGAAGACGACGGGGTTGGACGTCGTCGCGGTGCTGATGACCTGCGTTGTGTCCATGAGCAGTCGGGGTAACTCGATGGGCAAGGAAGGAAATTACCTTGAGGTAAATGAGGCTTTGCGCGGTGTTCTTGGTGACGCTCCACTGCACCGCGCTCGATGCGGTGTTGGGGGTCGATTTCAGGTAGGTGTCTCCTTTGTACGTGCCGAACATCTCATCGAAGGTTAGTTCGCAGTGAGCAAACCAGAACGCCTAAGGCTCACCTGCTGGACGTAACACGACGTCGACCGGATAAGCGTGTTGGGGCTGTTCAAAATAATTCAGATATCTGTGCTAAGGTAGGAATGCGCACAAGACTGACGTGAAGCTGGTCAAGTTCGGCGTCTGCACGACAGAATCAGCATAACACCAGATTTAACCTAATGCGCACCCATTGCGTGCTGTTAACGTGCTACAGTATCCTCATGTACGTGAGTTTGAGCACACTTAAAATTATCGGTAGCGCTTACATTGAGCAGCGGGGCGTAGGATGCCGCAAACACAATGTCGCTGTTTCGGTCAAAGCCCGTCATGTACGCCGCCTCCGCGACCGTACCTGTACTCCTTGCAGTACCACGTAACAATGAACGGAGAGTGCGGGCCTCGTACCATTCGATGGCCGGGTACGGCAAGCCGGCTCCGCTGTCGCTCCTCGTCACCGCGTACTCGCCCTGCAATAAAATAAGTCTACTGGGACACGGAACTTCCAGAGGACATACCTGGAAGACGCGCAGGCTGTTCCGGGGCAGAATGTCGAAGTTGAAACATCCCTTGCGGAAGAAGTCTTTACAAGTGCTCAGCGAACCCCTCACAAGTCTCTACATTCTGACTGACTCGGGTTGGAGTAGATGTGCAGGTCCCATGCCTTGGGCGCGGGGGTGATTGCCGGGACGAAGCCGCTCGTGGCGCTCGTCGCAATGTACGCTGCCGGAGGAATTCAGATTCGGCTGCGGTTAAGAAGATGAGACAGGAATGGAAGACGCACTGAGCTGGGGGAACTGCGGGTTGAGTGCGTTGAAGAACGATGCTCAGCGGTAGCTGTTATAGCTGAACACCCAAGTCAATCAGCGAACCAGTTCGACGCCAGAGGGAAAGAAGACACACGAGGTGGCAGCGAAGTTGTCCGACCTCGATGAAGCGGACCGTGAAGGGCGCGGGGTGGCCCATTACCGCGCGCAGCGCGCCTGGAATGAATCACCCTCAGGCTCACGAACAGAAACGCAGAGAGGAGACCCACCCATGGCGTTCGTCGTTGGGCCGATAGCGAAGTTGATCTGCAATCGCTCGATGACCTACATCCCCCATGCGATTCCTGTTTCAGACGCACCTGGTCGATAGCATCTTGGATATAAGGTGCCAAGCTCGCCTGCGGGAGCGCGTCGCCGTCGAGCGAGTACCCTACGGTTTTGTCAGAACGCAGACGTTTTCAGCTAATAGACAGCAGACGCACCGGCCCATACGACCATGATGGGTTTCATGCCCATGACCTCGATCCATTGAAGGTATTCGTACAGCCCAGGGCCGCTGTGATGATCATCGGGATTGGGGCAGATAGATGGAGCCGGTAATCGTACTCGGTATTGATGTAGCTCCAGTCGCCTACACGTCCGGGACGGTTGACCAGGGGGCCGACCGTGTTGCGCCACTGCCAACGGGTCGCTGTGATGCCGCCCTAATAAATCGCCGTGTTAGAAAACTGACCGGAGGCAGGCAGGAATATCCGAGCTTGTTACCTCAAGGTCTGCAAATTGATCAGTTGGGTGGCCGGGAAGAGCGAGATGGATTAACGTACTGTTTCCGCCCGGGAATCGGAAGAATGCGGGGTTCATAGCTTTAAGCGTCTGGAACGCGTACGAAAGAAGTTATCTCTCCGCCTCCGCTCAGAAGACAAAAAAGAAATATAATGAACATTCGAGATATCCAACCGCATCCCATTGGCCCTATTGTTGAAAGTCGGCGGACAACATGGCGAATTCGATCTGCCCGGAAACTGTCGCGCCGTTGAGCGAGATCACGAAGCGGTTCTTTACATTCGCAGGGGTCGAGGTTGGCGTCAGCGTGAAGTGACTTGCCGCCACCCGGCGGCGGAGGTAAACGCGACGGTGGTCGAGGCCACGGTAGCGCCTGCGGAAGACTGGAACGACCTGAGGCTGGAGATCTGCGTCGCGGGCGGCGTCGGGAAGCGGTAGAAGAAGGAGCCGGTGTAGCGCGTGCCGGAGACGACTTTGATGCCTGCGCGGTAGATTAGTACATTCCCGCTACCGTAAGGTACGGGTTCTTAGAGTCTATTATTAGAGAGCCCCATTTTCAAAAATTTGCCGTCCATCACATTTTCGTCAGCAAGTTTCGCGTAAGCAGTCATTTTCAATTGAAAATTCCCCGGCTTCCTCCGAGAACGTTCGAGAAAATGTTTCGGCATTAGGTTGGCCGGGCAATGTTCCCACCTGGTTCCCAGAAAGTGCCAGAACTTTCTTCGGCATGGCCCGAGAGCGTTCGAGAAACGATCTAGCATGTAAGGTTGACGTGGCACCGCGCCGCCCGCTGTGTCTTCTACCACCATGTCTCTCTCAGCAACCTTCTGCAATATCCCGCTCACAATGTCAATCATCTCACGCAGCAATCTCTGGTGTCTCTTGATTGGATCTTATCTTCTGGAATTTCGGCTTCTCGATCTCTGGTCTCTGGCATGCTCACACTACTGTCTGGTGACAGTGTCTGCTCCTTGCACATCAAGCTCAGTGTTACTACTGGTCTGCCATACGACCTTGTTCTGGGTCGTGATTGGTTATTCTTCTGTCGCCAAACTCTTCTCCATGCATCTTTTGTCCTCTCCTCGGGCGTTGTTCAGCTGGGGCAGCCTGCGGTCAAGTATATTTCTATCAACTCGAATCGATCCTGCATGCTAAACCCCTTCTACAGGTCTCGCAGCCTCATCGGACTCAAATGGCACCTGCCATGGACGTTGATGATCAATCCTCTGTGCGCGACGTTATGGAAACCTCGGCACTGGGTAAGTTTCAGTTCATGAGTCTATCCTGAGCGTATCTCACAATTCTGCCAGCCCCTGGACGTAGTTGTGCTTGCGAGGTTTACAGCTGTCCATCTACGTCCAGATCGGTGCCTTTGACTTTGACTCCCATGACTCCTACGACTTCTTTGAACTTGTTGCGAGATATATTCCTAGGTCACTTTGCTACCCGAGCATATCTGTATTTCATGTTGATTTACCAACGCTACAACGGTCACTTAGTTTACATGCTATCCCCCATGCCTGTCTGCCTTTAGTACAATGCCGATGTCTTCTCCTGCATCATTTGCTCACTGGTGCATGTGTTGACCACCTAACAGATACTTCTTTGTCCCCGCGCCTGGATCGTCCTGCCTGTTGGGTACTTTGCCGTGATTTGCAGTCAGCTTCAGACATGTTGAATGCCGTGTTGAATATCATTCTTAATGCTGATCACAAAGAGATCTCAACTGAAAGTCTGTCACATGTGGCTGGGGCCTTGAATGTATCCGTGTCTCTGGTGATCGCAATGTACGGTGTACGGTTTAAACTGCATGGCACGATCCGTAAGCATGCGGCAACTGTTGCCTCCGCAGATCCCGACATTTCATCAACCTCCGTTACCGATTTCTTCAACTCATTTGAGAGCCATCGGAAGCCCGTACTTGTCTCAATTGCTGCACTGCATCGTAGTGAAGTGCTGACGAAAGCTACAATTGAATATTTGCGTAATTAAATCACACAACACTTGTTGTCTGGATGGTGTAGTTAATTTTCGCAGTCCCATCCACCAGCTTCTGTTCCTGGGGTTTTATCAGTACCTGATTGCGCAGATGTTCATAATGAATTGCTGGGGAATAAGCTTGATCCCGATCTACAAGTGCACATCTTGTCTGCGATCTACGGAAGCAGAGTCTCTTTGAACTCCCTACGCCGGATTCTTGATGACCTGCATGTGCACCCATGAAGCTTCAGATAGTCTCGGACAGTTACATCGGAAGCTCAAGTCGCACATTGCTGATTTACGGCGTGGTAAACAAGCTGAGCATTCCCAAGAACAAGATCGAGCTGTCCGGGCAAAATATGATGAGCAGCTCGCAGCTATACATCAGTACATGGCCGCAGATTGTACCACAGTCATTGAAGAACAAGAGGCTCTGTCAGTTCCGAGAACAGACGAGTTCTGAGGCATTGTCAAACTTTACTTGTGCTTCCTGTGCTGAATCCATCTCGCTCCGCTCCCATTGTTCAATGGTTGTTGGTGACTCTCACTTTGGTCTCAATGACTTTGGTCTCAATGTTCTAAAGCAACCGGATGTTCAATCAGATGAAACTCACCTTCTCAGCTGTTACAACTGGTTTCACCCTGACTGCACACTGCGGCCTATGCCGTTTGATGAAGGGCCTTTGCGGGACATCCTGTTGGATCCAGCTGGGGTTTCATTATCAAGTGATGGTGGTCCACCGGTTCTCTCTCTATGCAAATGCCATTCATATTTGAAGAAGATTCCTGCATTGTCATTGGCAAATAGGACATTCATTGGGCCTGTTCCGAGAGAACTGAAAAACTTGACTGTCATAGAGGATGCTATGATTGCATGCTGCCAATTGAAATGCTGGATAGTTCAAGTCAAAGCAGAGCCCAGCTTGTCCAACGTGACTATAGGGATGCTGATGGGAGCTTGATCGCGCCCTACGAGCTCTACGAAACCCTAACCGAGGGCACACTCGTTCTCGTGATGGTCTCCCTTGCCACCTATGTCATTACGCGCCAAACGTCGGACAGGGGAGATCCGAAGCCGGATAGAAAGTTGAGTCATCCATTGTGCTGCCTTTATGCTTCTAACTTGAACGTCCTCGTAGACAGACTTAGGATCCTCGACCGCGGGGACGATAGGCCTTGGAACCCGCCAGTTCCTGCGATGCCTAAGCGCCGATCGCCGTTCACGCCGGGTCAGAAGAGGATCAGAGACGATGATGCTGATGCCGCCTTCAATAGTTTCGGATCCAAGTCGCCCAGCCCTCCAAAAAAGGCCCGGCGCAACAATAACTCAACAACAACTTATTAGTCAGCGGCGAATTTCATTCGTATATAGTCGAGCTCTATGTTCAACCCACTTGTTTAGCTAATTTACACTGACTTTAATAAATTCGTGTTCTAAAATTCCGGTAGCGGGCCGTGCCGCTCGTCGGCCTTACAGCTTTATTGAATAATTATGTTCAGAAGACGAGGAGACGCACCCAGTGTCGAACGAACGAACCGATATTTCGGAACCAAAATCTGTTTGCAAAGTCCACAGCACACATCGAAGAAATGCACACTTGTACGACTCCGCAAAGAGAAGTTGGAAACGAAGATCCCCGGACAACGCAAGCCATAAGTGCAGCGGCACGGTTATCGCTAATCCCGCGCCAGCTCTGCAAGTAGGCACGGAATCACGAGGGAGGCCAAAAATAGTAAAACCGAGGGGGAGCGGACTCCCGTAATAGTGGTTAGACTATTAAGAACAGATACTACACTCGATCTAAGCCAGTGAGGCCAGAGTGGTGAAGCGCTGGGGGCGAAGAGTATTTATACAAGGGAGGCTGCGCACGGACCATGGAGATGAGACCAGGGTCTGTGTTTGATCGAGTCATGTTCGCAGCCGAACCTTGCAGTCAGGGTCCTTTCGATCTTCATCTAATAAAACTGAAGAGCACCCAATATTCTTGGGGTAAAGGACCATGACTAAAATCGTCGGACGTGTTCATTCACGCCCACTGTGTTAGACACACGAACCTTCGGCATAATCGGCCGATCGGGATTTGGTACCATCCTGATCATTCGCCAATCAGGACCAACCAATCCTGCTTTGCCTCCGCCCACATGGACCTCTATTAGGAATCGATATCCACATTCCTCCGCTGACAAAACCCTCTGTGACTCGCGACGGCTTATCTTGGAATGAAACCCCGTATTCCGAATCCGTGTTCCGCGGACACGTACATCCTGACTTGCTTGGCATCCAAATGCACTCCCTTTTAGCCTGTTATTCCGTGAAATAGAATGAATGCTCCCGGGATGTCAATCCCGAGTTGGAGCTCACCTTACAAAGGTCGGTGTTCTCCGTCACATTTTTTCCCTGTTTTAAAAACGAGTCCCATCTAGCGCTGATGTAAATATTGACATGGAAAGCTTTATAAGGCGGGGTCGAAGCTGCTTACCATTCATCAAGCTATGACGGACCTCATTCGCTTCCTCAGCTTATTAAGTCTAACTTTCTACCTCTTCGGGTTCGTCCATGCACAAGATTTTCTCACTCGCGCCTCCACCGCGGCTCGGTACGATTGCTATCCCGACAATAAAGCTGGCTACCAAACCCTTGGATGTGTGTCGTGTATCCTAATCTCATTCCTGGTTTATGACAACTATCCCTGCAGTGAACACAGGGATATCTCTCAGCTCTGCTGACACTAGTTTGATCATTGCATTCGGTACGCGCAATTTCCATGCGCCATGTCCTTAAATCTGAAGCATGCCGTTTTTCCCCAGGCGACTCTTGGACAGGTGAGTTTTGTAATGATGTTTTTAGTCTCCAACAACCGACTTGTATGCAGCCAATGGTAGCCCGGACGGATCCAAGGCAAATGCTCCGATATACAAGTACGACTGGATGGCCTTTCCTGCTATTGTTCTTGACGCACACCTTCGCAGTCCCAGGGACGGATTTCTTATTGAAAACGGAACCTTCCGGATCACCAGCGGATACACTTGGATTGAATGGGTCAGCATGGACAGCCACAGTGAGTAAACTGCAGTCTGGGGACGAGAGAACCCAAGCTAAAGCCGCCCGTAGTCCCTCTCCGTGACTATGTAGGTGCATTAAACGATATTCCCCTGAGGCATTTGATGGTCATCTCTTTAGGCTGTTCCTGGTGCCCTGACCGATGTAAGTTAATTTTGGCTGCTGCTTATCCATATCAACTTGCCACCCAGCGTTCTATGTACCCCGGCAAATCAGGATCATCGGACTTCATTCAGCAGGCGGACCTCTTTATATCCCAGAACATCAAGATCGACGTTGACCGAACGGTCTTCTCCATTTACTGTGCGCCCTATTCTTGCTTCGTTCTGACATGAATGTGAAAGTGACCGATAGTTGGGATTAACGTGCGTGCCTAGCCTTCATGAGATGTCGTTGAGTTGTTCACACCCTGTAGGATTGGGTTAATGGTAAGGCATTATGTTATGCGTGATTGATACTATACACGCGTCCAGGCGGAGACCTCAGAACCCAGGCCATTCCTCGTTTATTAGCCCAGGTGAAACGAAAGCTTATTGCGTCACCTGTTGTAAGTTGCATCCGCTTGTGCATGGCGTATTCATCCCTTTTTGGTTCACGTCTGGTCACAGGGTGCGCGGAAGTTCCTTTTTATCGGTCTCCCACAGTGGTCGGATCTTGACGTGCGGCAAGTTCATTATGTGAAACACCAGTTGGCTGAATACATGACGCTTATAGAACAACAATTTCGTTCAACAAATTTACGAGTTTCGGGACCAAGTCGCAGCGGAGGGAATCTCCATCGACTTCGCATACGTCAATCTCGTCAGGCTCTATGCACACGTCAAGGCCAACCTCTTGTCGTATGGTTTCACGGAGCGCGGTCCTTGTGTAGGCAATTTCCGCACCGTCTCTATGTATTGTGCTCATTAATTCGAGAATAGGTTACCCGCGCCGGGGGGTGAGTGGAATGGAGACCTGTATGTTTCGCTCAATGTTAAACAATGTGGCAGAACCAGTGGGGCATATACCTAGTCAGTGATTGCTTCTCTCATGGCACTGCGTAGCTGATGATTTATCTGCATAGCACTTGCACCCAGCCCGATTTCCATACAACGTTTCTGTCTACCCACGTGAGTCCCTTACTAATATTTTCCCTCCTCCTAGCAAGGTTCAACTAATTGTTATATTCAGCCGAGCGGAAAGGTCTGGGAATCCATCCAGTTTTGATTCTGGCGCTTAACGTACCCGAATAGCTTCACCAGATCATCGCGCAATACGTGAGCCAGGCTCTGTTCTGCGGGGCAAGTGTCAATATTTATATTGCTCCAGGTCCGGGAAACCGTCGCATCCTGCACCAACTATCCGCGCCAACGGGAGCCAGATTGTCCTGGGAACAAGTTTAACAGAACGGTGGCATACGTCGACATCTTTGCGCAGCATCGCGATTGCAACCCATACCCGGATCTAAAACAACTGCCCTTGGACAGTTAGTGAGTGTTGTTGCTGTGTTCCAGACTCGACAGGTTAACGAGTTTAATGCAGCGACTTTGTAATCATTACGCAGTTTACAATTCATGCAGACGGAAGCTTAGAGGGACCCGAAACCGGAGATACAAGCTCGTTCGTCAGCGATATGACCGCTCTGTGGAAGGGGAAAATCAAGATCCTGTTTGGATTGGTCGTGGACGAGTGAGTCGTGTTCGTGTGCATGATGATTTTATTTCCCACACAACTTTCAAAAGCTGGGAATCGCTGTACAAAAACGTCGACGGATTTGTCAAGGCTATTTCCGCGTTCGACAAGAATGCGAGTCGATCAACTTGACTGTGAAAGATTCGATGTTGATCTCCGGACTTGTAGTGCGATGGGTTCGATTTTCTGATACCAAATCCCGATGCATCCATGTGAGTGTACAGCTTATTGCCCACATGTTAGGAGTACTGAATGAATAGCAGCTCGGGATCGACCACAAACCCGCCACCCGGGTTCGGGAAGTTCATCCGCGCTGTTCGTGCTGGCATGAAGGTCGATCCGTACATAAGTTTGTCTGTCTCTGGCCACACAATCCGAAGCGATTGGGATGAATTTCTCCCGGTAATCCATTTCGTCAATGTACTGGCCATCGATTTCGTACTTCCGGGCGAGTCAAAGATATTCCAACCCCATTCGTCCATCCGGGACATTAAATGGTTTACCCAGACGAATGGGTCAGTCTGCTTTCTCCGGTGGTGTAGTCCATCTTCATCTGGCACAGGTACGACATTATGCACAAGTTTAATCTCATCCAGGCGTACATGGTTGGTTGACTTTACCTCTTGCTTCTTCTGCAACTCACTGATCTATTTCTAGGGACGCTCCTGGGAACCTGACGGGGTGCGTGAATGCTCATATTCACCATGCCACTCTCTAATTGTTGGGCAGTCTTGCTTTGGATATGGATGTAAAACGATCGGGGCAGGCATCATAGGTAGGCCTTCTGAGTGAGAAATTTATTCCCGACTGAAACTAAATAGATCACGAACAAACCAATGCCTGTGGAATAGGTGAGGGACATACCTTCTAGTATCTCCGTCGTTCTACAAGCTCGATTTCACCCAGATGGGGAACTTCCCTACACATCTATTATGTTCTACAAGACGCAGTATCAGGCTGAGTAGGACGCTTCATTCCCAGGCTCAGTTGCATATTCGCTTACAAGCATCTACCCAGCGAACGATCTGATGGATTTAGTTGGACCAAATACATGATATTGCGAGACCAGGGTGCGATCAGTTATGACGACTCCGATACCAGACGCAGAAAGCAAGACTGGGCCGAGTGGGCTACATATGGCCAGTGACATTGTAATAATGTACTTATTTTTTCGCTATTAGGAAGGCCTGCTACGGTACGTCGCTCTGGCAGCTGAGCACTGATTACTTATTCATCCAGGTGGCCGCGGAATCTGGGGCGTCGACGATGCTGTTCCAATGGAGGGTCAGCATAGCGGATCATCCGATGTGCTGATTCAATCCACAGACCTTAATCGCAGAGCCGATGCTCACTGGTATGCTCGAACTCTGTTCACTATTTGATGATTTCATACCTGTTCTGCAGGGCTAACTGGAAGTACACTGGGCTCTGTCATGACTATGGCCGCGAAATCGCGACCTCTCAGCTCATGGATATCTCAGGTACTCAGTCCTGCTCTTGCCATTGTCCTCTCATGCCCATCCGCGATTAGGCTCATGGGACAAGGCTTGCCACAGCGTGAGTGATTGTCGAGACGGCTGTTCGTGGCAATCCCTTAGACATCTTCAGACCCCGGCGCCCGACATTCATGGCAATAATGTCTATGCCACGAAATGCGAGAATCGTGGGTGACGAATCTGTGTGGCCGCTCTACTCCTCCACTAACTGCTACCTCGACGGAAGATTGGATATTCGGAGGGTTGGTGACATTTCCAAGCCCATCTCATCACTAATTTCCTCATCGCGTTTAGCGAAATTGGGACATTTTATATGCCGATGAGGAACACTGACAACGTTAGTCCTTTTTTATTATTATTGGTGGATTTTGTTTGACGTAATTCTTCAGCGATGCCGACCCACATGGGGTGATCTCACAGACAAGTGTGTCGGCCTGGCGTTCTACATCCTGTCATTTGGAACTTATGTCCTTCAGTGGCTGCAAAGGAAACTCACAGCGAGGTTGGATGGAGAGGTCCTCTGGCACTTCATGTTGGCTGAATTGTGCCTAGAATATTTCGCAAAACTCAATGGAATCTCGAGTGGAGAATGGGCCGGTGGGTTTTCTCCATAACAAAGTCCTTTGTCGTGAGCTACATGCATCGCCGCAGATTTCTGTGCTTCCACCCCGAACACAGTGCAAGGAGTGCACTTTGACCGCCCAACATCATGCTACAATGGTTGGACCGGGGAGTTTGGCTACTTCCGAGTGTATGTGCATTATCTCACTTACATTACATAGTCAAGCCAACCCATGAGCCATAGCGACGACGAGACATGCGCTGGAGAGTGGACCAACCCCGTGGATCAAGGTTGCGTGGGAACGGAGAAGATAGGGTTCCGACGATTCCAAGCGACGGTTAATGGATCCAGCTTTTTTCGAAAACCATGGCATCTGATCTGTGATTCGAATAGCTTACGGGATTTACTGGGAGTGCCTCAATAGCTTGCAATGCCCGCTCCCATTCTCTGTACGGCAATTACTTTGAGCACCCGGGGCGTCTATGCGAGGCTTTTGTCACTCAATACCCACTTATCTCTGATGTAGACACTTTGTGTCGCTGGATCGTCCTCGAGCAGCGCTACCGGCACGGTTCGTGACTCAACATTATTAACTCCGTTATGTTATAATTCTTGTTCAACGTTCGACGCTCTTAGTTCGATCTCCAGTAAGTCCACCGTATTCTCCGGTCCAACCTCATGATTATCCTTCGTAGAGCTACTGAATGTAGGTCTAATCCTTTTCTTTGAAACTTGCCCTCATGATTTTGGCAGGTGGAATACCTCCGTGTCCCGACGGCTACGCGTGGGACTATGCTATCGATGGCAATCCCAAGTTTGTACCACTGCCATAGTATTGCGTTTGGATCTGATGCGGAGCTTACTTCACAGGAACCAAGGCAATTTAACCATTTCCATGCTTTTCTCTCATCTGAACGCTGCTATCCTCAGGATGTCGTACCTGCAGCGATGGTCCAGGATTTGTGAGACACCATCCGGATCATAATGACTGAACCACATCGCTCATTTTCTGTCGGGTAGACTCCTCCGGGGTTGGATCATGACTCTTTTACGGGAGCACTGGCCGGTCTGAACACATCCCTGGACGCATCCAACCCATCGAACGCCACGAGCCGCGCGAAAAGGGCTGACTGCGCGGTCCCTGGGTTCCACCTCCCTGGTTCGTGAAACGCGGGTGGCCAATTGACAGCCTGACAACCTGTTTACTAGGGCGCATACCACCGAGGCTTCCAGCGATAAATCGCTATTTGGATGAAGGCCCGACTGTGGAAGACATCGTGAACCGTGAAAGTGTCCGTGATTCCTGCCATCTCAACTGCATATGTCTCATGCGCCTTCAGGTGCGCATCGCTTTCGAGTCTGCGTGGCACTCCTCGTTCTGTGAGCAACCCGTCCAAAAATACGCTTTGATTCTTACATACACACGCCCAAGTTCGCAATGGCACCGCTCGTGAGGTCGGAGGTTGGGTAAGTTACGCATCGTTGCTTGCTCGGGCTGTTCTAACTGATCACCAGATTTATCGACGTAATTTGATTTCATTCAAACTCATGTGTGTCCTGAATGCATGAGGTGCCCCAGATCCTGACCAGGGCAAGTCCGAGTCCTCCGGTTTTGCCACGCCTGACTCATTTGCATCCTCAGACAACAACGTTATCGCCATCGTGGACGCCGATCCTGGGAGAGCTGGCGACCCATTTCCACAGCTGGGAATGGCGTAAGTTTTCGAACTCTGGACCCAACGGTATAGGCGACTACTGACATCCATGTAGGCAAGGGAATCCTGCGTAAATTTCATGTCGTCTTTCTTCGCTCAATCTCAGCACCACTTGCAGAATTGATCTAACCCAGCCGTTGAGTATGCCCCGAGGTGTGCACGGCCCTTAACTCATAAGCGCTCTGCGAAACTGAGCTGTGCTTATCCTTAGATGGAACGTAAGTTGATCCAAGATGCCGGCAGTGATATCTTGACCTGGTTATACAGCGCGCCGGCTGGATGGATCTTGGTAGCGAATTGGTGAGTACCCATCTGGACTTTTAGCGCCTGGATATCTTAAATTACGACAGGCACACTCACCCGCGTAAGCACATGAGGTTTTTAAAGCATTTCGTCGGTGTCGGCTCATCGGTCTCTAGTGGGACCGTTGCAGCAGGGCAATCAGGAACCCTCCCGAGCAGATCACCAAAACGCATGGCTTCGAGACGTTCCCGGGATTATCATCAGGCAGGTCGTGTTCTCAGAAGCGGGCGATGTACTGACCTATCCCCTTAGTCGGGAGGGCATGTTCGCATGTGCGTTGTAAATCTACGCGGGTGCCGGATGAATTCACTCAACTCTCCGATAGATGGCCCTAGGACCAGAGAGAATCGCATGAGGAGTGGCCCCCGCCACTACCCGAATACGGGGGAGTGGAATGGCCAAACATCTGCGAGGCGCATTGGAAGATGGCGCCCTTCGCGCGCGCCGTATCAGCTGGAAGACTGAGCTGTGGAAAAGGAATCCTTTTAGCTTGGTCGTCGTGACTCTTTCTGTTCAAAGTTCTCTTAAAATATAATCACTTTAATGTTAATTGGCCCCTTGGATCGGGTGTAAGACACGCTTCAAGACAGCGAAACGTGCAGTGATCCAACCCTAGGCCGGCCGGGTTGGCGATATACATATATTCTGATTTCAGTCGTCCAATGGTTCTACAAAGGGAACTCAATTGATTTTTTCCTCGGGAAGCAGGTCCTCACCTGGCGCTGGACCTGTACAGCGGGGGGCGCTGTGTCACTCTACACTCCCGCCATGTCGTCCACACCCGCTGTCTTTCCCATCACATAATTCAGCTTCGCCTCGGTCAGGAAGTGGATCCCATCCCAGATCGCCTCCGCAGTGGCGGGGTCGGCGCCGAACGCCGTGCACCTCTCGGCGAACTCGCCGGGCGAGCGGTAGAATAGCGTGTCGCGAACCACGCGCGCCCACTCCTTGTCGTCGCCGAGGCGTATTGCCGCACGGAGTGCGCGGATCTGCTTGCAGAGGGCCTTGTGCGGGAGGGCCGGCGCGGTCCAGGCAGCGGCGAGGCACTGGAGGCAGAGCGTCAGGTGGGGAAGGAAACGGAAAAAAGAACGAAGGGAGAGATTGTTCACCTCGCGGCTGCAGTATCGGACGATCCCGCAGCGGGAGCACACAGACAGGCGCTCCCGTGCCTCCACAGTGCAGGCGACGTGGAGGCACTGATTACGATTGCGGATTGCGACCATCTGCTGGTACGCCATCCGAAAGTGCGCGGAGGCGTCCGTAGGCCCCTCCTCGTCATCGGGAGACGTCGCGACGAATCTTCCGTCGGGACCGATGATGTCTCGGAGGACGCGGATGTGGTGGAACCAGCGCTGGGATCCTTGCATCAGGCAGGCCCGGTGGCAGGCGCAGCAGGACCGGCTCAATCGCTACGGTCATGGCGTACAACTGCTCGTAGAGAGGGAGGATACGGTGGATGGTGCGACGCAGGTCGATCTCGTGCAAGGTGAAGAAGAAGGACTGCGCACACGCGACGACGGCGGGACAGAAGACGTTCCATAGCTGCGTCGAGGAGATGTCCGGGGTGTATGAGTCGAGCGCCCGCTGGAGGTGGTTCGTGGCGAGGGAGAAGACGTCGGGATCATCGAAGACTCGTATGGCAAATGGCTCCCAGAAGCTTGCTAAGGCGCCGATAAGCGCGAAGATGCTGAATCCTCGGATGCCATCGGCCGCCCATTGCACAAGACAGTCGAGGACCTCTTGCTCGCCACCCGTGGCGGGGATCAGATCAGAGATGCAGCTCGGCCAGGGCTCAGTCGACGGCCCCCTGCCCTTCGGCTTCTGGAACTTGCCCGCCCCGATGTTCCTGAAGTGGTCACCAATCGTCGAACACATGTGGAAAAGACACATCTCGAAGACCTCCGGAGGCGTTAGCTTGACGCCTTCGTGCTGCAACCGAATCTCGAGCTTGCAATTGCAAGTTAAAAGACGCTGCCGAAGAGCCCTATGTTCGTCATCGGTACGTTTGGCAGTTAGGAATCCCATCGTGGCTCGTAAAACTGGTCCTTGACGCAAAAACTCGGCCGAGTTTCCGCCTGGCAGGATTTTACCCAGAAGATCGTATATCCCACGAATGCAGGTGGAATCCGCATGCATGGGATCGTTCAAAGTCATTAATAGAAGAGCGCGCTCTTGTTGTGGGGCGCGTTCTGCTGGTCGGGGATCGTGGGGAGCCATCTGTAGCGACTCAGTCTCTCTCAATAGTACTGAATGACACTCTGCATGCGCATATACGCACCTGGAATGCACCGTCTGAGCTCAGGTGGGACACGAATTGGACGCGATTCGAAGGAAGAAGACAAGAGGGATTGATTACATAATTCCTGGATTAGCCCGCCGGAAAATGCCGAGCGTCACCAGCGGCCGCTTATTGGCCGCTTATTCATTTTCCGGAATTCGTGTAAAACCTTTCGAAAGATCCTTTGAGTAGAGTCTGGAATTACCTTAGCGCTGAAATGATGATAAATCGCCCAACTTCGACAATCTCTCTCCAATTTCTCCCCGAACTCGAGGTTTAAAAGTATAATGGGATTCCATAACATCCTGCAGAAATACTACACAAATTGGCATCGTTTCAGACTACATTTTTGGTGGAGTTTTATATAATTGAATTTCCGACGGCAACCTGTAGAACTCGGGTCAGTCCAAATCCCGTCGCGTTCAGGCGGAAATTTACCTGACGAGCGACTCTGTCCTGCAAAAGATTCAAGTCCTGCAAATAATGGTCCAGTCGAACACATTATGGGTACAGGGGTTTAAAGCCTCACCTCAACTGCGAGACCGACCGTACATTTGGTGCCAAGTTATGGACCAAAGCATTGGTCCTTTATCGAGGTCAGTAAATACTCGTAACAGGATGAATACCGAGGCTTACACCCTCGATCCAGCACTTGCACGGGGCGAGGCAGGTTTCGGCATTGCAGTGGCCAGCGCAGACTTGCGTCTCCTGAAGATTCGCGGGATTTTAAATATAGAGCAGATGGATAAATTGTGAGACGAACAAAAGGGTTTTTAGGTGTGGAAGTAGGGGTTGATGTTTCTGCTGGGAATATTGACTTCAACCCACACAACGGCTGGGGCAGCAGACACGAGTGCGGAAAGAGAGAGAACAACGAAAGAAAGGAGAGCGGAGGCGTGCATGTTGGGAGTGTACCGAGGGAAACGGAGCTGGTCGGCGTCCTTTTATAACTTCCCTAGTGTAGAAGCGAATTGTGGAACCGAGGTGTATGGGGCTGGTCGCCCCCGAGGACTGGGATCCATGACAGCGATGTGATGCGGAAAGCGAAGGCCCGAGCTTCTCGATTGACAGTACATCCAACGGGGATTCAGATGCTATAATAAACTACGGAGCTGAGATGGATGGATGGATGAATGGATGGTAAGTCCGCAGAGATGAATGTGGTAGTGTCCAAAGACTGCTGAGGATCGGAGAGGTTGTCACGCTGGCACGGAGAAATCGAGGGCGAACGCAAGTTTCTAACTTGGCGCCAGCAAGTGATCTAGGCGATGTCCAGAATGAGCCGACTTACGCGCGCCGCCCTGTAGGGGTACTAGGAACTCGTTCTATCAGAACAGAAGATAGCCAATTTGAACCAGGCCCTTGCGGGTAGGAAATCCTCGGATAGCTGCTGGGGATTGATCGACTAGCTAGGGTAACCTGATAGCTTGACCCAGGATCACCCGGCCGTCATTCAAAGGTTGAACATGACTTGAGCAGTCCAACTGCTTGATGTCAAATTCAACTTACATCGTTTGTGGCAAATTACAATGCGAAGAGCTGGTCGTTGGCCGCCATGTACTTGATTGATTGAACTTCCAGCATCCGAATCGAAACATGTACTTGAAGAACACCCGATTTATCGAGATGAACCGAGGTAGATGCGATCAGTAGGCCGCAGTGTTGAATGCGGCAGTAATATTGGCCGAGGAGTGGAAGGGCTACTCGACTATTCTGGCATGCGGAAACAAGCTGCTCCCGTGAGCTTCTAGCTTGACGCCCACTGTCTACGGAAAGATGGGACCAAGATCAAATGGCAAGGGGTATAAGTATGAGCGGAGCTTCATCTCTGAGACGATCTACTTGATGAAAATAGGACCAAGTTGTTGTGTTATTGTCCAAAACAAGTTCCCTGGGTGAGACTGGGTAGGCAGGCAGCCACGACGGGATTGCGGCAGGATGTTGCAAAGCTAAAGAAAAGCTGGCCGTGGACTTTGATCCGGGATGATTGCCGATGGTGCTTGCGCGTATTTAGCTCTGTCTACCTAAAGCCTCCCTCCTCTCCTTCTTCTCGTCATCCCCCAAGTTGCTCCCAAGCTCCACAAAAGCTTCACCTCAAGCATCTCGTAATAATATAACTTGGCTGCAGCAAGCATCTCGATTAAAACCCACTAGCGCGCTCCACGGACGCTTGACTTACGAGGCAGATATCGACGCAGGCTCGGGCGCTTGCTCGGGTGTGCGTTGGGCACGCGTATCTGATGGAATAGCGCGTAGATTCATAAAAATAAAGAGAGCGATTGATGTGCGGGCCGCTATCGCGTACGCTTGGTCATTGTTTACTCTCCCCGGACCTCAAGCACTTTGCTACCCATCTTGCGTCAAGAGGCCACTGTAACCCCCTAGCTCCGCTTCTGCGCATCTTGGCTTTCTCTGGGCATTAGTGGACGCTCCTTACTCTTTACGTCGCCTTCACTCCGCGCATCGCCGCCCCACGCTTCTGGTGCCCGGCTCATGAAAGACTCCGATTTAACGGGCTTTGAATGGCGTATCTCTCCTCTTCAAAAGTCGCATTGGATCGTCGCATCTTGAACGATAACACTTACCATGCCCATGCCTCAATTTTCCTCCAAGGCCAGTGTCGTCGAGACGAAGTATATGCCTCTTGCTGAGGAGGAGGGCTCGGATTCCGATCTTTCGTTGCCTCGCCCGACCAGTCGCCTTGGTCGGATGCGCACACTTCTCCCTTGGCTCCTCTCCGCCGTGCTCTTCGTATCGCTCGCCGTCTCTCTCACATCCCGCCCGAGGGATGCCTGCGCAAATTCGAGCTTCGAGACAGGCTTCGACACCGAACTTGGTTAGCAACCCATCCCGCAGCTCGATAACATTCCGCTGACGCTCCTCAGTCGGCGCGAAACCGCATATCAAGCTGCGGCCTGTCAAATACACCGGAACCCCCCAATTCGACGCGGAGGGCAAGCAGTACATCAACTATGCACCCGGCGAGGTGCGCTATGTCGGCCCGCCCAGCGACGAGATCGACGAGGCGTGGAACCAAACTGACCAAGTGTGAGCACCGTCAACCATTTAATTCGCAACTCTGATCTGACATCATCCTCTACTTACCCAGACCGATTCTTCTTGCTCTCTGCCGAAGAGGCGAAGGCTCAGTGGGGCGAGGGATATACGCGCTTCTGGAACGAAGGTTGGGGCGGCTATGCTGCAAGGTAGGCTTGCGAATTCCCATCTTCACAGGCATCTGCGCTCACACTGCCAATAGTTTCGATTTGTTCCATACGTTGCATTGCCTGGTGAGCTCACAATTCTTGTCAACCGTGATGATACTAACCCATCGCAGGACCACGTCCGCAAGTCGCTTCATCCCGAGTACTACCACCAAGGTATGCTCCACGGCGACGTCCACAACGGTCAGTCCGCCCGCCGCTCTAGCCCGCCTCCACTCAATGTCTACCCCTCGTTCATCCCGTAGACCACTGCATCGACCACATCCGGCAGCAAATCATGTGCCAGGGCGATCTGACGGCGATGCCCACGCAGTTCTTCGAGCTGGCTGGCAAGAGCTACCTCGACGCGGACCGCACGCACATGTGCCGCGACTTCACCCGCCTCCGCGAATTCGGCACGCTGCGGTACAACCAGAGCCTCACGGGGCATGAGGTGCCCACCGGCCACTACAAACCCGGGCACGAGGGCACGAGCAGCTGGGGACCCGTCTGAAGCCACAAGCGCTGCGGCGGCGGCGATGCGCATTTACATATGATCTCATTTTTTGTTCCGTCCTCGATCGTTCTTTTCCTCTTTACGGTGCTGTCATTTTTAGAGACGTGTGTAGGGTCGGCGGATCCAACTCCACTGTGTGTAGTAGTCCCACCTGCGCTTCAACGCGCTGCACCAATCAGTTTCTGTACCTTCACGATTTCATTTTGGGCATACACGTACTGAAGAGGGTTGTAGTTAGTTCTCTTGGCCGTCTGTACTTTGACGAATTCATTCTTGGATCCACGTACTGAAGCGCTTCGTAGTTCTCTTGGCCCCCACGTCCGCGGCACTTCTCAGAGCTCTCTGCCAGATTAGCCGTCTTCAGCGTGAATCGTGAAAGGTGTAAGGAAGCCCGGACGCCAAGTCTTCGCGGAAGAAGAGAAGATTGGAAGGCCAAGTCCTTCGGGAGAAGGTTGGCACCGACCGCGGAGTGAACAACGGGGATTCGGCGCACAAGAAAGAACGTACGCAGTGGAGATAGGACGTATCTAGAACCTGCACGAGATCGGGTTGTTCCTGGAGTGCGACGGGGACGTGTACGGAATTGTAAAATAGCATGCTGGGAGCGAGCAACAATCGCAAGAAGATAAAACAGGCTCGCCGCGCGAAATCTGCACAGGGCACGAGTGCGGATGAAGAAGGGAATTTGGGTCCCAGCGAATTCTGAACATTGGATGATGGTAACGGCGCTTTCCAACCACCCGATCACTCAGATACCAGTCGGATAATTGTGACGATTCGATGATAAGCCAAGGACTTGGCTGACCGACTTCGATGCTAATTGGCTTGGAGCTTACCTGAAGCAATCCGGATCTATCGAACAAGATTAAGGGAGTCTAGAACTTCGTGAAAAGGCAAAATCAGGGGTCGTAGAACGTCCACTAGAAGTGCCGTTGCGTTGAGGCGGACAACTGGATATCGATGGCAGGCGAAATAGACCGTAATGTGGATATGGTGAAGTAACAGCCAAGCTTTGGAGCAAGCCGATCCGTACCCTGCCCGCGGCTTCGAGTGCTTATTTTTGCGATCCATCCGAGACATTACACCTCTCGCTATCTTTGCTCCACGCACTCATGTCTGACGTCGATCCCATGCAGTCTTCAGAAACAGAAGGCAGCCCATTTCTCCCTCTCCTCCTTACAGTATTCACCGTGAGTGACGCCTGCGGTCTTGTCCACCCGTTTTAATGCTTCACATTTTTGCAGTCAATTTTCGAGGTGTTTCTACTCTGTCTGGCAGGCTACGGCCTTGCGTGGCGCGGTATCCTCGACAAGAGAACCATTAAGGTGGGTGGTTACATCCATCCAGCGCGAATTCGGCTTATATGGATGTCAGCACCTCAATCGACTGAATATCGCTCTGTTTACACCATCCCTCATCTTTTCTAAAGTCGCATCCTTTCTATCGCCGGGTGCGTGGTTGGTGGGCCCCAGATAATCACCCTGCTCACTATGCACCAGAAAAATTGAAAGAACTATGGGTTATCCCGATCTTTTTTGTCCTCATTACCACCACCGCGTTCTTGGTGTCTTTCCTTCTGGCCTCCATATTCCGGCTGACGCGGTCCCAGAGGTTCGTTGAATTATTGTCTTTCTGGGACCGTTCGTAGTTTGAAAACTGAATTTTGTCCACAGAAATTTCGCAATGGTGGCCGCCATGTTCATGAATTCCAACTCACTGCCCATCGCGCTCATGCAGAGTCTCGTCGTAACCATTCCTGCGCTCAAATGGGGCCCCGACGACAAGCCCGACGCGTTGCTCGGGCGGGCGCTTACGTACCTCTTACTTTACAGCACCATGGGCTTGGTGCTGCGGTGGAGTGTCGGCTGGCAGCTTCTGACCAAGTCGGACGCCTCCGACCCGGAAAGCGACGCCCAGCCCGCAGACGTTGATGAGACCACTGCCTTGGCACGCTTTGAATATTCGCCCGATGGTGGAACGCCGCGCGCAACGAGGAGCGCATTCGAGGAGATTCAACTCCAGCCCGCCCCTTTGTCGCGTTCTTGTAATTGGTTCCCGAAGTCGCCCAACCAGTCGTCTAAGCGGTTGGAAGAGGTCAGCTCGGCTTCCAGCTCGACCGTTGTGCCTGAGGAATCTCAGTTCGAGAACGATTCCGACGCTGAGTCCCCGACACATCCCGCACCTCCGCAGTACGTCCGCCCGGCATCCTCCGTCTCACGGGTCGGTCCGCTAGGTACTCATGTCCAGCGCGTGTGGACGAAGTTGAACAGGTTCATGACCGCCCCACTGTGGGCCGCGCTCGCCTCGATTATCATCGCGTGCGTGGGCCCGCTGCAGGTCGTGTTCACGGAGCACATGCCCCCCGTCAAGCGCGCGCTCACGAACGCGGGGAGCTGCTCCATCCCGACTACGCTGGTCGTTCTCGGCGCGTACTTCTACCCTCCGCCAGCGGAGAACGCGCCGCGCGAGGGCGGAGCGGAGAAGCTGTGTGCCGGGCAGCACGCGGCGGGGACGCACCCGGGCGAGACGAAAACGATGGCCATCGCCGTGGTGTCGCGCATGATCATCACGCCGCTGCTGCTCCTCCCGCTCATCGCGCTGTGTGCAAAATTCGATTTCCAGGCCGTGTTTGAAGAGTGCGTGTTGCTCTTCTAGTCGTGCTTCCGGAACCGATCAATACCTCTATAGCCCCGTGTTTGTTGTGGCGAACATCCTCGTCTTATCGTCGCCACCGGCGTTGACCCTGGCGCAGGTGAGTCACCTCCTTCCCTCGGCCTTCAAGCATGTTCTCACGGCGTATGGCGCAGATCTCGCAGGCCGCCTCTGGCGACGCCTTCGAGCGGCTGATCAGTCGCACTATCTTCTGGGCGTACTGCATCGTCACGCCGTTCACAGCGATCGCATACACCGTTCTCGGCTTGAGGCTGGCGGAGTTGTAAACCGCGCGTTGTGTTTTACCAAGATGTCGGTGCGGAGTCCCTGGAGAAATCTTTGTAATTTTCGTACCAAATACATTGAATGTCCACAATAACATTAATTTCCATATCAGGCTCCGACTTTCCCTGCGAATCGCGCACGCGGGCACCCCTCTCCCAGTCCTCTAAATCATCCATAACCACGCCGAGCATCACAAATCGCTTCACATGTATTTCATCTTAGAGAAACAGCACAAAAAAGCACTCAAGTAGTCAGATAGTCATCCGAGTCACGAAAACAGCAGCATGCGGGCGGTTTCACAGTTGCCCTTTGTCCGGGCCCCTTTTTGCTCCCTTTTTTATGGTTTTCATGCAGTTTTGCACCTACAAAGTTGCTTTCTTCCCTTTTGGGCCCTTTTACGTAGCTCGGTTGAAAAGGGCAGAAAAAGGGAGTGAAAAAGGGAGCAAAAAGGGCAACTGTGAACGACCCTAATATTGATATCTGGATCTGACTCATCCGGAGTCACGCTGACTCGAATTGGTTCGGTTCCGACCTGTGTTCAGATCTAGACTGTTCACCCGAATTCGGATCAGAGTTGTGACGTTTGGTCGGGGATCGGCGATCACTTCGGGCTTGCTTGCTCCTGACGCTCACCCACCCTCTCTTTGATTTCATTGCTCTTTCTCATTATCCGAGCGCAAAACCCGTCAGTCTTTGAGAGGATACGGAGCGAAGGAGCACTGACGGCTCCAGGCCGGCAGATTTCAGTCTCAAAGTTGGTTCTGCCGGTGCAGCACCGCAAATTTTAGGAGGCGCTGCAATCGCCCACCCGGGGCCACTGGCGGCACGCGGCTCCGAGTTTGAACTTGACGGCTCCGACCCAGAGTGGCGTATAAAGTCACCCCTCCAGATGTGAATAAATCAATCTCGAGCCTCTACTCTTGGGATAATCAGAAACAATGGTGTACGTTGAGTGCTTTCTCCCCTGAGCACAACTAACGGAATCCGCAGAAAATTCACCATCGACGAGATCCATGGCCTCATGCAGAAGCCCACGAACATCCGGAATATAAGTGTCATCGCCCATGGTCTGTCGTCCAATTGTTAAGAGCGCCCGTGAGACGTACTGAAAGGGTGCAGTCGACCACGGCAAATCCACCCTCACCGACGCGCTCATTGCCAAGGCTGGCATCATTTCTTCGACGCACGCTGGTAACCAGCGATACATGGACACGCGGCCCGACGAAAAGGAGCGTGGAATCACCATCAAGTCCACAGCCATTTCAATGTACGTCGACTCTGTCACTGCTGCTGCGCACATGCATTGACATGCCATCAAGGTACTTCAAACTCCCCGAGGAAGATTTGGGTACGGTCAAGGAGAGCCCGAACGGGTCCGAGTTCCTAATCAATCTGATTGATGTAGGTCCTCGTCTCGCGCTATATTTTTGTCTTTGACGCTTTCGCTTCTCCTCCAGAGCCCGGGTCACGTCGATTTCTCGTCGGAGGTCACCGCAGCCCTGCGTGTCACGGACGGCGCGCTTGTTGTCGTGGACACGGTCGACGGCGTCTGCGTACAGACCGAGACCGTCCTGCGGCAGGCCCTGGGCGAGCGCATCAAGCCCGTGGCAATCATCAACAAGGTCGACCGCGCGCTGCTCGAGTTGCAGGTCTCCAAGGAAGACTTGTACCAGTCCTTCGCGCGCACGATCGAGAACGTCAATGTCATCATCGCGACGTACCACGACGCCGCGCTCGGCGACGTGCAGGTGTTCCCCGACCAGGGCACCGTCGCGTTTGGCTCGGGGCTGCACGGCTGGGGCTTCACGCTCCGGCAGTTCGCCGCGCGGTATGCGCGCAAGTTCGGCGTGGACCAGGGCAAGATGATGGCCCGCTTGTGGGGCGACAATTTCTTCAATCCCGCCACGAAGAAGTGGACGACGAAGCCCACCGACGGCGAGGGGAAGCCGCTCGAGCGCGCCTTCAACATGTTCGTCCTCGACCCCATTTTCAAGATCTTCGACGCTATCATGGGCTCGAAGCGGGACGGGATCGGGCCTATACTCGAGAAGCTCGAGATCGCGCTCGACCAGGCGGAGCGCGCGCTGGAAGGGAAGAAGCTTCTCAAGGCGGTAATGCAGAAGTTCCTCCCGGCCGGAGACGCGCTCCTCGACATGATCGTGATCCACCTCCCGTCCGCGGCCGCGGCGCAGCGCTACCGCGTCGACACGCTGTACGAGGGCCCCATGGACGACGAGTCCGCCGTCGGCATCCGCGGGTGCGACCCCGCCGCGCCGCTCGTGCTGTACGTCTCCAAGATGGTGCCATCCGACACGGGGCGCTTCAACGCCTTCGGGCGCGTGTTTTCGGGCACCGTGCGTGCTGGACAGACCGTGCGCATCCAGGGCCCGAACTACGAGCCGGGCAAGAAGACCGATCTGTTCGTCGCGCCGATCCAGCGCACCGTGCTCATGATGGGGCGCACGGTCGAGGCGCTCGAGGACTGCCCCGCGGGGAACATCGTGGGCCTCGTCGGCATCGACCAGTTCTTGCAGAAGAGCGGCACGCTCACGACGTCGCCGACGGCGCATAACATGCGCGTGATGAAGTTCTCCGTCGCGCCCGTCGTGCAGGTTGCTGTCGAAGTGAAGAGCCCCGGCGACTTGCCGAAGTTGGTCGAGGGCCTGAAGCGACTCTCCAAGTCCGACGCGTGTGTGCAGATATCGACCTCCGAGTCGGGCGAGCACCTCATCTCTGCGGCCGGTGAGCTCCATCTCGAGGTCACCTTGAAGGTGGATTTTCCTAAGCTCCCTACATTCAGTCACTCACACGATTCATTAGGATCTGGAGGAATTCGCGGGCGTGCCGCTCAAAGTCTCCGCGCCGGTTGTCCCGTACCGCGAGACCGTCGCTGCTGAATCCTCGATCGTCGCGCTCGCCAAGTCGCCGAACAAGCACAATCGCCTGTACATCAAGGCATCGCCGCTCGGGGAGGAGCTCAGTGCGGCGATCGACCGCGGGGCGGTCGGCCCCCAAGACGACTTCAAGGCGCGCGCGCGCGTGCTCGCGGAGGAGTACGGCTGGGACGCCGCCGACGCGCGCAAGATCTGGGCGTTTGGACCTGATTCAAACGGCGCGAATGTGCTGGTGGACACCACCAAGGGCGTGCAGTTCCTGCACGAAGTCAAGGACTCGTGTCTCGCGGGCTTCCAGTGGGCGGCCAAGGAAGGCGTGTGCACGGAGGAGCCCATGCGCGGCGTGCGGTTGGATGTCATGGATGTTACGGTATGTTCTCCCGAGCCCTCATTTCAGTACGTCAATGGCTCATCTCCGGGCTAGTTACACGGCGATTCCATCCATCGGGGCGGCGGGCAGATAATCCCCACCATGCGGCGCGCGATCTACGCCGCGTCGCTCCTCGCCCAGCCGACGCTCCAAGAGCCCGTCTTCCTCGGTACGTCCCTGGCAGCTGCGCGTTACACGTCGCCTATTTACGTAAATGCCCCTTGCCCGCAGTGGAGATCCAGTGCCCGAGCAACGCGATCGGCGGCGTCTACAGCTGCCTGAGCACGCGGCGCGCGCAGGTGTTCAGCGAGGAGCAGCGCGTCGGCACGACGATGTTCACCATCAAGGCGTACCTGCCCGTCAGCGAGTCGTTCGGGCTCAGCGGCGCGCTGCGGCAGGCGACGGGCGGGCAGGCGTTCCCCCAGAGCGTGTTCGACCACTGGGCCGCGCTCCCTGGCTGTACGTCCTTTCCTTCCTCTTTTACATACGTTGTTGACGCGTATCGGATACTTATATAGCGCCCCTGGAGAAGGGGAGTAAACTTGAAGGCATCGTCACCAAGATCCGCACGCGCAAGGGCTTGAATGTGAGTGTTTCACATTCGTTTCTGCGGCACCGGTGTAATTCGCGTATTTCTTGATTTCTTTCGATCCAGCCGACGATCCCTGGGCTGGACACTTATTTGGACAAGCTCTGATGATAGATGGTGCGAAGATGAGTTGTGTGTGTGCCCCGCGAGCGCCCCGTAGTAATTTATATATTCGTTCGCTCGACTGATTAGGGCGGTTGAAATGGAATTGCTGCGAGCGGATTATTGTAGGTGCTTAGGCGCCGGGCAAATATCTTGTTCGTACAGCGGAACCATCAGACCTTCAACAACGTTTGTCAGGGCGAGATAGAGGACCTCCACTAAATGTAAAATACAACAAGAAGCCGCCCGCGTCCGAACGTAGATCGACGAACGTAGACACATGTAGTCATGGTATGACTACATTGGGTAAACCAATGTACGACAATGACGGCAGACTCTTTGACTACGCACCCTGCCTATGGGGATCAGCGAAGGTAGACTAATGTAGACCTACAAAAACGTCGGCAAACCTCTGCCTACGAGGGGCCGGAACGCAGCGAGATAGGCATCCGAGTCACGAAAACAGCAAGACACCATATGGGATGTGTACTTTCAGCGGTATTAGTGCGAGGTGCGCTGATAGCAGTACAGCCCAGATCCAATTACAGAAGCCTTATACCCGTCCTCCTCCCTCTCCCTCTGCTCTGTCCGTGGTTGTCTTTCAACCAGACCACCCTGCCCTCTGCATTTCGGTGTACGGGGTCCGCTTCTGGATTGAAGTGGTCCTATATTTTCTCTCGCCTTTCCCGCTTCCCTAATATTAGAGAAGTGCTATGTCAGAACAGGCCCGGAGACCAGTGAAAGCCCCAGGTAGCTCCTATCCGTCCGGTTGCCTCCGTGTCCCCATAAGTATAAATCACAAACTTATAATAAAAGACCCACTCACGCAATCACCTATCACCCTAAAGATGCCTCACGAGCCCACTATCATCGACATTTGCTTGAACAGCATTATGGCCTATTTAAATCATGCCATACCACTCTTGAATGAGCTAAATGATGCACTTGGCACCCCGTTTGTTGAAGCCATTTCAAATACTACCCTCTCTTTGATTATAGTATGGTGTGGGTACAGAGATCTGCCTGATATGATACTGAGCTGACTTGCCATTTCAGAAGTTTAAGATTAGTGCAAGAGTTAGACTCATTACCAGTCTGCCTACAAATGGCAAAAAAATGTGGCAAGCACTTTGCCGTAGGCAGACTGGTACAATTCGGAGCGATCGATTGGGCTGAGCTCGGAGTTTGAAAATTTATTGCCTCCCACACCCTGAACTCAAATTACAATATTATCGCTTGTTCAAATTTGAAAGGTTAAATGTAGAAGTTGTATCGATTTCTGTCTCTTCAGGATTTTATTCTATGAGCTCTAGGGACCACAGCATGACCCAAGTTTGATTCGAGCCCCGGTGATCGGCGTGATCGGCACCACTCAAAATTTCAAAATCCGGGCCCAGCTCAACTGTTTGCTCCGAATTGTACCAGTCTACCTTTGGCAAAGAGCTTACCTCATTTTTGTTTCCTCCCTCATACTGTACATACCTGTATGGGAGCAACGGTCCCAGCGCCGTGACAAGTCTGTTGCCTCTTTTTTAGGCAACGGGTTGCTTCGTGATCGTGACTGTTGCCTGAAGAGGCAACCGCAGGCATGTATAAAGCTGGAATACCTGAGGGAAAATTGAGCACAGTGTGCGAGGAATTAATCGACAGTGGTTATGGCGCACTGGTCGATGCTTCGAGGTCTCTGAGAGCCAAATTTATTTTAAGAATGATTTTTTTCTGACCTCGTTCTGAATGTCACAATTTTTTCCAGGTAACAAACTCGATGGTGACCGTGACCCCAGAGAAAAAAGGCAACGCAACGGTCTTACAGTGATCGTTACCGTTGCTCCCATACAGGTATGTACAGTAGACAGACTGGTCACAAGTCTATGCAAGAGTAGTGAATAAGGCATAAGTGCTATGTTAGATAAGGCCAAGACACCGGTGTTCATTTGGTGCAGAGCATCCAGTGACTCTATTGGTCTAATGGCCTTATGTGTCCCCATAAGTATATATAAAAGAATCTGACACCAGTGATAGCACTATCTCCGAAGCGTCATAAAAAGAGCATCTCGAGGAATCTCTGGCCATCCCAAACATGCCCCGCGAACCCACCACAACTGAAGTGCACTTGAACAACATCATAGCCAGTCTAGCTCCTACTATACCACTCTTGAACGAGCTAAATGATGCATTTGGGACACCTTTTCTGCAAGCCATTTCAAATACTACGCTGTCATTAATTAGTAGGGTGCAGGTAAATGAAAGTTGGATTTAATGGGTTCGTGAACTGACTGTGTAGTCCAGAAGGTGAAAAGGAACAAAGATGAATGTGTTCAGCTCATGGAAAACATTCATGGGCTGCTCTACACTATCATCAACTTGCACATAAAATCTGAAACTGGAGGATCCCTACCACCAGCAACCTTGGATCAAATTGGAAAATTCACCGAGTAAACTTCTAGTCTTGTATCCTTCTGGCAGAAGCATTTCTCACAATAATTTCCCCAGGACACTTCACAAGGTTCATATGTTTGTTGAAATGCAACAGGATGGAAGCAAGATCAAGCACTTTTTTCGCCAGAATGAGATTAACACCTTGCTCAAGGATTGTCAGGATGGAGTACAGGATGCTCTGGATGTTTTCAAGGTCAAGCTCTGTATTCTCATGCAAGGAACTGATAGTTATGATTCATTAGATGGATACCACTATCTTTACGAGCATTGCTGATATGAAGAAGAAAGCAGAAACCATGCACAAAGAACTCCTTGAAGTGATTTCTACTCTGTCTGATGAAATAGGCTCTGACAGCTCATCCACTGTGTGTAATGTGTGATCCTCCTTAGACCAAATTGCTAATTGAGAATCAGATATACCAATATCCCAATAGTTCACAACACAGGTACAGCCCACTGATGTTACCAGAAATATACTCACACTGGAGTTTGTCAGCTCAAAGTCATTCTCTATCTTACCATCTAGGCCAAAGATATTCCATGGCCGAGAATCTGAACTGGAAGACATTATGAAACTCTTCAATGATGAGTCACCTCGGATTGCCATTCTTGGTGCAGGTGGAATGGGAAAAACCAGTTTGGCACGAGCAGCTCTGCACCAACAAGAGATTGCCACCAAATATGAATGTTTCTTTGTAGTCTGTGATTCTGCCAACAACAATGTTGGAATAGCTGCCCTCCTGGGCACTCATCTGGGACTGAAGCCTGGGAAAGACCTCATAAAATCTGTACTTCGATCCCTCTCTAGCAGGCCTTCTTCCCTTTTGATTTTGGACAATTTGGAAACAGCATGGGAACCAAAGGAATCACGAGGGGGTGTTGAAGAGTTCTTGTCTCTGCTTGCTGACATCAAACATTTGGTGTTGATTGTGAGTACATCATTAGTCCTTTTGTAGTCGAAAGAATGACAATACTTGTAGATCACCATGCGAGGTGCACAGAGACCGGCCAAAGTTCGGTGGACTCGTCCATTTTTGCAGCCATTAAAGCCTTTGACAAATGATGCTGCCTGGCAGACTTTTGTTGATATTGCAGATGATTTTCATAAAACAGAGGACATTAAGCACCTTCTCAGGCTTACAGATAACATGCCATTGGCAGTGGATCTAATTGCCCATTTGGTTAACTCTGAAGGCTGCTGTAATGTCTTGCACCGTTGGGAGACTGAGAAGACCTCACTTCTCTCCCATGGTCATGACAAAAGATCCAGTCTAGATGCATCTATTGCACTGTCTCTTTCAAGTTCTAGGATGCACTCTCAACCAGGAGCCAAGGACTTGTTGAGCCTCCTCTCAATTCTTCCAGATGGGTTCTCAGATGCGGAGCTTATACACTGTGGCCTCCCTATCCCAGAGATTCTTGGATGCAAAGCCACCTTACTTGGGACATCATTGGCATACGTGGATGACAAGAAACGGCTGAGGTCTTTAGTGCCCATTCGAGAACATGTTGTGCAGGTTCACCCACCTTCAGGTCATCTTATTGAGCCTGTGCGCAAGCATTTCCATTTGCTTTTAGAACTATATCAGAGACACCGTGGCCAGATGCAAGTAACCTCAAAAAAAGACCAAATAACTTCCAACTTGGGCAACCTACAACAGATCCTCCAACAAAGATTGCATCCAGATAACCCAGATCTTCAAGATGCTATTATTTGCACATTGGAGTTGAATTCATTCAGGCGACTTGCTGGCCATGGTTGGCTAGACTTGATGGATGTCATTCCAAGCCTTCTTCCTCAGCCTCTGAACCACAGATTGGAGGCACAACTTATCACAGAGACACTTCAGTCACTATACTACCATCCTGTACCCACTCCCGAACTTCTCATAACTCAAGGTATATCTCATTTCCACAACTTCAATGATCCACTTCTTGAGTGTGAGCTTCCGACCATAATTCAATTCATATTTTTCCTAACACCAATTATTATCATAGCTAGGCTTTACACTGCAGCTGGATCTTATTATCTTTTTGGCAAAAGTGATCCATCTGGAGCTTCACAATTTTTTAGAAAGGCACTCACACTGGCACAGTCATCTGGAAGCACTACCCAACAGTCTCTAATATTACAAAGGATTGCTCTTATGAAATGGATGGGAGGAGATCATCTGGCTGCCCGGATGGATTGTCGTGAGTGCCAGAGGCTTGCCCAGCTTTCTGCAAATTGCTTTGAGGAAAGCAAAGGGCTGCATACTGAAGCCCTTTGTTGTGCAAGCCTTGGAGACTATAAACAGAGCATCATCCTGCTTAATAGGGGAAGAGAACTTGTGAAGCTTGGTGGTTTGAGTGGGGCTGGTGTTGATTTAGATATCATGAATGCCGAGGCAGAAGTCCATGGATACAAGTCTGAATATGATCAGGCCCGAAGTATCTATACAAAGCTCCAGAGCACTGCTGCTGAACAAGACCCAATCACTTATGCCACCTCCCTCCTCAGTATTGCGCAGGTCGATGTGATGATTGGTGCATGCAAACATGATGTCCTCCAAAACTTGAACAAAGCAGATGCAATATTCAAGAGTATTGGACAAGAAAGGGAAACTATTTACTGTGAAGCAACTTTAGCAGACCTCTATCTTAGAGAAAGGAATACTGAAACTGCAAAAAGCCTATTTCAGAAATGCTTCAACTCCTCATGGGGGAGAATGGAACAGGCTGTGTCCTACTGCCTGGAGAGACTGGCTGATGGTAGTCGGTGGAAAGCAACTGACTTTGGCTGGTCATACAAATGGGCGGTGATATACCTGGGGCATGCCAGAGCAACACAGATGAAGTTGGATCTTCACAAAGCACTTCAGTTTATGGGAGATGTGTTCCTTGATAATGGAGATGAAGTGACAGCACAAAGTCTTTTGACTGTGGCACTGGAGGGATTCACACACATGGAGGTCCATCACAGCAAGGCCAAGTGCATGTTGCGACTGGGAGATTTGGCCCAGCGGAGAGGTCAGTTAGTTGAGGCAATGGAACTTTGGAGCAGTGCCCGACCACTCTTCGAAATGTCATTGCAAACCAAGGATATGGCCCAGATTGATGCCAGACTGGGTGCTGCGGATCAAGCCAATCAGAAAGCACTTGCTCAGCTTGCTAACCTCAAGGTGGCAACTAATTCATTTGAGACACTCGGAGTTGAGGCTGAAGAGGGAAATTCCATTCAAGAGGATAGAAAGCATCCTGTGACAGTTTAATTTGCCTAGGGGAGAAATAATACATAAGGAGTGCTCTGTTGTGTTTGTGCCAGTAGTATAGTTGTACCCGTCCTTTCTTCTATTTAAAAGTTTAGCCTCGCAGATGGAAATTGAAGAGGGTGCCTAAAAATCAGGGACATAAATCATTTTGGTTCCTGCATGATTGGCGAATGTATATACCTGTACCACCTTGTAGTCTGAACCAATATGCAATTTATTGAAAATCGGAACAGATTATTGATGCTGAGGTGATTCACACCAAGTAACAGCAGAAGAGCAAGGGTGCCTGCCTGCTGAGCAACTCGATTGGCAGTGTCATGCCACCCAATTCCTCCCACGAAAATTCGAAAACTCAACACCGTGGGATAATATTATCGAAGGGGAGTCACACTGATCGGAATGGATTTGGAGGAATTCGCAGGCGTGTCGCTCAAAGTCTCCGCGCCGGTTGTCCCGTACCGCGAGACCGTCGCTGCTGAATCCTCGATCGTCGCGCTCGCCAAGTCGCCGAACAAGCACTTGGACAAGCTCTGATGATAGATGGTGCGAAGATGAGTTGTGTGTGTGCCCCGCGAGCGCCCCGTAGTAATTTATATATTCGTTCGCTCGACTGATTAGGGCGGTTGAAATGGAATTGCTGCGAGCGGATTGTTGTGGGTGCTTAGGCGCCGGGCAAATATCTTGTTCGTACAGCGGAACCATCAGAGCTTCAACAACGTTTGTCAGGGCCAGATAGAGGATGCCCGACTAAATGTAGAATAAAACAGGTGGCCGCCCGCGTCCGACACGCGCGCGCTCTCCTTCTCCTTGTATACTAACGGCAGGCCGCACTCGCACCCACAAGCCCAGACTCAGAGATGTAAATAATGCGCCGCTAAGGCTCCAACCATTTCGTTTCCGTTTGCGAAAGTCCCCAAACTAAACGGAAAAGGTGAAAATGTGTTTAAAAACCGTTTAAACTATTTATAAATGGTATGGCCGAGGTAACATTCTTACATCTCTCTGGATGGATTTACTGTAGTGCTTGGGGCTCCTAGATGATTCCAGAGTCTCATATCTGTCTCCGACTTCGATGCTGGAGGTTATTTAGGGCCTGAACACAAGAGTTTAGTTTCGCCGAGATGCCCGGGAGCGGTCAGTTCTGGAAATATCTCGTCCATCGAGGATCTACGATGAGAGGTAGGGTCTTGTGGTTAGCTCAACCGTTCACCTGTCTCGTTGTGCACCATAATTATAGCAGATGCTCGGAAAAATCGGCCGCCATGTGGTTCATTTTCACAACCGTTTAAACCGTTTGTTTACTATCCGTTTACCATTTACGCAGGTCCATAAAATAAACGGAAATATAAACGGTATTTACCGTTTAAAACGTTTATAAATGGAAATGGTTGGAGCCTTATGCGCCGCGATCACGCACGCAGATCGAATCGTGCCTCGGCCGGCGGGCACCTTGCCGTCGCGCACGACTGACACGTAACGCGCGGGCAGGGTGGATGACGCATGTGGCTCGGTTCGGCGGCTCGCGTCACTCGTTTTGTCTTTGGTTTGTTGTGAGCTCAGGCAGGGGAGCTTGCGACCCGCCGGAGTGGAAGGCAAGGTAGAGCGAGCGTAGACAGGCGTAGACCTTTCTTGTCCGTAGATTAGAATATATCGATCTAATCTACACAGCCACCTGTCATCGACTTGCCTTCGCTCGTCGACTCCTTCGCGCTCAAAGCCTCTTCTCGAGTCTTCCTCGCTCTCCTCTCGTGTCTTTTGTGCCCCGCCCACCCATCCCTTTGTTTTTTCCTCGCTTACGCTCGGGTCGCTTTGGGTCTCGCTCTTTCAGACCCTCAGTGGCCCCTGTGTACGGGTTCGGCCGTCCCCGCGTCTCATCTCCGACCCGGGCTTCCCCGCTGCCTGACCGCTGCGCCGCGAAGCCCCGTCGTCCGGGACGGCCGCTCCCCCTGCACACCCACACCCACACTATCCACTTGTCCTCCCCGCTCTCGATCGATTCCGTGCGAAGCACGGCTCTGGTGCTACGCACCAGTTCATCCTCCCTCTCTTCCCCTAGGCCCGTCTTAGCGAGCATCTACCTTGCCAGTGCCAGTGCGCGGAGCGGTTGATCGTCGTGGGAGTAGCAATATTCTGGTGGCTCCGGAGACAAAATACGCAGCGCCGCTTGCTTTTTTGGCAGCCAGCCCTTTGTCGCAGGCCACGATGAGCGTTCTGAGATGGCGGGGGTCGCTTCCCAGGTGCGACAAGCCACAGATATGCCGAATTAACAGAGCCGCACCCATTTCCGCTGACTATCTAGTTTGTCAGCTACGCCCACAGCTGCGCAGAGCGTGTTCGACCACTGGGCAGCGGTCCCCGGCTGTGTGTCCTTTCCTCCCACAATTCCATTTCGTGCGATGTTGACTCATAGGGAAAATAGCGCCCCTGGAGAAGGGGATCAAGCTTGAAGGCATCGTCACCAAGATCAGCACGCGCCAGGGTTTGAATGTGAGTGCTTCACATTCGTTCGTGTGACACCGATGTCACCCGTGCTATTTCTTTCTTTATTTCTACGCAGCCGGCGATCCCTGGACTGGACACGGGACAAGCTCTGACCCCGATGGACGGTGCGAAGATGAATGGTGTACGTCGGTGGATCGTGCCTCTGATATCCACGCTGTGGTCATTTGTGTATTCGTCGGCTCGACTGAGTCGAGCGGTTGAAATTAATTGCTGCAGCGAGCGGATTGTTTGGAGAAAGTTCGAGACGCGAAGTCCTGGATTCAGTGGAATGATGGAATCACCGTGAAACCAAGTTTACACAGTAAGGAAGAGTACAGAAGTTCAAACTTACGATTCAAAACAATAGATTCGAACAGATTTCAACCCAAGCCTGCTGTGCTTGATTTTTCTGATGTCTGCCTGATACCACTGGCAGGGATGGCATTTGGCAGTTGAACAAATTTGGTTGAATTCATTCGATTATCTTATGGAATACCTTCGGCCGACCAGTTGTGATCGCCGTATGAAGCCCTTCGCACAGGGGATGGCGGGTATGATCCTCCTATAAGGGCACGTGGTGATGACTTAAGTATGAGAATCCAACGTGCTCATCGAGTTCGAGTTCTTAGTGCCAGACTGTTACGACATCCCAATTCGACGACAGAGCTCCCCAAATTGGGATGTCGGGGCAATCTGAGACAATGAAACAAATCCTTTCTGCGCCCCGTATATCACGCTGGAGCCCATGGGTGGCCCATATGCACAAGTTCAGCACCGGCACCGCAGAGCGGTGGACGGAGTGCAAATAGGGTTAATGGGTCTGTGCGATTGATAAAAATGCACAACCACTACATTGCGCATTATACCACATATCTCGCGCGTCCCGCCGGCAGTCAAATGTGTCAAGGAATTTGCCGACTCCGGAGAGGGGCCGCTCGGACAGGAGGGAGTAATAAAAATGTAGGATTAATCAGAATGCACATCCTGTGCACTCCGCATTATACGATTCTCCGTCACCGGCAATAGCATGACCGGTCTACCCTCTAAGCCGAAAAACCGTATCCAAGGCCCTATAAAGGAGCAGCCGTCCTCGCTGTCTATCTCGATCGCCACAAAACTCAACTTCCGTCCGGTAAGTACGAGCCCGCCGATCACCCTCCTCACTCAGCTGACCTTCGACACAGAAAGAAAGCAAACCCTCACAACAAATTTGAACATATCCCAGGGAACATCGTAGGTACGCCCTCATATATCCCCCTAAAATCTATTCATGACTGTCCGTCTTGCAGCCACAATGCCTCAACTTCGTCAAACAAGTACGTCTGCAGGCATCGCCAATTGCATCGGTTCAGACCATTCCAACCTCGTTGTGGACCCAAACTCCATCTCTCTAGAAGAAAGTTGCTGGCAGCCCAACGAGTTCAACTTGAACTGGAAGCTGCTGCCGATGTGTAAGCCAAAGGAGGTGGCTAGAACCCATTCCATGCCCAACCTCCTTCGCAATTGGCGTCGCGGTGATCCAAAACAGGTGATTGCTCACCGTGGGTTTCATGACAACTCACTCGGTGTGCCCGAAAACTCAATGAGGGCGATCATGCGCGCTCTTCAAATTGTAAAGCTCGTGGAGGTCGACGTAATGTTGACCAGAGACAATGTCGCTATCGTTGCGCACGACTTTTCGGTTGTTCGCACTACCGCCCTCGACAGCGCCAAATGCTGGAGGGAGCTGACCTTCGACCAAGTCAGGGCCGCCCCCATAATAATCCGCAATGTTGAATACGACCGATTCACGCCGAACTTTTACGTGACCGGCGAGTGCGTTGTTGACCTCATAACATGCTGCAGGCTTGTTGCCCAAACTCATCCCGACGCCACTCTCTGCCTCGATGCCCGCGAGGAAGAGGCTGGCGCTGTTATTGCACTTGCGAGCCGACACCCATTCATATTCGAGCGTTGCATTATAGAATTTTATCCGTACCAATTCGACGGCGCTGATGATTTAATTCGGGCGGTCGAGGAACATCACCCTTCCCCCACTTGGAAACGTGACGTTGCTTTGATGGCGGTGGTAAGGATGGAAAATCTTCCGAAGCTCGCGAAAGTGGAGGAAAACTCTTGGGACCTCAACGCGTTGGTCGAGGGCGCAAAGAGATATCTCCAATCCTTCTTCACGGCCGGCCTCAAGGTTATGGCCGTGAGCCTTTCGTCGACGGGATCTGGATCATCTTGTGTCGATGTCGCAACCGGGGTTGTCAGCACCCCCTACGGCGAAGTCTTAGATCCGTCGCACAAAGCTGCCTGCTTTCAAGACCTCGCACTGGACCGCCTGAGACCTTGGGTCCATCAGAATCTCGACGTGGCCGTCGTTGGAGTGAATAGGGGCAGGGATTACAGATGGAAGGGCGTCAATTATAACTACGCCGTTCGCACTGGCATGCCGTACGCTTGGTACGAGGACGCCAGGCTTCATCAACGCGAAGAGAAAGCGAACCCAGCTAATTTCATCGGCGAAGACGTCGATTGGGTTATCAGCGACTTCTTTAAATCCCTGCTGGAGGCCGTTGCCGCGAGAGCCGCTGGTCAACCATATGTGACCGGAGTAGAGAATGAATGGTACAAAACAAAGGACTAAGAACTGCTGGAGCTCTGAGTGAGTAATTCTCTGTTAGTGCTTGCAACTATTCACGAGAATTCTTTCTGACGTCTTGTCTGATACCAGAGAACGCATTTGGCAGTTTAATAGATTTGGTTGAATTCATTCAGTTCAACTTGCCCCTGAGTTGTCTTATGTAATACCTGTGGGAAGTATTGATTTCTGGGTAGGGATGGCGGGTATGATCGCTACCAGGACAGCTGGTGATGATTGATTTGAATCCAACATGCTCATCGAGCATGCGTTGGTCCTCGAGTGCATCGCAGTTCGAGATCTTACTGGCATTAAACACTATAGGTTCAACCCGATTCCCCAGGATTCTAAGAGCTCTCTGCCAGGCTTGAAGGATCAGGGGCCATGGAATGAATACGCGGGAACTCGGAATGATTTATTCCACACGACCGTGAATGGCGATGATACAATAAAAACCCAGAAATCTAAAGAATAAGTTAAATAACAAACGAGTGTAGTCAGCACACAGTGCTTCAGATGGGGAACTCCAAGGTGGCGTTGGTGAGGAACTCGATGGCCTCAGCGCGGAAAGTGTCCTGGGTTATGCTCGTCGGGAAGAGGCCGTCTAGGAGGGTTAGCAGGTTAGGTGTCGCGGTGGTGTACGCGGGCCAGGCGGGAACACTCTCGCCGTTCGGATCGAGGTTGGTCGCAAAGTTGATGAGGTAGTCCGTGAGCTCGCCGCCGTAGTATATGTTCAGGAGGTCAGATGTGTGGAACTGTCAGACCGCCTGAGTATCAGCGCCACGCAAGATGGGGCAGTTAGCTCACCGAGCCGAGGAATGGAATTGCTTTGAGGCGCTTGCTCACTAGGGGGAGTGTAAGAATGGGAGGATTATTTGAAATTAACCCCAACGACGTACAGAATCCCCATTGCTTTTGTTGGCCCGAGCGGTGTTGCTGGAAGAAGCGGCGCGGAGCATGGAACACGCCGTCGCCCTAAATAGACACGATCTAAGGTCAATCTCAGTATCCCAGGGAGGGAAGCAAAGTAACTACCTGGAAGGCCGCAATCCGCTTGAATTGAGGAGTGAGCGCATCCAATATGCTCATGCCGAACGGCGAACCCTGCGTGATATCGCTCGTATAGTGCGCCTCAATAGACTGCACCCGGGCGGTGCTAGCCTCTGGTAGCCAGACCTGCGAGACCCATCCGAGGAAGTCCGCGTCCGTCCTGGAGTGATTGAGTATTAGAGACTGCGTATTAACACAAAGCATGGCTTACGTAAGGTTCAGGGTGGACAGTGAGAAGAGCGTCCCCTCGTCGTCGCAGTCGCCTGCGGGCAGTTGAGTTCAGAAAATTCAGGAAGCGTAGAAACTAACCAGTAACAAATGGCACATTGGAAACCTTGCCCTGTTGAACGAGGCGCTGGGGGTTTTCCGGGAGGAATACGCCATCCTCGCGCGGGAGCCAGGGGCCCACCAAAGACTATAGAAGCTGAAGTTAGCAGAGTGCAATGCAGGATAGGACAATAACTATACCGTGTATGCGAAAATGAATGGCGATGCGTCCTGGGCAGCTTTAAGCTTCGCATATGGGACGGTGCGCAGGCAGGCAAGAGTGTCTGCGGATCCAGAACACCCGGTCTGTTGCACGATGGCGTCGTAGTCTGTATAGGGCCGAACGTGTAAGCGTAGAGCGCACAAACCCAATTCAACGTACACTTCTGTCCGTGCTCGATAGGGCCGACGGGAATGGGGGATCCCGATTCCATGAAGGCGCCGCGGAACAGACCCTCGTTGTCCCCATTGTTGGTGAGCATCTGCAGGGATACAGAGATGGCTCCGGCGGATTCTCCCCAGCTACATGGAGACGTGTTGGAGAAAGTCAAGTCTCCTGACGAAAATGATGCGTACATGATGACCTTATCGGGATCGCCGCCAAACGAGGTAATGTACTTCTGGACCCAGCGGAGGGCTTGACGTTCTGGAACGAAAATACTCATTCAACCCGTGAGCCTTTCAAGTGCAAGGAATCGCGCTTACGGTCTTGAAGGCCCAAGTTTCCAACACCAGCATCGCGGACCTCCTTGCTGGCCAAGAATCCGAACGCTGCGGGATTGTTAACACTGTAGCCATCTAATGATGTCATAGCTGACCGGACACCCTGTAATTCATCGAAACATATATCACTGGCTCATCCATCTTGATGGACCGCTGCACGATGGGAAGGCCGTTGTACCTGGTGGTGCGGTCAGATCTCAAAAGTACAATAATCAATTATCAATCAAACTTACGACGTGGTACTTCCGAGCGCAAACCCACCACCAAAGATCCACTATTAATACACTGAATGAACGAACGTTTATCAAAAGAAGTGCGCCCTAAAAACGTACCACGACAACAGGCAGCTTTGATGTCGGAGTGGCGCTCGTTGGCCTGATCACATCAACAGTTAGGCCTGCGACCTGTGAGCTTCTGCGTGAAGGGGGGTTCGCAGCACGCACAGTCCTCATTTGACGGGTAAAGAATGCCGAATATCGTGTTCATGATATACTGGATAACCTGCGCGGGGAGGCCCGTAAGGATGGGCAGCGCGATGGCCTGCTGCGGGCAGGCAGGCCCCGATGAGGTGGCCGTGAACGTGCCGCTGTACGCGGGAATCGGTGCTGGCAGGCGGAAGCGGCGGTCGCCAGTGCTAGGGAACTTGAGATAGGCCATCAGAGATTGCAACACGGACGCGGAACTTACGGGGGCAGGGCGAAGGGGATGCCAAGGAAGCTCTGGGTCGTTGACGAGCTCGCTGTGCCGTGGAAAGTCCCAGAATCGAGGACCACCGTTGGCGCAGCGAGGATTGCGCCGGTGGCCGCAAGCGCCTGGAGAAGGACCGCGCCGAAGAGGAGTCCGAAGTTGAGCGGCAGCATCCCAGGACTTTGGAAGGAGCGCAAAAGAATGTGTATGGGTCGGTCCAAGGGTGTCTCTGACGGCTGCGCCGCCCAAGCCCTGTCTTTAAAGACGGACTCGCAGAACGCCGGCGAAGTGAGGTAGGATGTCAAGTCATGGTTAATATCAAGGATTTAAGCAGCGATGATCATAATTTGTATCACCGAATCACCGCGCGAACCCGAGGCACCTTCGGAAGTTGGCTATCCTCGCCTTGTCCATCGAAAGTAGTTGATTCAATTCAGTTGATCACACGAGCTGCAAAAATAGTTGACACGCACCAAAAAGTCAAACAACCAAGGAAACCTGTTTCGGATTTGCGACGGCAAAACCAGATGTGGTATGCGGCGATCCGGGGATCCATCAGCGTGCCGGTAACTTTTAGGCGCCACGTATATAAATCGCCGCCGTAACGGAGGCAGTGTCCATCGAGGTCCATCGTAGATACGCCATATGCAAGTGTCGAAAAAACGTGTTTCAATCGCGCGCTGATCTTCGTGGGGGACTTCCTTTTCCTGGGATATGTGGCGGATCAGCATCATGATTCTCGCCTTTGCCAATCAACGGGAAGCAAATCGTCAACCAATGAGACGCGTTTGCCACCATGCTTATAGCTGCTTCTAGTGTCCAGGTACACGGTCGCAAAATCCCCAGCTCTTCGGGCATAATGTACAATACGCAAGTGCGCTGGCCACAAACGGACGCCTCAGGGCGTCAGCCCTGGCACTGACACTCGAGACCGACGACAGCGGTGGCGGCGCCACGGCGAGGGACGGACACAGCCGCACGTAATGGAGATGGCCTTCCGTCGATCGATGTCCGAGGGAAATTCTGGATATCTATGGGTCTTTGTGTGTATTAAATGCTGATTGTCTGTCTGTCCACGCATGATGACTCACATGCCTCCCGTGGATATACGGTGCAGCTAAGGTACGCCGCAGCGCTCAGAAGGGCAGGACTGAAGCTGGAAAAAAAATACAGCGCTTAGTGCGCGGGAACCAGATAGACAAGGCGCGCAGAGGGTGCGTTCCCAAAGTGGGCCAAAGACGTGGAATGTGCCAGTGGCAGATATAAGCATCAGAAAGGACTTTCTCTGTATCAGAAACAGATATGAGAGGAAGATTGGCGACGCGATAGGAACATACCAAGCCTGAAGACCTAGTTTTCGACGTGTCGTGAGCGACGCTGTTAAAAGATTAGATGGTCTAAAATGATAATCTGCTGAGTCCGTGTATCCGCAGCTCACAAGGGCTTTCACCAAGCCTGTGTTGCAGTGAATGCTCAAGATTGACCCTCGATAAGACAACCGAGGAGCGGGCGATCCCGGCGATGCGGTTGGTGCGGTGGCATGGATGTCGTTTAAGATCAAGGTGTACCGGCTGTTTGCGGTGGCAGTGTGGGAAATGCGCATCATTGGCCCGCATGCTTGCTGAGTCTCGACCACAGGTCTAGGCTCTTCCAAATTGAACCAAAGATAATGGTGAATGGTCGAAATTATTTTTCCTTTCTCTCCACCAACGTGTTGCGGCCGTAATTTTGGCGACACTAGCGCTGTATTTTTGTTTTCCCACTGGTTCAGACTCGGTATGTAATGCCTTGGTTTAATTTGAAGGTGCTTTTACTCGTCCACTGGCAGGGGGCGCAATTTGAGACTAGTTGTAGTAGGGATCTCCCTGCGATAATTTGATCATAATTTCTCCCTGTCCATTTTCTTGAGTCCAAATAAATAGACAGCTCCCAGAAGATGGAGATAGTAGTGAATGGACCGCTGAGCGTCCAAGTACAAATATTTGGGTGCGCAAGGTCAGTGCCAATTACTGGAAGTTCAAGATCAAGGTTGAAGGCGAACGACCTTGCAACGCACTAGGAAGCTGAATATCCAGATTGTGCGGTGTGGCGGTGGGCCAGGGATAAGTATCAATATAGTATCTGCTGCGTCTCCCGTCATTTCTTGTCAGATTCTAAGTGGGAGCATGTATACATACATGGCCGTCAAAGCGTCGAATCTTGCTCCTCGTAGCGCTGACTCTGGTCTCATCTTTAGAATGTGGACCGCTGATCTTGAGTCCGAGATACTTATAACGTTGGGTGACAACGAAACATCCCATATGTATCTGAAAAGTTCAGCGCAGCTTCAGGAGTTCGGAATGTTAATCCCGAACACGCGTTGCCGATGATCGGCTGTACCCCTGCAACTCGATGTGAGCCCTGGGCCGCTCAGAAGCCTATAAAATTTCTTCCCATCGGGAATGGATTCTTTTTAGAAGGAGTTTCGTTGACAAGTTTTAGCGACCGCCATGAAGTTCGAAATTCGAGACGCCCGTCGTAAAGACAATCAAGAAGCGGAACCATCGCGGAATCCAGCCTTTTGAAACCGTCCAGATATTATTGGAACACGGTTTAATGTGGTAGATAGGCAGGTAAGTAGGTTACGATTATACAAGATCATACCGGACGAAAAAAAATCCCTCGCTGCATGATTACCACGGTTCAAATCCCAACTCGTGTGTGCCCGATTGATCTATATCGGGGGGGCGGGTCAGGAGTCGTGTCCAGTGCACCTGCTGCCGCGCGCGCAGGATGACCACCAAGCTGTGCTTCGGACGCGAGAGCTGCGCTAGTATTTGCGGCATCGGAAGCAGCGGTAGCGGTTCTCAGCTTGGTGGGTGGTATGATGCCCTGCAGCTGCGGGGCGTCGCTGACAAACTGGATAGTCGGCGGAAATGGATGCGGCTCTGTCAATTCGGCATATCTGTGGCTCGTCGCGCCCTGGGAAGCGACCTCCGCCATCTCAGAACGCTCATCGTGGATGCGGATATTCCCTGCGACAAAGGGTTGGCTGCCGAGAAGCAAGCGGCGCTGGGCACGTCGTCTCCGGAGCCACCAGCATAATGCTACTCCCACGACGTTCAGGGCCAGGAAACCGATAATAGGCCCGACGATCAAGGCGATTGGAGGGGCCGCCGCGGAGCTCGAGCTCGTTTGCCCAGCGTTGCCTGCGCTCGTCGGAGTACTTCCGTTGGCAAAGGGACTCGAGGGAACCTGTGCGGCAGCTAGTGCGTTTGAAATACCGCTCAGTGAACCCCAGGGCAGTGTACCCATGGTTCCAAGATCATGTGTCGGTCCCAGTGCAGAGTCAGCCGCGGAGATAAAATCAGAAACCGACGTGAAGGTGCCGCTCAACCAGCTCGTATCTGTTCGCACAATCTCGCTGCTTCCATCCAAATATTGGATCCTGATTGTTGCGATGACGCCGGCAGCTGAAGGAGCCGTCTGTGCCTTTGGCCCGGGGTGGTTCTGTGCGATGACCGTGAACGTGTTTGACGTAGCGCTGAGGATCACCGCGAACTGCTGGCCGCGCTTAAAGAAGGCGGGAGGCGCCCCCACATAGTCGCCGTTGACATACCGAGTGAACGCGTCGTCGACAGTGAGGAGGATGGTCGCAGACCGCGCGGTTCGTCCGCTAGGAGTGGGGAAAGTTTTGCGGAATCCGACAGCCCCCGGCGCGGCCCCGGCAGCGGCGTCGGAAGTAGACCAGATCCATGTGCCGTTCGAAAGTGTTATAGCGTCAGGATCCGGGGAAGCAGTCGTCACAGCGCTTCCCCAAGATCCGGATCCGAACGGCGCAAGGAGTGTAGCCGCCGTGAAGCGAGAAGTATCGGAGGGGGTGGGGAAATCCGGGGGGATAGCGCCAGACACTGCCCAGCTGGAGTCGGAGTAGATGATATCGGATGGGCCATCGCTATAACTCACTTTGATGGCAGCCAAGAGCCCTGGCGCCGGTGCACCGGCGTTGGCATTGTTCGCGGCAAGCACCGAAAATGTGTTGGATGTCGTGTTTAGTGCAGTGCTGAGCACTTGCGCAGACTTCCAGTCGTCCGCCCCGTCTCCAGACGCTCCAATCGGATTCCCGTTCACCCAGAGCGTGAATTGATTGACCGCAACCATCGTGATTGTCGCCTCAGTGGCGTGTTTCCCTCCTGGGGAGAGATACCTCTTGATGAAGGCGACGTTTCCTGTTGTTGCATCAGACGTCCAGATCCACGACGCGGATTCTAGTCCGCTATCGGATCGTCCGTCCAGTTTTCCAATCGTATTATGCTCTAGATTTTTTTGAAGACTCGGGCGGGCCTGTACAACTTTACTCGGTTATAGTCGCGTCCCAACAGCAATGGACAACGCGCACGGAAGAAAAAACTGTGGCACAGAATTAAAGTGGCAATGAGCCAGGGTCGACCATCTGTCGATTTTCGTGTGAGCATTGTGGACTCGTAGGTCCAGAGGGCGATCATACCGTCCAAAGCTAACATCAAACCAAAGAGCGAGTTTCCAGCGCCGCGGGAAGAGAATAGGTGGCCAATGGATCGCGCGTCTGATATATAGGTGGTGCGGCGGTCGTCGACGTCGTAGACTCGCAGCTGCAGGGCCAATCAATGATATGCACTCAAGCCGTTTCAACCATACGCGGTTTGATCCGGATTTCGTAAATGAGGTGTACTATCCGCCTCAAATCCGAGTGAGTCCGCAATTCATACGGACGACGTGTGTTATACTTAATCCCCAAGGTGGGCACTGCGACTGCAATCACTTGAAAAAAGTGGGACACAACATCGAGTGCCAGAACGTTGAGCCTATAGCCATTAGTTTGCCGGGATCACCACACCGCCTGTCGGCTAATGGCTGTCGTAGTCATACTTCATTCAAAGCCAATCGACATCAGAAGTTGCTGGGAACGATGTGATCTCGGGAGCCAAGGATTTGACCGCAGGGAAGTACGTATACCAGCATGCGCACTGGGGCGCGATACACTGCACGGCCTGGCCTGCAGGGAAAGAAGGCGGTTCTATGTGAGTATGGATGTCGTTGTGGAGGCACAGGATTTTATTTTTTTGGCGCGGCGCCTCAACATGGTGTTCTTGTGGCGGTGATGAAGGCAAGATGAAGGTGGAGCTCAAGGTGCGATGTCACTGTGACCGTGACCTCACGCTTTCCTCCGATTTCCTCCTTGTTTCCTCCGACTCTCAACTCTGACTCGCCGAGCTCACCACCGTCTATCGTCACCCAGGACCTCGCGCGTCCCCAGCAGTGTCTGGTTGAAGTTGAGAAACAGCATCCCCGAGTCTCACACAGTACATCGCATCCAGATTCAGCCCAGTGCAGCGCCAAAGGATCGTCTTGAAGCTATCGCTTCACCTCTCACTAGTACTGCGACACACTCCCGCCCGTGACCACGTCCGTGGCGCTTCTGGGGATCTCGATCTGGGTGCAGCTTCACTCTATCGGGTCCATCGTGGCTCTGCACGGCTCGCGTTCGTCACTCTTGAATCCATCGAGCTCTTGGCGCAAGCTACCGCTCTTTACGTCCGCTCGCAGCTCTGTGCAGCACTACCCGCGCTACTTCCCGTCCGCCGTTCTTCATATCGCTATCCGCGCGCTGCTCTGTGACTCGCGCTCCCCGTATTGCCCAATGTCCTTCCCGAACGTCTTGACCGCTCCTCCCCTTCCTGTATCGTGTGTACCTTTTGCTTAGTCTACGTCCCCGTGTACCTTCTCGCGCCTACCGACGTAAGATTTTACCACAAAAGGTCAAGACATCGCTTCCCCATCGCATCGGCGGCAACAGAAGACTTCGAGAAGACGGTTCGTGGCAGGGCTCTTCGAGAAGACGGGGATGATAGGCTGGTGATGTCCAGACCTCGCGAATCCCGCGGATTCGATGACGCGGACGCCGCATCGATCCCGCTGGAACGAACATTGCGCCGCGGTGGACATCCTTGTTCTAGCTTTCAACCAGCATCTAGAACATATGTAATGGGACAATGCCACGGCCTCGACCCCAATTTTCAACCAATTTTCGAGAGCCTTCTGTATTGGTTTACTGGCCGCGTTAGCCTCGTTACCTCGTAAAGAGCGAGCAGAGATCGAGCCGTTTTCGAAGTAATTCTGTTGCAGAAGCAGAAGGTTTCATTTACGCTTTCCTTCGTCTCCAATTCTTCCGTTTCTCCCTAAGCTCTGCTATCGAAGCCGCCATCTAGGGATTCCAAAGACCAGCGTCAGACGCGAGCTCCCATATGCCCCGAGGGATATAAAACCGGGCACATTTCGTTCTCCACACCGGTTTACGGTAAGTTCCTAATATGCAAGTCGCCGTCCGCCGTTCAACATATCAAACTGTAGAAGAACGACCCTGTTCGGTCAGCTATACCTACTAGTGACGCAGTTTAACGGTTAGCCGTGGTACGTTCCCTTCTCGTATAAACGGCTGTCACCAACTCCTAGGTCACAGGAAATCTCCCATTGTCGAATTCATTCTCTCTCTGATTTCTAAGCACTGACGAAGGAGTGGTTTGGGTGTTCGTAAGACGGGAGAAATAGGAAACTCTCGTGAAAGGTACTTTGATGGTGTTTCATTCGAAAGGCGCACCCTCGTCCATGCGTGGTGCGGAAGAACTCTTACAGTAAGCCGAATTTCTGATTCTTCTCTCTACCGCGTCTACATACGCCGGGCACCTTTGCTCCGCTGCCGATTCCGGGACATTCATCGTCTAGCCAATCCCTTCCGCTCCCGTCGCAAATATCGCCAGCGTGCGGACGCGATGTGTCTTTGCGGTGGAAATAGCTTTATGTGCCTCTATCCTGTTGACTTCTGCGGTCTAATTGAAGTCCTCTGTGGTTCTACGCCGCACCTTTCTTTGCACCAATTACGTCTGGTGCTTGCGCGTCTCAAGGCGGTTGGCTGTGGGTGGGATTCTCGTTTGAATCCGAAAACATTGAAAATCGTTGAAAAGAAGGTAAGACCTGAATTCGATCGAACTACTGCGAGCACAATGCGACGCCCGAGCACGACGGTGGGTCCTGGGCATCGTATGCGGCTGCGGAGGCGAAGCGCTGTAAGGCACTGTAAGCTGTATCTGAAGTGTGACGAGGTGAGTTTTACGAAAAAAAGAAGCACGTTTCCCGCTTCAACGTTCAAACCGTGCTCAAAAGGAAATAGTTGGAGCCTTACTTTTGATCCAGCAGGGGAGGCTAGCCTGTCTTCCTCAATAACCCCAGTAGTATTCGAACTTCTCGGCATCCTTGGGTAATGTACTACCCACTCTGCGTATTGGATTTTCGGGTGCGTATAGGACTAAGTGGTTAGGCTTAGAGGGTCAAGAAAACAAGATAAGGTGTTCGGTTGTTTGAGGCTAGGGCAATGCCTAAGAAACATGCCATTTCCCGCTTCATTGCGGACTATTGATCCTACTACAAAAGTATTCTGAAAGGTTTTACGAATTGCTACTTTAATCCACGGTTTGTTCTATGGGGTTCGGTAGTGTTATCACTGGCGCTCCAAGCGGCGATTTGCATCACCAATAATCTAGAAACTGCGAACGCCGGAATACCGCAGTTATACCAGGTCCCCACGCCCTTGGTTGGTTCCTCGGGAAAGAACCATAGTGCGACTCGAAACACCCCGAAGAGTACGGCGCTGACAATGAACCGATCTTGTTCAACTTAACTCGAAAATGTAGCATACGATACAACAGGTGAGGTACGAGCTTCCTCGTCGTAGCGTCTGTCTACTAGAGACTAAGCTTACGGCAGGTTCATTCATAATCCATCAACGACACTGCGCTGACAGTTGGAGAGCACTTGTCGCTAATGCTGGTAGTATTCGGACCCCTCGGGCATCTCGGGGTGATGTACTACCGAGTCTGTCCCGGAGGCCAAAATCCCGGGACTAGAACCGTACGAAGCTGTGAGTGAACCGTTCTTAGCCAACTCAAGTCGGAAATGCAGCATACAACATAGGTTCAATCATAATCGACCAACGACACCCGGCTGACAGTTGGAGAGCACTTATCGCCAATGCTGGTAGCATTCAGACTTCTCGGTACTCTCTCGCTGATGGCCGACTGTCCCGGACGTCGAAATGCGCAGTCTAACCACCTGAACTTCTCGGGCATCTCCTGATGTACTACCCACTCTGTCGCGGACCATTTACCGGGTCTAACCGCCTGATACTCTTTCCATATAACCAAGTGCCGCACACATTCAACTCCACGATGAGCACGATGGCACACTACTCACTATCACTCAGGCTGCTGACTTGCTTCTTACTTGTGGGATACCATATCGTTGCTGCGCATATACCCACATATCACAGAAGGGGACCGCACAACGCGCGTCCACTCCGCCTCCATCCGACGGTCCACCCAGATCTGAATCTCACTGACCCCAGACATCTGCGGGCGAGCCAAGGTGTTTCTCTTCATTACCACGATCCGCATGGTGAGAGGGCACGAGCATTTCATTCTCCCAATATTGACTCACTCTGGTGTTGAAGCGGTTTTCAAGGCCATCCGTTCTTTCGCCTCGGTTCATATTTCGGCCTTTATCCACCCTGCGGTCATCCTCGAGCACTCCGCTTACGTGAAGTCGACGGGGTGCCACTCTAATTCCAGTACTATCGCTATCGCGTTTACGCATCACTCTGCGTGGGTGACGGCGGTTAATGACTGGACGCAACATCCAAAGTTCCTCCTGGTCGCCTTTGTAGATTCCTGCGGCCTCGGTCGAGAGTCCGGCGAACGCAGTGTCCATCTTGTCCAGAACGTCACAGTCTCGGAGGCGACATTAGAGATCATCGGTAAAATGGTGGAACTCCCGCTGTCTGGCGCAATTCACCCTGACCGTGACGTTACGATTCATATCGACACATTCGATGTGCATGACCCGAGTCCCCCTCTCACTTCATCATCTCACATCCGCCGTACGGAAGATGAGGCCATGGGCAATGGTTCGGAAGACGAGGATGATGATGGCTCCGACAGCTCCAGTGTGAGTAACGGGCGTTCATCAAAGAGACATTCTAACATCGTCTGATACAAAGCCCCATACAAGCCTGACATCTGATCATCCCTCCACTCCGGGGCCGGGGACCACTGACGCCCATGATGCCCCTGAAGAGCCCGCCGTCTCTACAGAAACCCACTCGGAAACTGCATTGGCACCTGAAAGTTTGACAGCCAATACATCGAACGACTCTACACCAGATCTCACTTTTGACCAAGCATACAAAATTTTCGAAGATTCGCTCGCACTGGTTCTAGGCAACGAGACTGTTTTCACCCTTCCCGAGGATGAAATAGATGATCCATTTTGGATTTCCCAGTTATTCCCCGATTCAGATGATCCAGATATACAACGTAGAGGGTGCTTGAACGGTGCTAAGGGCCTCCTAGATGTTCTCAACAACTGCATTTTTCGCAAAGTAAGCTAGGATCTTCACTCATCAATATTTTGCTCACGCTCTCAAAGGTAGTCAAGGCTTTGCTACCGGAAAAGTTAATCAACAAAGTTAAGGAACTATTTGCCAGCGCGGTGGCCGGCAAGAGCATTCCTTTCTCACCAGCTTGATTTGCTAATTTCTTTCCCAGCGTTCTCGGCGTTTATTGGTGGTATAACCAAAATTTGCGCAGCATTTGTCCAGATCTTGTCAGAGAAAGGATACACTCCGTCTGGTGAGATCACGTTCGACACCAATACCAGTTCCTTCCTCCCGTTAAAGAATACAGACGAATTTGGCTGGGCCTATCCCTTACCGGAAGTGACGAAGGACTTCAAACCTTTCGATAAGAGTCTTGTTGCATCTTTGAGCAAGTTATATTTTATATCGTGAATCTGCTATACTCACGCTGCTCCAGAAATATTTTGTGTTGACTGCCGACTCCGTGAGTACTTATCAGCAATCATCTCCTCGATTCTGACCTGCAGTCCAGATGGGGTACGGCATTGTGTGTTGTGTCCTAGGATGAGGCTAATCCGGTCACTGTCGCTAGTACATCAAATATCAATCCAAATTTCAGTTCACATTCAGCAAGGGGTTTTCATCGGCAGAAGTCGATATTGTCACCGGTGCCATCGATTTTTCTGCCGGTCTGGGTGTGGTCATGAACCGTACGTGCCCTCCCTTTTCAGACATTGTAGCTAACTGACCCGACGGTGAAAAGTCAAGTTCGGAGACTCGGTATCTAGACAGAAGCTTGTCAAGATACCCTTGAGGTTTTTTCCCCCCTTGCTGATCCATATCATTCTTTGAGGCTAATCACCTGCAGCCCCCTTAACATCCCTGGAATTATTGTCATTGGGCCATATGCCATTATTCAAGCCGAGCTTTCCTACGAGGTTTCCTTGGAAGGGAAAGTGTTGGCCCGCACCAGCACCGGGTGGTCGAACATTAATGCGAAGGTGGACATGGTGAACGGAGAGTCCGAAATCGGTGACTGGGACCGAACAACTACGGTTCCCCTCGTCAGTGCGGAGCTGGCAGGCTCCGGTACCATTACACCAGCTGTCACCATGGCCCTTCTGTTTGGTGTCAGTGTCTTTAACGACAAATATCAACTGGCCGCTGGGGTTGAAGTCAAGGCGTCTCTGCCTTTGACTGTATCGGCCACCGTTACTTCTGAGGCGGGGAAAACCCCAGAATTCAAAGATTGCGTGGGACTCACAGCGGAGCTAAATGCAACCCTGGAAATGTATAGGTGGTCCTCTCCTTCGAAATGTGCTATGCTGATCTCTGGTCAGATACGCAACCGTGAAATTCGGAGAAGAGAGCAAGGACTACGAGAAAAAGCCGTTCGCGCTGGAAGTTTATAAAGGGTGCATCGGGTTGAGTCGTGTCCTTCGAGATTAACTACATTCAGCCACTAATTCCCTGTTAGGATTGCAAAAGCAAAGGAAATGCCAGTGCTTATCACGGACCAACCAACACCCGTGATTCGACCCACGGATCCCGATATCAACTATATTGTCATGAGAATTTTCTTAGACCCCAGCGGATCACTAGACGTGACCTGGCTTGCCGAAAGCCCGTTTCTGTTTGCGCTATTGAACCAACGGCAAACACTCACTCCTAGTCAAGAAACTATTAACCGCATGTTCCAGTCCAAGGATCTCGGCACCACAATAGCCGTCGGTGGGAGCTATGACAATCGTATACTTTACTACGAAAAGAAGAAGATGGAGCAAGATGGGGTGGCGGATCTCCGCCTTGGTCGGCCTTGTCCCAACCCGCCTCCATACGTGGCCTTCTCCAACAGCGAAACAGGTTATATCATCGATCCTAATTGTATCTTAGATGATGCCATTGTGGTGTAACTGTCTTACTTCCTGTTGTTGGTCAGTACTGATGTAATATCAGGGTATTGCGGTCTGAGCCGGCCCCAGACGCCAACCCTCGCTTCATCGATGGTGTCACATCGAAGGCTGGCGATTTCCTCTATCTTGTTCTTTGTGTCTACAAGAAATCTATGTACTCCGATAAGGGCCGGCCAATAGCACCTCCCAAAGTCCGAGTCTCAAAAACGGCTGAAGGCGAGGATTTATTCCGGCCTTTGACCTTCGCTGATATATATACAGCTCCCAGTTAGTAACAGACAAGTTTTCATGCTCAGTCCTCACCTCTCTGTTCCACAGAAATACGTGCAGACGACCCTTATTACGCGTCCTGCAAGATTGATTCGTTCAGGCTATTCACCGACTCGAGTTGATTTGCGTTGGAAAAACACTTTCATGTCCCTGTTTCATTTGCTCTACTCCCGGATTCCTTCTAATCCCCTGCACTTCCTTCTTACACTCTCGATACGCACTCATTGGCTCAGCGCTGATCATCGACCGTGTGTGTACTGCCCACATAGTCCTCATTTTATATATTCTTGCTCGCCGTTATTCCTTCATCCAGAGTATATGTAACTTATTATCTGCGACTGCCTATCCGGCCAGACTAGCTATCCGGCCACTTGGGTCCTGCAGCACTGGTAGATTGATTTTTGGCCAAAATTCGAGTTGTATAGTGGAAAGTAGACACATACGACCCCAAAAATCAGATTTGAGCCCATTTGATCAGATTGACGTGATGCTGTGCCAGATCTCTGATTGGCGGGTAGTCCCGAACACGATTTCCTTATTGGTCAGCCGCCTTTTTCTCGACAACCGCTTCATCGTTTCACGACTTCTGCTGCTCATTCTGACCACACGACACCTGGCTACCCCTAGATACCCATCCCGTCGAACTCTGATCTAGTGGATGTTACAATAACCTCAAATATTGGTGAAATATTGTCAAAATATCGAAATCTGCATCAGAAGGTGTATGCGATCCAGATCCTTTGGCCAGTTTCACCATGCCCATTACCTATGCAAGACAACATTTCATACCCACTGCTAATATTCCGTCATGTTTCAAACATTTTGCTCTCGTATTAGTTGGTACATGCGTCCCTGGCCGGATACCTAGTTTTTGCCGCTTTGGGACTTGCCCCGGCAAAATATTCGCTGAGCCACGAAATTGTTACCAAATGTATTGTGTGTTGATACATCTCATTCCTAAGATCCTAGCCTTCATTATGAGGTCTTAAAGCCCTTGGTAACTCGATGCTTTCGCGTTCAAAACTCCTCAAACTGCTAAGGTGGCCGGGTACCCAGTCTCAGATAATAGTTCCTGCAATGCAGGTAGGTAGCTTCAGGCGGTCCAAAATATCCGCGTCCGAGAAATGGTGGCGTCGGGGTGGCATAGATCGATGACCCCGTCAGGAACTATGTGGGCGAGTCAGCAGTATCGTCTTTAAACGTCGGAAGAGTTGAAACGTTTCGCGGCACGTGACAGTCGCGTCGCATCGCGTCTTCGAATTGAGAAATTCCCACCGGCATGGACTCATATTGTCCCAGAGGAATCACTCCCACCCGAATAAAATCAAACCCCTTTGTTATTCTTTATTGCCACTCCCTCATTTAAACCAGCATTTTAGACCTACTGTATGATATCTGAGTCTTACTCAGGCTGTCTGAATTCTAGGTGTTCGTCGGAGATTGAACAGATAAACTGGAGACAAACCTCAGAACATCGAAAAGGAGAGGCGGAGCGGTCCGTCCGCTGCTTGTTAAACTGACGCTCGAGACAAACCTTGAACTGAAATGCCTGATTTTGCAGTCTGTTAGTGTGTGGGTTGAAAATGCGAAAAGTTGAACAGAGTTAAATTAGCTGATTGAGTCCGAATTTATAATGAGTCGCCACAAAATTTGGGGTCAGAACTTGAAAGTCATAAATGCAACGAAACAGTGATCGCAGCCGCAGCCCGGTGCAACTCTGCGCCCCGACTGAGCGGATCAGCCGCCCTGATCGACACCACCACTTCCAGCGTTCCCCAGTAAAGAAAACTCGGTTGCTAGCTCTATCGGGTAAACATAATCAAATCCGGACGGACGAGTGGCGCTCACCGATAGCAGGCTCCGAAAGCAATAGCCTTGGGATTGGCTCAGCTAGTGCCACCGATCTTCTAAATGTGTTGGCATATGTTCTCCCACGATCAAGAGATGTGTGTCCGCAGTGTTTCTCTTCTCCGGGCACCAGCCGGGAGGTGATCTGCATTTTCCGGTTGTCGTTTTAGGCCGAGTCTCGGCCGCTGGTGGAGTCTGGTGCTTCCCCTTCTCGAAAGTCGCCTCATGTTACTGGCGGTCGTGGGACTTATATCCTGTTTTAGGGTGTAGCAAGTGGGCGCGTTTATTTATCGATGTCTCCAACACCGTACTGCGGGCTTGATTGGATGCCATCGCGGTCGAGCATAAAGGCATTTTGAATGAATGTCGTTCATGCTTTGGACACAGAGTTTCGGTTGAAGTGAAAACGATACTTGACAGCGTGGGGTTTTATGTCGATCTGGCTGCAAATGGTTTGGTGTTGAGTCCAGAATTTCCCGGCCTCGTGCTGCGTTCGGACCGCCAGCAGATGACTGTCAGGGAGCTTCCATCTTTTTCAGCCGTCAGAACCGCTGGTCTCTCTTTCTATTGGCTGTGCTTTCTCGTCGACGGATGCTTTAGCCCCGCAAGGTTCGTGTAACAGGATCGCCTGATAAGAGTTCCCAGCTTTCGCCTTAATAAACATCTGATTGCCCTTAGTTTGTCGGTCTACCGTCTTATATCCTCTGGTGTGGTTGCTGGTCTCAGTGATTGTTGTTCGAGTAAAATGGCTAGCCCTGGAAGGTGAGATGCTCTTCTCCTCGGATACGAGGTGCTAACGCAGTGCATGGCAGCCCTATTTACCAGCGCGGTCATGGTCCTTTTCTATTTACTGGCCGAGAACCTGGCTCTTCAGCAGGGCACAGTCGTGGAGGAGTGGTCGGTGACAGGGGTGGTGTGCCAGCGTCTCCTCCTCCAAAGTCCCCCGGCAGCGGTCTTTCTGGGCAGGGTTCTAGGCGGTCAGAGTATTATTCGTCGGAGTTGCCGTGCTGACCTATCTCGCGTAGATACGTGCCTATTGCCCCGCGTTCAACGACGCCGAGTGCCCCCCGTGCGAGTCCGAAATGTTCGTCGCGCCCTCCTACCTCGCAGGCCGTAAGGTTCGCTGGCTTTTTTTCCCTTTGCAATTAGAGCGTACTATTTTCTGACAGTTTTACAGGGACGCCTGTGCCTACGCTGCTTACTCCCCTGGTTTCTTCGGCTCTTCCGCGCACTGTTTGTGCGATTGCAGGACAAGGGTGCTGGAGGCAGAATGGCTTTATTTGGAATCGTGTGCGATTCATTGTCTCCATTTGGTACGGTCGCACATCCTTGCTCAGGCCATCGAGTTGAGGAGGATGGAAGAGACCGGCTTCATGGACTACTGGGGAGTCATGGTGCCCAATGGTCGCGATGCCGATCGGGCTGTCTTGCAGTACAATTTGTTGCGGCAGCAACTTTCGCATATCGGTGCGGTGATCAGGAGATCGTCCGAGCATTTGCCGTTCCTTTCGGCGGAGGATGTGGGGTGGATTCCGCCTGTAGGGTCTCCTGCGAATTCGGGACTGCGATCGTGGCTGTGGGTGGAGGGCGTCATGGATGGATTTTCTTGTTGTTATGATCCCGGTTTCGATCTCGTCTCGGCTGCTCGGTCCGGTTAGTTGTGCGTCTGTTTGTGCTATGGAAATATAGTAGATCTTGTTGATTGATTGGATGGTGATACACGTTGCTTCTCTATAAATGTTTGGTCGACGCGAATACAGCGCGAGAGTGTAATTCTTCCTGCTTTTGCCGCCTACGATGCTGCCTTGCTCGCCTCTTCGAATAATAGGCAGAGACGCCGCTGATAAGGTGGAAACTAGCGAGATTGATAGCTGGCAATATTTTTTGCAGGGACCCTGCCCCTAAGATCGAAGACGGCTCATACCACCTGGATTTATTGGCTCGTTCACGTTGCCGGAATAGGCTGATAAAACAAACAAAAAGATAGAAAGGGGGGAATGCAATCAAAGAAGTTCACCCGAGATACACCGATTTCGTTGCAACTGATGCAGTGCTCGCTGGATGTTCATCTGTGATACAAGCAGCGGACGGACCGCTCCGCGGTCCGTCCTCTCCTTTCCGAGGCTCTGAGGTTTGCCTCCAGTTTACCTTCAATCTCCAACGAACACCAAGGATTTAAACAGCCTGAGTGAGACTCAGATATCGTAACAGTAGGTGTAAAATGTTGATTTGAATGAAGGAGGGAGTGGCAATAGACAATAGCAAAGGAGTTTGTTTTATTCAGGTGGGTATGGTTCCTCTGAGACTCATATCTCAGGTGATCTGTTTCATGCCAACGGGAATCTCTCAATTCGAAGTCCAGAAGACGCGAGGCGACTGTCACGTGCTGCGGAACGTTTCAACTCTTCCGAAGTTGAAAGCTGATATTCTAGACTCGGTGCCAGTCTCTGTGTTGAGCAACAGTATTTATGAGCTATTCGGAGGAGATTGCAATTTATTTGAAGTGAATCCGAAAAGAATTGAGGAAGAAAAAAAAATGGCGGCAGGGTTGCTCGAACACAGACGAGTAACCCTGCGCGCGTTTTTTTCCTCCCTCATTTTTTGTCCGATTCACCTCAAATAAATTGTACTAGGCTCTGGTGTGTTGCTACTCTTATTGTTACTCAACGTAGAGGCTGGTGACGAGTCTACTGATATTCCACAGTTTTGGGGATGCTGCGCCAAAAGCGGAGTTTAAAAGGCTTCGGACAGACATGCTTAATTTTATAAAGAGAGAGAGGATGAGAAGGTGGACTTATTGCCCAGCTCAAAAGGGAAGACGAAGCCTTCAGAGATGGAGGAACAAGTTGGGATTCGGTCCATGTTAGCTCAAAGACTGCAACTTGGAGAGACGGCGCGCCCATACATGATCTGTGCCGAGCGATGTTCGTAGTCCAGGATGTTCCAGACTATTGGGTGACTGACCACTTGGAGTGTGTACGTTATAGGGAAGTGGTGGAGGCATTGGCCGAGCATTGTCGCGCAGGCACATGAATGAGCGGGGATCGACTGACTGACTGACTGACTGACTGAATTTCTATACTACGCCGTACCTGGCCATAATAGGGTGTTTCAGAATTAAAATTTTGAGTCCAACTTGTGCCCCAACTTGTGCCCCAACTCGACCTCAACTCGAGCCAAGTTGAGGCACAAGTTGGAGCCTTAAATGTGAAACACCAAAGCAGATATTTCTGCCCCAACTCCGAAGTTGAGGCAGAGTTCGCCTCGCGTATCGGATTGATGCCCGAGAACCGGAAGTTGGGGCATCAAGTTGGGGCACAAGTTGGGACACAAGTTGGATGTCGAGTCGTGGTCTTATGCTCGACTTGACATCCAACTCCGATTTTGTGCCTCAACTTGTGCCTCAACTTCGCTCAAGTTGGGGGTCCAAGTTGGGGCACGAGTTGGACCCCAAATTCTAATTCTGAAACACCCTAATGGCTACGCGGCAGTACTCTAGAGGCACATAAATGAGCGGGGATAGACTAGGATCTGAATCATTATAATTAAATAGTATAATGGACCAACAACTTTAGCCACCGTCGTGTCTCACTGTCCATCCATGAGCGTCGCCGAGATATCGAAGAAGGGCTCCAGCCGATCGCGATAAAACATCCAGGTCATTGCAAAATTGTTTGCTTCCATCAGTGACTGGAACCGCAGGCCGAGGTGGTTGTGGTTGAGTTCGTCAACCTTGAGAGGTTCGACGAGAACATTCATTTTGACGACATCCCGTAGCCCCTCGAAGATCGCGCTGAAGATTTTTTCAGGATCGTCGTCGATATCCAGGGGCCCAAAGCGGACCGTCGCATATTCGTCCTCAAAGTGGACTCGCCCCTTGCCTTTACCTTTGCCCGGTAACGGAATGGGGGAAGGCGATGGGGATGGAGGGAACAGGTTCTGCCAGACATCGTCAACGGACGGCGAGGGCGAACGACGGCCGCCTCTCTGGCGCGAGGTTCCAGATCCACTAGCAATCGGGATCTCGATGACCTCGACGTCGATGAAATCCTGAGACTTGACCTCCTGCTTCATATCGGAGAGCATGTCCGCCAGGACTTGCACGGTAGGCCGCTCGCCGGGCTCGTGTTTGCAGCACCACTGCACGAGATCCCATAGCACGTCCGGCATGAGAGTGCCGGCCTTGTCGCACGGCCGCGAGAGATATGGCCGTGCAGCGCTAGTGTCGGCCATGTCGGAGAAGGCCAAGACGACCCCCATGTCTGAGCTAATGTGGGCAAATGGTGCGTCGCCCTCGGACCATATCTACGAATCGGGAGGATCAGGGGTGAAAACAGGGCCTCTAGAATAGCATAGCGAACCTCGCAGCAGACACAGCCGAAAGCCCAGATATCGGATTCTGTTGTTCGCTTGAAAGAAACGCCTGGCGGGGGGAGGAGCAGCTCCGGGGCCATCCAGCGCGCTGAGCCACTGCGCGTGGAGGTCTTGATCGTGGCATCTGACTCCACAAAGGCGGCGAGTCCAAAGTCAGTCAACCGTGCTCGACCATTTTTGTCCATGAGAATGTTGCGCTGGAATGACCGATCAGTAAGGGAAAACGAGAACGTGAAGCGTTGAATTACGCCGCATAGATCGCCGTGCACAACGTTCACGGAATGTAGGTATTTCAACCCTTGAACGATATCATACAGCTGGCGTTAGTCAGTTTGAATGCAGAGTTGCGGAGCTGCATGAAACGCACTAGCTCGATCGCATACATGGAGGAAGGCGAGAACTCCGTCATGTATTTTAACACGCTCCCCAGCGGCATCCAAGGAGAAACCATCGCTCTCGCAGGACTCGGAAACGTAGTGGAATCGACCCCAATAAACGGCACGATGTTCTTGTCTGTACGTTCAAAGTTAACAGCGGGGCGCGATAGATTAAGACAGCACGCACGTCTCAAGTAATGCCACACCAACGCCTCTTTGGTGAACTTGTGGTGCAGCAGGAGACGACGCTCGTCCGACTGATCCTCGAATATTTTGAGGACTTTGAGTGCGACTTCGACATCCTCCCCGTCCGGATCCTTATATTTCCCGTGATAGATATTGGAGAACCCGCCGTGCTTGATAGGATGCTCGCTCAACAAAACCACGCCATGGACCGCGATCTCCTCCGGAAGCAGCCTTAAGTAATCCGCAAGCCAATTAAGGAGCCGGTGTGCGCGCAGGGAGAACTTCTTGTAATCTTGCACCACGCCTTTGTCGGGAAGACCGCGGTCGAGTGTCTGGGCATCGATGAGCTGCGAAAATCTAGCGGATTCCGGTATCACAAACATAGTGGGTGAGATTCAGGACGGCGATAGCGTGTTCCCGCGGCAGCTTCGGGATGTCCTTCTTGTACGAATTGAGCTTGAAGAGGCGCTGCAGCAGGCCCGCGATCTTGGCGTTATCTTTCAGAAGGCGTTTGTTGATCTGGGAGCGCGATATTACGCGGATTTTGGTTAAGAGCTAGGGCGGTTGAGTGGATAAAGTTGAAACACGGTAGGAACGAGAAGGAATACCTCGAGGATCTTGGTGCGCGCTTGCGACGCCTTGTACAGTGCTGAGAATATTAAGAGGGTCGACTCGCTGTTATCCTCGTCGGTGTCAATGGGATCAGCTTCGGAGAGCGATGCCAGTTCGGGGAGTTGGTTCCACAACCTGGGCATGTCGGTCAATCACGCGTTGGGAAACAAAAGGGGTTGCGCACTTCTCGGCCTTCGCGCCTCCCGTTCGGTGAATCCCATCTACAAGCAGTAAGAAAAGGTTCTGTACACGTGTTAGAATGAATGCGGCGTCGAAATTTCATCCTCAGTGCGTACCTCGTAAAATGCAGGTGGGGCAGGATTCTTCCCCGAGTATACGATGGACCCTGCGTCTGACACGAACAGCATGCACACGTAGTCCATAATGACCCTGTCATCGTCCGAGACATGCCGCAACAGCTTCGAGTCGCTGATCGCCACAATACCGATGTGTTTGTAGTTCTTCTTTAGCTTAACCTCCAATTTGTCAATGGTGTCGTACACCTCGGCCGCCTGCTCTTTATTTCGGATACCGTGCACTATGAGGATGATCCGAGTGGGTGCTTGCGGATCTGCAGGCTCGGCGGTATCTGAGTCAGAATCGGAGTCGGAGCTGTCGCTCTCCTTGGTGAACGCTTCGTACACGTTTTTGAGCGGGTTACAGATGAGCTTGGTGATGATATCCTGTCGGAAAATTATAGCAGTTGTATCGAGGAAGAGGTGGGAATCTTACAGAGCGCTGGGCGTAGTACGTGTACGGGGAGTGGTCCGCCTTCGCCGCGTGAAATATAGGGCTCCGCACGTCATTCTCAGATAACACCGGAGGTGGGCGCTCCCCGAGGGCCGCCCTGTACCCGGGAGACGCGGACGCAAAGCCGTGCACAAGCGGCCAGAATGCAGAGCGTGTCTTGCCGGCATCCACTATAGCAATGCCGGTGCGAGTATCGCCCGAAGACGGTTGCAGGAGAGTCGAAACGGCATCCGCGATGGCACGGTGGCGCTCCTTGGTGTCCGTCGAGATCCACAGCGCCTTGTTCGTGTGCCAGTCCGGCGACAGACGCGACCAATGCAGCACGTCCTGCGTCAACTCCGCAGGGATGTCCCATGCCTCCCGTGTTGGATCCTCCGCACCCGCGCCCATTTCGAGGAGATCGCCATCGACAGGAAGGGCAATTGGGCCTGTGGAACGCCGGCGGAATAGTGCGATGAGTCGGGACCAGAGCTTTTTCCTTGTCGGTGGTCCGTCCGAAGGGACATCGATTTCCAATGAGGTAGAGTCGGATCGTATAAGATAGTTTAGGCCTTGGAGGACTATTGCGCGATAAGAACCATGAGCCCGCCGATCCTATTATTAAATTATCTATGAATGCACAGACCTCTAAGATCCTTCATGTGCGCCCGGAAGTCGTCTCGCAGATAGATTTCGAAGAGACAAAGCGCAAGTGTGTACACGGCGGAGATCTGGGGAGCGCGTCGTTACTGTTGATTGTAAAATGTCAAAAATGGGGCTTACGCCGAGCGTTGGGAACAGGTTCATCTGCCAAAGAGAGCTGACAGACTGATCTCAGCACGATTTTAACGATGTAAGTAGAAACATACTATGCCGTGATTATAATGATGAGGGTTATTATTTCGGATGCCTTCGGATACGCAGTATTGGTTAAGCACATACGAAGTGGAACGGTTGGGGTGCGTCTTACCGTGATCATGATTAAGAGGGTGTAGTAAGTGCTCCACAAGAAATACCCGCCGGTAAACCAAAAGAAGAGTTGCATCATGCGCGCGAAGGCGGATACAAACACTGGGAGCACATAAACCAATCAGTTAAATTTTTTTTGTTACGTCGCGCGCACCCGTTAAAAAAAGAAAGCCGGCGACGTTTCCCCCAGACACCCGCACTATCATGACCCAGACGAAGAAATCACAGACCACGAACGCAGCCGCGATTAGGGTGGCAGGCGCCCATATGCGGCTGTATCGTTCGACGAGAAGGGAACGAAAGCGCATGGGGCGTGGATGGAGGGAGAGGACGGGCGTTCTGACGTGTCGCCGGGCGCTTATTCCATCTTTTGGAGACCCCAAGTCGGCCAGCGGCAATCTGTCGGAGGCACGCTTCGTGATACAGAAGTGATAAGCGAGTAAAATTGCCTGGCAACTGAACATTTGAACACTTCACTGAATACTCAGTCAAGGGTTCAACGTTCAACGTTCCAGTTGCAGCGCCGACGGCACTGCATGTAACTTACATCCGGTTTCCGTGATTGAATGCGGCTGCGTCAGAGTTTCATTCTCCTACCTCTAACAATATGGTCCAAACCGTCTGTATCAAATGAGGTACGAGTTAGAAACGATAAAGCGTCTGTCAAGAGAGACATAACCCTCTTCTATCCTTGCCGTTGGCACGCCGGCCGGTGTATGTTTTCGCGCAAGGGGCTTCGGAAATGCGAATAGTTCATATGATGTCCCATTCTGACTCCCTTTTCCACGAGGAGTCCGAAAATCCAACTCCCGAGGTGAACAGTGGAGTGGTCGTCGAGTTAGAGAACAAAATATTATTACTGCATTTGGAGGGGGGGGTGGGGGTACAGCCACTCGGCCTCGCTCGGCAGAGCGAAAATCAGCACGTGTACTGATCGCGGCGGAAAGCGCCGAAAAGTCTTTTGAACAAAAACATATATTGCTGCTTGGAAAACTACCTGAATGGTACTTAGGATGATGTAAAGGACATAGATGCTAAAAGTACAGCCTCTGCTATGTTGTCTGCTAGGGAAAGGCTAAGTGAAGCTCACGTGTTGCTTACAAATCGCTTACGTGGGGGGGGGGGGGGGGGGGGGGGGGGGGACTCGACCCTCTGAAAATAAAAATGGAAGGTATGTTGATATTTTCGCATTTTCGTACCCCCTTGTTTTCGCGTATTTTCTCCAGCATTGTTCTAGATCAACTTTGGATCAACTCTAGATCTTGGCCTTCGAAGAGAATTATAAATTATTAGGGAAGGCTGGTGAACTCGCGAGTTGGGAGCCAGGATATGCCTGGCTAAGTGAGCGCGCGGAAAGACGCCGAAGTCACATCACGTTCAAGTCACGGTGCGCGCTGTGTGGTTTTGATTGGCTGCAGCCTCCTCCTGCGTTGGCCACCACAAACTTGAAGTCGACGAGAATGTTGCCGTATCGTCCCATATCTTCCCCCAATGACTCTTCAGCTAACACCCTGGATTTCCATTGGTCTTTTTCCGCTTTTCTCCCACAAATGACTCGATATTCGCGCACTTTGTCTATCATTCTCCAAATTCTGGCCCTAACAGCGAAATGAGCTAGCAGGAGGTCCCATCCGCGTCGGAACTCCGTTTTATCTTGGATGGACCGCAGAAAGTGCAGTGCTCGGCGTGCATAGCTTCAGGATTGGAATTCTTGTTCAGGGTGATGTATTGGATCCTTGTGAGCTTGCGTTCTTTCTGCTTTCATGCTACGTACACAATGGTGCACCGCAGATCCCCATGGATGATCTGTGCGCTGCAAGCTAGCTGCAAAGCCGCACATTCGAAGCGCGCAAGACGGGCACGGTGCGTTCCTGCCATCTCATTTTGCATTTTGCGGCTCATTCAAATCGCTCTTCAGCTGTCACTGGAAGCTTGCCCTTAAGCCTGCGACCGTGTCCGTGACGCGAAAGAGTACTCGCTAGAGGGGGCTCTCCACGTCAAGGTACGCCGTCTCATCTTGCGCGCCGTGCGTTGCTCATGCGCTGCGTGCTCGCAGTCTAGGCTGTCAAACTCTCGCTCTCGCACTACCCTCGACAGTGCATCTCCCCACTTCACCGAGTGCCTCGACCACTTGCTTACACGGACGCACTTCCCGCCTGCATCTGCCTCCGCCCCGCTGTATCTGGCCGAAGGGGAAGCCGTCGAGGGCCGAAGCCGGGCGCGTTATCTGAGATACGAAAGATGGGGGAGTCCGGGCTGTGGGCTAGCATGACTCGTCGCAAGAGCAGCCACTGAGAAGTGCTCGCCCACCTCAAGGTGCCTACCCATCTTATTTTTGTGCATCCGCAGGGGCTCATGTCCTACGTACAGCGTCAAGAGCCTTGAAAATCTCGCCATGGCATTTCCACTCGATACGGAGTGCAAGGAGAGCTTGGCAGCTGCATCAAGGTATTCATCCATGTATTTCACGTCTCGTACGTTCGCTAATGCGCGGCGTACACTAGGCGCTTCCGGATATTTGGGTCCGTCAAGAGGTTGATCAAGATCGATGATGACACGGACACGATCGCCAAAGCTCGAAAGCGTGCTTTCTTTCCGACGTCGCACCTCCCATCTTGAAGGCTCTGGGCCTTTGCATGGCGCACGCTCTTTCGCCGCGTGATTCACTTACACCTGTTCCTTTCACCTCGCCTCCACCCCCTCGCCGTCGTCGATCTCTACCAGGAGCAAGCTTTGGAGAGAGGAACGCCGGAACGAAGGTGCGGGCAGAGGACGCACTTGTGCCGTTCGCCTTCTCTTCCCCTTGGTCGGCAGTGCATTGTATCTTTGCGAGGAGGCAATGGCGCAGGCGGAACAGACGCATCGTGCTCCCCCTCGTATCCCGAAGCAAGAGGACGTCCGATAGATGGAACCCGAGGCGGGGAAGGGTGGAAGGCTACTCCTGCGGGTGATCGCGTGGTCGCTTTCCGCGTGCAGCGGTTTTACGGGCTCCCCTGCGGCGCAGTGAGGACGAGTACGCGGTCGCTCGCGCCCCTGATGACACGGCCGTCGCCCGTATGGTGCACGATTGTACGTCCACGCCAATTTCGTGCATCTCGACGGCCACCCATCCACCCCGGAGTACACATTCTACGGTCCTCGCTCCCTCTTCGCCGCGTGATTGGTCTATCCTCGCTCCCCGCCCCCAGCCCTTTTCCACCCCTCTGTATCCCTCCTGCGACGAGGAAGCTGTGCAGTCGTCGCCTGGACGCAGGCGTGGGCAGGGAGGAGCGATTCTCCCGTTCGTCTCCCGGACGAAAATATCCAGCAGAGGAAGCCCGAAGCGGCGACGGAGACGAGGTCGCTCCCGCGCGTGATGCACTGCGGTGCGACTTGATACGACCACGCGCATCTCGTCGTCTGCTCAATACACCACGTCAGCCCCAGCGTACACCTCGTATCCCGGTCGTACGAGAAGACGTGCGGAAATCCGGCTCGAAGCGGGGACGGGTTCCCCGCGCGTGATGACGCGGTCGTACTCCGTGTGGTGTCGCTTGATGTGCCGCAAGCGTGCACGACAACCTTGGGTATCTGGACGTTCGCAGACGAGGGCCCGCTTCTCCTCTTTACCACACTCCCTCGTGCTGACGCGGTCGTCGTACGATGCGTCTGGACGCTTCCGCCACGCGACTCTCGACTCAGCGCCTCCCCGCCGGCTCTGTGCATCTCGACGTCCACGCACGTAGTCCGCCCAGTCGCGCGTTCGTCTCCCTCAAGTTCCGCCTGTCTAGGGATCCGCAGCTGTACTTTCGGCGACGAGGGCCGCCCGCTACCGGCTCGTGATGACGCATTCGTCGCTCGCGGAGTGCCTCTTGACGTCCCCCGCGACTCAATCGCCCGTCCGATCTGGGCATTTCGACGCCCGGCCAGCGTAGTGCATCGTATCAGCACCTCCCAGTACGCCGCGCGGTCACGAATCCCTTCCTATCTTCGTCAGCGCGACGCATTGGCAGCCTGTATCTTCGGACGAGGGGCGCCTAGGACCCGATCGTCGTGCGCGCGCCCACGCCCGCTCTGGGCTTCTCGATGCGCGCGCCGCGGAGCTCCACCATCTCCTGCCTATCTTTGCGCAGCTCGTGTCCCTCACTCTCTTCCTGCTCTAGGGCCGTCTTTCCGCCCTTCCCCTTCCCCCGCGAGGGTCACCTCACACTCTGCAACACACTTCCGCTCGTGATCACGTTGTCCCGCGACTCGACACGTCCGCGGCGCTTCTTGGGATCTCGACGTGGGCACAGCTTCACACCAGCAGGTCCGCCGTGACTTTGCGCTGCTCGTGTTCGTCGTTTTCGCTTCCCGCTCGGAAGTCGTTAGCGCGCTTTACCTCCGCCGATGGACGCCTGCAGGGACGGTGACACTGCCTACTCTCGCCACCGACCCGGATCTGCCAGCCCACGGTACCTGCGCCGACGGGAATGTACCGCGCATACGTCCCCGGTGACGACCTCCCTGCGGCTCACGCAGTCATAGCCCCGCCCCGGAACAGGAGGAAGGATTACTTGTCTCGATGGATATCCTTCAGGCAGCAAGCCCCACTCCCCCGCCCGTGCTCCCCGTCGTCTCCCTTCCGTGCTCGCACGCGTGCTTCCTCACTGTCATCTCACGGCATCCTGCTACCCTTCAGTGTTGGCGCCTCGAGTCTCCCGCACTCTCTGCATGAGGCAGGCCACGGTCGCCGACGTCTCCAGCCAGTGGCCCGTGCTTCCGTCGAGGTGGTGGCGTAAGCTGTTGCTCCTTACGTCCGCGCCCTGCTCTGGGCATTGCTCCCCCGCGCCACTTTGCGTCCGCCGTTCTCCATATCGCCGTCCCCGTGCCGCTCTTTCCACGCATCGTCGTGCCTATCGCTCTCCGCACGCCGTTAGCCCTCACACTCTACGTCCTTCCCGCACGTCTTCACCTCTCCCTTCCCTTCCTGTATTGCGTGTACCTTTGTTTAGTCTACATACGTCCCCGTGTACCTTCTCGCGCCTACCAACGTAGCCTTATACCGCGAACGATCCAGGACGCTTCCCCATCGCACCGTCGGCAACAAAAGACTTCGAGAAGACGACAAGACACAGACCTCCGATGATTAGAAGAGAAAGCTTGGAGGCTTCGAGACAATTTAGACTTAGGTGCGCTTCAAGTAAGAGATATTCCAAACGATCATCACATTTCTTCAGCGTTGTTCTTTAAATACGGCATTACTATTGTATCTCGCTCCCAAATCCAGCAAAAAAAACATCCAACTCCAAAAAATCATGCAAGCATGCTACGGCTGCGGCTGACGAAGCGCTTGGAGACGAACCCACAGCCGGTCTTGCCGGCCTGGGTCTGTGCGCCAACGCCCGAGCAGATGCCAGAGGACCCGCGCAGCAGCCGGATCCGCAGTCGGCGGCGCTGAGGCACTGGCCACCGATGAACTGCTTGCCAGCACCGTTGCCGACGTTGGGGACACCTGCGGGGTCGAAGGGGGGTCCGCCAGCGGCGTTCGAGGTGGCGACTGCGGCACCGTTGGCGGGGGGCGGGGGCGGGAGCAGGAGCAGCGGCGGGGGCGGCAGTGGCACCGCCCGCGACGAAGCCGCATCCGGTCTTGCCAGCCTGGAGCTGAGCGCCGGGGCCAGAGCAGATACCCGAGGGGCCCGCGCAGCAGCCGGAGCCACAGTCAGCGCCGCTCAGGCACTGGCCGCCGATGAATTGCTTGCCAGCACCGTTGCCAACGTTGGGGACACCTGCGGGGTCGAAGGGCGGCCCACCGACGTTGGCGGGCGCCGCGGCGGGCGGGGCGGCGACGGGGGCGGCGGTCGCGGGGGAGGTGGATGCGGCGCCTCCGCCGAAGCCACAGCCGGTCTTGCCAGCCTGGGTCTGCGCACCGACACCCGAGCAGATGCCAGAAGGACCCGCGCAGCAGCCGGAGCCGCAGTCAGCAGCGCTCAGGCACTGTCCGCCGATGAACTGCTTGCCGGCACCGTTGCCGACGTTTCCAGTACCTGCGGGGTCGAAGGGGGGGCCACCGTTGGCCTGGGCCGCGACGTAGGTGGCGAAGGCGAGGACGGAGACGATGGAGAAGGACTTCATGATGAAAATTGGCTGGTGGGTGTGGGGGGACGAGAACGAGTGTGTTGGGAGTAACGCGAGTGAAGAAAGAGCACCTGGCTCGAGAAGAAAAAACTGTGATGAAAGAAGGGAGGAAAAGCCTGGGGCTCGTTTGAAAGGTGCGCGTCCTTAAAGGGCGAGGAAGCGCTGACTCAGCTTACGACCATCAGATCCAAGCGGGCAACCAAGATCGTCACAAATGCTGTATCATACCTGTTCGGCCACCAACCGATCGCCCTGGATCGTTTGTGCACACCATGCGCGCCATGGACCTCCGCACATGGCTGTCGGAGCCAGGAATACCCAGCTTTCTTTGACCATTTTCTATGTGCGCATGTTCTTTTTGTCTCTTGGAGCCCAATAGGGGACGGTGAGAGCAATTACAGCAACAATTAAACCTGAAACGGATATGTAGCCAAGTACCCACCTGGCCTTTTTTCACCGTGTCCCGTTTCAAGGTCGACCATCAGATGTCGAAAATCACGAGAACGATGCCAACGCGCATTATGATTACGCGCGTCGCACCTAGAGGGGAGATCCCTCGATGCTAGTCTTGTGCTGCGTTTGAGCCAGCCTCCGAATCGCCCGACGGCGACCCCGGCGGCTGCGGAGGCATACGGGGACATGTGGAGAGCATGCTCCTTGATGCCTTTCTTTCTTTCTTCGACGTTTTTTCTTTAATCAATGGACTTTTTGCTTCCAGTGCAATTCCAGTGCGTCTTTGTGTTCTGTCTTCGACGTGCTCCATTTTTCACAGGCTTACCCCATCCATGCTTCCCCGTCCGCTTCTCATCGGCCATCTGGCGGTCATAGCCACGCGAGCTGTATGCGAGCACACTGCAGTGGCGCACACGGGTCGTCATCACTTGATTGAATGATTCCGTCCTGGATCCGAACGACTTGGAGATGCAACTTGTTGCCAGCGACGGCCCAACGTTCTTCACCAGAGCCTTCGCCATTGCGGGCCAAGACCGACCCAGAACACTTGGTTTGAATCAGAACGGCGACGGTAACGGATGCATGCTCGAGTCCAACTTCTTCGCGGCGATCCTGACGGTGCTTTGCTTTCGCTGTTGCCAGGACAAGCCAGGACTTCCATTCAAGCTTGTGGACCCAATTTTCTCGCTCGAGTTCAGTCTGCTTCAATCCGTTGCACCGACTATTCACTCGAGCCCGCTGCGTATCTCTCTTGTCTTCGTACCGCATTGGTCACAATCCTCGATCGCAACAACTACGAAAGCTTGGCCTATTAATTTGCTTCCTCCGCTCCACCGTCCGCTTGGCTGCAACCCCTGTTTCGACCTACATCCCTTCTCTTTGGGCAGGCGCTCGCAAGCTCGTCAGTGTCTAATTAACGCGCGCTTGTTGTTCAAATGTGAGCTGGATACATACAGCACGCGGTTGGCAGTTGGCTGTTCGCATACCATTCATGTGCAACCCAATCTATTCGAGCAGCGGCGCAGTCTATTCGACCGCAGCACTAGGCGCTTTTTTTAGTCTGACAGCGAGATCCGAGCGTTACTCATTGCTATTCATCGCCTGCGGCGGTGGTAGTAGGTAAGCCGGATATCATGTTCGCAGCTGTTTGGGCCGGTATAAATGAAAGCGTTCTAAATCTGCTTGACGAATACCCTTTTTTAAAAAACCCCTTCCCAGGTCCATGCGTTCATTATCAGGCGGGCGAGGTCAGACGCCGTGTGAGTGATTACCTCGTCCAGGTGAGTGCCGCTCCACACATGCGCCCACATCTGTCTCCGCCTTGATGTATACGGTACCCCGTACTCTCCACGACATCCCTACTGATGTACGCGCCTAGCCAGATCACGGGACCCGGACATCGACAGCGTTGATTATGCCGGCGGGGTTTGAGGCTAGTAAATGTATTGAGTCAACTTCAGTCTTCGAGTCCAAGGCCCTTGCTTGAGCACGCCTAAACCCGGGGCTGCCAGCGCCCATTCCCAAGCGCGCGTTTGACCTCGGATCGGACTCTCCGATTCATAGGCTAATATAGCGCTCAGCGAATTTGCTGGCGAGAATTCAGTAATATGAAGTGCTCTATGGCTGAGATGAAAGGGCTGTCCGAGGAGTCGATGCCGATGCTGGGGAGCTTCAACGCACTAGATAGATGGGGCAATTAGAAGATCTACAAGATGTAACCTTTGATCGGGAAGGAGGCCTCGGGCTCGCGTCGTACAGGTCCGTGTTTCGGTTGCGGTGAATGGATGGGGACACTTGTATTGCGCGATGCATAAATGGCACTGGCGAAAGCGAAAGCACGATCATATCAATCTGTGCGACACCCATGTACGTTTAAATTTAACGCAGGGTACAGTGTGTTCAGAGACTCGGGGGCTCCCGAGATGTATGCGACTCTTCGAACATTAATTTCCCAGTGGTATTTTGCCGGTTTAAAAGGATCAGTGCCTCGCCTTGGTTGAATTTCGTGGATTATCCGTCGTCACGTGGGCACAGGACGCGTCAATTTGACGCCAAATATGGCCATACATTATTTCCAACATTCTTAGACACCACATTCAGAGCCATTTTCTAAACAGAGATAAATAGGAAACCCAAATTTCATCGGCGGTTATACGACGCAGTTCGAATAGCACCTTGCTGCATATGTGCACATTTTTGACACGCTGGAGAAAACCATCTTGGGATTGAAGAAGCGACAGGCAGGCTGGAGAACTCTGAGCACACTGCGGATAAACTTGACCTTTAAATTTAACCTCCGATCCCATTGAAAAGCTGTTGAATTTTCAGGATAAGGCGGACGTGCCCCGTATTAGTTCCAGCGTACTTGGTAAATGATGCAGCGGTGCATCATTGACATACACCAGCCTGTCCTTTCCTTTCTCATTTTATCCTTTTTCTGATACAAACCTTTGAGGCGATCTGCTCACCAAACACAAAATGGAAGATTGGTGACTGCCAGAGGAGCCCTGTTCAACGGTTCCCAAGTGCGCTGCGCTATCGGATTCCGCGGTTGTACCACAACGAAAATTGACTTCTTTTTGTCCGAGCTATCTCCTGAGCAACGCCTTCAGTTTTTTCTATGTAGAAAAAAAAGCATCTCTGACCGAGAAATGCAGACGCGGGGAGTCAAACCCATTGTATCGCCATGGAATTTGACTTTGCAGTGGTGTGCCGTGCACCACGTCCGCTTCACCTCTCAATTCATACGTCGAATATATCCAGGGATTTACGGCGGGTTCTGATTAAACAAAGCACCGAAGGCGTGGACGACGCGGACGCGGCGCAATCGAACCCCATCCAATCGCTAGTTGCTCACAAAGAGTTGGTGCAGTCCCATTTTGTCACTTCTCATCCAGATTTGCCTCGACGCCTCCCTTAAAACGAAAAAGGTAGAGGTCGAATTGAGGTCGAACAGAAAGCGGACGCGGGGAGTCGAACCCCGTTCAACCGCTTCAAACCACTGCCCTCTCTTTTATTACTTGCAGTGGTGCACCATGCACTACGTCCGCGTCGGGCTTTTAAAAAGCTTCTTTAAAGTGAAGGTGAAACCCAGGCTCACTCCCTTGAAATTAGCCGATCTCAGAGCAGAGTGCAACTCCTCCCTGCGCTTCCGCCCATTCTTCAGGACCTTATCAATGAAAACGAGGAGAAAAAGGATCAAAATTTGATACAACGATCTCGCACAATTTCTTTGTTTGTCGCTTCAGTGAGCAGGACTGACGACTAGGTAAAAGCACTGTCGACACCCGTGTACGCTGGCTTCCGAACAAAGTTCGTGTCCCAGAGCAGTGGGGCAGCCGCCGCCCCAAGCCAGCTATCCTGCAGAGACTCTCAGCCCACCCAATCCTAATTCAACCAATGCCGAGCGGCCTCACCTTGTCGCTCACGCCCCAGGTCGTAATCCCAACACAACGCGCGACCGAAAGACACGCAGTCGCGACGGTCTTGTAGTCCGATGACTGCTGCGCCTCGTTCGCGGTGCTCGTGCTGCTCGCAATGTCGAGCTCGGTGATCGCGACGTCCAATCCCGTGTTCGCCAGCGTTTGGAGGTTCGCGGCGATGGTCCCTGCGTGGCCGATCTGAATGTGTGTCTGGCTCCCGATGCCGTCGATAGGCACGCCTCGCGCCTTGAGGCGCCCAACGAGCGCGACCATGCCGTTCGTCTTGGCACCGGGCGCGTCGAGATCTGCCGGAGGTTAGTTAATTCAGCGCAATATGCGGATAAGAAGACACACTGAAGTCGTTGATGTATAGCTTCGCCGCTGGGTCCGCGGCACGGGCTACCGGAACAATCAGAACATACAGGCACGAAATGAAAGAACAGAGAGTATACCCGCTTTGAACGCAATGTCGATGAAGCTCTCCCCAAGCAGATTCGAGAAGACGCTGGAGCCCAGGGAGCCGTCCTCGTTCAGGCACTCGTTTACGACGTCCCAGCTACGGCTTCCGTTAAACACAGGCACTCCGAGCAAAAGTGTGCATACGCATAGATCTTGCCCTTGAACCGCGTCACCAGCGTCGTGACGTGGTTTTGGATCACCGTCGTGAGATCAGCGGCGGACGTTATGGAGGACACCCAGGCCGGGAGCTGGTTGTGCCAGACTGCGGAAACGGCAGAGTCAAGAACACTGAATAAGCGGGCTAGGCAGGGCGGCGCGCCATACCCAATGTATGCCCGCGCACGAGACGGCCGTGCGCCTGCGCAAACGCAACAAGCGCATCGGAGTTCGTGAACGTAAATGTCCCGCGCGATGCTATTCACCACACTCAGTAAACAACGTAGGATCGGATAGCATCGTGTAACTTACGTTCCGTCGCGTCCCATTTCATACTACTCCTTCATTAGCGGGAAGCGGTAGGGGGAATATACTGTCAAACTGACCTGTTCTCGGGGGTGTAGGCGCCATAGTCGGACGTCAGGATCGTCACGTCTATAGCGACGCCAATCGTCCCTGGGTCGGCGGCGGCGCCAAAGTATTTCTTGCCCTTCGCCTTGATCTTGGTGTCTAGGAGCCCAAGCACCAAGGCAGGCGCGAGGAGCAATGCGGCGAGTCCAGCGGTCTTCATCGTATGGAATTCGTTCGAGAGTCCGATGGTCCCAGAATGTGCACCTTTATATACGCGTATGCTTGCTGACCCGGAGGCTGGGTAGTTACTCCGAGCTGTGTCAGCAGAGTAGGGACGAATGGTTTATGCACACTTTAATGCGTCCGGGACGCGGTTGTTGTGACGAGACACCCCGTGAATAGCCAGAACGCGACGACGCGTCCCACGTCACCCACCAAATACGAGTCGCGCTGCTCGACTGGGTCACCTGTGTATCGCCAAGACCATATGGCGCATCTCCCACTTCCGGTGTCCCTAGCGCCTGAACCGAGGCTAGGGCCCCACAAGCAGATGGATTTAAGAATCAACGGAAAACTCCGAATAAAAGCCGGGCGCATTCTGGAGCCATTCCAACGACGCTTAAGATGCAACACATGCATCTAGTTTTAAACGGTCGGTCGCCTGATTTGCAACTTCAGCAGAAAGAACGCACCCATATGTAGAGACTCCCATGTTTCTGAACTCCGGTGCCCACCACGGCAGGTCGACGCCGTTGGGAAGATACATACGTCAGAACGCGTGCGCCCTCAGACATCTTGATCTGGACCTTCCCAGAACGGAGGGTGTTCCTTGTCCACAAGCCCACATCCGTCCAAAACCATTGCAAAACGTTACAGCAGCTCAGTGCTCTAGGGAAGCTCTTGGACGGGGGTTGATCGTAAAATGAGATCAGCCGGAGTAGCCCAGAGAATCGATCGCAAAGGGAGGGGTAGAGAGCAAGCTAAAGCGTACAGTAAATAGTATTTCATGGTCGTGGTCTAAAGGCAAGCTGGGATGATTTGTGCATATTTGCTTGTGCCGTTCGCCGGCATGCGCAAGACTGCACCGCTTTTACTCTCACAACCCAAGGGGATTCGGATTTGCGAAATCCGCACTACGTACCAGAGCCTGAGCAACCAGGAGCGCTGGGCTGTGGCGCGCGTGTGTTGTCTCTCTCTGGCGTCTTCATTGCTTTCATTGACTCATCCTACCAACATGAAGACCCCCGGGAAAGCTCAGGCCGCAGTGCCCGCACTGAAAGCAACGTTGTCGACATGTATTATCCGACTCTTTCTGTCAGACGGATACGAACCTCGATTTTCCGCCTCTCCCGCCCAAGGCCCTTTCGACAAGTCCAGACTACTTTCTCAAAAATACAAAGCGCCCATAAATCTCAAAGGCAGTGGTGATGGGTCTCAGGCTGCCACCTCGCTCGACAGTTCCCGCTTTTTGCTTGATGGTCACCAGTATCAAGAGCGGAATGCCGTGTACAAAGCGCAGCAGGCCGATAAATATGCCTCCTGCTGGCATCCCACCCATCTTTCCTCCCCTCTGCAACTTCAGCGCTAGCTAGCTCGGCACAAACGCTATGGCTCGCCCCGCCGCGCTCCCCAGCAAGAGCTCCATCATCGCAGCCACCGTTCTGGTCCTGCTCTTCTTCCTCGTCCCCGCCGTTCTCGAATCCTACCCCGTAACAGGCTCAATAAACGATGTCCTCGCCTGGGCGGGCGACAAGTTCATGCTCGGATTAGCGGCGCTCGCGCTCATCGGCGGGACGTGGACGTTTGTCTCGCTCGCGCGCGATGCGCACAGGTGGCTCAACAGTGTCCCGGAAGACTGGGAGGCCCCCACACCCGCCGCCCTCGAGGACGGCACCCTACGGAGCCCACACGCGATTCCGGGAGGCGGAGACGCGGATGCTGACTCGCCCCCGGCATCTAGTATCAGGAACGATCCAATCATCAAGGTCCTGCGGGCAGCCCTCACCGTCGGCTTCATCGCCTCCCAACTCGTCCGACGCGAGGTCGTTTCGCTGGGCGCGCCGCTCCTGGACAACGCCGGCGCGACGCTGCTGTTCCTCCTGCGCGGGTTCGAGGTCCTCTTCGTCGTGGCCTTGCTGCTTACGCTGCTCCTCGTGTGCTGGGCGGGGGATTGGCGCTGTCGTTATGCGACGGCGGCGCTCGAGACGACGGTGGTAGGGAAGGACCGAGCTCAACCCGCTCAGCCTGTGGTTGACGGAGGGCCCACTGGTTATCATAAGGGAGGAGAAGGAATGCAAGGAGAAGCAGAAAGCGTGAGCTGCGCCGCGCGTACTCGGATAATGATCACGATAAGAACTCGACCCCCGTTTATCTGCTTCCAACAACAGTTTCAATAATGTAATTTAGTACACTACGTCTGGACATAATACCCCAAATCGAAGGGACGCGAGCACTCTCTGAGTAAATGTAGTTTGCAACTCGATGCACCAGTGCGGCGTCCCCTTCCTTCGAATTCCAGCATTCATGCGTCGAATATACCCCCGCGTTTTGGCTCTCTATTCTAATGAAAAAAGAAAAACTTGGTACTGCGTGACCGGCTATGCGGACGCGGGGAGTCGAACCCTGGTCAACTGCATGCATGCATTTTTTGCCGGGACAAATTATGCAGTGGTGCGCCGTGCACCACGTCCGCTTCTACCTTGCATTCAAACGTGGAATATATCGGGGGGTTTCGGGACTGCTGTAATGAAAAAAGCTGTTCAAATGATGAACATGCGGACGCGGGGAGTCAAACTCCGTTTAACTGCCTCCAGCAATTGACGTTGGATAAGGTAAGGTATGCAGTGGTGCGCTTTGAACCACGTCCGCTCCCTTCTCTGTTCTCATGTTGAGGGGTTTGGGGCCGCTCTGCTTCAAAAAAACGTTTCGAACCCGACCATCAATGCGGACGCGGGGAGTCGAACATCGTTCAACTGCATGCTGAATCAAATGGCCCAAATTGAAGCTGTGGTGCGCCGTACACCACGTCCGCTCCCTCCCTCTGTTCTTCTGTTCAATTTATGTAGGGGTTCGGGGACTCTGATAGACAAAGTCCCAGAGTTCAAACCATACGGACGCGGGGAATCGAACCCCGTTCAACTGCATGCTGAACCAAACGACGAAGCTCAAATTGAAGCAGCGGTGCGCCTTGCACCACGTCCGCTTCCTCTCTCTGCTCTTGCGTCAAATATATCCAGAATCCAGGTTTGTGGTTCTGATTGGGTAAAAACGTTGCAAGACATGTCATACGGCCGCGGGGAGTGCGCTGGGCACTACGTCCGCTTCTCTGCAATACAACGATGCATTCAATATATCCTAGTTTCTGGGATCGCTGGAATTTTCTTAAAAACTATCAGGGGTTAGACATACATGCAGACGTGGGACGTCCAATCGTTAGAAGTCGGAATGAGAGGGGTAAGTAATCGGTCAAGCGGTTACCATGCGCACACATCCATCCGGATCTCCTGGCGCGCGAACGAGGCCCTTGAACACTGTTTTCCCAAGTAAAAAGTCCACTCGCTTCACGCCCTGGTTACGCTCCGTGACCTCCCGGTCGCGCAAATGCGCGGGCGGCACGCCGCTGCGCACGGCCTCCGCGCGACAGCGCTGCACAAACGCCTTCGTCACGGCCTGCTCGTCCTCCGCGCTGAGCGCAGCCCAGTCCGCGTGTGAGATGCGCTCGTGCAGCGAACGGTGCAGCGCGACGAGCACGTCCCCCAGCGAGATCGGCGGCGGCACGGCCCCGGCGAGCTCTTCAGGCAGTGCCAGGTCGACGGGCCAGAATGGGATGCGCGGGTGGAGGATACGCAGGGCGTTGAGTGGCGGGTGGAACGCGGGCTCGCTGATCTCCGCGACGCCCAGCACGGCGCTCTGGGGCGGGTTCGCATTCACCATGCGCAGCGGTGCGAACTGGCCGGGCGCGAGATCGAAGTGGAACACAGGCGACGGCGTGTCGCCGTTGAGCCACGGGTGGATCTGCAACGGCGTCTGCGGCGCGCTGTTCAAGTAGGGGTTCCCGGCGTTCAACCACGACGGCGGCGGCGGTGCGGTCGCGTTTCCCCACGACGCCGACCGTCTGTGTCCCGGCGTGAAGTACGCAGATTGGCTGTGGACAAAGGCCGGTGGTGCCGCAGGCTGGAGGAATGGTGAAGTGGGGGGAGGCGCCGGGCCGTGCCACGAAGTCGTGCGTGGGCGATTAGAGAGCGGCGCCCAAGACGCAGTGTAAGCTGATTCGTACTGGGGCGCATTTTCAGGCCAGAGCACGCTGTTCGCGTTAAAATTTTCGGGGGTCCCAGGGGCGGAGCCAGAGCCTGTGGATCCGAGGTAAGGAGACGACGGATAGAGGATTGCGGAGGGCGGCAGGAAAGGCGATGGCCCGCCTTGGGGAGTTGCATAGTATGGATTGTGAGGCAGAGACGGAGATGCCTCCGGCACATAGACGAAGGGTGCGGCCATGGTTCTCGAACGCTAGTAGTCCACTTGTCAGTTTAAAAAGCCTCGTACGTGGCTGTGGTCGACTTGCTGTACGTTAAATGGCCTGAGTGCTGTCTATACTGCGTCAGGTAGGGGCGCTCGGCGGCGGAGACCAGAACGCTCGATATGGTCAAGTTGTGCTATTGGCACAGAGAGAGAAAAGGCCGATCTTCAGCGATTTGATAGGCCCTCAGAATTCTCCAACGCTGACCTCGAAGCTCGCCACTTGTGAGATTCCACGTCGCAGATTCACGTAGATAAATGGGCGCTAATGGGCGCTAATGAGGGCGAAAGTCCCTCAGTTGGTGCATAGGCTTATCGGAGGTAGACCGTACTCACCGCGATGTTAGTATGTCTTTGAATCTCCCGAAGAGCCAGAGAAAGCGGGACGGGAGCTTTCGAGGTGCAAGTGGTGAAGAAGCGGAGAGAGAAACGGGAGCTGTCTTTGGCCATCAACCAAATCACTGATGTGTGACGGGCGCTTATTAACTTCGGCGCTGGCGCTAATTTTACCTTCCTCCCGTCGAAACATATTTCCTCGTAGGAGAATGTCGCTTGAGCTCCAAGCCTAGTCCGTACATCCTGCCCCAAAACTTTCCCCCTCTCTACAGCTATCAACTGCATGAATATAGTTGGAATATAGTTGACAACAGAAGGCAGTGGATGCGACGTCCGCTTCCTCTCTGTATTCGTGCGTATATTGCGGGATTTGGGAACTGTTCTGATTTTTTTGAGAAGAATTCACGGCCTGAAGATGCGGACGCGGGGAGTCGAACCCCGTTGACTGCATATTCACCCTTCCCTTGATTCCCCGCCCTAGGCCCAATGCTCACCACAATCAACAATTGTGGTCCTATCGGCTTCCCACTCATCTTTCCTGATCACCCTGCACCTTCAACATCACAGGTCAGAGAAACCACGAACTTTGCCGCGCATGCTAGGGGTAAGTATCGACCAATATGTATATTTTATGCGCCCTTATAGTTGTTTTATACTTGTTTTCAACACCAACCTCTTTTGGGTCCCCAGGTACACCATGCCAATTCAGTCATAAAAAACCCACTCAATGTCCCTTCTTTCCAATTTTGCTCCCTCCGATTCCTACGACAACCACTATGATTGATGCCTCCGCTTCCCTCCTTGAGCTTTCTCACCCTCAGTCTTAGATCTCTTGTGCTTGTGGGGCTATTCCATTAGATCAGTCCTCTCAAGGCCTAAACTCGTGATGAACGCCTACGCACCGCATGCACGACTGGGACGGTTCTCGGCGGGAGCACGAACCGCATGTTCCCTCCCATCCCCAAATTCCCCCTGGCTGGAGGCGGAGCGGGCACCCATGCCATTTGCGGCCTTCCCAGTACCGGCTGCGACGCCGCGTGCCGCAAGGCTTGCTGAGGTCGGGGAACCCACACTGGCGGCGGTTCCCTCCTCTCCTCCCTCCTGGTATTTTGGTGATGGTGGTGGTGCGGTTTGCTCCGCGTCGCAGCGAATGGCGGCTTAAATTCCGGGGCGTGGGGATGCGTATCATGCACCCAATGCGCAACACGGCGCTGTTGTGCGGGTGCGTGGCCCGGCGCGTGCAAATGCGAAGACCCGAACCTCGTCGTGGTGTACGCCCTTCCGGTGTTGGTATCATCACGATCGCTGTCGGACTCCGCCACTGCTGCCGTGGAGCCGCCCCAGACGGAGCTCGTCGAGTTCGCGAGAGTATAGCTCTTGAACTGCGCGGGCGTATAGTTCGACGGGTGTGCAGGCGTGTAAGGTTTTATCGCCGGGCGGAGCGGACTCCGCTGTGCTCTGTGCGGGGCTGCACCGGAGTGCGGGTGGTGCTGCATGGTGGTCAAAGGCAAGAAGGAATGTGCGCGCGCCCACACAGGCAGGCACACTGGCCTCGTGTTTGAGCGAACTCGACGTCGCGCTAAACTCGGCGCGGAAGCTGTGGACCGAGATTCTAGAAGACGTCGGCGGTAGGGGCACTACACGCCTGCCTAGTCCGGAGATGACAATCAGTGTCCTGTTGTAGGGGCAATGGAGACCTGAGACCAGATCCTCCACGATGCTTCCCGGTAATTAATGGAGCGCCCAATTAGGCGCGGGTGGAACATCAGTGGCGCACCCACAAATGTCCATCATGGGCGTCTGCTCTTGGCACTCTTCGTCTTCTTCAGGAAACGCTCTGATACGGACCACTAATTATGCCGTCGAGGTATTAACACCATTGCTCATGCGATGTGCACGTTTCATACGCGGTGTATGCGTAGGTTTGGCGTAAATTGGCGCGTCTAATGTACACGTGATCGTATCCTATTCAGATCACCTTCAAGTTCAACGTCAGACTCCGAGTCAGGGACTCTGACTCTGAGAGAGAGTGGCATGGATCACCTGTGGCTCCACGGAAGGAAAATTCCCTTCAGGATCCCTATTAGAAGCGACGCCAATTTTTGGCGCCAAGTCATTATTTCATAAGTAGCATAAGCGCCAAATCAACAGCCCAAGCGCCTGGCTGACAGCTTCTACTCCTTGACACAGGTAGACCAAGCGCTTGGCCGGAGAGGGGAGCCACACCCACTCAATTCTGCCGCCCAGAGGAATGAAACCTCCGACGGACTGTTGAAATGAGTGGCAGCCAGACAGGTTAAGCCTGATCTGGTACAAGGCTAGTGGCGTGAGTTGAACTAAATCGTGACTCGGAGTTATAAATATGACTCCCAACAGCATTTATCGTTTGCCGGGTGAAATTCCGCTGTCATCGTACTACTAGTCTATACTAGTAGTACAGCCATCGGCCCAAAAACAACGCCGTGCTGTCCAACCGCATCCGATATATAGCCACAGTAAAGTGCTACGTCCCTCCCTGTTTTCCTTCGACAATGGCAAGTCTGAATTCGATGTGAGTCTCCAGTGACTGACCGACGAAGCTCCCGCTCACTCAGGAATTGACTAGCCTCTATCTTGATGGTATGGAGCTCTTCATATACAATCCCCCGCCATTGACGACTCCGCTACAGAGATCACCGTCGACTCGCTATCGAATCCACATGATGATCTTCCGCTGGACACGCAAATGTCTGCGCAGCTCATAGTTGACCGACATATCTTCATGCAAACACTACAAGTGGAGTCACCGCCATTTCAACATTGTTGGGATCTGAGGACCGATTGCATAATGTGCGTGTCCAGCCCCGAATTGTGATGAACGAAAGAAGGCCTAATGGAGGTCTTGTTCTGCCCAGCCCTTCGCATACTCATATTGTTTTGGTAGCAATCATACGCCATAGTCAAAGCCAGGGTACCCGACCGCTCGGCTTCGTAGAAATTCGAAGAGGCGAAATTTTGACAAATGCGCAGTATCGGTGTAAGTGAATTGTCTATTGCATAGCAAAATCTCATTTAAGCATAGATTATCGCATGGACGCGGAACTCATCAAAGTCAACCCTGATGGACCTGACCTGGAGTTCAAGGCCATTTTTCGTATCTTCGACGCCTCTAGAATGAGAACATCAAATAATTTCGAGATTGGAATTCCAGATGACCAAAGTAACATATAAAGTTCCATTGTTTTTCCGTATCTCCTGATTACTTCCTAGTTATTCCTGTCGACTATCAAAGGATCGGCACCCGTCTGGAGCAGATGTATGTTGCCGCAGACAATGGAATCCCAATGGATTTCCTGGACCTCATTGTAATGCACGAGAGGATTCTACTTCTATCCCACTCCGGTGAAAATGGGAACAGGGCCCACCTTTTGAATATCCTCGGCGACATTTGTTTCCAGCGATATCATACTTCCCAAGTGATGGAGGAGCTTAACCAGGCAGTCTGTGCATATGCTGATGCTGTTCGGGATAGCCCGGTGGCAGCCACTCTCCTGGGAGATCTGGGGGTTGCATTGCGACATCGATTCGAGCGGCTTGGGGAGCTCCATGACATCAACAAGTCGGTTTCGGTGCTTCGGGATGCTCTTGATTTCACTCCAGAGAGCCATCCACATAGAGCCTCCAGACTTGGGGATCTCGGCAACTCGCTCCTCCGTAAATTCGAGCGGCTTGGTGATTTGCAGGACATCAACCAGTCAGTATCTGTGTTGCAGGATGCTGTCCAACTCACTCCAAATGATGACCCTCAAAAGTCTTCAGTGTTAGGAAATTGGGGCAATTCCCTTCTCTGTCGATTCGAGCAGTTAGGTGATCCATGGGACGTCGACATGGCTGTGTCGGTGTTCCGAGAGGCAATTTCCCTCACCCCACCAGGGAACCAAAAAATGCCCTTGAGGCTGGGCAATCTTGCCAATTCCTTGCTCTGTCGCTTTGAGGAGAGGGATGATCTTGAAGACATTGATCAGGCTCTGGTCATGTTTGAGCAGGTTCTCGAACTCACCCCAAACTCTGATTCTCAACGCCAATCGAGGTTAAGTAGCCTTGGCCAGTCTTATCTCTCTCGCTTTGAGAGACTTGGTGAGATCCAGGACATAGAGAAGGCTGTGTTGATACTGGAAGACTCTGTCGAAGGAACTCCCGAGGGCCATCCAGAAAAGTGCCTGAGGTTGAGTAATCTTGGAAAGTCCTACCTCTGTCGGTTCGAGCGGTTTGGGGACCTCGGCGACATCAACAAATCTGTGTCCATTCTAGGTCACTCAGTTCGATTGACTCCAGATAATCATCCTGATAAGCCCTTGAGGCTGAGTTATCTGGGCAATTCCATGCTGTGTCGGTTTGAGCAGCTTGGTGACCTTGAAGACATCAACAAGGCAATCATAACCTTGGAACACTCTGTCAAATTTACTCCAGATGGCCATCCTCACAAACCCTCAATATTAAACAACCTCAGTCATTCACTTTTCCGTCGCTTCCAGCGCTCAGAGGACAAAGCAGCTGTCAAAAGATGCGTGTTAATATTTGAAGATGCTCTCGCCCTCACCCCAGATGGCCATCCCGGCAAACCTCTGATACTGAGCAATCTTGGCAATTCCTTGCGCTATCAGTTTGAGGAGTTTGGGGATCTTGGAGACCTTAACAAATCGGTATCAATGCTTGAGGACTCTGTCAACCTAACTCCTCAGTACCACCCTAGCAAGCCTTCGCGTCTGTGCAACCTCGGGAACTCGCTTCTCTGTCTTTTGAGCGTCTTGGCGACATCCATGACATTGACCGTTCGGTTAAGGTGCTCCAGGAGTCTGCCGATATCACTCCAAATGGTCACCCTGACAGACCTTCCAGATTGAACAGTCTTTGTGGCTCTCTTTTGTGCCGATTTGAGCTGCTGAGAGACCCTCATGACTTCGAAACGATGATTACTCATTATTCGTCTGCTGCATGCTCACCCGCTGGCCCTGCATTTATACGATTCGAAGCTGCCTCTCTGTGGGCTAAACATGCTCAAGCCACTCAACATCCATCTCTCTTACGTGCTTATAGCGTAGCTGTCAGCCTCATTCCAGAATTGGCCTGGCTTGGGCTGTCCATCCCTGACCGACATCACCACTTGTTGAGAGCGGGAAGGGTAGTCAGAGATGCAGCTGCGGCAGCGATTGCTGCAGTCCAGTACGAACAAGCAGTGGAATGGCTAGAACAAGGGCGTTCAGTGATCTGGAGCCAGTTACTCGACCTTCGTACACCGATTGATGTTCTCAAGGATAGCCATCCTGACTTAGCAGACCGTCTCATCTTCCTCTCTATCCAGTTGGAAGGGGCGGGTGTCCGTGATGGTTACGCAGTGGTTACTGGACCCATTGAGTCCCCACAGTCCCTTGTGTCGGTCGGAAGCCGGTACCACGAGTATGCACATGAACGGGGTCAACTCCTGGACCAAATCCGAACATTTCCGGGGTTCACTAGCTTTCTATTGCCGATGAAAATCCCTCAACTTTCGCTGGCCGCAAGGGAAGGACCGGTGGTTGCTATTAACATCAGCGAAACTAGATGTGATGCTCTCATCCTTATGCCAGGCCTGGGGACGGACATTATACATATTGCACTGAACTGCACATGTCAGGATCTTCAAGCTACGGCTGAGTCTCTGAGACGCCCTCAGGGCGTCGCTGGGCGCAAGGGAATTCCTGAGCATCACGACAGGTTGTTTGGTACCCAGGAACGAGATGATACAACAAGAGCAGACTTTTTCCCACAGCTTCTCTCCGACCTGTGGTTCCAAGTAGCTAAGCCTATTCTGCAGGCACTCGCCATTCAGGTGAGCATGATAACATAGAGAGTATTCAATCTCCAACTCTTCAGCATAGACACCATCGCAACAAAATTTACAACGTATCTGGTGGTGTCCAACTGGGCCACTCACATTCCTCCCGATCCATGCCGCTGGGCTATACGGGGAGGAGGAGTCATTGGGTTCGAAGTTGTCTGACTTTGTTATTTCCTCATATGCCCCGTCATTAACGGCTCTAATTGAAGGGTTTCGTGTCAACCCCGATTCTCTGAATGGCCCGCGACTTCTTGCTGTTGCTCAACCAGTTGCAGAGGGACAGAGCTATTTACCGGGAACCACACAGGAACTCAATCATATTGAGCACTATGCCAAAGGGAAGATGCGTGTTACTCGATTAGAAGAGGATATTGCAACCATCGACAATGTGGAGAAAGGCATGGCAGAGTCCAGCTGGGTACACTTCGCATGCCATGGGCTCCAAGATTCCCTGAATCCGATAAAAAGTGCACTCTTGCTTGCTGGACAATCACGCTTAACGCTTTCAAGCATTATCAAACTATCACTGCCTCAGGCTGATCTGGCATTTCTCTCCGCATGTGAAACTGCCAAAGGTGCCTATGATCTTCAAGAGGAGTCTGTTCATCTTGCAGCTGGCATGCTATTAGCAGGTTACCGTACGGTCATTGCTACTATGTGGAGCATTGGGGACAACGATGCTGTAGATATTGCTGGGGATGTTTATGAACATCTGTTCAAAAGCTCGCCACCCGACTCGACCCGTGCGGCTGAAGCACTGCACAGGGCAGTTGCCAACCTCCGGGAGTCGAAGGATTTTGCGTATTGGGTGTCATTCATTCATGTGGGAGTTTGAACCCAGTGAACCCAGTGAGACATCGATGAATAATTAGGTCTCCTAAGAATGTGTATGCTCTTTGATTAGTTTAACAAATTGTGCCTGTGCATCGAAGCATTATTCTTGGACGGTTCACGGTGTCTTTCACCATGTAAGTTCTTCGTGGATGGCTGTAAATGGACAATTTTCATTAGATTTTTGAAAAATAGCTTGTGAGCTTGTACAAGGCCAAAAAAGCCCACGAGCCCCACCAAACGGCGCGTAAGCTCACAAGCTGAGTCGACTTTCTCACAAGGTCACTAGTTTGACTCCGGTTAGTGGCGAAAATTCAGCACAAATAGGACCCGCTCACACCGTGTCGTCAAAGGCTGATGTTCATTTTCAACTCCCATGTATAATTTTGGCGCGAATCGGCGGCGCGTTTCAAGTGCACGTGATCGTGTCCTATCTCCACTTGCTCTACTGCCACTGCCAGAGTTGACCGTCTCTCTCCACATCCTTATCGGACCTTTCCTTTGATATAAATTACCTTTATTTCTGGCGAAAGAATTGATGGGCGATTTTTTTGGGTTCCGCGGAGCAGTCGCAGAACCCTTAGATGTATTTAGTGTTTGGGTAGGAGGGGTGCACAGGCAGAACTGCACCCCCCTGCGATATTTGACGGTTTGAACGAGGTTAGACCTTGAACACGGTCCCTCAAAACCTAGATATATTCCACATATGAATAGAGAACAGAGGAGCGGACGTGCACGACGCACCACTGCATCGCGTACCGTGCGTAATAGAACCATTACAGCGGCTGGACGGGGTTCTGCTCCCCGCGTCCGCATGGGTCGCTGGTTGAGAATTTTTTATATCGAAAAAATGAGGACAGTCCCCAGCGCTGGAATAATGGAAGGAGAGAGAGAGGAAGCGGACGTGGTGCACTGTACACCGCTGCGTCAGATACTGCGATGATATATTCATGCAGCTGCTGGGGTCCGACTCCCGGCGCATTGTCCAAAGCCCGTTCTAATTATTTTGACAAGACAAACAGACCAGTGCATTAAAACTAGATATATATAACACCTGAATGGAGCCGGGGAGTGGACGTGGTGCACGGCGCACTCTTGCCATTAATAGAAGACTTGCAGTTATCGAGGAGCTCGGCGGGGTTCGACTCCCCGCGTCCGCATCGTCGATATCTTCGGTAGCTTTTTTTTTTTAAAAAAAAGAAAATAATCAGAACAGTCCCCAAACCCCTGGACATATTCAAAGGCAGAACGAAGAGGGGAGCGGACGTGGTGTACGGTGCATAACTGCTTGAGCTCCATTTGACGTGTATTAGTGCAGCGCAGTTGAACGGGGTTCGACTCCCAGCGTCCGCATAAATGTGTCGAGCCGACCTTTTTTTGTCGGAGGGGAAGCCGGTTTAAAGTGAGGTGAAGTGGAGACAGAGGCCAATATGCTGCGTCGCGCACCGGCTGCGCGGATGGAAGTGATTGCACTTTGAATCCGGTGTCCCCCTGCCACTGGGTTTTCCAAGTCGGAGGTGTTCCTTAAGTCCTGGATATATTCACCTCATGAAGGGAGGAAGAAAGAGGACGTGGTGCACGGCGCACCGCTGCTTCATCTGGTGGTAATGCCGTACCTCAAGCAGCTGCACAGGGGTTCGACTCCCCGCGTCCGCATCATTGTGTTGAGTTGACCATTTTTTGTCGGAGGGGAAGCCAGCTCCAGTTGAACCCAAGTCGAGAGCCAGGCGAGTGTGCAGCGTCGCGCACCGGGTTCACGGATGGAAAGACGTGGTTGCACCTGCAAGCTGTTGGCCTTCGAGTATTTTCGACACAATCGCAGGGTTGTTAGAGCCCTGAATGAGAAGCAGAACGGGACAGAGGAAGGAAGCGGACGTGGTGCATGGTGCACCGCTGCTTCATCTGAACGATCACTCCCAAATCCAGGCAGCTCGACGGGGTTCGACTCCCCGCGTCCGCATGGGGTTCCATCGTCAGTCCTTTTTTTATTTCAATTGAGTTCGAGTTGAAAGGACATAGAAGATCCCTGGTGCAAATAGGGTATTGACGCCCACTGGACACCAGTTTCATGGTGAAAGATGGCTACGCACTGAAGCAGTTGACTGCGTCCACCGGCTTGGGCTTGGCAGGGAGCGAAAAACCTTGAACTGCTGGATGAGCTGAGATGTAGAATGTGATAGAGGTAAGAAGCGGGCGTGGTGCATGGTGCACCGCTGCGATCAATGCATGGGGGATCTGATTTGTAGAGCGGATGCTGCGGTTCGACTCCCCGACGTTACGAATATTTTTGCTGCAGAGAGAATCCGAACAGTCCACCGGAAGCCTTTGAGATATATTCGGCAGAAAATCTCGAGAGGCAGCGCACGCGCATCGCTGTGCGAGATCCAGTGGCTCGCACGGTTGGGCGCACTTTGGCCGGCTCATTTTCACGAACAGAGGTCGTTAAATTTTGGATCTCTTGAAGTGAATAATGGAGGAAGGGAGCGGACGTGGTGCACGGTGCACGGCTGCGTTACATCGACGGGTAGTCCAGCCATCCAAGCAGCTAGACGGGGTTAGAGTCTAGACCCCCCGCGTCCGCGTAATTATGACACTGGGGGCAAAGGCCGGGGCATGTGGACATCACATGCGCAATACGCATGTGACGACACATGTGTTCCTCGTGTGTTCAGCATGCGTTGATCCGGGCCCAAAAAGCCTTTTTTCGGTGCATGCTGAACATATGAGGAACACATGCATCGGCACATGTGTATTGCGCATGTGATGTCCACATGCCCCGGCCTTTGCCCCCAGTGTGATCTCTGCAGACCTTTTTTTGTGTGATTTTTGTTCAGGTTGGATGCTAGCTCAATTCTGAAGGACAGGGAAAGATGTGAGAGGATGTGGCCGTGCGGGGTGGCGCACGAGTTTCGTGGATGGAGAGAAGTGGTTGCCCCTCGCTACCGTTGCCGGGGTTCAATGAAGGAGTCGCTCAAACCACGATGTATTCAGCGCAAATATGCAAAGAGGAAACGGACGTGGTATACTGCGCACCACTGCACTTATTAATGAAGGAGTCTCTAAAACCTTGAAGCAGCTGGACGGGTTCGGCTCTCCGCGTCCGCATGATCTATTCCTTCACTAAGGTTTTTTCACCAGAGAACAGCCCCCAAACACCTGGCTATATCCAAGGGCAATGCGAAGGTAGGGAGCGGAGGTAGTGCACGGCGCACGGATACGATTAATTCAAAGGCGTCTCCGACACAGCTAGAAGGGTTCGACTCCCCGCGTCCGCATGTGCGGTAACCGTATTTCTTTCTTTCCTTTTTTGTTTGCTGCGTCTTATGTCCTTTTGTGAAGAGTAGAATTCCCTGGTGGCATAGGGAGTATATATGAGGTGGAGCACAGTATCCTGGGTGAAAGTTGAATTTTAACTTCATTTTGCCGAATGTGTTTTGATGAGAGTTCCACCACACAAGCTGGCTATATTCACCTCATGAAGAACAAAGCGGACGTGGTGCACGTTGCACTGTTGCGTAATTTGGATGATCACCCCCAAATTCAGGCAGCTCGACGGGGTTCGACTCCCCGCGTCCGCATGCCGCATGCCGCCTCGGCAGCTTTTTTATTATTATTATATTTTGTTTTGCTTTTCACAGAGCAGGCTTACCACCGCGAGATACAGCGAATATGACTCTCCTGGGAACTTGCAGTATCCAGAGGTATTCCTCTCTCCTATGAATGGGTAAGGAGGTCCGCACGTAGTGAGGGAGCACCGTTAAGGTTATTTGTGCCAAAGATCCTCCCTAAGCCCATGTCCAGCATGGGGATTATGAGCGAACGTGGTGCACGGTGCGCGGCTGTTGTACATAAGTATTGGTGCCCGCAGTTACACAAGCAGCTAGACGGGGCTCGACTCCCCGCGTCCGCATAAGCGCTGATTGCCTAGTTTTTGCTTTTCGTCTGGATTTAGCATGACTTAGTTTAACCCGGGAAGTTCGTCGCGTGAAGCGAGTGGCGCGGCGGACGTGGTCCATGATTCAGCACTGCACTGACTGATTAGTTTGAATTTGCTTAGCAGATTCTCAGTGAGCCGGGCTCAGACTAGCGCGTTAAATTCAATAAAACGCCCCCGCAAAAACCCGCATATGGTCAGTATGATCTTGGAGAGAGCAAGCGGACGTGGTGCACGATGCACCACAGCCTTACATAAATGAGAAATGATAGCTCAACCAAGCAGCCCGACGGGGTTCGACTCCCCGCCTCCGCATGCATTTCTTCCAGCCGATTTTTGCTTCCGTCGAGTAGGCTGGAACTCTCGTAGTTCAGTTGCAGTCCGCTCCTGAAACCTAGATACATTCAGCACGGAGTTCTGAATAGTTCCGAGATCTGATGCCGCACTATCCTTACTTTTGACGGACGTGTTTCGACGAGAACACTGGTCCCCCAACATAAGCGAGCCCGAGCTTGTAAAGTTTGTGTCCTCGTCCACTGCGCGCGCCGCGCCCCCAGTTTCGTTCGACCTTTCTTCTGCTTTGTCCTTCATCGGGATTTCCGGGCTCTGAAGTTCACTTGGTGGTTGGTTCTCACTGCGTTCCGGCCCCCTGTAGACCCAGGCGTGGCTACGATGACCTAGCTTGGACTACCCCTGGCTATGTTTGTCGACGGGGGTAGACATGGATCGGGGCGGAGCCATCGACACACCTTTGGCTACGATGACCTAGCCGAGTGTACCTCACGTAGCTATGCTGTGTCTACATCAGTTTACGTTGGGGCTACCTGGGCCTACCTATCCGTTGAACAACGTCACCCAACCTCGTTCGGCTATTTACAACCACAACTATGTGCATAGGGCTTTTTGTGGCCTCCAATGTCTTCGTAGACCCTCACGACATTGTCCGATCCGGCCTCTGATCCGCAAAGAACCAACTGTAAAATATGACCCAGTTGAAGCTGGTGCATTAATGTTCCGTGGATCTTCTGTCAGTTGGGATCATAAAACAAGAAGCTCGGAATCAATTTATGGCCGAATAGCAGGCAACAAGCCCAAACCCACCTTGGTCTACCGCCCGGACCCAAGTAGTAGCCCTAGGTAGCCCGAGGTTGACGGAGGCAGACACACTGTGGCTACAGATGTAGCCACGTGTAGACACACCTCTGTGTCAACGGGTTGGGCTACGCCTGGGGGCCGGAACGCAGTGTCTTACCGGCTGAAAACGCCTTTCCGTGAGGCTCGGGACATTGATTAGGACTGATTACGTAGCGCCTCGAAATCCTTATCTTCCGGCTAACCACATGCCACAGTCTGCCATCGGTGAGAACCCGCGTCACTTCAAATAGAAGCGGAAGCTATTTGCTGAGCGCTCACGCCCCACTCTACGTCCCACTCTTATCTCATCACCATCATGGGCTCCCCCAGCGAGGCCGGCGACGAGAAGCGTTCCAGTGTCGAGAAGCCCGTCGGCGAGAAGCACCAGCATGCCGCAGTTGCAGTTTCTGCGACTGAAGTTGATACGGGCGCGAGTTTGGTGTACGGGGAGCATGGCGAGCTCGACCCAGCAGAGGCTTTACGTGTTCGGTGAGCGCAAGCCGTGTCGTTTCGTCAGCGGGGATCCGACTCGCATGCCAGGCGAAAGATTGACTTTCACATCCTCCCCCTGATGTGCAGTACGTTTCCATTATACTCTACTAATTTCCGAAGTCACCAACTTGATTCCAGTTCTTTATTGGTACGCAGGCGAATTCTCCGTCTGCGTGAGGAACTGACACGGTAATCGCTTAGGATTCAATTCATGGGTATGTTTCATGGCCCCAGCACGTAATCACAGCCGACGTCAATTTTCGCACAGACAAGACGACGTTGGGCAGCTCCGCAATCCTGGGCATCAGGTACGTCACCCATATAATGACTTCGCCCGCACTGACCAGTTTTACCAGAGAGGCGACGCATCTGACCACAAACCAATACAACTGGCGCGTACATTCCGTACTCTTCACCTATTTTGGCTGACGACAACACAGGCTGGGGTAGGCTTACCGCGCTGTTCATAACTCACCAGCTCATTGCGCCGTTCATCCAGAACCATATTCTATCTGAGCTACCTCGCGTTTGAATTTCCGCAGAACCTCGCGCTGCAGCGCTTCCCCGTTGCGAAATGGATGAGGTGCTATATTCTGTGTTCCAATAACGGTGGTGCATCGACGCCTGAAACGTCCACAGCTTAAACATCTTCGTGTGGTCGGTCGCGCTGTGCTCGCATGCCGCGTGCAAGAGCTTCGGCGGCCTGTTCGCTGTCCGGCTTGTGCTTGGGATGTGCGAGGGGTGCGTTTGCTCCGTACTTCTCCTTTTTCTTGCCGATTCTCATTTTCGCTGGGTCCAGATCCATTACCGCCGGGTAGCCCTCGTGATTTGGAGTGTCTCCCCTTTCACTAATTATTTTCAACCAGGTTCATGATTGTCTCCTCCATGTTCTACACCCGCACCGAACAAACTCTTCGCGTCGGGTATTGGTGTGCGCTCCCTTCCTCTATTTCCTGGACCCTCTATTGACGTTTGTACATTTCTACCCCCCAGTCCTGATGAACGGCACGGGTACGTTCCCCTTCCTCATCATTATTCTGTCGCCCGTCGTATTTACGCGAACTCCAGCGCAAATCATCTCGGGCTTCATCAGCTTCGGGACGCTGCACATCAAAACGGGTGGATTTGAACCCTGGCAGTGGCTCATGATCATCACCGGCATCCTCACGCTCATCACCGCTGTGTCGTTCTGGTGAGCCCAACTGACAACGCTCGTCGGGGGTTTTCCATTTTAAATTTTAATTCCAGGTTCTTCTTCCCTGATTCACCGACGAACGCGTGGTTCTTGACGCCGCAGGAGCGCGCTGTGGCTGTTATGCGCCTCAAGGTCTGCTTTGTGAATTGGCAGCGGACAGACTTTGATGTTTGCAAAGGAAAACCAAACGGGTGTGGAGAATAAACACTTCAAAAAGGAGCAGTGCGTCCCCCGCGTCCCACCCATATTTATAGCCCATTATTCATTACACGCGATGGCAGGATGATCGAAGCGCTCCTGGACCCCAAGACCTGGCTCTTCGCGCTGTTCTCCGCGCTGGACAATGTCCCAAACAGGTGCGTCGTCCCCTCACATCTATCTCACTCGCTAAGCCGACTCTCACAGCCTGACGTACGTGCGCTCTCTGGCCTTATCTCTACTGCGCGCCCACTCACCCTCCATGATACCCAGGAACCAACGCCAGATCATTGTCTCCGGCTTCGGCTTCAGCACACTCCAGACGACGCTCCTCGGGTGCGTCGATGGCGTGGTCGAAATTGTCACGATTTGGACGGGCGTCACCATCTCCGCGCACCTAAACAGCCGCGCGTGGGTCGCATTCATATACTTCATCCCGAATATCCTGGGCACGATCCTGGTGAACGCGTTGCCGTGGAGCGACAAGGTGGGATTGTTGTTCAGCGTGTGGCTGACTGGTGCGTGCATGCCCCCCGCCTGCCTGTGGGATGCGTACTGAATTGATGTAGGCGTTGGGACGACGGGGTTTGGTACGACTGTCGTTGGGGGAATTTGGCTCCTTCCTAATCTTTGTTTTGCCCAGTGATCTCGTTATCGTGGGTCTCATCCGTCACGGCCGGACACACCAAGCGCGTCACAACGAATGCCATTATGCTCGGCGCCTACGTGCGTGCCCTCCCATTCCCTCCCTTTCTTCTCACATCAACATTGCAATTCCTCAGTGCATCGGAAACTCCGCAGGGCCTTTCATGTGGCAGGTGCGCCCGCCCCAGTATCCCTTCTTTGATTCGTACGATCCTCACTGTCGGACAGGCTAAATACAAACCGCGCAACCGCGTCCCCTGGATCGTGATCGGCGTTTGCTACGCATGCTGCATGCTCCTCGTCCTCGCGATCCGGTGGCTGCTCGTCGCGGAGAACAAGCGGCGGGACGCCGAGCCTGCGCGTGACGACGGGTACGACGACGTCTTTATCGAGCGCCTCGCGAAGGACGGGTCGGGGATGATGGAGAAGGTCAAGGTTGATAAGGTGCGCTCCTGCATTTCGCTTGACACAAGGGGTTGAATAAATGTGTTCGTCTGGCAGGAATTCTTGGATCTGACGGACGGACAAAACCGCGACTTCCGGTATGTGTACTAGGGTCGCGGACGAACGAGGAATCTGTGTATCATGAATTACGAATGTGAATGTGAATATGACATCGAACACGAGACGGTGCGGAATGCAAATCAGGCTCCGGAAGTTTGTCTGGAATTTGGGGTGAGGTGCGCAATCGTTGTCCGCGTTTTGCCATCCGACCGTGCATAATTCTTTGCTGCCTGGGTGTGAGCCAGTTCTAATTGAACCCAAGTCGAGACAGAGGCCAGCCGCCAGTGTGCTGCGTGACTGCACTTTGAATCCGGCGTGCTCCTGCCACCAGAAGAGCTCCTAGAGTCCTCCATATATTCAGCATGATAATGGAGGAAGGAAGCGGACGTGGTGCACGGCGCACCGCTGCAAGTAAGGGTAAAGGTCGATTTTGACAGCAGCTGTAGGGGTTCGACTCCCCGTGTCCGCGTGATGTGGTCGCGGTTTCTTTTTTCTTCGGTGGGCTGTAACCTGGTTGAAGTTGAAAGGACATAGAAGATCCTTGGTGAAAATGGGAAAGATATTGACGACCGCTGGATGTGAGTTTCATGAATGGAAGTGAATGCCCAGGGAGCAGTTGACTCCGTCCACGGCTTGGCAGGGAGTGAAAAATCTTGAGCGGATGAGATGTCGAATGTGATAGAGGTAGGAAGCGGGCGTGGTGCATGATGCATCACTGCGTCAAGCAAGGATTTGAGCCATCACCTAGACGGGATTCGAATCCCCGCGTCCACATGGAAGGGAACTCTTGAAGAGTCTTTTTGTGTACGAAAGACTCAGCGCCGGCCTCTCAAAGCGGAGGCATGATCAACTCAGTCGCTGAGGCGTGGAGTGGATGTGGTGTACAGCACATCGCGGCGTTGACCAGCGGTTATGGATTGCATGCCTCACCTTTAATACTTCAGCCAGCATGTGATAATGATTAGAGTCCCCACACCGAATATATTGAGCGCGACTATAGAGCAAGGAAGCGGACGTGGTGCACGGGGCACAGCTGCAGTCTATCATTCCGAGTGGACTTTGGAGCAGTTTCTGGGTTCGCCTCCCCGTATCCGCATGCACCTCATCCCAGTCGTTTTCTATTTCCGTCGAGTAGGCCTGGAACTCTATTCGCTGTGCGAGCAGGAGCGGACTGGCTGGTTACGAGATCCGGTGGTTTGACTCCAGGAGCCTCGCTTTTTAAGGTCTTGTTTTATCGAAGGCAGACCCTCGGAGCCTAGATATATTCAGCATGAGAATGGAGAAGGAAGCGGACGTGGTGCACGGTGCATCGCTGCAAGCCATCATTCCGATTGGACCTCGGAGCAGTTCTTGGGGCTCGACTCCCCGCGTCCGCGTAATTATGATCTGCGCACCTTTTTTTGTGTGATTTCTGTTTAGGTTTGATGTCCAATGAATTCTGAAGCTAGGTAAAATAACAGAGGATGCGGACGTGCTGGGTGGCGCACCAGTTTCGTGGATGGTGTCGGAATCCTCATTGAGCGTGACGCGAACGTGCACGACGTGGAACCTACACGTCGTGGACGTGGATGAAACGCGTCATAGACGTGTCCGTCGGACACGGTGCACGCACAGCCATCAGCTGGGACCATTAGACGCGTTGAGACGCATCTGGACGCGTCTTTACTACGTTTTTCACGCGCCATGCATGGCTTCTTCAGTCGGAGAGTTCGAACTCAGCATTGTCTAGTTTGCTATTGTTCTAGCTATTCATTTTACTCCTGAGTATAAATACTGTACTGTACTCTCACTGAATATACAGTTTTTTTTCCCTTCCCCATTTTACAACAGATGGAAAGAAGTGGTTGCACCTCGCTACCTGTCCCGGGGATGTCCAATAAAAGAGTCCACCAACTCCTGAATATACCATGATGCTAGAGAGGAAGCGGATATGGTGTAGTGCACCGCTGCTTTTTCGCGCTGAAGAACCACCGATCCATGGCTAAAGATTCTGCACAAAACACTTTATCGATTGTCAATGTCACCACTTTGTTTGTCACCACCACCATGGAATCTCGCTCAAGGACACTCGATCGATTCGGCTTTATCATCTCGCCGCGGCCGCCGTACGTCCCCGACGTCCTCCTGTGCAGCGTGGATACACATTCCCCACTCGTAAGCGTTGTCGGCGGTCCGTGCATCCTTTCTCTTGTCCCATGCCGTCTAAAACCCGTCCAGCGCTCAGTTCCGACGTAACCCAAGTCAGCGCGCGCAATCTTTCGCGTTGGCTCTTCCTCCTCGCTTGTCACTTCTCTCGCGCGAGGCCCATCCGCCCTCCCGCCGTTTACCGTCCTATCACTGTCGTTGGTGCCGATGTCTTTGTCCGCTGTCTCGACGAGATCGGCCCAGAGACCTTTTCTTGTGACTCTTCGGACCCGCTGCCACCCGGTTGCTACGCCCTCTTTGATCTCGACGGCAATCCATACCCATACCCGATCGGCTGCACCGTGCCCAGACCCACCTTCGCCCTTACGGAACCGGCTTGGGACGTCCCTGACAATCATCACCACGCTGCTTATCGCATGGGAGTGTGCATTTCGCCCCGTTTCCCCACCTGCACTCCTCGTTTCACCAGAAACCTGTCCCCGAGAAGCTCGCCAACGAGGCCCGCCAGCGCGACCGCGGGTTGTGCTGTTTCACTGGCCGTCCCTCTGGCTGCATCACCTGGATCATTCCACCACTTCTTTCCCGTGCTGTTGCCGTCCGTCTGCTTTCGCTCGCTCCCTCTGTTCTCACCTCACCGTTTTGCAGCGATCCACCTTTTCGCTCGAGCAGTGCATCTCCGTTGACAATGTCTTCACAATTTCGTCCGACCTCCTCGAAGCGTATCACGACCACCGTATTACCATCGATCCACAGGTACAAATGTCTTTGTACTCCACCAGACTCCTCGCTGAACTCCATAGGATGGATACCGCGTCGTTGTCTTCGAAGAATTTCCAGACGTTTCTTTGTTGGATCGCCTGGGTTCGTCGCCTTCGTCCGGCCGCTTCTGGCGCGCTAGCCTGTGTTGGACATTGGCTGTCCGCCTCGCTGGTTGCGATGCCGGTTTTGACGGCGTCATCTCTTTGGAGGCTAGGGAGCTTCTCGACGAGCTTACCTACGAAAACCACATGATCCCACAAGGCTCCAAGTGGTCCAGTTCTGCCGGGCAGGAGGCCATCCGGACATTTTTCTGGGCACACGCTGGCGGCTCGGCCCTGCCACGAGAGTGGGAGGAGTGGGACACACTGCCTCCGTCGCCCCCGGCCTCTATTCCGCACTCTTCCGACGATGTTGATCCAGTTCTGGAAGAGCAGCACGCTGGGAGTCAAAACTCGATTGGAACAAAACTTCTCCGGCTTTTACGCTACAGCTGGTGGTTTTAAATACATTACATGTTTGTACAAATCTGTAGACCTCGCCGGCGTTCTGGACTCTGAATTTATCTTTCTTTTCATTCTACGGCAAGATGAATGGGACGAAGCCCACCGCGAAGTGATTCATGTTCAATTCCTCGTGTGGCTGTGTAGTTCTCGCCGGTGGTACCTCACCTTCAAGGGGGCATCCCTGAGAGGTCCGTGAGACCGCTGATCGCTGTGCGCCTCGAGCTGATCTGAGTTGGGTGCAGGATACGGGGCTGAAGGGTGAGGTCGGAGGTGGACGGGTAGGAAGAGCTAGGGTTCGCGGACAATGTCGGCTCAGCGCTGCCGTTCCTCCTGCGCGGGCTCGAGGCCCTCTTCGCTGTGGCCTTGCTGCTTTCGTACTGGCTGGGTGACCGGCCGGTGCTGTCGGCATGCGACTGTGGTGCTTGTCACGACGGTCCTCGGAGCCCCTGCTCCGTCTGCTCGGCCTGCGGTAAACGGAGAGCCAGCGCGGGACGGCCGGCTATCATGAAAGAGGACTCGGAGAAGGAATGCAAGATGGCGCAAAGATCGTGAGCTGCCATGCCGCATTTGCTCGAGCAACGGGTGCTACAGGGGAGCCTCCTTTATTTTTCGCGGAGTGTGTATCTAGCTTGCTTGAGCCAAACACACCTCATCTCACAGTTCCGCGCTCAAGCTCTAAGCTGTTGAACGGCGTACCAATTTGGAGCTCGACGCAGGGGTCTGCTCGCCTCCTCCGAGCATTCAGGCGTCAAATATGCCTCAAGTAAGGATAAGCTATTCTAACGAAAGAAGAAAAAAATAAATCTCTACAAGTCCCATGCGGACGCGGGGAGTCGAACCCCTTTCAACTACTTGTGTAAGATACAGCAAATCGATGCAGTGGTGCGCCGTGCACCACGTCCGCTTTTTGTTTGCATTCCTGTATTGAATATATCTAGCGGGTTTGGAGCCGCTCTGATTCAAAACAACGTTTCATCAATGCGGACGCGCGCAGCAACGACCTGGCGTCCTCGTCGGCGTGGTGCTCATCAACATCCTGCGCCCGCGCGAGGCGCTCACGAAGGCCGCGTGCCCCTTGTTCACCTTTGGCTTTCTTGGTCGACACCTCGGCGAGCGCGGGGTCTACGAGCCGGACGCGCCGCTCCTCGCGAACGCCGGTGCCGCGCTGGCGTTCCTCTGCGGCGGGTTCGGCCCGGCGCTCGTTCTCGATGTGGGCATTGTGCTCTCTCTTTACCTCGTTGGGTCATTCGATAGTCCGCAGGATCCGAGAAGGAGGGTGCGCCGGGTGTAATGAGCGCGCAGGAAGAATGGCGTACGGAGGGTTAACTTTTCGACTTGCCGAATTGACTTGTGCCCGCGCCAATTGACTTGTATTGACTTGCACGTGGATTTGGGTGCGCAAGGCAATTTGTCGTAACTTGGCGGCGATGACTTGGGTATGTTCGTCATCCCCGGAGGCCGCAAAGTTTCATTTTAACCTAGGAATGGGATCTTAATAAGTGGTCTCTCAAGTCAGAATGCTGTTTCGGCTAACTGTGGTGGTCATGGGTATGTTTGCCCTCACTGTTAAAGTGTCGCTACACCAATCATGGCTTTGATCATTGACTTGTCCGTATATAATTATGCGGGTGGACCCTCTATATTCCCAACTAACGTATCAAAGCTGCAGAATGTGTGGAAATTCGAAAATTCAAAGTTGAACAGCCGGTGCTGCAAGTTTTGTGGTGTTTTAGCGCTGTATGGCCATTTTCGCGACACTAAATGATTTACCAACGATGTATTCGTCCTTCAGAGGTGTAGGCTATACAAAGAACGACCTCGAGACATTCATCTAGGCAGTTTTGCGATCAAGTAAATCAGTGACCATGACTTGCCATATAAGTCATTCTGTTTTCCTGTACAAATCATCCTGGCAAATTGACTTGGGTGATGGTATTGACTTGTGACACAAGTCAGAGTAAGCGCTCAAAAAGCTGCCAGCCCCAAGTCGCTCAGTTCGCAATCGTCGGCCGCCGGCGCTTTTTTATGATCACCCATAAACTTCTCTCGCCTGCCAAAATATGCTGCAGCAGCTCATCGGGCCGCCCGGCGGCGGTTCCAAGGTTCGTGGTCGTTCTCGCAGAACTTTCGTGGCGATTACCCCGTGCTCAAGCACTGCCCTGTTTAATTAACAGCCAAATCGACAACTTTCGAGACACAAAAGCGGTATTATGGCACAGCAATCTTCAGTTGTGCCCACTCCGGAGTTTGAGTCCCTCATTGATACAGAATGAGTAAAGCAAGAATAGTTGCAGGGCGTACGCTTCCAGCCAACTTGCGACGCCCCAGGAGTATATGTGAGGTCACTCATCATACGGAAAACACGGGCGAGTTGCACTGATTATTGGTATTGACACGGGACTAGTGTCTCTCAATTTTAATTTGCCCTGTAAACTTGTCCAAGTTACCCAAGTTAATTGCCCTAAATTAAAGTTCACTTGTTGAGTAGAAAATTTAGGGGTCTGTGATTATCTTCTCTGAATAGTTTACTCCATTGCACTCAAGTTCCCGGTGAATCGAAACGAAGTCTGCATTCCGAGTCGGTGATAGGGTGCTGCTCGCCAAGGTAAAGGTGCGGTTCGTAATTAGGACAATTATGATGTCAGTTAACTTGCGTCACTTTCGGTGGCACGTTAACTTGTGCCAACGTGGCAAGTTGACTTGTGGGGAGAGGACGCGGGGGCATTCATTGACATCCACCGCGTGTTAGTCGAGTCATTACCTGGTTCAGGCTTGCGAAATTGGGATGTTGTCCAGTACTGAACAATTTCAGTTGTACGCAAGTTTACTGGTGCCAAGGCTCCTAAGTTAACGTGTTCTCAAGTTTAGATGGACCAAGATGTACGCCCCAGTCCGGAATAGGTGCGTCTGTAGGTGTGGGACAACTGGCAGGAGGTCACTGGAATAATAATTAGGGAACCGATTGAAATCAAGCTCAGGTACTACACTGCTCCGTGGGCTGCAGAAGTAAAAAACAATACCCTTTCACTTTGCTCATCGACAACGGCAGCGACGGCGGGGGTGGCATCAACGTTGGTGATGCGATCAATCGCGTGCCGAGTGTGTCCCAAGACGGTCCCTAGGGACTCTGAGAAGGCTGGATGATTACTGGGAGCTTTAGTAATAAGTTATATGATGCTCCTGTATGGTGGGGAGAGTGGGTGTAACCGAGCACAAGCACAAGTCAATCCACGCACAAGTTAAACAAGTCAACCCACCCAAATTCAAACTACGCCCGGTGCGCAAGTCAATTTGGCAAGTCAATCGGGTAAGCCTCATGGCGTACGCAACGACACGAATGAACTTTAGCTATTTCGGTTCCGCACCCACCGCTCATTTGGTCCAAAATCACCCAGCTTTGACATTTGTTCCCTTCCAGCGCTTTTCTTATTTCCGTAATAATTCACGCGAATTTAAACGATGCAAGTCGGGGTCCTATGGCAGATGTACCGAGATTCAGTGGGGGTAATTGTACGCGGACGTATGGGGGTAATACTATGGGGGTAATACTGGGACATTATTATCCCCAATTTGATGAATATTTACACCGGTGTTTCTCTGATTTGCACAGGTAGTTTCTGCGATTTACACAGATGTTATTGTAGTTGAATATTACACATGTCTAAGAATTCCAAGAAATTACACCACTGAAGATCTGTTCGAAAAACGCACAGGTTGCACTCCCGCCAAAAACACACCTCGTACCGCGCCTATCAGAAATTATACCACCCCACTGGCTTCGGTTTTTAAACACTCCTTGAATCTCAAATATTCCCATTATTTCCAGCGTCAGAAACACACTTGCTCTACTGCAGCGAGGCTATTATATGCTAAGTTCATTCTGTGAGGCAACCACTGTCTGAGCGCCTCAGGACCGGCTTGGACCGACATGTGGCATCTTGATAACACAAATATCAAAAGCCAGGCCGGCCTGTTGCGGTCAACATTCCTTTTCTTCTGGACCCCAAAAGCACTAGCAGGCCTTCAGACTGCAGGCGGTTAATGGGTTCTGCTACGCGTACAGACAGTCACATGCCTTAACAGTACGTGCCCTGGGAGAAAGGGAAGCCTTAGATTCACAGCTTTCTGCTGGGTTGAACTATGCATAGGGGAATTGACGTGCGCGAGCGGGAATTGATGCCCAAACCGAGGCCTGGGAACAAGTCAGTCCTTGCCCCGCCCCGTTGCTCGCATGGCGCAAAGGATAACCATTTCTATGGCGCCTCAGTCAGAGCGAAACCGTGTTGAACCAAAGCTGTTTGGTGTTGTATGAATTGCAACTAGAGCTTTAGGATCTCTATCAAAATACAATGTTACTTATCCTCTGCGAGATCACCCATAGGCTCATAGAAAACTCTAAACTAGCTGTCAGATCATCACATTCTCGGGCTGCAGGGGCATTGAACATGAATACCGTAATGAGCTCTGGTGTGTGTTGCAAATCTCCTCATAGCTGCGAACCGTGGCATGCATTCATCACAACCATGATGTACTAGCCTATTACAAGTACCTCCAGTATAACTACAATTGAACAACATTTTCCTTTGCTCATCATCCTTGTTCTCGCCCCAGGCGCTCGGCTTCATTCTTCAATATTTCTTGGTCAAATGTGGATACTGTTACGTTGATGCCTCTTTGCATCTTTAACCCACACAATCCCAAACTGGAGTATTCCACTCGCACATTATCGGGTGGTCAGGCAAACACACCCAGTACAAGTGAATCAAAGGTCTATTGAGATGGTCTCGAAGTTCCTTCCACTCTATTCCTCTCGTAACATGTAGCTTGAGCAACAGTGCCTATAGGTTGAGGACACTTATTCAAACAGTATGTGGACGTGACCACCACCCCCGCCCGATCCTCTGGATGAAATACAGTATCTGTGGAGGGGATGGAAGATGCCGGAGTCTCACCGGGATCGACCGGTCCGGGGTTTGAACGAAAAGGACATGCTTTGAGGTTTCTACAAGGGAGTTGGTGTTGGGGATTAATGAATTCCCACAAGGCATTCAAAGTTCACTGTGTATTTTGTAGGAGTCACCCAGCTGCGCGTTCATTTTCATTTTTAAAATGAGATATGAAGCAGCGAATCTTGGAATGATCTGCAGCTGTGCACCTTAGGTCAATGTTCAACCTGTGCATACATCCGGCACGTCGACCTATGTCATTTTGTGAGGAGACAAATGTGGTTGTGTAATTATCGAGGCACTCCGGAACCTGTGTAATTCTATTGCATTATTATGTGTGTGAATTTTGCGGTCAGTGGACAGCCCTGTGCAAAAAATTCCAGCATACCCAGAGTGCTGTAAATTTTCATGAAAAACAGCAGGTTGTGTTGCAAATAATATTGTCCCACTATTACCGCCATATAATACTGTAACATTATTATTCCAAATTTCTCGAAAATTTACACACCTGCTTCTAATATCCACACAGCTGTTCCTAAGAGTTACACCACTGATCATACATCATAACACACACATAAGAAAATTTACACAGGTGAAAATATGTAAGAAAAATGCACAGGTAGGTTCTTGAATAAACCCCACTGGTTCTTGCCTTCATTTTTTTTTTTTACACCACTCTCACCGGTACAGGGTCTTACATACCTTTTAATTTCAAAAATATTCACTGCTTGGGCTGCACCTTGGAAAGTACACTGGTTCCTCCCTTTCCTGGATTTGCCACAGGTAAGTTCATCAGCAAAATGTTTCGTGTCTGGTAGCGTCTGGCGGGGTCTGGCGCCATACCCTCCAGACACGCCACACTGCCATAAAGTAGTCTGGCACCAGAACGACCTGCGTGACGCCACAATTTAAACTGGCCACCAGAAGTGACTTCTGGTATCAGCATTTCGTACTTGCCATTTCTTCTACTATCGTCGAAATATTGTGAATCGGGCGTTATAAGAGCTAGGGAACGATGTTTCATTCTATCTATATTGAATACAGGCGAGCTAATATAGTTTCGTTGGGTGTAATCATTGACACCGATCAGGGAACGGCGATGATGGACCGGAGGATTAGCGTACGAGGAGGGAACAGTATATTAGCGAAGGTTAACACACAACAGACAGTGGCACGCACTTGCGATCTGACTACCGATGCATCCTGCAGAGTGTCGCTGCTGGCCGCCGCCTCGCCTGGCGGCCGGTGGGGGCCCGGGGTTGTCGGATGCACCTGCAGCAATTGAAGACTCTTCCCAGTGTGGGGCGGGCTGAAGCCGAGGATCTTGTCGATCCTGGACACGGTTGTCAGGCGGCGCTGGCTGAGATGAGCTGGAGGACGTACCAGCCAGGCGAATCCAGCCCGAGCTACGAGGGTCGAGGCACGGAGTGCCAATGGGAAGGCAGTTGCAGTGTAATAAGCAGTCTGGGCGCGAGAGTGGGGAGGGTTCATACCGCCAAAAAGACAGTTACCGCATGTAGCCGTCCTTAAAACGGGCTCGAGTCCAAGGTTGAGGAGATGCGGAGAGTAATCTTGAGACTTGGAGCTCAGGGCTTGAAGGTATTGGGGTAGTGAGAAAGGCTCGAGAGGGCTTGAGAAAAACGTGAGGTCGAGGCAAGTAAGGGCGGCCAGCATGGTCAGAAATACGTGCTTGAAGGGATTGATTGAAGGGATGCTTGAAGAGGAGTGTGAAAAGGGTTGCAGACATCGCCTGAAGGTCTTGAGGCGTCGCTTGAAGGCAAGCCAGGAGGTGGGCGGAGAGAGCGAAGTGGGGGGAAAAAAGACAAAGTGACGCGGCAACGGCATCAACCAAGAATGCCATTTCACGTGATCGATCGGAGTTTCAATTGACTTGACTAAATTCTGACGCTACTGCCAAGTCGCGCACCAGCCTAGGCCTCTCATTAATTGAGACTGGCAACCGAATCCTCGGGACCCTCGTTTCCACCCATGGGTATCTCTGTGTTGAATAAAATTCATTGAACTAAGCCACTGGTCAGCCTTTCAACATTGACTCCAGGTACTTACAAAACAGTAAGTGCTCAGGCCCATGTTGCACCACAAGCTATCGTCGGGTTATTCGAGCCCCTAGGTTGGTTAGAAATGAAATCCTTGATCTTTCTAGAGCAAAGAAAATCTGGCACATCAAGGAAACAGGCAGTTGTGGCCGCAGTGCACATCTGGAGCACAGCCACAGCCATTCCCCGCCATGCCGCCAGCTGCCGCCAGACAGCCATTCACGGAAAATTTTCCTGATGTTCAGTAGTATAGTAGTTTGGTTTGAGCCAAGGAGCAAAGTGCGTGTTAGGATCAACTGATGACTGATCTCTAGTGGTTTTGATCATTGCCGCTGGAGGTGGTAGAAGTGCCCGGCCCTGCCTTTCAATGGGACCTGATGAGTTGGAACCATCTTACGTGACCTAGGGTTAGCTTCCGAAGGGTCTCAACTGTCAGGCAAAATGTAGTGGTAATGGGTTGTTAGCAGCGCTGGGCACCATCCCGTTCCATGCGAGTTAATGATCAAAGGACTTCATACTGCAAATGATAGATGACCCACATACGAAAGAGACCCTCAGTTGCAGAAAAAATACTAGAAACTAATTGTGTACATCGGGGATGTACTCTGGGGCTTGAAACACGAATAAAAACTGTCGTTGCAGCCGTGCTTCATCTCCTTATGCCCTGCGTCATTGGGAGATGCAAATGGGCTGCCGCAATGCCGCTCCGATACGAGGATCAATCACACTGGTGATGTTCTGATGTCCAGTCACCGCACTGATCCTGACATACAGATAGGGCCAACTAAAATATAGAACCCAGTGTTTTTCTTTTGGAGGGAACCAGGGGTGGGCGCATTCTTCAGCTAGCAGAAACAGCTGTGTATCTAGATAATTATAACCAGCAGTGACTTGGGGGTGAAGGCCGTGGCAAAGCCCGGCAGGCACTCGTACTTATGTACAGGGTTTTTTTTTAGTCGTTACTTCTCAGCTAAGCAGGAGAAATAATACGAATCAACGTCGCTCGCGATTAAACTTACGGATAATGTGAATGCAGATTCTCCTCATCGATCAAGATATTAGCTAAGTTCAGGGTTTAACAGATTAATTCCGTAAGCGATTGAGGTATATGGGAGCGACAGGGATTACAAACGTTACTCAATTGGGACGAGCGGTTAAAAGCTAGGATGATCATGTTGGAGTACCGAAAGCGGACGTGTTGCACTCATAGCGAGCGGTCCATGGGTTTTCTACAGATTTTCAGTCAGATTGTGGTGTAGCTAAGATCGATTGAATACCTTGCTGCATATCTCTGTGGGGTCAAGCAGCAGATTTTGATGTTATCCTATACCTCCTGCTATGCTTGGAAAAATAAATTTGGCCCTGGAGAACGATGGGTCCCATCACGGGGCTCTCCTACATTTATTTGGTTGTTATTTGGCATTGATCTGAAGTTGAAGACCATGCACCAGAACGGGTTCACCTGGGGACAAGTGCTTCATTTTGCTGATATCCTATAGTTCCTGAGATGCTTAGAAGATAAATTTGGGCCCAGAGAACCAAGGACCCCATCACGGGGCTCTCCTACATTTATTTGGTTGTTATTTGGCACTGATCTGAAGTTGAAGACCATGCACCAGAACGGGTTCACCTGAGGACAAGTGCTTCATTTTGCTGATATTCTATACATCCTGAGATGCTCAGATAATAAATTTGGGCCCAGAGAACCAAGGACCCCATCACGGGGCTCTCCTACATTTATTTGGTTGTTATTTGGCACTGATATGAAGTTGAAGACCATGCACCAGAACGGGTTTACCTGGGGACAAGTGCTTCATTTTGCTGATCTCCTATACCTCCTGAGATGCTTAGAAGATGAATTTGGGCTCAGAGAAGCAAGGACCCCATCACGGGACTCTCCTACATTTATTTGGTTGAGATTTGGCACAGATCCGATGTTGAAGTACATGCAGCGGGGAACTGTTTGCCTGGGGTCAAGTACTTCATTTCTGGCATCCTATACCTCATGCGATGCTTTGAAAATAAAATCGAACCCAGAGAACTAAGGCTCCCATCACAGGGCTCTCTACATTTATTCGTCCACCACCACGGACTCGAGCACGCGCACAGGCAACCAAATGCATCCGCTCCTGTCTCCCCCGATGTCACATGAATTTGTATACAATGAAAAGGAAGCGGAGGAGGAAGAAGGGACAGGGCTCAAGCGGTGATGAGCTCGCAGGCGCAGAAGCTGCAGTGCCCGCATATGAGGTAGAGATGCACCTGTGGGACAAGCCATTGTACCTGATGATCTTCGCGCTCACCGACATGGACCACCTCAGGGACGCGCACCTCCTCCTACTCATCTTTTACCTCCACCATCTCATAGAGGGTGAACCCCTTCCTATTCTCTTCTCAGCCGTCAAATTAATCCTAATATTAATGCATGTTGGGGCTCCACGCGCTTGAGCAGCTCATCCTCCTCCCATGCCTCGGTGTGCCTTCACTCGGCGCACCCCTCCTCCGCCCTTGTCTCTCCCCCACTCCCGCCTCTGCATCCGCTGGGTGGGTCGCTGAAACCTTGCACTCCCAGCACCTGCGTCTACATCTGCGCCTGCATCTGCGCCTGCGTCTGCATCTTCTGCGGCTGTGTCTGTACAAAAGGCAGTGGGCGGGTAAGATATACAGGGATCAAAGAGCCGCCGTGCGGGCGGAGAGTGCTGCGGAGGATTCCCTTGCACCTGAGGACAGTGTTACGAGAGCAGCTTTCAACCACCGGTGGGCAGCCAAGACAGCAACATCGTGGGGAAAGCAGCATCTGGGAGGACAGAGATAAGTGAGGAAGGGCAGCAAAGAGATTGATCTGCAGTGTGACTGCAACGGAGCGACGTGACGAAGATAAGGCAGGGTGTCAGGAAAGAACAAGAAAAAAAGAAGAGGAGGATCAAGAATCGAACTCTCAACATTAGAGCAAAGATTACACAAGCAAGCACTGCCGCAGCATGGCCACTAAATAGTCACAAAAAATGAAGGGAAGTTAAGCATAGCCACTAAAATCCATTCAACACAGCCACTAGTTTCATTAGCATAGCCACTAAGTTCTTTACAAACTTGAGATGGGACATTTTGCGACGAGCCTGCAAAAACCTCATCGGGGTTTGATCAAAAGAACGATTACATAAGTACTCGTAAATTTTATATGAGGTTTGAAGGTGTGCATATTTCCTTCGCGGCATGCTAATGTCTGGCAAGAACCTTCAGCTGTGTAAATCTCTTTGCCATGCCACCACCTGTGTTCCTTTTTGAAATGATGAGGGTGTGTCAATTGTATCATGGGCATGTGAAGCTGTGTATAAAGATGGAAATGTAAGCAGGCAGTGTCAATTTTAAAACACCAGGTGGTGCACAAAATAATAATGTTAAACTATTACAGCCATACGGACGTGGTGCACGGTGCACTGCCATAAATAAAGTCTGAAGGCAGTTGCACGGAATTCAACTCCCCGTGATGGGACACCGCCTCATGCCTTCCTTTTATGTATACTTATAAAATGAGGAAAGTCTCGAAACCCGCGAATATATTCAGCACAAGAATAGGGAGGGCAAGCGGACGTGGTGTATGGCGCACCCTTGCATCATATCATGATCGGGAACAGCTAGACGGGGTTGGACTCCGCGTCCGCCTGGCTCATGGACGCTTAACTTTTTACAACGTCGGTCCAACCGGCGTCCCACGTCAAAACGGTGAGCACATATGCATCCCACAGTGCTCAACCCTCACCCATGGGCTGGCTAACTCAATTTTGTTCTGTTTTTTTTTTGTTTTTTTGATTCGCTTGTTTCCAAAATACTAGTAAGCCAACAGCTTTCACTTCTTTCTATCTGCGAGTGTGGTGGTTGGGCGATTATATCTCACAAATAGAAAGATGTGGCAAGTTGAATGCGGTGCGCCACACGGCACACTCGCCTGACTCTCGATTTGACGTCGAATCGAACCAGGTTCAAGCCACAAAATTGAAATTATAAAACATGAAATCCCAGCCATGATGGTGCATGCGGAGGTGGGGAGTCGAACCCTGTCGAGCTACTCGGTTAAGTTATATTTCCCGATGTTAGGCAGCGGTGCACCGTACACCACGTCCACTCCCTTCCTCCGGTATCGCGTCGAATATATCCAGCTTTGCGGGACTGTGTTCATTGTAACAAGCTCCCCAACATGATTAGGCGGTCAATTTGATTTCCAGCACTGTGCTGATTTTTTGACCGGGGTTTCTGAGTGGTCATTGAAGGCTCGATCCAATGCGAGCTTGCCGATTGTTCTCAATTTCGAATGAGCACTGCTCTACTGTTTTCGCGCTCGAGGTTCAATGTTCAACTGAACAGAACCACTGGTTCGAAGGTGTGAGAGAGAGGGGTTCCAACAGCCTAAATCAATTCCAAACCATCCATCACTTGCTTGGACTAAATAAATAAGATTTTCAAGAAATACAAAGAGAAAGAAGTATACAAGTATACTACATGCATAAATAAGATAGACAGAACTATCGTCTACTGACTGGTTCTCTCCTGGACGCATCAAACTATCACAGGGGACGCATCTCGCTTCCGATCCTTCTGAATAGACTTCCCCTCCGCTTCAGCCTCGGCTTCTTCCACAACTGGGAGTGTCTCAAATGATCCAGCGTGCACATTGAGTGTAGTGAGCCGAGCATGGGCTTTCTGATTGGTTTGCTCCGCTGCACCCAGCCTGGCATCAATCTGGGCTACATCCTGTGGTTGTGATGACAGTTCAAAGAGTGGTCGGGCAGTTGTCCACAGCTCCATGGCTTTCGCCCACTGCCCTCTTTCTTGTGCCATATTTCCAAGCCGAAGCATGCAATTGGCTCTGCTGCGATGGACATCCATGTAGGTGAATCCTTCCAGGGCTGCAATGAAGAGATTGTGTGCTGTCTCCTCATCTCCATTGTGCAGGAATATAGTTCCCAAAAATTGAAGTGCCTTGTGGAGGTCTAACTTTGATTGTATGATTTTTGCGTGCACCAGGTATACCACAGTCCATCGAGATGACCAGGAAAAGTCAGTGTCTTCCCACTGGGTTGTATCAGCAAGTCTGGCCAAACAGTAGGATAAAATGTCCATGTCCTTTCCCCAGGATGAGTTCAGGCATTTCTGAAATGTTTCTTTTGCCTCCACAGTATTTCTTTCCCTGAGGTGTAGGTCTGCTGCAACAGCTTCACAGAACAGCATTTCACATGGCCGTTCAGTTGCCTTGAATATTGCTTTTGCTTTGTTCAGGTGCTGATGCACGTCATGTTTGCTTGCACCAATTATCACGTTGAGCTCTGCAGTACTCAGGAGAGAGAGGGCAAAGCCATATGGTTCCTGGTGAGCAGAAAGATTCTGGAGAATATAGGTGTGGATCCTTTTGGCCTCATCATATTCAGACTTGAGCAAGTGATTTTCTGCCTCAGAAGCCATAAACATGAAATATAAGGCACCTCCGGAAAAGCCACAGAGTTTCAGCAGCTCTATGCCTCGCTTGAGAAGGGTGACACTCCATTTGTAGTCTCCTAGGGCGCTGTGGCACTTTGCTTCATATTGCAGAGCAGCACTTTCCTGATACAGATTTGCAGGCAACTGGGCAAGCTTCTGGGCCTCACGAGCATCTGTTATGGATGGAAGATAGTCCCCAAGTGTCCATTTAATGTCAGATATATGGCATAATATTTGACTCTGTTTGTGAGTGTCTCCTGATTCTCGTGCCAATCTCAGCGCCTTTTGAATAAATTGCTAGGCTCGTCCCCATCCGGTATTGAGTAAACAGTAACAAACCGATCACTCGCCAAGGCTCGCAACACTCAATACCGGCTGGGCCCTCTCGGAACACTTTTGGCTGATGGAAATGTCCCCCGCCATTGAAGCCTCCGACTTCGCCGTAAGAGCTTCAAAACTTTGAAAAAACCTTCTCTAACTTCCTATGTGAAAGATGGATAGTTTTTGATTCTGTATCCAATGAGCTCTACATATTTTTCAAGTTTTTTTTTAGCCACCAAGTGGTCCGTGCGCCGACGACGAGCTCGAGTTGGTGTAAGTTTTCAAAACTTCCTAGGCTCATTCGGCTTAAAATTCAAAGCTATCCAACTTTAATATAGGAAGTTTTTACACTTTTTCAGAGCATCTGGGGGTCATTTTGGTCATTTTTCACCAAGTCAGAGCCTTTAAATGGCGGGGAAATTTCCATCAGCCAAAAGTGCGCCGAGAGGGCCCAGTCCGCTACGCATGATCTCCCGTGCTTGTCTCTCTTTGTCTGATTGTTGTCTTTGTTGTCTGATGCTCCCGATTGAGCCTGATGTCCGGTCCCAGTGTGAGATCAATGCGTAGCGTCGACTGGTTCACGAGTCTAATAAATTGCATGCCTGCAGAGGGATCCTTTTTGGAGAAATAATAATAAACCCCTGCAGCCATGTAAAACTTGGCTACATACTCTTTGTTAGAAAGAACATGGAAGTTATGAGATAACTTACACTCAAGAAGCAGATCATTGAAGTGGTGGAAGTGAGATATACCCTGATTTAAGAGTATTTCTGGGGTGAGTATTGGACACTGGGTTTGTGAAACAAAGATTTCTGTGATGAATCGTGCTTCCAATCTGTGGTCACAGGGCTGAGGGAAAATACTGGGAATGACATCCATCAAGTTAAGCCAACCAGAAGCAGTAACTCGGGTGAAGAAGTTTAAAAGTATTGTGCACTCTATAGAATTTCTGAGATCTGGGTTATCTGGGTGCAATCCATGTTGTAGGATTTGGTATAGGTTCCCCAGGTTGGCGGTTATTTGATCCATCTTTGATACCATCTGTACCTGGCCAAGGTATCTCGAGTAGAGCTCCAAAACCAAATGAAAGTACTTCTGCAGAGGTTGAATGAGATGTGCTGAAGGTGGATGGAACCACAAAACATGTTCTCGAATAGGTACCAGAGATTTCAGTCTCTTGTTATTGTCAAGGTATGCCAATGAAGTCCCAAGTAAGGTGGCTTTGCATCCAAGAACATCCTTGACAGAGAGTTTGCTATGGAGAAGCTCTATATCTGAGAGTCCATCTGGGAGAATTGAGAGGAGACTCAACAAGTCTTTGGCCCCTGGAACAAGATTCATCCGGGAACTGGAAATTGACAATGCAATAGATTCATCTAAGCTAGATCTTCTGTCATGACCAGTGGACAGCAGTGAAGTCTTCTCTGTCTCCCACCGACTAAGAACATTTGAGCAACCTTCAGCATCAACCAGATGGGCAAGAAGATCCACTGCTAATGGCAAGTTATCTGTAAGCTGCAGAACACGGGCAATGTCTTCACTTTTATGATAATCTTCTGCAATGTCAATGAAAGTCTGCCAAGCAGCACCATCTGGTAAGGGTTTCAAGGGCTGTAGAAATGGACGAGTCCAGCGAACTTTGCCTGGTCTTTCTGCACCTCGCATTGTGATCTAGTCATACAATGGTCAATTTAGTTCTAGCAGAACTAAATATGTGCTCACAATCAAGTCCAATTGTTGAATGTCTGCAAGCAAAGACAGAAATTCTTCAACCCCACCTCGTGACTCCTTTGGCTCCCATGATGTCTCCAAATTGTCCAGAACCAGAAGGGAAGAAGCCCTGCTAACCAAGTAGCGAAGGACAGGTTTTGTAAGGTCTTTTCCTGGCTTCAGTCCCAAATGAGCCCCAAGAAGGGCAGCAATTGCGATGCCACTGCTGGCCGAATCACAGGCCACAAAGAACTGACATTCATATTTGGTGGTAATATCTGGGTGGTGTAAAGCTGCTCGGGCCAGACTGGTTTTGCCTATTCCACCAGGACCAAGAATTGCAATCCGAGGTGAGCGTTGATTCAATATTTCCACAATGTCCTTGAGTTCAGAGTCACGCCCGTGGAATATCTTTGGCTTGGATGGTAGCATGGAAAATGACTTTGAGCTTGCCAACCCAGTGAGTGTAATCTTGGTGATAAATGTGGATCTTACCTAGCTTGCGACCCATTCGGAAGTTCATATATCTGATTGGATTTATGTGGTAAGTGGAACTCCCCAGACTAGTGAATTACGCACAGAGGAGGGCTGCTCAGATACTGTTCCATCAGATAGATTTGAAATCATCTCAAGCAGATCCTCGTGCATGGTTTCTGCCATCTTCTTCATCTCAGTAATGTTAGTGAATGCAGTGCCATCCACCTAAACAATGGTAAAGTCTGTGTCTCCACCAAAGCCATGAGCTTAACCTTGAAAACATCTAGAGCCTTCTGCAATCCATCTCGACAATCTTTGAGCAAAGTACTAATCTCATGCTGGCGGAAAAAGTGCTTGATCTTGTTTCCATCCTGTTGCATTTCAACAAACATATGGATTTTGTGGAGTGTTCTGGACTTTCCTGTGAGCGAATAATGCATCGGAAAGAATATGGCTCATAACCATACCGAGTAAATTTTCCAATATGGTCCAAAGTTGTCGGAGGCAGGGAACCCCGAGTTTCAGAATTTATATGCAAGATGATGATAGCATAGAGGAGTCCATGAATGTTTTCCATAAGCTGGGCACACTCCTCTTTGTTCCTCCTCACTTTCTGGAATGGCAAGTCAGCTCAGTATCATATCAGGCAGATTTCTGTACCTGCACCATACTAATCAAAGAGAGGGTAGTATTTGAAATGGCTTCGACAAATGGGGTGCCAAGTGCATTATTCAACTCGTTTAAGAGTGGTATGGCGAGATTTAAATAGGCCACAATGCTATTCAAGCGAATGTCGATGATAGTGGGTTCGTGGGGCATCTTTGGGGTGATAGGTGATGCTTGAGCGGGTCCTTTATTATCTTCAGGATGAGTTTGTGATTTATACTTATGGGGACACGAAGGTAACCGGACGGATAGGAGTTACCCACGGCTTTCCGACATGGACACCGGCCTGGTCTGACATAGCACTTATCTAATATTAGGGAAGCGGGAAAGGCAACAGGAAATATAGGACCACGTCGATTCAGAAGCGGAGCGCGTACACCGAAATGCAGAGGGCAAGGTGGTCTGGTTGAAAGATAACCACGCAGAACAGAGGGGCAGGGAGGGGGACGGGTATAGGGCTTCTGTAATTGGATCGGGGCTATACTGCTATCAGCGCACCTCGTGCTAATACCGCTGAAGTACACATCCCATATGCTGTCTTGCTGTTTTCGTGACTCAGATGCCTATCTGACTGTACTTGAATCTTTTTTTGCGCCGTTTCTCTAGCGTTCAAAGGTGAAAAACATGTGGACCTGGGCAAAGTGTAGAGGTCAGAAAGCTCCTGGAGTGGCCAGCGAGGCTTAGATGAAGGAGATTCCGAGCACACGTTCCGCGCTGTGTGGCCTTACTTCAATGCTTGGCCGCAGCCGTTTTGACCCCGGCCGGAACCATTGGCTTGATCCCATCAATTTCATTCTTGCCTTCCATGTCCTCATCTTGATATGGATCCAATCCTCCCGCCGGAAATCGCGAGACAGATTTTTGACCTCGCTGCTTTCTTCCATCCAGAATCTATACCAGTGCTCGTTCTAGTCACCCACGGTGCACCGCGTGAAGACATGGCACATATTAGCTTGCTCTTCTGCTCTTCACCCTCTGCCAGAACTAACAGAATGTCATAATCCAGGATTAGTATGGGGGATTATGAGCGAATGTGGTGCACGGTGCACTGCTGCTTCATCTGCACGTGCATTTCTCTCACAACGAGCAGCCTGACGGGGTTCGACTCCCCGCGTCCGCGTGGTCCACTGTCTGTCAATTTTATTTTTGGCTGTTTCCCCAAAGGGATCTTAATAATCAAGAGCAGAATTCCCCGCTTGCACAGGGAGGATATATGAGGTGGTACACAGTACTAGAATCGCTGCACTCAGTGGTTGAGAGTTGAGTTTTTAACCTCCCTTCGACGGACGTGTTTCGACGATAGTCCCGCACAAGCTTGACATAGTAAACGCATGAAGATAGAGAGGGAGCGGACGTGGTGCATGGCGCACAATTTATCATTCTGAGTGGACTTTGGAACAGTTCCTGGGGTTCGACTCCCGCGTCCGCATAATGACTCACTGTGTTTCTTTTTTTTTGATTGTTTCCGTCGAGCAGTCCCAGAACTCTTCGCTGCGTGAACAAAGGCAGCCGATGCAGATTACAGCTCAAGACTGTAGTTGCTACTGAAAGGGTGGGAGTGCACGCCTAACGTAAATTCATGGATAACAACTGTGGTTTGATGGGAACAGTCCCTTAGAAACTGGATATATTCCGCTTGTTAATCGAGGAAAGGAGCGGACGTGGTGTACGGCGCATCACTACTTAAATTCAGTATCATAATGGATGCAGGAAGCGGGCGAGGTGCACGGTGCACCGCTGCATCAAGTAAGGATTGAGCTATCACCAGCAGCTAGACGAGGTTCGACCCACGCGTCCACATGCACGTCTCCCATGAGAATTTTTTTCTCCTTTTCTTTCGTTCTTTCGTACGAAAAACTCAGAGCCGGCCCTCAAAGCGGAGGCATATTCAACTCAATCGCTGAGGCAGGGAGTGGCTGTGGTGCAAGTATCATTGCATACGAGATCTGATGGCCTTCGACGGGCGTGTGTTACTGTAACGAACACAGCCCCTCAAAAGCCTGGGATATTTGGCGCGAGAATGGAGGAAGGAAGCGGACGTGGTGTACGGTGCACCGCTGTTGTACATAAATATTGGTGCCCGTAGTTACACAAGCAGCTAGATGGAGTTCGACTCCCCGCGTCCGCGTTAGTCGTCAGACTCCGCATAATTCTTTTTGGCTGCCTGGGTGAGCCAGTCCCAGTCGAACCGAACCCAAGTCAAGAGTCAGGCCAGTGTGCTGCGTCGCGCACGGGTTTCGCGGATGGGAGTGATTGCACTTTGAATCCTACGTTGCCCTGCCACCGGAAGAGCTCCTGAACTCCTCGATATATTCAGCATGATACTATTTGAGACCAGTTAGTTGGCCACTTAAGCATTTATGCCGCAGCCCTGGTGTTATACCGGTGCCGATGCGAGCCAAACTATATCAGAATGAGGGCATTCATCCTACGAAGAGTTCGAGTCCGCCAGCACCGAAATACTCGAAGATTTGAGTGCGTAAGGAATTTATTTTGACCGGCAGTCCAACATAGCCAAACAACAGGTTAGTTGGCCACCCCACCAACTAACGTATTGAGCTCTCAAATGGCAGTGGCCTGCACCCAGAATCATATATACAGGTTATATTCACTATTTAAAACAGCTATGGTGTAGATATGAGGTATAGAAACAGGCAGAATACATGCTTGCGATCGACGGGAAACCTCGAAATTAGGGTCGCGGGATGAATGAGTGTTCTGCTACTCAGAAACAGGCCGCGATGGGCCAAATTACGATCCAGGCTACTTAATGAAAAGTATTTGGACGTATCTGGATGCCCAACTCCATTCCAAGTTGCTGACATCTCCTCCAAAAAATCCGACTATCAGCATGACTGAAATTTGGTGATTTTGGACAATGGCCTCCAGAGCAATCAGAGGTCATTGGATAAAATCTCGAAAAGGGTCTCGGAATGAAGGATTGTATATTAAGAAGTCCTGTGTAAGGTTCCAGACCGATGGCATGGCGATGTCGTGGACCGCGACGGTGCCAGCATGACTGGCCTACAAATGAAGTCGTGCTTTTCCCGGGTGTATTAAGAGTGATAGTTCAGTCAGTTGCCGTCCAGTATCTCTTGAGATGGAAGACCAGCATCGGGGGATCTGAACGAGCCACCAAAGTCGTGGATCGAGGAAGAAATGGTGGAGAAATGGCGATGGCAAATGAGGCGAGAGGTCTGATTGATAAGAAATTGATGTCCCTGCGCTTCGGATCCCGATCCGCGATGCCGTAGCTCCCGATCAACCCATCACTTTCGGTTGAAATTTGGTCTGAACATTCGTTGGAGGTCGTATTCTGTTTATACATTATGCCCAGTCATAATTATGAAGCCCTGGTGTTATAGGAGTCAAGTGGCCAACTAAGGGGTCTCTAATAGTACTAGAAAGTGGAGGCGGACGCGGTGCATGGCGCACCGCTGCACTTATTTTACAAATGAGTCACGATAGCCTTGAAGCAGCTGGACGGGGTTCGACTCCCGCGTCCGCATATATCACGCCCAGCCCCTTTCATTTCGAGCAGGCCCGGAACCGTATTCGCGGCGCGTATTTATGATCTTTGCCCACCTTTTTGTGTGGGGTTTTGTTCAGGTTTGATGCTAGCTCAATTCTGGAGGACAGGGAAAGATCCGAGAGGATGCAGACATGCTGCGTCGATAGAAGTGGTTGAACCCCGACGCGCGGAACGGTTTCCATGGGCTCCGGGCTCTGCAGTTCCCACGATTCTCCGTAATAACTTGAAAAGGAGCGGAGGAGTTCCTAAAACCTTGGGTATATTCAGCATGATCCTAGAGCAAAGGAGCGGGCGTGGTGCATGGCGCACCGCTGCTGCACATCCAGCGATAGTTGTGTTGCACCAGCAGCTAGACGGGGTTCGACTCCCCGCGCCCGCGCACTGAACTCCTGTTCTTCCATTGTGGTCTCGCTTTTCTTTTTTGGTGTGGGCGGGTCGAGCTGACGCAAGCTCGAGATCGACGCGGGGTAAAATGCAACCGCGCTGGGCGGCGCGAAGTCTTGGGGAACAGGTGTGCGGGTTGCAGCCAGAAGCCTGCGGGTTCATTGAGATCTGATCGGAGGAGTCCGAAAGCCCCGAATATTTTCAAGGCAAAGATGGAGAAAGGAAGCGGACGTGGTGCGCGGCGCACTGCTGCAATTAATTCAAAGGCGTTACCAGCTTGAAGCAGCTAGACGGGGTTCGACTCCCCGCGTCCGCCTAAATTTGTTGAGTCCGCCTTTTTTCGTCCGAGGGGAAGCTGGTTTAAAGTGAAGTGAAGTCGAGACAGAGGTCAATATGCTGCGTCGCGCACAGGTTTCGTGGATGGGAGTGATTGCACTTTGAATCCTGCGTCGCACTGCCACCGGAAGAGCTCCTGAAATCCTCGATATATTCAGCATGATACTAGAGAGAGAAAGCGGACGTGGTGCATGGCGCACCGCTGCACTTATTTACATATGAGTCATGATAGCCTTGAAGCAGCTAGACGGGGTTCGACTCCCCGCGTCCGCGTACTGTACCATTTCGACCGAGTGTTCAAGTGACGCGTGATGCGGGCCTCTGAACTGAACACTTTGGGTACCAGTGACGGTGACATTGGGGTTTCTGGCTCAAATAGGCTCGAAAAACGCCCAAAAAATCGGTCCGGCATCCGCCGGACTGCCATTTATGGTAATCATTGATGGGATTTGTCAGAATGAACACTTGAAAAAGTGAACACCTTAGGTGACGCGTGACATAGGCCGAACACTCGGTCGAAATGGTACAGTAGTACTGGCATGTCGACGCTTTCTTTTTTGTTTTTCTTGCGGAGAGCGCCAGCCCCGCGAGTTGAAATGTAAATCGCCTGCGGGGATTAGCCCCAGGTGATACGCATAAGTACGGCGGCCGCTATATAAATCCATCCCTGGGAACACTGATCGCAAGGGCTTAGTCCCATTTAAATGTCTAGCAGTGTGTTCGCTCTGGGGTTCATACTAAGTATAAGTATCGGTCAACTTGTTTTGGCGAGGAGCAGAGCAGAGGATGGTTTGTTTGAAATCACGGAGGAATCCAGGTTGAACCCGCGCCGACAAGCCGTGGGAAGATCAATCACGATCGCGTCACTCGCACATCATCGCGATTACGCTTCACTTTCTTCCTTTTCCCTCCATCCTCGATAGCTCGGCAGCATGGGCGCCCTCGCGACTGTGAACGAGCTGCTCGCGGGCAGCGTCGGCGGCGCGGCACAGGTCCTCGTCGGCCAGCCGCTCGATACCGTCAAGACACGCGCGCAGATCGCGCCGAAGGGCATGTTCGTGCGTCCATTCTGTGCTTTCTGGTGGGTGGTTAGTTGACGGAGGATGGGGAGGGTAGAAAGGGCCGATGGACATCATCGTGCAGACCGTGCGCAAAGAGGGCTTCTTTGCGTTGTATAAGGGTGTGTCTAATAATCCACCAGTTAGTTTACGCTTACACTTGCAGGCATGGCCTCCCCCCTCCTCGGCATCGCCGGCGTCAACTCTCTCCTCTTTGCCTCCTACGCCGCCGCACGCCGCGCCGTCTCGCCCTTCCCGACCCTGACGCTGCCGCAGACGGCCATAGCGGGCGCGATGGCGGGCGCGGCGAACGCCGTGTTGGCGAGTCCGGGTGAGTGACGCGAGTAATGCGACCGTGTCCGAGCGGGCTGTAGGCGAGTGGGGGAACCCTTCGGGCCCACGCAGGGAATCCCTTCCCGCGAGTGAAGCGAGGTGCTGTAGGCGGGACAGCGGACGAGGCCTTTGGGGTGCGCAGGCAGTCCTTCCCCCGAGGGGGGTGAGGGCCGCAAACGGGGCAAGGGCATGATGCTTTCCCTCGGGAGGCGCACGCGTATTATACTCGGGTGCCGCATGCGTGCTGGCTGCCCGCGCTGTCGGGAATGCGTTCCCCGAGCGAGGGAGCCGCAGGCGGGACGTCGAACGAGCTCTTCGGGCGCCGCAGGCGTGCTAACTGCCCGCGCTGCAGGCGTAGTATGCAGTACCCTCGGGTGGTGCAGCCGCACCATCTGCCCGCGCCGCAGGCAGTCCCTTCTTCCCTCCTTTCTTTCCTATTTTGTCTGCCGTTACCATACGCTGATGCGCGCACAGTCGAGATGTTCAAGATCCGGATGCAGGGCCAGTACGGCACGGCGGGCGACCAGCGCCTGCGCGCCGTCGCGCGCGAGATGTGGGGTACGTGGGGGTTCAGGAAGGGTGTGATGCGGGGGTATTGGGTGCGTTCGGCGCTCTCCTCGCCTCTCCGTTCCTGGCTGTCTGCTTCTTCCACTGGCGCTTCTTTCTTGGGCGGAGGGTGGTGTCTTTGAGTTGACGGCTGACATTCCCCCGCATCTAGGTAACTGTCGCGCGCGAAATTCCGGCCTACGCCGGGTGCGTCCCTCTCCCTCCTTCCTCTTTCTCTCGTTTCGTTCCCAACATTTAACTCAACTTCTCACCACAGATTCTACACCGGTGTGTCTCGCTATCTATTTTTCTGCCCGGAGGCGGCACCGACGCCCCTTCGCAGCATACGAATTCTCCAAGCGCAAGTTCGCCGCGCACTACGGGAAAGAAGGGCAGCAGCTCCCCGTGTGGGCGCTGCTCGCGAGCGGGTCGACGGGCGGGATCGCGTATTGGCTCGCATGTTATCCGTTGGGTGCGTCCCCTTCCTCTTTCTTTTTTTTTCTTTTCGTACGGGAGAGAGCGGCTCTTGTATCCGTACGCGAGAGAGCGATGGGCCTTTGGGTTTGCGTACTCGAGAGATGAGAAAAGAGCGTTTTGGCATACCCGGGAGACGAGAGAGGAGCGGCGCGCCGGTGGGACAGCACACGCCACAGTAAAGCCCCTGCTTTGACTGCACCAGACGGCTGGCGGCGGGCGCCTCCCTTTCGTCCCAAACTTTTCTCAATACTAACACAAAACCACCCAGACGTAATCAAATCGCGCGTCCAGCTGCGCGCGACGCCGCCCGTCGGCATGCCGTGGGCGTACATCGTCGCGGAGGTGGGGGCGGTGGTGCAGGAGGGGGGGTGGTAAGTGCTTTTCTTTTTATTCTTATTCGTATTCGTTTTGCGCGCCCGCGTTCGGGGGATGCACGTGCGCTCGTTTCCTAGGACGCCCATCGACCAACCGACTGCTGTTTTGGTGGCGTGCGGTGGTTTGGGCGTTCCGCTGCGCGTCGTTGGTGCAGTGTCGTGTCCCCGGGGCGCCTTTGCGCATCTTTTCTGCGTCGTACTGGTTTGATGTGCTGACGGAAACCTGGCAGGAAGGGCCTCTTCCGCGGGCTGTCGCCTTCGCTACTACGAAGGTACGCACCCCCCCTACTCCTGCGCGCGCGCGTATGTGGAAGGAAGCTGACCTAGATGGTGGTGGTGGCACACAGTATCCCGGCGGCGGCGAGCACGTTTGCGGCGTTTGAGATTACGAGGGGTGCGTTTTCTCTTTGCTTCTCTTTCTCTTCCCTCTCTTTTCCTCACTTCTTCTTTCCTCTCTTTCCTCCTCCTTCTTCACTTCTTCGAGTGCGTGCTTCGGCTTATGACTCCGTTTTTCTTCCCCATTGCTTCCGGTGTATATGTATACAGAGTGGCTCCAGGACGTTACGGGCGTATGAGCGCCGAACGCGGCGAGCCAATGGGGATGAAGGGAAAGTAAGTCCGATTTTCGTTAGGTGCTTTGATGATTAATTCTGGGTGGATAGATGGTGGTTCGTAGGGGCGTGGAGGCGGACGGAGGATGGAGGATGGAGGATGGAGGACGGAGGATAGAGGGCATTTTATGTGTAATGCGTCTCGGCGGGCAAGTAAACGATGCGCGAGAGGCTCTTTGGCTGGGTGTGCGTTTATTCGGACCCGGACATCCATCGTGGGTCGTGCTCGTGGACTCGGAGTGGACAATGCAAGGTCTTTCCAACCGACTCTCAAGCGTCACAGGTCCGCACCTGTGGCAGTCTCGGGCTCATAGGCACAGGCAATCCGCCAGGTGCAATAAAATGACTGGACTCGCTAGACATGAATTGCAACGGTGCACCCTGCACTACGTCCGCGCATGATACCCTGTTCGGAACCTGGGTTTATGGATTTAGCGAAGTGGGGCGCTGCACGAGGAATTTTCCACCCGATTTCCCTTCATGCGTTGACTAGGTAATCACACGCCGAATATTTCCAAGAATTCCCACCCGCTCTGATAAGTTTCCCAGAAAAAAAACCTGCCACGGATGGTACCATGCGGACGGGGCAGTCGAACCCGAGCAACTGCTCCAAATGTCGATGAAAACATGATTAATTGCAGTGGTGTGCCGTGCACTACGTCCGCGCAAAATACCACATCGCGGGTTGCGTTTATGAGGATCGTTTACAAGAACAATCGTGCTCGCTGGCTACTGCAGACCTCCAACAAAAAACCTGTCAAGAAGGATACTGTGCAGATGTAGGGAGTCACGTTGAAGGACAGATCAGCCGAGGGACTCAGAGGCGCTGTACGGCAGAGATTTCCAACTGACCGCTCTGAGAGCTAAGGACGGAAAAATCCTGGCTCCATGGATGATGAGCACAGCCAATCAGAGAGCATGGGGAATGACTGGGAATAACTTAGCAAACCTAATGAAAAGAATCGAGCGCGAGTCCAATGCGGAGGAGTCGAACTCCGTGCAACTATGTGCACGTAAATGAAGGCTATCTAGGTTTTGTTACTCTAGTCTTGTAAGTCCTTGGCAGGGGGGAAATTTGCCTACGTGCCTAATTTTTTTTTTTTTTTTTTCCCCCCTAAGATACACATAGGCAAATTTCCCCCCTGCCAAGGACTTACGACACTGAGATCCACGACAAAGCTGGCAAATGGGGCAAGACTGTTTTTCTCAAGACAAAGACCTATCTTAAGACCTATCTTAAAGACCACAGCCACCTTACAAACACAAAGACCATCAAAGAGTAGTTCAAAGATGTAAGATGTCAAAGACAAGTGTATTGTTTTACTCATGTGTACAGTGAAAGATCACAAATGCATTTTTTGTATGTAAGTTGATTTAAGTCTAGTCTCTTGCAGACAGACTGTCGCTTCAATAGATGAAGCTCGTTCCTCGCTTGTTGAAATTTAAGTCATAATATGAGTAAAGGATTAAAGACAGTTACCAACCACATGCATAGGTCGCACCTGGCGGTCAGGTGCATCGGTCTTTGCCCCTGGTGTGACACCACCTGAGTACCCCGAAAAACTTGATCTAATTGGCATAGTCCAGGTGGTCGCACAAGAGCTCGGGTTTAGCAGAAATCTGTCTCGAAGAGGCTTCGGTCTATTGGAGACGACATGATGTGCCGAGATGGCGAGTATGAAGGACGAGTCATGTAACTAGATGTGGGTATAGATGTAAATATAAGGGTAGGAGAGCGGGAATAAAGCACAATGCTGACGAGACAGAGTGAGGAGCGTACATAGGGAAGGAAAAATGAGGACATACCTGACGAGACAGAGTGAGAGGCTGGAGAGCCGCTCCGTCTCGCCAGGTCTCAAGTACGATTTGACACGGGGACCAAGCATTGCACTTTGGTGCTCCAAGCGTTGCGCTTAGAGCGCGCGGTTTGACTCTCTTTCGGCCGTTGGGGGGGAGGTCAATGTGATGTCATCGAGACAAAAGAATTACTGACCCGGAACTTGAAGGACAACACCTCTTGTGACCCGTTAGGTGGGCATTGTCCCGCGAACCGCTTACGACCTAAGAGGTGGGAATGCTCGGGGAAGGATTTATGTACGGCAGAGCGTACGCGGTCACTCGCCTCGCCAATTAGACTTGAGTAAACAATATTTTAAACCCGATTTTTCTCGACCCTTCTAAACACGTTTTCAGAGTAGTTTGAACAACTTCCGAAATGTGAACTAAGGTCGGCCAGACTCACCCTATCTCCTAAGGGCTTTTGCCGGTGCATACCCCTCGCGAGAGGCCTATTCCCGGGGGAACAAACAAGGTGCGCAAGCACAACTCCCAAAAATTCTCATCAAACCACCATGATGGCCCATCCATGCCGCGTAGAATTATACCTAACATCAAGTTGGCTTGGTAGTTTAATTATTCATTTACTTCTCTGCCTCGCAGGAACTAAACCCATATTTCGGCGGTCAACCAGGAATATTCAAGGGTGATAAGAAGACTTCTGATTTGAACGGTAATAACTCCTCGTAAAGGACAAGCCTCATTAATATATAATTTTAAAATAAAATCGACCTCGCATGGCTATTGATGGTATGCAACGTTTTGCCATCCACCAATACCTATGAATAGCCGGTATAACCAGGGATTATTCAGCAGTCTGCCTTGGTGCATCTATCGTATCCCGATTTTGAGCTTCCGGTAGATCAGCCAGCGGCTCCACATCTACAGTCCTGGTAACCGGTTACATCTCACTGGATTCAAGGGCAGAGTTCTGCTGGAATTTTGACCAGGATGATTCGTTATACCGTGCGCCGGCCGAGAGGTCGTTTAGATTGAGGAATATCCGCGTTGACTACAAGTCGGGATGATGCGTCAGAAACGTTTATCTCATAGGCACGCTATCACGTACCGCCACGGAGTATGTGGCTAGCAGCCACCTACGAGGGGAGTTCCCTATCATTAGCCTACGAGTTTCCCATGAATGTAAATATAATGCTTACGCCGTTCCCATGTACGCGGAGCGGTCACGCACCAAGACGAGAACGAGGTTGACAAGCAGGACACCTGAAATAGCGTTTGTTAAACCGTCACTGAAGTAAATATCTGGAGACAGGCATCCAACATACAAAAGACGATCCCGAAATATATCGCTGTGAACCGGAGATTGGAAATGAGGCTCACGAGGTCCCGGTAATAACGAGACACATCGACGCTCACCTGCATCGCGCAAACACACATGAAGTGTGGGTGTTAGGTTCGTCGTTTGGAACGCAAACAGGTGGCCCACTTTCTTCATCGTCAGCTGACCTTCTGCGGCATCGATAACGTGTGCGATGTCCTTGGCTTTATGGACCACGAGGATGAGGTAGACGCCTGTGATAAAGATGTCCTCTATGATTCTTCATGAGGCGTAGAGGGTTGCGCACCGACGACCACCATGGAGGTGCACCTTGGCAGGATGAGTGGGAATTTGTCCTTAGTATTCATATCCAACTTGAAGCAGCTGGGACGCCTTACCACACTATGCATTCGTGGTGACTGAAATGAGCCAACGGATATAAAGTGCAATGGAGAGTGGGGCTCACTGGAGACATTGACGTCCGGAATGTATCCTTGCCTCGCGTCACAGGTGAGAATTTCGGTACTGCCCAACAAGCCCTTGGCGCCTCCCCGGATTGAGATGATAGTCGTAGTGAAGCCAATCTAAATAAGGGCCGTGGAAAATGTAGACAGTTCAGTCGTTTTAGGAAGTGAGACTCACCACGCTCTCAGCTGCAACGGGCGAATAATTCAAGCAGGCGATACATTGCGGAAGGTCGATGTTTACCAAAAAATAAGAACAGGGTAAGCAGAACGACTGCAAGGAAAATATCACGGCTCTCAGTAGGCAGCCTCACCCGCAATTTGACAAATGTGACACACCGTAACGGCTCCACCCATAGACAGCGTTGATTCGGATGAGAATCATGAGCTCCCCAGCCATGATGGAGAGCACTTCAGTCAAGCCCAGGTACCAGCGCGAGATATAAGAGCTTGGTCGACCAAGTCAGGAGGCTACTCGTGTTTTGTCGCATATTCTTACTACTGCAAGGAAGTGAGTGGCACAGCGGTAGCACTGAAAGTCTGCGACGCACTGGCAGGTTCGCTTTGCAAGGCTGCGTCGTGTTAGATCCAGGAGTGAGAGAGCATCAAACGAAACTTTACAGCCCAGAAATTCGGATCTGTGGGAAGGGGACCGCCTGTACCAGTCCTCAAGGTGAGATGTTCTGTCCCAACTGGAAGGTGTTAGCATTCCGTAAGAAACTAATTAGTAGCATACCGGCTTCCATGAGGAAAAATCTGAGAAAAGTTCACAAGTGCATTTACAGACCCCAAGCCGAACCGAGACTTACCCCAGTGCAAAAATCGTGTGGTAGCGGCTGAAGATGAATAGGATTTTTGAAATCGACCAAGATGATCTGGCATACAGACTCAGACTTGAATGGAAATATTGCTGCTGGCAGCCTTAGGCACATACCTCCAGACCGATAACAGCTGGTGCATTGGTGTCAATATAACGCACGACACCGCTGGAAGCTAAAACGCACCTCTCGGTCCAAGGTAAGGCACACATCATACACCACCCACATCACCGCTGCGACTTCCCAGTTTCCATCGTCATGAGGACTGAAAGCAATCGAAGGAACGGGACACCTACTCGCAGTTCCCTGCACAAAGTTTGGGTTGCCATCGGGAGAGAGGAGGGACATGAGCACAAGCGGGCGACGGGTATTGTCACAGGCGAGCGGCGAGAGGACAGTCTGACCGATGGATTTAAATACGTGGACAAACAGCCGATGTCACATTTTCAAGGTCCCCGCCTTGGCGACAGGCTGAGCGGGAAACTTCTCATTGGTGGGAAATGCCGAATCATAGGAAAAAAGTCTCGTGCGGGCATTGTGCGGGCACATCGGGCGAACGCATCGAGAAATTATACATACTTAGCATTAAAAATGCACAGATGCGTTCTTCGGGAGGTCTCCCGGTCCGAATGTGGTCCTGTGGCGCGATTTGTAGCCAACTCAGTGCTCTTCACAGCAGCTGCCGTAAGATGACCCTGGTGAATTCCGCAATATTGTCTCCAAGAGTCCAACCCTGGCAGCCCAGACATACTTGGAAGAAATTTTGCTGCGGAGCCGTGGCTCATATTTTTCAAGTGTGTGAGGCATGCAGAGATGAGGAGAGAGGGCTCGAGTACAGTGAATATATACAAGAATCTAGGGATGCCCGACTTCCTTGCAAGCTCTGATGTCTGTCGTCCCTGCAAGTATTGACTTACACTGCTGTGTGGCGCAACAAGGTACCAATCGGGGCCTTATATCAAGGCTGCTGTCCGCCAAGAATGGGTTAAAATAATCCAGATGTGGCAAGAGCAGTTTCCAACTATGGCCATAGCTGATGGCGGTGACGGAAGCTTATGAGTGTCATTGAGAGGCGATGCGTGTCCGGTGATGATGCCCGGCGTGGCAGCATGAGGACACGAGAAATTGTTGTGCTAAATTAAGCCGTTTACGGCCTCAACCTGCGACAGGCGCCCCTGGTGATATGATATATCACCTGCCCGCTGATGGTCGGTAGGTAGGTAGATAGGTAGTATTACACGGCCGGTCCGAATAACGAACACCGGTTCCAGGGATTGTCCCGGTGTACAAAACAAGCGTAATTATATCTTCGCCCCTGGACTCTTCTCCGACACCTAGACTTATCTCGCAGACCCCACAGGTTCCCCCATGCCCCACGGTAGAGTCTAGACACCAGGAGAAAACCGTTTTTTGAGACTGTAAAATCGTGCCTGTCAGGGATTAGTTCTACTCGGGTGTTCCATAAAAAACCTCTAGGACATCATACACATATTTTCCAGCTAAAAGAATTGTCGCGCGCTCGTAAATAATAGCTTTCAAGAACTCGATGCTATTGAGTTCAATCATTCTCTCTCGTAGGTTTGGCAATGTTCGGAAGAGTTTATTAAACATCGGAGTTCGCTTGACACTCCGCTGGGGACTTTCCACGTTTGCCTTGCAGAACCTACAAAGGCACTGGTGTCGCGGTACCGGTTGAAGTGGATGATCTGTGTGCCGCAGTTTCTCCAAGGCAAGTTGATGGGTAGAGAGCATGATTGACGACCAGATATAGCCAAAGCATGTATAATAGTTGCTACATGATCACTCTACAACATGCCATGTAGACTCGTAACACAGTCTGCCTACGAAGAGCAACAAATGTGGCGAGCACGTTGCCGTAGGCAGACTGGTACAACTCGGGCCAAACAAACGAGGCGCGCGAGGAGTTTGAAATTTTCTGATGGCCCTTGCTCTGGCTTCAAATGAGGTCGGATGGTAAAAGCTACAACAGACGATTTGCTCTCAGGAGGTATCACTTGGATTCTGTCTCCTCAATTTTTGTCCAAAGAGCCGGTAGGAATGTTATGGATGGCCAAAGTTAGTTGAGAAATGATGGTGATTTGATGATCCCGTGATCGGCCGCGATCGGCACCACCCAAAATTTCAAACTCCCCGCGCGCGTCAACTGTTTGTCCCGAGTTGTACCAGTCTGCCTACGGCAAAGTGCTTGCCACATTTTTGCCATTCGTAGGCAGGCTGGTAACGAGACTACATGCCATGCACTGGAGCCCCTATGGCACGTAACAACCATGCATTCAGGCTGGTGGCCGACTAAGCCATGGCCCATCAATTGCCGTTTTCGGCATGTCGCCGGAAGGAAACTCGCTGTACCCTCAAATCGTCAGGTAAATTCGAGGAATTTAGCTTGAACCAATCATAAGATGTCCTCGTGAGCATGCTGGGATGGTTACAGCGTGCAGCATTTAGCGTTCAATGTTAAGGTGGCCGACTAACCCCTCGCCGATAGTATCATATCTTTCACTTAATCTACCGCACTGTATTTTTCCTCAAGCACAATTGTACTTGTACCCAAGATTTGCATCTCCGTTCTTTCGAATTTGCGTGTCGCAGTCTAGTCTGGTAAACTCTGTTCGTATCGTTCTGTCCGGATGTCTGGACGACCTCAACTTGGACGGTTCCCCGCGCTATGCCCCGACCCGTGAAACCGTCGCTGCTCACTTCTCTACCGGCATGAGACCCTGACCGAGGCCCGCTCTGGCCGCCGGTCGGGAGAATAAAAAAGACACATTCGAAGCAGAGTCATACCCTCAAATATGTATCATGTTCAATCATTATTTTTGGGACACTCCAGATAACTACCCAGCTGCTCAGAAAATTCAGGGCGTATACGGGTACACAATGAGTTGGTCGAAATCCGCTGCAGGTCCTACAAGGGACTCCATATCAGTTTCCTTTAGTCAAATGGAAAATCCCCGCGGCATACCGGTACTCGTCCCAGTCACCGTGATATTATTCACCGCGCCCTTTTCTAGATACGCCTCGAACGGGATCGACATCGTCACGTTCACCGCAGTGGTGCGCTGCTTCAGGATTACCGGCGCGCCCCCGTTGACGGACACGCTGACGAGCCGCTGGAGGCCGTTGATGACTGCGTAGATATAAGGGTAAGCATCATGGGAAAGGGGAAACTTTGAAGACAAGAAACACACTCTGGTCATCGGGATTCACATAGTACAGCGCAATCCACTGCGCCTTGTTTCGTCCGAAAACGCCAGACACAGTAACGCTGGACGATTGTGTGACTGGAGAAAAGTCAGCAAACCGTGCCAACTCTGAGTAATTCGGAGCACGTACTATTCGTCACCAAAAGCCCCTCCGAGCACCCCGCGCACGCAACCACACTCGCCCCGCCGCTAAGCGTCCCCGCCTGCGCCTCGTACCCCATCCCCTGCGGAAACCCCACCTCCCCTGTGTCCACATCCACCGTCCACACATCGCGCCATACCATCCCCGCGTCACCCGTCTCTTCATCCAGCACCAGCGGCAGCCACATATACCGGCTATCCGACAGCTCGTCCTGATCCCACCGGTCGGCCATGAAGATGAACGTCATGTTCTTGGTCCCCGCGATCTTGAGCTCGAACGTGTTCTGCGACTCGTACGTGAACTTGCCCAGCGGCGTAAGCTGCTTGCGCGCGGACCAGGGCCCTGAGATCGTAGGCGCGGTGAAGTACTGCGCGTCGTTGGGGCGGTAGCCCGTCTTTTGACCTGAGATTAAGTAGAGTGGTGAGTATATAATTATATCGGCTGTGCGCCTCGAACGAAGAGACACACTGAAAAAATGATAATAAAGCCCTTTGCTATGCAGCATCCCCGGCGCCTCCAGATTTGTCCCGGAGAACTGAAAAACGATATGCGACTGGTTCGTGAAATCCGGCGTCAGTATCGTGATGTCGTTGTTCCCTCCGGAGCCATAGAGCGAGTATGCTGAGCCTACGGCGCGCGAGGCATTAGCGTTGGTACATCCATCGGAACAACGCACCGTCATCGTCGAGGAACAAGCCCATGTCCTGGCTCGCCTGCCCAAGCGGATTGTATATCGCCTGCAGCGCATACGGCCCCTGCACCTTGTCCGCGAGCGCCATCGCCTGCAGGTGCAGCCCGTAGCTCGTGTTGTCAGCGTGGATGTACATCTGCATGCCATGCAGAATCAAAACTATTTCCTCGGATTGGAATATCGATTCAAGAAAGCACGCACCACCCACTTGTCAATCTCAGGACTGTACACCACCTTCGGCCGCTCCCCCACCTGGTCGCTCGCGAGCTGTGTCCCCGGCACAGGTTTGAACGCGTGCCCCTCGTTCTTCCAGTTGTATAGGTCGTTCGAGGAGTAGCACTATAATCGCCAGGCACCATCAACACAATTTCTTTGATAAAAAGAGGGTAAGGGGATAGGCGCACTGAAATGCCCGTAAAATGTGTTCCCCCTGGACTATGGTCCTCCCCAAACCAATAAAACTTGCTCCCGTGGCGTACAATTTGGCCCCCGTGCGCCTGGATCAAAACCCCGTCCTCGTCGAGGAGGTCCGCGCCGGGGATGATGTATTTGTATTGCTTCGCTGCGACGAGGGCGAGGAGGGGAAGGAGCGACGCGACAACTTGAAGTCGAAACTTCAAAAAGAAGAGCATTTTGATTTTGAGGCTGAACTCTGGACGTCACCGAATTTCGAACGTCGGGCGGCTCTTTATATGCTGGACAGACAAGAAGGCAGCCAGGAGCACAGGACTGCTGGCGAGTGTCCATGTTGCCCGCTGGGAGAGGGGCAGGAAGCGGTGCTGCGCGGATGACCAGGTCAGAAGTTCGTCACGCGGCGCTGGCGGGCCGCACGCGCCATTCCTGTTGTTGTACCAGGTCCATTGATCGGACATCAATTTCACCCCGACTTTATAACTTAGGGCACTAACGACGGGTTACACCCGTCGCGTGACCCGTTTTAGGTCATAACTCGGTCAAGAATCCTCCATTTGGGTCAATTGCAGGACTACATGGGGGGAAAAGATCACGAATTTTTGCCTGTGTTGATACCCGTCTCAAAAAAACGGGTGACGGGTCGCGTCGAGCCCCAGCAACTGCTCCAATGTTCAAGCACCCATTTGTCCTATCCATTGCGGCGGTGCGCCGTGCGCTACGCCCGCGTACGAATGGCACATTCTGACCCTGGGTTTATCGAGGATCTGCTTCGGACGCAAAGGCGTTCCAAAGAAAGAATGGAAACAAATGGAAATTGCCACAGCAGGGGTGTTCCTACTGGCCCCCACTGCGCTGAAGGGATTCAGCGGCGGTGCGACTGCTCTGTAAAAGCAGATGCAGAAGAAGAAGAAGGAAAGGTTCAACACGCTGGATTATCCGGACGCGGGGAGCCGAACCCCGGTTGACTGCTTCAGAGAGGCGGTCTTCCGGGAATGGAGTGTACTACATCCGCGCATAATGCCTCCTGCTGAACCTGGGTTTATCAAGTTATCTGGTGGGGATGCAAGGGCGTTCATCAAAGAACGAATGAGAGCGTACGGACGTTGCCACAGGAAGGTGTTTCCCACCGGCTGCCACTGCGTTGACGGGATCCAGCGGCGGTGGGCGTGCTCTGTAAAAGAAGAATAAAAATGTCTACGACCGGCCCTATGAGGACGCGAAGAGTCGAACCCCGTTCGACTGCTTTAAAAGAGGCGGTCTTCTAGGAATGGAGTGCACCGTGCACCGTGCACTACGTCCGCCCAGGATACCCTATTCTATCCTCGGGTTATGCCTGCTTTCAAATGGGACTATGTATGTATTTGTAGACTGGTAAGAGGAGTTGATGCGTTTCTCGCCAGTTTTGCCTGCAACGCTTTTTTTAGGTCTTTCTCGCACCGATTTGGTGCCCAGTAAATAAAAAACGTAACCAAAGGTTGGAATGACGCGGACGCGGGGAGCCGACAGCAGCCGCTTGACGACTGGGATCACATTATTGATCGCAGCGGTGCGCCTTGCACCACGTTGCAGCCATAATCACACAGCCACGGAGACCTTGCATCGGCCATCCACTCAAATGATACCATGTAACACTTGGGTTGAACCCCCCCAAAAAAATAGTAAATAACATCCACATTCCCAGGAAAGCTATCTTTTTAGGTAAAGTATGGTCCAGAGGAGTGATACTTGTATCCCATGGTGGAGAAAACATTCCAAATCCCCAGATGGATTCAAACTCCGACGTGGATGTATGGCACCCATACGAATGGATTTCTTCCTTTGTATTCCTCTCTAAGCTTCTTGACCGCCAAGTGCAATGCTTCTGCCGCCCGAGTTGGATCCGGCGGAGATGTCTGGAACAGATGTTCATACACATTTCCGGCAATCTGAGTGGCTTCGATGTCCGCAATGGACCACATTGTTGCAATACATATCCGGCTAACAACATGCCAGCTGCAAGGTGGACCGATTCTTCTTGAAGGGCCTTGTCTCCGGTCGCAGTTTGACATGCGGAGAGGAATGCGAGATCGGCGTGGGGGAGAGACAGCTGAATTATATCGGACAGTGTCAACCTTGAGCTTCCAGCAAGCAGCAGGGCACTGTTTGTAGGGTTTGCGAGATCTTGCACCCCATGACACGCAAAGTGGACCCAGCTGGACTCCGCCATGCTTCTCTGCACACTCTCAACAGTGGCCATATCATGGTCCAAATGCAGAACATGCATCTTGCCTTGGGCATGGATTTGGATGATCTTGTGTTCTTCTGTAACTCCAGGCAGGGTAGTTTGGCCCATGGCAGCTGGCTGAGAGACAATAAGTAGTTGGAGTCTTCCAGGTGACTCGTATTTAGCTCGGAAACTTTGTATCAAAGCCGTCAAGGAAGGTGCATAGGAAGAGATGACGAAGTCCGATATTTTCGATCCGAATGATTCATCTTCTCCATAGAGACCAGCAGCGTGGATGGGAAGAAGTGTCAGAGGACCAGTCGGACACCACCAAACACGTTGCAAAAACTCCGTCGCCGGTTTCTGTGACGAAAGTTAGAGAGTGAATTGTTGACAATGGCATTTGCTCACTGTGATGGCGAGTGACCTGAGAATTGGCTCAGCAACTCCTGACCAAAGCTTGGACAGAATTCGTGAGAACTCAACATCTGCAGGAGGTACTTCTTCCCGTTTACCATCCAATCTGGAACGAGTCCCTCCCGCAACATGACTCAGAGAAGTACCCATTTCTTCAGCATCTTCGAATGTTAATTCAAGGGGAATACGTATGATGTCGGTTCCCAGCCCCGGCAGAAGGATCAGAGCGTCGCAACTAATTTCACTAGCGTTGATTACCACAACAGGCCCACCGGTGGCGGCGAGTGAAAGCTCAGTGATTTTCCTTGGCAATAAAAAACTTCCGAACCCGGTCGGTGCTCGGATCTGTGCCAGGAGTTTGTCCCGCTCATGGGCATATTCATGGTACTGGCTTCCGACAGACAAACTGGATTGCCGGGATTCGATCGGTCCGGTGACCACCTCTGCATAGCCGTCACGTATACCGGACCCTTCCAATTGAGTGGACAGAAAGATGAGACGATCTGCTAGATCAGGGTGCTCATGCTTCAGAGCATCGAGGGGTGTACGGAGATCGAGAAACTGACTCCAGATGACCGATCGCCCTTGTTCTAGCCACTCCACCGCTGTCGCATACTCGCCTGAAATAATGGCCGCCGCGGCCGCATCTCTAACCACCTTCTCCGCCTTCCGTAAGTGGTGATGACGATCAGGGATAGATAATCCGAGCCAAGCTAGTTCGGGCAAGAGATCGAGGGCCACACTGTAAGCACGAAGCTTGAGCATGTTTACCCCACATTAAAGAAGCGTCAAATCGTATGGATGCAGGACCCGTAGAGGAACATGCGGCAGATGAATAGTGAATAATCATCATTTCCAAGTCATGAGGATGTCTGAGCCGCTCAAATCGGCGCGAAAGAGAGCCCGCGAGACTGTTCAACCTCGAAGGTTTATCAGGGTGACCATCTGGAGTAAGTTCGCTAGACTCTTGGAGCAGAACAACAGCACGGTTAATGTCCTCGATGTCGCCAAGACGCTCAAACCGACAGAGAAGCAAGTTCCGAGGTTGCACCGTCGCGAAGGCCTGCTAGGGTGGTAGTCAGGAGTAAGCTCGACTGACTCTCCGAGCATCAAAACTGATTTGTTAATGTCTCCAATATCCCCAAGTAGCTCAAACTGACAGCGCAGGGAATTGGCGAGATTGCTCATTATCAGTGCATGAAGCTCGAGTGAGCCGTAGAGCATCTTCAAAGATCATCACACATCTCTTGATCGCTCCTAATTCTCGTAACCGCTCAAAGCGACGGAAAAGTGAGTGACTGGGGTTGTTTAATATGGAGGGTTTGTTAAGATGGGAATCTGGAGTGAGGTTGACAGATTGCTCCAAGGCTATGATAGCCTTGTTGATGTCTCCGAGGTCACCAAGCTGCTCAAAGCGACACAGCAAGGAATTGCCCAGATGACTCAACCTCAAGGGCCTATCGGGGTGATCATCTGGAGTCAATCGGACCGAGTGACCTAGAATGGATACAGACTTGTTGATATCGCCAATGTCGCCAAGCCGTTCGAACCGACAGAGGTAGGATTTTCCAAGATTACTCAACCTGAGGGACTTTTCTGGATGGCCCTCGGGAGTTCCTTGGACAGAATCTTCAAGTATTGTCACGGCCTTCTCTATGTCCCGGAGCTCACCAAATCTCTCAAAGCGAGAGAGATACGATTGGCCAAGACTATTCAGCCTCGATTGGCGTTGGGAATGAGGGTTTGGGGAACCTGTTCAAGCATAACCAGGGCCTGATCAATGTCTTCGAGATCATCCCTCTGCTCAAACCGACAGAGCAGAGAATTTGCAAGATTGCCCAGCCTCAAAGGCAGTTTCGGGTTCTCTGGTGGGGTCAGGGTAACTGCTAGTCTCTCTTGACAGACGCTTTATCGTTCGATAAAGTCTGCAAGTTACCGCGCTTGATACCCGGTAGCCCAAGAGGGTCCAAAAATAAGAAATTCTAAATGTAGTCCCAATTTGATCCAGTTTTCGACGAGGATTCCGAAAACAAATGTCCCAAGGCGAACGGTGCAGTGGGTGTTGAGGTAGAGGCCAAAAGATTATTGCCGTATTTGGAGGGGGGGTTAAGCGACAGCCAATCAAACGACAGGAGTCCTCACGTGAACTGATCGCTTGGAAGCTGCCGAAATGTTGCCGAAACAACAACTTCATGGAAACATTTATTACTGGGTTTGACACTCATAGGGATGACCTAGACTCTTAAGGGCATGTGTGCTCAGGGTCTGTACTCCGGGGCATTGTTTTGCTGAGGCAAAAGCTACGCGAAGCTCACGTGCAGCTGACAAATTGCTTACAAATCCTTACGTAGGAGGGGGGGAGTAGGCCCGACCCCCTGAAAAAAAAAATCCGACCCACTGTACATATTTCGGGTATTCACACCCTCCTGCGGTAGCCTATCTTATTATGTAACCATCATGAAAGCATGCGTAAACACCCCACTGCCGAGACGCGTCGAGACGCGTTTGCATTCCTTTCTCAAAGCTAATTGAGTTGAATAGCCTCTGAAACATCACATGGCTACTATGTGAGCCCATGGGACATTCTATTTGGTGCTCGCTACATGTAACAGATGTTTTTGGCCAAATTGAGAAACAAAGCCGGCAGAGATATTCATTTAGAGTCTCCACCGCATTGGTATGGCCTAGTAATGAACGAGTAGTTATTTAAATTGCTACACTCAATTATTGTGCCTTCACATTTTATCCCAGTTCCCAGTGACCTCGACGACGCGTATAAGTCGCGTCGATGGACAGGGCACGTGAGCAGCTAATGAGTCCCAAAACGGATGCTTATATAATAAGGTAGGCTACCGGTTATCAGGCGCGGTAACTAAAGGACTAGGTAACTGCCTCTCGGAACACAGACACAGCCATCTCGATGTCCCGTAGATCATACGGCAAAGTGCTTGCCACACTTTTTTGTCATTCGTAGGCAGACTGGTAATGAGTCTACGATCACGTGTACTTTAGACGCGCCGATTTACGTCAAACCTGCGCATACACCGCGTACGAAAAGTGCACAGCGCATAAGCAATGGTGTTAATACCTCGACGGCATAATTAATGGTCCGTATCAGACCTTTCCTCAGAGTGCCAACAACAGGCGCCCATGATTGACATCTGTGGGTGCGCCACTGATGACAGGCGCCTACTCGGAATAAATCCAGAACGCTCCATTAATTAACGGGAAGTATCGTGGAGTATATCGGCCCAGGTTTCCACTAAACTTCTCCAACAGGACAATGATTGTCATCCTGACTAGGCAGGCGTGTAGTGCCCCTACCGCCGACGTCTTCCAGAATCTCGGACCACAGCTTCCGCGCCGAGTTTAGCGGGACGTCCACTTCGCTCAAACACGAGGCGAGTGTGGCTATCTGTGTGGGCGCGCTCACACTCCTTCTTGCCTTTGACCACCATGCAACACCACCCGCACTCCGGCGCAGCCCCGCACAGAGCACAGCGGAGTCCGCTCCGCCCGGCGATAAAACCCTACACACCCGCACACCCGTCGAGCTACACACCCACGCAGTTCAAGAGCTATACTCTCGCGCACTCGACGAGCTCCGTCTGGGGCGGCTCCACGGCAGCAGCGGCGGAGTCCGACAGCGACCGTGATGATACCAACGCCGGAAGGGCGTACCCCACGAGCAGGTTCGGGTCGTCGCATTTGCGCGCGCCGGGCCACGCACCTGCGCAACAGCGCCGTGTCGCGCATTGGGTGCACGATACGCATCCTGAATTTAAGCCGCCATTCGCTGCGACGCGGAGCAAATCGCAGCACCACCATCATCAAAATGCCAGGAGGGAGGAGAGGAGGGAACCGCCACCAGTGTGGGTTCCCCGACCTCAGCAAGCCTTGCGGCACGTGGTGTCGCAGCCGCTGCTGGGAAGGCCGCAAATGGCATGGGTGCCCGCTCCGCCTCCAGCCAGGGGGGATTTTGGGATGGGAGGGAATGCGCGGTTTGTGCTCCCGCCGAGGACCGTCCCAGTCATGCATGCGGTGCGTAGGACTTCATTCTGGGTGTATGAATCCAAAGGACTGATGTGCGGACGAATGGATGTAGCCCCGCAAGCACAAGCCGGCGAAAAGTGAGGACAGAAAAGCGCATGGAGAAGGAAAGCGGAGGCATTGATCACGGTGATTATGCGCAGGACTCGGAGGGGAAATAAACGATATTGATTGGAGTTTGCGGGGGATATTTATGACTAAACTTGCTTGCTAGTGGTATACGTTGACATCTAATGGAGGCTAGTGTTGAAACCAAGTACAAGGACGGAAATACATATCACAGTTCGTGGTTTCTGCGTCCCCTTGAGGTGCAGAGGGATGAGCAAAAATGGGAGGGATACTGCGTGCGATTTATGGGGGAAGCTATCATTTTGAGAAGTGGTGTGCCGTCACTACGTCTACTTTCCTTCTCCATGCCTCCGTTGAATATATCCAACTTTTTGGCTATATTCCAAAGAGGCGAGGAGGGATCATCCGCACACCCGGACCTTGATTTGAAGTTAATGATATATGCATGAACTAGCCCCACGCGGGGAGTCAAATCCCGTCCAACTGCCGTATGCTAAGTTGACGCAGCGGTGCGCCGTGCGCCACGTCCGCTTCCCGCCTCCATTCAGACGTCGAACATGTCCAGCAGATTTGGAGTTGCTCTATGGGAATCAAAAAGTCTAGGTCACTTAGATGATGCGGACGCCGGGAGTCGAACCCGTTAAACTATGTGCACTTGCTGGTTACTCTCCAATTTCGAGCAGCAGCGCACTGTGCACCACGTCCGCTTTTCCTATCCACTCTTATATTGGATATATCCAGCCTTTTTGGTCGTGTTCTAATCAACAACGACGGTGAAGCGCACACCCGAACCTCGAAGTCAGCAAAAGAGGCAAGCCACTGGGCGATCTAGGCAAACGTGGGGAGTCGTACCCCGCTCAACTGCGCGTACTCCTTAGCAACTGTCCAATTTCGAGCAGTGGTGCTCCGTGCACCACGTCCGATTCCTCTCTGAACACATACCCGCAGTATATTCAAGCCGTTCGGGGACTACTCTGGGCACAAAAAAAAAGTTGTGGAAGCGACGTTGACAATGCGGACGCGGGGAGTCGAACCCCGTTCAACTGCGTGCACTCCCACTGGCTACTCTCAAATTTTGAGCAGTAGTGCGCCGTGCAGTACGTCCGCTGCTCCTCTCCATCCCTCCGTTGAATATATGCAGCTTTTTTTTAGCCGTGTTCTAATGAAGAAGACGGCCGAAGGAAGGATTATTGAAGCCAATTAGTAAAAGCCATGTCTGTTCACATGCTAGGCGGACGTGGGGAGTCGAACCCGTTCAACTACGTGCAACAGGAGTCAAAGGGCAAATTCGACGCCGCAGTGTGCCGTGCATCACGCCCGCTTACTCTCTCAACGCATACCCGGGGGATATTCAGGGTGTCGGGGACTGATCGGTGCAAAGAAAAAACAGACATCGATATCCTGGGCCCATGCGGACGCGAGGAGTCGAACCCCGTCTGTGCTGCAATGACGTTTGCTTTCCGCTTTATTTATGGCAGCAGTGCGCCGTGTACTGCGTCTGCGTACAATTGCACGTTGCGAACCTAGGTTTATGGGCTAGTAGGATTCCGAGTTGCATGGTTTAATTCGCTTGAACTGTTACGGAAATAAGAGGAGCGTTAAAGAGGAATAAATCTGGGTGATTTTGGACGAAATGAGCGATCTCTTTTCCCGAAATGAGCGGTGGGTGAAGCGAAATAGCTAAGCTATAGCTCACTCGTCTCGCTGCATGCGGCATTCCTCCTCCGCGCCCTCCTTCTCGGATCCTGCGGACTATCGAATGACCCCACAAGGTAAAGAGAGCACAATGCCCACAACGAGAACGAGCGCCGAGCCGAGCCCGCGGCTGAGGAACGCCAGCGCGGAGCCGGCGTTGGCGGGGAGTGGCGCGTCCGGCACGTAGACCCCGCGCTCGACGAGGGGCCAACCGAGAAAGCCGGTATGGCCCTTGTAAATGTGAAGCAGGCGCACGCGGCCTTCGTGAGCGCCTCGCGCGTGGGTCCGCGCGTGGGCGCACGATGCTTAGGAGCACGACGCCGGCGAGGCACGCCAGAGTCGTTGCTTCGTGCATGACCTTATTGCCCGTCCAAATGAAGGCGGCGGCGATGGCGGTGCCCCGCGCGCTCGTTCGGGGTGAAATTTCTAGGACGCCGGGGACGATGACGAAGAGCCTGATGGGGAAGACCACGCCAATGAAGTAGATGCAGACAACCCGATCCCCACATACCTGTCGGCTTCCTGACTTGGTTTCAAACCACACGAGTGTGTCCGGTCGGGCCCATCCGTTCGCTCAGACTTCAAACTCGCGCCCGAACTCTCAGTTTGGCTGTTCTTGATATCGCGGTTCTCCGGGATTCCTGTCGGTCGACTGTTGGCTGCACAGCGCACAACTGAGCTGATTGTGGAAGAGTTAGTTCATCGATACAGTTGGACGAGGTTCGACTCCGAGTCCCCGCGTCCCGATGATTTTCAGGCGATAAAATTCTCAATCAGAGCAGTCCTCGAACCCCTCGATATATTTGATGCACGAATAGAAAGAGGCAGAGCGCGCGCGGTGCACGGCGCACCACTGCGTCCATTGACTCGTGGTGTTCGCAGATGAGCAGGGCTCGACTCCCCGCGTCCGCATGAACCAGGGCTAGGAACTATTTTTTACTCGGAGCAGTCCCCAAACAACCGGATATATATTTTTACAGGTAGGAAGCGGACGTAGTGCACGGCACACCATTGCGTCGATTGCCGTCTCGCGAATGAATGCATGCAGTTGAACGGGATTCAACTCCCCGCGTCCGCATTGTCTGAACTCTGCAACTTTTTATATCAGAGCTCCAAAACCCTTGGCATGTTCAACACCTGAATAAATAGGGTAAGCGGACCTGGTGCATGGCACGCCACTGAATCCACTTGTCAGTTATCTCTCAACATGCAGTTGAACGGGGTTCGACTCCCCGCGTCCGCATGATCCATGCTTCGAGCTGTTTGTATCACAGCGGTCCTCAAACCCCGGATATATTCGACAGAAGAACAGCTAGGGAATGCGGACCTGATGCCCGGAATTTTCAATGGCACGATTACCCGCGGCCGGCTCGAAAGGTGCGTCTCGCGCTGTTAGCAGTTTAGGTGAAATGTTGCAGCTGGCTGCCGAAAATAAGAAAAGTGTTGTACGAAAATTGTGGCGGGTCTCATGGCTGTACGAGGAAAGACCATGCTCCACAGGAGTTTCTGCCTACGTTCAGCCTCACTGGAAGGGAAGTGCGACAGTGAGTTGACTCTCGAGGGGAGAGAAAATTAGACAAGATTTATGGACACTACGCAATACTATCTCAATCTCAATTCTATTGCGAGCCAATATATTATCTGAAACCCACTGGTGACGAGAATGGGAAACCGCGAAGATTAGCGCGCGCACTCAAAGTTGATAACTATCAGTGACTCGGATTTGTCTTGACAGCCACGCTCTCGCAAGCAACAGCACAGCTTCCGTTTCTCTTTCCGGTTCTTCACCACTTGCACCTCGAAAGCTCGTGTTCCGCTTTCTCTGGCTCTTGGGGAGATTCTATAACATACCACTTGCGGTGAGTACGCTCTACCTCTGATAACGCTATGCACCAACTGAGGGACTTTATCGCCCTCATTAGCGCCCATTAGCGCCCATTTATCTGTGCAAATCTGCGACGTGGAATCTCACCAGTGGCGAGCTTCGAGGTCAGTATTGGAGAATTCTGAGGGCCTTGCAAATCGCTGGACATCGCCCTTTCCTCTCGGTGCCAATAGCACAAGTTGACCCGTATCGAGCGTTCTGGTCTCCGCTGCCGACGGCGCCTCCCTGATTCACTTCAGACAATACGCAGGCCATTTAACGCATAGCAGGTCGAAAACATCCACATACGAGGCTTTTTAAACTGACAGTGGACTGCTAGCGTTAAAGAACCATGGCCGCACCCTTCTTCTACATAGTGCCAAAGGCATCTCCGTCTCTGCCTCACAATCCGTACCATGCAACTTCCCAAGGCGGGCCATCGCCTTTCCTGCCGCCCTCCGCAATCCTCTATTCTTCGTCCCCGTACCTCGGAGCCACAGGCTCTGGCTCCATCCCTGGGACCCCCGAGAATTTTAACGCAAACAGCGTGCTCTGGCCTGAAAATTGGCCCCAGTACGACGAATCAGCTTACACTGCGTCTTTGGCACCGCTCTCTAATCGCCCACGCACGACTTCGTGGCATGGCCCGGCGCCTCGCCCGGCGTCGCCATTCCTACAGCCCGCGGCACCACTCGCCTTTGTCCATAGCCAATATGCGTACATCAAGCCGGGAAAAAGACGGTCGGCGTCGTGGGGAAACGCTAGCGCGCCGCCCCCGCCGTCGTGGTTGAACGCCGGGAACCCTACGTGAACAGCGCGCCGCAGACGCCGTTGCAGATCCATCCAGTGGCTCAACGGCGATGCGCCGTCGCCTGTGTTCCACTTTCGATCTCGCGCCCTGCCCAGTTCGCAGCCGCTGCGCATGGTGAATACGCAGCCGCCCCAGGGCGCCGTGCTGGGCGCCGCGGAGTTCAACGAACCCGCGTTCCATCCCGCCGCTCACTGCACTGCGCATTTTCCACCCGCGCATCCCGTCCTGGCCCATCGACTTCGCCCTGCGGGAGGAGCTCGCCGGGGCGGTGCCACCGCCGATCTCGCTGGCGGATGTGCTCGTCGCGCTGCACCGCGAGCTTCACAATCGCATCTCGCAGGCGGACTGGGCTACGCTCAGGGCGGAGGACGAGCAGGCCGTGACGAAGGCGTTTCTGCGGCGCTGTCGCGCGGAGGCCGTGCGCAGCGGCGTGCCGCCAGCGCATATCCGTGATCAGGAGGTCACGGAGCGCAATGAGGGCGTGAAGTGTGTCGACTTTTTACTTGGGAAAACAGTGTTCAAGGGCCTCGTTCGCCTGCCAGGAGATCCGGAAGGATGCGTGTGCATGGTAACCGCTTGACCGACTACTTACCCCTCTCTCATTCCAACCTCTAACGATTGGACGACTCCCCGCGTCCCATGGGCCGGCATTGGATGTTTTTCTTTTTCTTTTTTCCATTACGAAGTTCTCACAACCCGGGAGATATTGAGCGCTTGAATGTAGGGATGAATCGGACGTGGTGTGCGATGTAGCAATGGATAAATTAGGATGGCGTTCACTGTGTGGACTGTAAGCAGTCGAACGGGGTTCGACTTCCCGCGTCCGCAGCTTCCGGCTTTGAACTCCTTTTTTAAATCAGAACAGTCTCTAACCCACCGGATATCTTCGGCCGATGAATGCAAGCAGGAAGCGAATGGTGCACGGCGCACATTTGCATCCATTCACCATGTCATTTTCAGATGCGTGCAGTTGAACGGGGTTCAGCTCCCCGCGTCCGCATGCTCGGTTCTGAGTTCCATTTCCTTGTCTTCCCCCGCAGAATGGATAACCAAATCATGGGGGCATATTTGGAGCGTTCCTGGAGAGGAGAAGCGGACGTAGTGTACGGCGCACAACTGCACTGGCTACGTACTCATTGATCGACGATTCAAGCAGTTGAACGGGGTTCGACTCCCCGCGTCCGCATGGACGGTGTCGTACCTTTTTTCTCTCTTTTCATCAGAGTAGCTACCTCAACTTCGAGGAATATTCAACGCAAGAATAGAGGAGGAAAGTGAATTAAAACTGTCCGACGAATTGCACGCAGTTGAACGGGTTCAGCTCCCCGCGGCCGCGTCCGCATGGTGTCACAGTATTTTGATAACAAAGTCCTTAAACTCCTAGATATATTCGACACCTGAATGCAAGCAGGAAGCGGGCGTGGTGCACGGCGCATCACTGCTTCAATTGATAGGGCCCAGCCATCTGGATGCAGTTGAACGGGGTTTCGTCTCCCCGCGTCCGCATGGGACTTGTAGGGTTTTCTTTTTTCTTCTTCGTTAGAATAGCTTATCCTTACTTGAGAGCATATTCGGCGCCTGAATGTCGGAAGAAGCGAGCAGACCACTGCATCGAGTTGCAAATTGGTACATCGTTGAACAGGTTTGACTCGTTTTCGCGTAATTCTGAGATGAGGAGAGGACGATCACGCAAGCTAGATGCAAACTTGGGGAGAAAAAAACGAAAGGCTCTCCTGTGGCAGCCGTTGCTCGAGCACATGCGGCACGGCAGCTCACGATTTCCGCGTCTCCCTGATGATAGCGCGCCGTCCGTCCCGTGCCGGCTCTCCGTCGAATGCAAGCTGAACCGGCCGAGCAAGGTCCGCCCCGACCGCCGCCGTATTGACCACCGCAGTCGCATGCCGACAGCACCGGCCGTTCGCCAAGCACGAAAGCAGCAAGGCCACAACGATGAGGACCTTGAGCCCGCGTAGGAGGAACAGCAGTGCTGAGCCGACATTGTCCGCTAACCCTAACTCTTCCTTCATCCAATCCCGCCCTCCACCAACCCTTCCTGCGTTCAAACTCAGATCAAATGAACTCGAGGTCCACAGTGATCAGCGATCCCACGTACCTCATTAGATATGACTCCCGCGCGGTGTGCGTTCAAACGCCCGTGACGCCCTCCAGCCAGTCTGCGCACGCAGAAAATTGAAACGCAGATCAAGTCAGCAAGCACCGAAATCTAATCAACGCACGAACGCCTGCAAAAACAGAAGCAGCGCGGGAACTCGAAGAGGCGCGCGGAAAGACGCCAATTGCGCACCACTCCTCGCTCAGCGCACGAAACCCACGCCGCCCGGCAATGCGCGCAACGCACAAGGGACGTACAGCCCAAGCGCCACACCAGGAAACTCCGCTCCCAAAGGTGCATGAACCTCCGCTCGCTCGTTGCGGCCCTGCGTGCCGACTTGGTAACCCGAACGAACGAACGAACGAACGAAATCCAGCCCCACGGAAGAACCGCAAAACTCGAAGAAAGGAACCAAACGAAGAGAAGGAAGAAAAGGAAGAGAAAACGCACCCCTCGTAATCTCAAACACAGCAAACGTGCTCGCCGCCGCCGGGATACTGTCCACCCCCCCTCCCAATTAGCCGGCCATTCCACACGCGCGCGCGCAGAAGGAGTAGGGGGGTGCTTACCTCCGGAGTACATCCATAAATGAGCATATCTTTCAACATCGCTCGCGGCCGGTAAGTCAGGACGACAGCACCGCAGCGCGCTTTGCCCGCCCGAGCGCGGCGGGCAGCAAGCATCGCCTTGGCTTCGGAGGCAGGATAGCATTCGGCGCACCCCTCGCTCAGTCGCTCAGTATTTGTCGCGAAAGCATGCAGCCTGCGCTGATCAAACCGAGGAGAGACGAAGACGCACCCCGCCCGTCGACCTGCTCGCGAGCAGCGCCCACACCGACAGTGTCTGCCCTCCTCGCCCGTCGGTGGGGCGAACTTGCGCTTGGAGACCTCGTACGCGGTGTAGAACCCCGCGTACGCCGGAAATTCGTGGATGACTGTTACTTAGATGCGGGGGGACGTCAGCCCAGTCATCGTAAGTGGGCGCCGAAAAAATGGGGAGTCAAGGAAAGGAACATCGCGGCAAGCCAGAAGGCCGCAGAAAAGAAAAATGGAAAGAGGAAATAGGAACGTAAACCGCAGGAAAGGAAAGCAAAGTGAACCTCGGGAAAGGAAAGTAAACCTCAGGAAGGCGAACGCACCCAATACCCGCGCATCACATCCCACCGGAGCCCCTACGTACCCCACATCTCGCGCGTGACGGCGCGCAGGCGCTGGTCGCCCGCCGTGCCGTACTGCCCCTACATGCGGATCTTGAACATCTCGACGGGGCTCGCCAACACCGCATTCGCCGCGCCCGCCAGCGCCGTCTGCGGGAGCGACAGCGTCGGGAAGGGCGAGACGGCGCGGCGTGCGGCGGCGTAGGAGGCGAAGAAGAGGGAGTTGACGCCGGCGATGCCGAGGAACGGGGAGGCCATGGCTGTGAGATGCGTGCGGGTAGGTCGTAAGTGAAGTCAATAGATTGGTGGACTATTGGAGACACCCTTATACAACGCAAAGAAACCCTCCTTGCGTACGGTCTGCACGATGATGACCATCGGTCCTTTCTATCCTTCTCCACCAACCACCACACCACGCACGCGATGAGAAGTACACGCACAAACATGTCCTTCGGCGCGATCTGTGCGCGCGTCTTGACGGTATCGAGGGGCTGGCCGAAGAGGACCTGCGCCGCGTCGCCGACGCTGCCCGCGAGTAACTCGTTCACAGTCGCGAGGGCACCCGCGGCCAATCCCACCGAGTTAAGAGCGGAATCGAGCGAGGGGGTGCCGCTCTGTGAATAACGGAACCGATGTCGGTTTTGGAAAATCTACCCAGCTCGGCCCGGGCGGACCAACCAACCACGGAATATCCCCATAAGGGGATTTATCACGTGCACAAATCTCTCCTCGCGCGGGCGCGTCACCCCGCCGGCGCAAGTACGGCGTCGCGCGCGCCACCTCCACCCGTCCCTCTCAGGCACACCCCGCGACGCACCTGGCTCCTCGTTCATCGCGCCATACTGTACTATTACGACCAAATGTTCAGGTAACGGGTGGCGGAGGGTCGTAGGTGACGGTGACGTTGAGGTTTCGAGGCCTAAATAGGCCGAAAAATGTCAAAATTTCTTGCCCGGCAGATGCCGGGCATCCAGATATGGTAATTGACGATGACTGCCGAGAAATGAACACTTGAGAAAGTGAACACCTTAGGTGATGGGTGACATAGTGTGAACGTTCGGTCTTAATAATACAGTATCGAGACAACCAGCGCGCCCTCCGTACCACGGGCGCCGGCGAATGATCCCCATCCCCACCCGCCCTCCCCGCCACACCCGGCCTCTCACTTCTCGCACTCCACTCCTGCTCGTGCACCGCGGATACTCGGCTTTGCGCCGCCCCGCGTCGACGTACGGCGGGCGCACCCCGCCGAACGTACATCATCCGTACCTGGCCCGCCCGCCGAAAGAAATGGAAGGGTGGAAGGACCAAATCTTGGACTTGAAAATTGTCTGGCCGGATACACCCTTCAAGTCAGATTGATGGGTCTTACGCAACCGGAGAGCGCCGCATGGCCGTCTGCAGACCCCAAATTAATTGGAACGCCGCAGGTGTCCAGCAGTTCTTCTCTCCGCGGTCTTCGCTTCGCTTCTTGCTTCAATTTCCTATCTTCTCCTCACGAAGTATATGCAAACATGAACCAGCTGCGTGGCGCTGTCGAAGAACCGAGTTCGGGGCTGGTAGACAGACAAATGGGTCGGAAGTCCGGGAAATGGGGTTCAAGGGTGTAGCAGAAAGTTGTCGAACGGTCCCAGAAATGTCGTAGAAGCGTAGAATGAAAATAGAGTGTTGATAGGGGAATTTGCCGTGTGGGCGTGGAGTGCGGGTGCGGCGCGTAAAGGCTCGGAGAGGGTGATTTCGTAGGGCTCAGGTGGAGAGTGTTCACTGGCGCCGTAGCCACGGTGGACTACTCAGTTCACTGGGCGCGTTCGATGGTCGTAGTTCGGGTGTAAGGAGGTTATATTTAGCCATATTTACCTACGAAACAAATATCGGGCCCGATGGCCGATGTACCGAAGGCTAACGACAAAAATAGGGATAGGGGAGATGGCGACGAGCGGTCCATCCCCCCCTTCCACAGCGCCCGAGCTATTCTTGCTTCGGTGGGAATCGGTACCATATAACCCGCCACATAAACTCAGCGGGAAGTTCCTCCACTGTCTTCGCTTCGCTTCTTGCTCCAAGTTCCTATCTTCCCCTCACGAAGTATATGTAAACATGAACCAGCTGCGTGGCGCCCGAGCTATTCTTGCTTCGGTGGGAATCGGTACCATATAACCCGCCGCATAAACTCAGCGGGAAGTTCCTATTCTCCGACATCGTGTAGCTTGACTCTTGGCTTCTGGCGGCGTGATGAAATTTCGGTCAAGCCCAACTGTGTCAATTTCCCGTGCACATCTAGCCTGGCTGGCCTACATCTTGTCGCGGCCATAGCTTCCTCCTGCTAGCTCCGTTTCCGATGTCTCCGATTCTCCGTCATTGGAACTATATCAGCCACAAACGAAAATTCCGAGTGCACATGATCATGGAACCTGTCGTAACAGGCGCCCGTCCCCACACGGTCCCCGTACGTAGGCGCTCGCTCCCATGATCACACTGGGGGCATACGACGCATCTCGAAATTACATGCGCTTGGCGCATGTGTTCGGCCTGCGTCATTCCGGGGCCAAAAGGCCTTTTTTTCGGTGCATGCTGAACCCATGCGGAACACATGCGTCGGTAAATGCCCCCAGTGTCATGATAAATAGACCCTCCTCCATCGCCCGGGATCAACGGATTTGCCCTCGATTTCTCGATGTCCGCAAACATTCCTGTAATGATCTTCAAATCAATATCTTGTGTGGAGGATTCTGACAGCGACGCAGGACGATAGCACCAAGGCCGGAAAGGAGGCAATCGAGCGCTCTCAGGCTGTGGAGATCACACAAGCTTCGACTGATTTGTGGTCTCTATACCTCGAGGAGGCCAATCGGAGAGCAAAGGCGAAGGCTAAGTTGTGGAACGGGAGTCTCGCCGCTTTCCTGCTTTTCGTGAGCGTCGACTTGGTCTCAACAAAAATAACACTAATCATCACGATGGGAATCTGTAGGCAGGTCTTTTTGCCGGGGTGGTTTCGTCGTTCGTTATCGATAGTCGAGCGGGACTGCAGCCCAATGCTTCTGCGAACTTGCCGTCAAATAGCTCGAATACCAACAGCGTGGGTACAAAGGTGCCCGTATCCACCTTAGCGATCAACCTCCTCTGGTTCACCAGCCTCACGTTCACATTAATCAGCGCCCTTGCAGCGGTGTTGGCTCAGACATGGATTGTGAAGTTTAACTTGGTTCCGACCAAGGGCTTCAAAGGTGCCAAGGAGCGCTGGATCCACGAAGACAAGGCCGAACATTGGCATCTCCATACCGCGATAACGTGGATCACCGTTCTGATTCAACTGTCACTCTTCTTGTTCCTCGCCGGATTTGCGGTACAGGCAGTGGCCGATCACAAAATTCTCGGATGGACTATCCTGTCTTTCGTTGGTGCGACCCTTGTTCTCTATATCGGCATCACTGTACTGCCGTGGTTCTATCCGACAACTCCCTTCCAGACGCCATTCTCCGAATTGAGCGCCCGATACCAGAACTTCTTCTTCTCAGATGCCTCGAATTTGGATCCGGCGACAAAAGCCAAAAATCGCATGAGGGATATCTGGAAGTTCATTAAATCCATCTGGACGAATCTGGGAAAAATACCTGACGACGCCGAGGCTCGCTTAGGCATCTGTTGGTCAATACTGAAGAATTCCTCCAAAAATGACAGCATCCACGCAGCGGTGCTCGACCTCACAAATAAAAGGATCACCCCAGAGCAGTCCCAGCAGCTCATCGAATATGGGCTCCCCGGTGAGCTGTTGTACCGGCTGGCTCATCTCCCCGCTGGACAGGACAAGGCTGCTGTCGAACGCATGAAAAACTACCTCCATGTAATCATGTGGATGGTGGATGAATGCGATGTGGCCATTGCTCAAGGATTTTCACCCCTCCTGGATTGCGAAGATGCCTTGTTACTCACGCTTGATGCATTGCCCCCCGAATGTCGGGCATTGGCTTTTGCCATCCGGGTCCATCTGCTCGTCAACATGTGCGCCCAGGGCAAAATCCATGGTACAGACTGGACAGCCATGATCGATAGCCTGGAGCCGGATTTCGCACTTGACGTCTTTCGTGCCGCGATTCGCGGCCTTGGAATTGACGCCAAGCCAGAAGTATCACATCTTCGTCAAGACTGTGCACGTATGTTGGCAGCCTACATTGGATCGGCCCGTTTCTCGAACGAACGGTTGGTCGCCTCCCGAATCACTGGAGACCCCTTGCGTATTCCTCGAACACAACAAGAGCCGGTTGAACAAATTACGACGTTTTTTTCACAACTCGGTGAGTGCTCTATCGCGTCTCGTCTCAGTACATTCGGTCTCAGGGCATAAACACTCAGAGGAAGCCTGGAAGAGGTCGATGTGCACCAGAGCCATTCGATTGATGGAGGAAGTTCGTATCGATCGACAAATTATGGGTTTCCAAGTGCTATCATCTGTCGCGCAGAATGGTTAGTCCTCTGGTCTATCATTTACCGTACAATTCACTTAATAGTCAACCCTAGAAACCTTCCGGGAGGCCGTGAATGATGTATTGCCTGAGCTGGGAAGCACGCTGAAGAAAGTAGACTGGAAAACTTCTGTGGATTGTCTGGGGAGGCTCTCAGAAATGTATAAACAAGGTTCGCGTGGTTTGTGACCCAGTTCACCCATTTTAAACCAAGAACTGACACGCGCATTGCCAGGCACATTTCGTGAAGCAATCAGAGGAATCTTTCCGAACATTATCAATCTTCTGTCCGATTCGGGGGAACAAGTACGCAGTGCTGTGCTTCAGTTGGCAGATCAAATCGGCACGGGTGAGATTTACAACCTTGCATATCCTCGCCCATCGGTGGTTAATTTCCCTGTGCAGAGACGCCGGTAGTCGAAGAAATAGACCGCATCTCTCGCAATCTTATGAAAGACCTCGGGAGCAGCAGCTGGCTCATTCGCGTTGCAAGGCTTCAGAGTCTTGCTGGGATCATTAAGATCGGTACGTCTGTATTTCGTACCTAATATTGCACCTCATGGCCGCGCAGACAAAATAAGCACCGACGTCATCATCGGACAAGCGCGGTGTATCGTGGCCTGTACGTCATTCTCCGACAAAGACGTCCGGCTCGCCGCTATTCGAACATTGCAGGAGCTTGCCAAACATGGTTTGTCCAAATATTTCTCACTGACTGCTACCTCAACGGTAACTGTTGGCGCCAGAGAGATTTTATCCTGTCTTTGACAAAAACATGCCCGATATTCTCAGACTCGTGTCTGATGAAGATTCCAGCGTGCGTACAGCTACTGTTGAGTTTCTCGCGGAACTCGCGGGAAAAGGTTGGCATAGTCTGAGCCGCTGGCCAGAGAGGAATATTGATACACTTTGTCTGCAGCTCTTTTCAAACCTGTGATAAACCGCAGCATTCCTGCTATTGTGACAGATAATTTCAAGCCGGAGCCGTGGATCGTACGTCGCGATAGACTGCGAGCCCTGGGAAAAATAATATCATCAGGTCAGTCTGAAATTGCCACCTATGGCTCCTCTGACATCCATTTCTAGCGCAATCATACGACAATGGAATCCAAAACGCTTTCCGCGACATGCCAGATTGGCTCTCCGACCCAGACGAAGGTGTTCGTCAGACAGCTCTCGACATTGTTTCCCTTGCAGCTGGAAAAGGTATATCTGTTGTCTTGGGTTTTCTGCGCTGCTGAAACAATAATTTCTTCCAGCCGCACTCAAGGAGACAATCAGCGGTGCAATTACAGATGTTCTGTTGGCGCCGAACAGTAGCTCCCGGACGCAGATTGCTGCGTTGGACACTTTATCTAATCTTGCGAAAACCGGTTAGTTTTCGTCAGACCCTGCTGTGGTAGGGCTGCTTACCACCCAGACACGTTCTTAGACGACCTGACCAACGCTATTCCCGACATCGCCAAGTATTTCAAAGCTGAAGACGAAGATGTCAGGGTTGCTGCTCTTACAACTTGTTCGGAGATTGCGAAAATCCCAAGAGGTCAGCGCAGCATGGCACCTATATTTACCTGCTTATTGAGTTCATTCCTTCAGCCACACTTCAGAACGCAGTCAACGATATCATGGCCAAGATCCTGTCTGCGCAGAACAGCACATCAGGCCGCCAGACACAAATTGCGGCCTTGAAAACCCTGTCCACTGTTGCGGAAATTGGTTAGTCTAGATCTTCCCGTGCTGAATCACGGCTGCTCACGCGATGACAGACGGGTTGTCTGAAACCGTGAATGATGATGCGCTCGACAAAATTATCTCTGGCCTTTCGGATGACAATAGTCGTGTGCGTGCTCAGGTTCTAGACACATTGAAAGGGCTTGCTTCAAAAGGTTCGAAGTTTCTTCTCATGCCAATAACCTGACAATTCTTTGCAGCACGATTTCACAGCAAGATAAAGGCCGCCGTTCGGGATATTTTACCCATGTTAGAAGACTGGAGCTGGACCGTCCGACAGAAAGCCCTCCAGGCGTTCGCCGTCTTTGCTCAGCAAGGTTGGTGTGTATTAATGGATCTCCTCACGCGGTTTCACATCTATCCAGGAATCTTCCTGGTGTCGGATAATGAGATTGCCCCACACATCATTTCCATGTTATCCGAGGGCGATATCGAAACAAGTACCAGTGTACTGAATATATTATCTATTGCTGCAAAGCAAGGTGCGAGCTCTCTGATCTCTAATTTCTTCGAAGCTCATACAATGTTTATCAGTTGTCGCTCCAGTGATTCAGCTCCCAATATCGGTGGTCACAAATTCCTTGAGCCACCAGAACTGGCGTGTTCGTGTTGCTGGGCTTCAGTTTCTGGAAAGTCTTGCAGACGGTGAATTTCAAAGTGCAAGTCCATTTCACATCCTTACACGGAAGGCGTCTAGACCCAAATTACAAAAAAAAACAGTTTTCCCGCACCAGCCAAGATCGTGGATTGCCTTTCGGACAATTTCGAAGAAGTTCAGCTGGCCGGACTTCGTACATTGTTTAAATTAATTGACAATGGTGAGTCATTCTCCCTTCTTCTGGCTCTTATCTGCTTATATCTTTGCACAGAAATCTTTCGCACCGTCCTTGAATCTGTGCCTGCGGTTCTTTCTTCTCTCCTAGAGTCAGAATCTGAAGACCATCGAATCTCTGTCATTGACATAATTTCAAGCTACATAACGAAAAGTATCCTCCACAGTCAAGGTTTTGAGAAATTGACTCAAGACTCACTCCATCCTCGTAGACAGATTCTGCACCATTAGTGATGCCTTTGTGAAGGCCATTCGTCACATTCCGATACTGCTATCTGACAGGCATGCGGCTGTCCGTATGGCTGCACTTCGAATCGTGCCAGTCATTTCCAAACATGGTAAGCCATCCATACTGCATGCACGTCCATGCTCAAATCGTTAGATGTATTCGACGAAATTATCACTGATTCGCTGGAAGCATTGTTGAAAGCGACCACCCGTAAAGAAGATACAGTGGGCACCATTGAAGAATTCGATGACCTGTTCCACACTGAGGTCCTCAAAACACTGTTTGATCTTGCCAGAAACGGTCCGCCTGTCTACATTGAATGTGCTGTGCCGATCTCTTACCATTCTTTTCGGTAGAGAAATTCCGAGAAAAAATAGATACCGAGTTGTCCGGAAGTTATCCAACGGCGGCCAGCGACGGGAGCTGGCCTGCTCGAGTGGCGCTTTTGAAATTGATGTCAATCCTCGGTGCAAAAGCAAGAGGTTTACAACGATTTGGGATGCACTCTTCCGCGACTGAATATCGCGATCCAGATGCAATGAAGAACGCGGTCAAACGACTTTTACCTGACATAAATGATACACTACATGATAACGAAAACAGTGAGGTTAGGATGGCTGGGGTTCAGCTCCTATCAATATCTGTCGTCAAAGGTTCGATTATATATCAATAGCCCGGCACGATTTCAACTGACGCACTGGTTAAGAAATAGCTCCCTCTGACTTCAACTCTCTTGTGCCCACCCTTGTAACACTGCTCTCAGACCCTGAAGAGGAAGTTCGGATTGCGGCGCTTCAGACGTTGTCTGACCTCGCTAAACAAGGTCTGTTGCTTCATATGCGGAGTTCAGCGGGATAATCCGTTTCCAGATGTTTTTCGCGAGGCGATAAGTGGAAAATTACCCGCCCTCCTCGAAGCTTTAAAGCGGGAAGAGTCAAAAACACGAGTTGCAGCGCTGAAAACATGGGCTGCACTTGCTCAAGACGGTGCGTGGACCCAGCCTTATTTGCTAGAAGTCTCTCAAATGCTGGCAAGACACCTTCTGTGACATCGTCAATCGTGCCGCGCCGCACATTACTGCATGCCTGACAGCTGACCCTGATGACGACGTGCGAACTGCAGCATTGGATACTTTGTCCCAACTTTCTAAACGAGGTGGGGTATCGACTAGTTTTCGCTGCTGTTGGCATTCAAGGGGGTTTTCAGAAGCATTTCGGCTCGCTGTTACACAGGTTGCACCTGATATCATGCTCGAATTGGAGAATCCAGCACGGCGTATTCGCCTTCAGGTGCTTCAAACTCTATCTATGTTCTCGGAGAATGGTGGGCCGTCACAGGTATATTTGTTGCTGCCACCTGACTGTTCTATGATCAGATGCGTTCGAAGACATTATAAGCAGCGCCCTGCCAAAGATCGTGAAGTCTCTAAAGAATGACGATGACGATGACGAGGTTCGGATCGAGAGCGCCAAGCTGTTGTTGAGTCTTGTCCAACAAAGTTGAGCATAAATAGTATACGCGACATTGACTAATCGTTACCGCTCAATGCAGATCTCTATCAAGCTTTGGTCCGCGGCGCATTACAAGCGTCCGGGATATCAACTCTGGTTGACCTGACTTCTCACGGTTACTGGCGCGTCAGAATTGCGGTCCTTCCACTGATTCCAAAAGTCATCGAGCTCGGTAGACCACCAGGTTCGCCTTCATTATCACTGTATGACAACATCCATTTGAGACACCTTCACTGATTCAGCTGGAGATGTCATGTCGAGTATTGTCAAGCTTCTAACGGATGACGACGAGGAGGTGTGCATCGCTGCACTCGAAGCAATCGGAGCACTCGTCGCCCAAGGTCATGTTGATATTTGTCCTCAGTCTGGTTGCTGAAACTTTCTCTCCCGCTAGATGTGGCATATGCGAAGGAGTTGACTCCCGAGATCCCCAAATTAACCCAGTTGCTACGATCAGACGACTCGGAGAGCAGAATGCGTACGACGGTGCTCTTGACGCTGTCGATCATGGTCACACAAGGTAGTGAAAATCTTGAGCAGATCACCGGATAACGCCCAAGATAATGTCGCACAGAGGAGTCTGTTGAGGAAGTCGTGAAGGCTGTCTCTACAATTTTCTCAGTTTTCAAGGACATCAAGGAACAAGAGTTTTGGGATGCGGCAGCACGAGTGTTTTTAGCACTCGCTCGTCTAGGTTGGCCCTCTTGCCTCAGCCAACAGCCGCCTAATGATTTTGGCCTAGACGTGTCCCACGACACAGTCCACAATACTGTTTCATCCTGTGTTACTTCGGCATTAGAGCATTCCAACCGGGGGGCTCGTATTTCGGGGTTGAATGTATTGGTCGGTTTGATTGGTCGAGGTTGGTCCACACAGTTCTTAGCATTTTCACTGAAGTCGCCGCAGAGATTCCTAAGTTCGAAGTTGACCACTACAAACCAAGCGTTCTCGAGTTGCTGGACTCTGTGGATTTGGATGTTCGTCTCCCTGCCATCCGTGTGGCAGGTTCGTGGTCATTTTATTCTCCTATCGTGACTTAACGGTACACACCTCAGTTTCGTTCAACGCTTTAGAGCCTAAGGCTAAGGACAAATTACATGCAACTATTAGAAAGACCTGGTGCGATGTATTGACTGACATAAAATCCACAAATCCGAGCGTAGTGGCGTACAAAAAATTGGGTCAACTCGCTGATCACGGTTCGTCCAACAGTTCATTAGTATTCAGCCGTTCACCTTCTTTTCAGTTGATGTTTTTGTTGACGAGCAATTCACCGATGTTATACCTCCCATTGTCGCTTCCCTCAAGGACGAACGCCAAGGGATCGCAGTTTCTTGTGTCCGTGCCCTGTCGAAGTTGGCTGCGGACTGTTAGTGCACACTTATTCTGATAACTTGCTTTGCACGCTAACAGAAATTCCAGACAGGTTTCGTGAAGCACTGGTGCAAGTCGTACCAAGACTAACGGCATTGTTATCGAATAAAAAGAGTGACACACAGGCCCGACTTGAAGTACTTGAAAATCTATTCAAACTCGCCGGATACCGTGATATTATATATTGCCTTCTGCGACCCATGGCTGAAACATCACATAGAGAAATTCCGCGTCAAAATTCAAGAGCAGGTTCCTGTGATCATTTCCGTCTTGAAAGACCGCGACTCGGATCTTCGCGTCGCAGGCCTCAAAGTGCTTTTAAAGCTCGTTCAAGAAGGTTGCACCATTTATTTCTCGCTCGATTTCAATGATTGATGTGGCTCTTTCCAGTGGAGCCAGAAAAGTTTTCAGACCGAATCAAATCGACGATGCCCACTCTTTTAACGCTAATCCAAGATGTGGCCACGCGTGAAGACTCTGTTGCGCTCATAACCCGTCTCGCCGGCGACAAAACATGTTGAGTTACAAATGTTCACCTTCATTGCCCGCTCTCTTATTGAGATTTTTTATGCAGTACGCGCGGAGGTTCTAGCCAAAATCCTTCCCTTCATTCTTAGCAGCTCCCAGAGTCCTATTTCCTGGGGCCATTTGCGTTTAATTGCCAGTCTCTTTGAGCATAGTGAGTCTTCCCCGAACATAACTGTTCCACCCCATCCACTGTGCATCAATAGAACGATTGGAGTTTGAAGCATCGGATCTACGATTCCTCTTGTGTTTAATGACATCGAAGAAAGCCGAAGTACAAGATTTTGTCCTGAAGTTCATGACAACCACGCTCCCGCAATACCTACGTATGTGTTCTGTCCGCTGGCTTACTGTGAATGGACTTACCGTTCCAAATAGAGACTTGGATGCATGCACCGGAATTCCCGCCTTCGTTTTTGTCTGCGTTTTCATCACTGGCAATGTTGAAACGTTGAGCGGGAAAATTCAATTTGTCGGATATCATAAACGAGGTCGATATGTAGAGGGGTTGTACATCAAAATATGAATCACAAGAGCGCGCCCCGGCACTTCGCTTGAGTGCAACCTATGCGGTCCTGCAGTGGAGCCCCTTCGAGACAAATCAAGCCGGGTTTCTGAGCCCACTGCTTTACCGATCGAGCTCTTTTAAACATCGATAGGCGCCGAAATCGCGGTCGTAGCAAATACGTGGTCCACGGCCATTCCGCATCTCTCGACGCCAAAGACTCGGCGATGGCCTGGCGGAGTTCAAAAGGCTTCGAACAGCGTAATTTTATAAAGAGGGAGATGAAACGAGCACGGCCAGCCGTGGCTCTGAGACGAGGAACGTACGTCGTCGCGAAGAAACTTGCAGGGGTGCGTGATGGGGTGCATAGTTGTCGAGTAATTCTCCTCCACAGCTGCACAGCACAAGGGCCGCGGGAAGTGGGGAGGAGGTCGACGCGTATCGCGTCCGCGAGGATCGGGAGAGTGAGGTCGGCGAGGCCGATGCGCAGTCAAAAGAACGAGAATGAGCACTATACATCATGAAAATAGAAATTAGCTACTTACCTTAGATTGGGGGATATGAAAAGAAACACAGCGCTACACAGCGGAGATTGGGCAAAGGAAAGTCCTGTATACTCGCGATCAGACACGCACGGCGAGTTTTCAGCTCGCCGAACACGGAATGCGTGCGTTCAACACGAGCGCGAGAACGGCACGGAAGGTGCGAGAAAGTCAAGCCAACGCGGCAACGTTGCACCACCAAAAGGTAGAGTACGACAATCCACACGACCTGAAACATGCGCGCACGTTGCACACCCTCGTAAAATATCGAGATGCACGCGGCCACGAGACACAAACCCATCGGCCTCAAAACTGGACATCAACCATCATCCTCCTTAGACACGGGAGAAGGCGAAGATGCCACTTGAGCGCATGACTAGACGGAGGGGGGCCGGTGGCGGAGGGTACTGGAACGTCGATGCGCACACCTGCAGGTGGACAGGAACATTCGCTCGCACGAGCGGCGCGTGCAGTGCGCGATGAATGGGATAACCAAAAGGTCGCGAGCGGAGATGGCCTGTGGCCACTCCTTTTGCCAACGAGACCTGGCGCGCGTGTCCGCGCTTGAAGCCGATGGCCGCCTGTATCGCGACATGGTGCTGAAGGCCGGGTCGCTGGGACCGAGTACCTGATGTAATACGCGCACAAGGTGGACCAGCAGTCGCAGAGCCCTCCGGCCTGTGCAGGTGCGACACAAAATGCTGGTGCGCGCCTGGAGATGAGTGCGCTCCCCTTCGCGAGCACTACATGCCATGTATCTGTCGCGTGCGGGAGAAACTCATCAGCGACTTTTCGTTCAGAGAAGACGGGACAATGGAGCTCGTTTTGTGGAGAAAACTGGTGAACGGTCAGCGGAAAGATAACCGCTGTAAAAAATAAAATAAAAAAGAACCCACAGGGATTGGGCAAAGGGATTTTGCCGCTGCCGCATGCAGCGGCAGTCTCACTCGGGAGAAACCAGCAAGTGTCCTTGTCTTGAGCCGAACGGGATGCCTGCTGAGTGATCTTACTCAAAATAATATTCATCTCACGCTCCCGGTCTGTGACTGCACAATGGATCACGAGAAAAGTGTCGACTTGAGATTGAGATAGGTATCCCCTTGCGACACCCGAGACGATAAATCATCGACTCATCCAACGCACACCTGTCCTATGATGCGCGCGCGACGATGATGATGACAAGGAGCGTGTGTTCGGTGCTGTGCTGCGACGGTGGCGGCGTGGAGGGGGAGCCGCTGCGCGCGGCGCGTGCGACGAGGACGGAGGAGGACTGGGTGCGCGCCGTGGCGCTTATGATCATCGATGCGCGCGATGACGAGGACGGGTGCACATGAACGGAGAAGCTGCTGCACACAATGGAGGCGCTCCTACGCCCGGCGGGGAAGGCGAGAACTCTGTGCACGCTGGTCGACGCGGGGCTGGATGACGTAGCGTCTCGCGAAGGCGTTCCGAGAGCGCGCCGAGGAGCGCGCGACAAGGAGCGCGCGGATAACGCGTACGACGATGCGTGCGGCGATGGCGGCTGCCTGCGACGAGGAGGGCAGGGGCGCCATGTGACAGGGTGGTAGGAGTCCCCGCTACGCTGGACGTCGTGGAGTCTTTGCGCGGTGGTGGTGCAGGAGCAGGAGGAGGAGCTGGCCCCTCACTCGCCTACGGCTCGCTCGGACGTGCACTCACCCGGACTCGCCAACACCGCATTCGCCGCGCCCACCATCGCGCCTGCGGGAGATTCAGCTTGGGAAAGGGGGATACAGCACGGCGTGCGACAGCGTAGGAGGCAGAAGAGGAGGGAGTTGACGCCGGCGATGTCGAGGAGGGGGGAGGCCATGCCTGCGAGTGCACGTGCGAGATGCGTAAAACAAGTACACTAATTAGTGGATTATCAGAGACACGCCCTTATAGAGCGCAAAGAAGCCTTCCTTGTGCACGGTCTGCATGATGATGTCCATCGGCCCTTTCTATCCTGCCCATATTCTTCTATCACCCACCCACCACAAAGCGCAAGGGAGGAATGGATGCACGAGCATGCCCTTCAGTGCGATCGAGTCTGCGCGCGGGTCTTGACGGTATCCAGGGGCTGGCTGATGAGGACCTGCGCCGCGCCGCCGACGCTGCCCGCGAGTAGCTCGTTCCGCATACCACCGAGTTATCGCTATTTCGAAGCGACACAAAGGAGAAAGAGGAAAGAAAGAGTGCGAGTAACGCGATCGTGATTGATCTTCCCACGGCATGACCAGGTGCATCAACAAAAGTTCAACCTCCATTCGAACACGCGCATGCCCACATATCCTCAGCCTCGGGAATTTATACGAACCTCGAAATATCCTCTTCATTTTCCCAAAATAACTTGAATGGGAATCCCAGAGAGAACACACCGTAATCGGCTGGCAGACATTTAAATGGGAATACGCACCTAGCATCAGTTCCCAGGGATTGATTTATATAGCGGCCGTACTTGTCCGTAGTAGTATCAGTATCAGGACAAGGAAGGTGCACCTGGCTGCCTTACCGCAGGCAACTGCAATTTGCGGGAGTCCACAAAGGGTAACACCACCAAAAAAAAAATTAATGTGACCAAAGACGAACGCGTACGCGGGGAGTCGAACTCCGTCGAGCTGTTTGAAGTGGTCCTGTCTCCAATCCAGATGAAGCAGCGGTGCGCCGTGCACCACGTCCGCTTCCTTTAACCATTATTCAGTTCAATGAATCCAGCTTTTCCTTGTGGAAACAGAAAAGAAAAGAAAGAAGATCTTACGACAATTCCTGCATGCGGACGCGGGGAGTCGAACCCCGCCCAGCTGCCAGACAAGCAATCGATTCATCCATCAATTGCAGCGGTGCGCCGTACACCACGCCCGCTTCCTTCCTCCCTTCATGTGGTGAATAGATCCAGGGTTGACGACCTGTATTCGTCAAAGCGAACCAGTCAAAGGACGCCCGACCGTGCAAGCCAGTGAATATCGCACAGCGATGCGCGTGCGCTGCCTCTCTTGATTTCCTGTCGGATATATCCAAACGCTTCCGGGGGACTGTTCGGATTCTCTCTTTAGCAAAAAATATTCGTAGCAGGCCTCCTATGCGGACGCGGGGAGTCGAACCCCATCAGCTGCTTTACAAATCAAATTTCGTACATCCGATTGATCGCAGCGGTGCACCATACACCACGCCCGCTCCTTTACCCTATTATCGCGTTGAATGAATCGAGGTGTTGGGGGACGATTCTCGTCGAAACACGCCTGTCGAACGCCCATCAGATCTCGCATGCAGTGATTCTTGCACCACTTCCATCCCCTGCCTCCGATTTTGTGGTGAATATGCCTCCGCTTTGGGGGCCCGGCGCTGAGTTTTTCGTACGCAAAAAAACAAAACAAAAAAGATTCCTATTTATCCATGCGGACGCGGGGAGTCGAACCCCATCAAGTACTCCAAAGCGTCACTCCTTTCACCCAACGATTGCAGCGGTGCACCATGCACCACGCCCGCTTCCAGCCTCTATCACATTCGACATCTCATCCAGCATTTCAAGATTTCTCACTCCCTGCCAAGCCGCGGACGCTGTCCACTGCTTCCGGTGCCACCACCTCTCTCCACGAAACTCGCGTCCGGTAGTCTTCGATATCCTCCCTTATTTTCACCAGGGTCCTTTCGATGTCCTTTAACTCGAACTCAACCGAAGGAAAAAAGTAAACGGCTGCGGCCCATGCAGACGTGAGTCGACCCTGACCAGCAGCTGCAATTGCATTAATGGCCAAAGTCCATGTCAAGCAGCGGTGCACCGTGCACCACGTCCGCTCCCTTTCTTAATTATGCCGCTGAATATATCCAGGTTTCAGGGCCTCGCTTCAATAAAACCAGAACTTACGACTTGGAGACAACCACCGGATCTCGTAACTAGCCAGTCCGCTTTCTCTGTTCTCACGGCGAATGGAGTTCCGGGAGTGCGGGACAGAAATAAAAAAGACTGACGGAGACAACATGCGGACGCGGGGAGTCGAACCCCGTCTAGCTGCTTGTTTAAGCTTATACCTCAATCCCCATGTAAAGCAACGGTGCACCGTGCACCACGTCCGCTCCATTGCTCCAATATCATGCTGACCATATGCCGGCTTTGTGGGGCTGTTTTATTGAATTTTATACGCTAGTCTAGATCTGAGCCGGGCTCAGGGAGTCGCACCCCGGAATATCTACTAGGCGGATTCAAACCAATGATGCACCATGGACCACGCCTGCCCCGCCACTTGTTTCAGACGACGAACAAATTCAAGGGTTCGGACCCAAGAAAAACTGCACCATCAATACTTATGCAGACGCGGGAGTCGAACCCCAGCAGCTGCCGTCACGGCTGAATGTAGATTTGGCCATTAATTACAGCGGTGCACCATGCACTACGTCCCTTCCTCAATGCTCGCGTTGAATATCCCAGGCTTTTGACGGGCTGCGTTCGTTAACAGGCAGGGATGCTGCGCACCACGTCAGCTGCCTTTCAGAATTCCGGTGTTGATTAATTTGTCTACTTCGCACAGGGAGCCTTGAAGACCTCCGCAACCGTGACACCTCACCAAAGTATGATTATTTCCCTGCCATTTGCCCACCCTCGAAGGGTCTTGCCGCGGCGGACAAAAAAAAAAGATGGAGATCGAAATAGAACAACGTGGACGTGGGGAGTCGAACCCCGTCTAGCTGCTTGAAGTTTGGGGGGAGTCGTGCAGATGAAGCAGTGGTGCGCCGTGCACCACGTCCGCTTCCTTTCTCCCTTGATGAGGTGAGTATATCCAGGTGTTGCGGGCCCGTTCTCGTCGAAAAGCGTCCGTCAAACGGAGGTTAAAAGTTCAACTCGCAACGGGTGAGTGCAGCGATGCGCGTCGACTGGCAACCATTGAGAGCGGCGCCGGGCGTCCTCGAATATATCTAAAGGGTTCCGGGACTGTTTGGATTTCCTCTTTAGCAAAATGATCGTCGCACGCATCCTATGCGGACGCGGGGAGTCGAACCTCGTTCAACTGCGTGCACCTAATATCTCATCCATTGGCCATTAATTGCAGTGGTGCGCCGTGCACCACGTCCACTTCCTACCTTCATTTCATCCTTTCTCTCATCCAATGGTTCAGGAATTCCTCCGATTTTTTCATTCCGCACAATGAAATGAACTGCCAAGCTGTGGACGTTGGCATGCCTCGAAGGCCAACCACTCCGATGACTGACATCAAGTCCGGCGGGCATCCGCATCCTCTCTAATTTTAACCTGCCGGCTCTCAAGACATTACTTCGCTCTCAAGTACTACAAGTACTGCGCAGCATCTGCTTCGGCCGGCATGCGCGCCCGATGTTCATGTGAACGGTTTTGGTTTCTGCATATTTCAGAGTAAAGTGCTTGCGAACCCCAGCAACTGCTCCACAGTTCAAGTACCCATTATTCATTAATTGCGTGCACCGTGCACCACGTCCGCGTACGAATACCTGATGCTGAAGCTGGGTTTCTGTACTACTTGGATACCACACTGTATTCTTGAATTTTAGACAAATAAGAGCGGCCGGCAGGGCGGAGGCATTCTCACGGAAGGAAACGCTGCTGAGCCCCTGAGGGATTCTCGTTGTGCCACATATAAATATCCAGGTGAGGGAGACTGCTCTATGTACAAAGTCGATACCGAATGGATTATGCGGCTGCTCGTGCACCACGTCGCGCATGATACGCTGATCTGAACCCTGGGGTTATGACTTTAGAGAAGTAAGGGACGCGCTGCACGACGGAGGGAAGCTGAAGAATTTTCTACCCGATTTCCCTTCATGCGTTAAATAGATGATCACACGTCGATATTTCTGAGATTGCCGCCTGATTTGATTTTTCAAAACATGTGCGGCCGCGGGGAACCAAACCCGTCTAGCTGCTGGTTATGGAACCTTAATTAAATCAGCTGTGCACCATACACCACGGCCGCTTCCTGCCTATATATATTCTATTCTGCATCGGTATCTAATCCGACAGTTCAGGGAACTCCTCCAATTTTTTCAAGGTGGGAGGCGAAGCTCATCAACTACCTCAAGGTGAGCACTTCTATCCATGAAATGCCTCGCTCTATGTTCTCTCACAAGCACATGCATGACACCAAGTTATTTTTGACAGAAGGAAGGTTTAGGAGGGCCTTGGACCAAAGGAAAGGCCAGATTTCGGAAGCAAGGTTGAGCGAAACAGCTAATTCTGGAGCTGCTCTGGAATGTCGGACACGATCACGTGTACTTGAGATGCGAGTTGCAAAAAAAATTAAATTTTCAAAAATGTAGGTTCGGAGCAAGCCGGACCTTCGCTGAAGCGACTTGCTTCAAACTCCGTTAAACATGATATCTCTGAGCATACACGGGTACATATCTATCGGCACCCACACTCTGCATTGTCTTTTAATCCATGAAGTGATCGGCTCTTCCTGCATTTTCTAAAATCATCATTTCCATGTCTAGGAAGTGCATTGAGACATATAATATTGCGGTGGATCCTCTTCGCAGACTTGTAATGGACCTTCACAAATATTCTGGCTATTTACAGGAAGGCATGGTGGATGTGTAGGCTCCCCGACGCGGTGAATGTGATATGTCACAACATGTCACACAGCGTAATCTGACCTCGACGCGTCGTCTACTTGCCCATAAGATGATTCTGAAACCTTTGGAGCATTTGGAAGGTCTCACCGAACACAAAGGCGCGTTGGAGAGTAAAAACTGACCCTCAGAGTACCAAAATTAATGTGATTACTGTCACACTATCTGACATGTGTTATATCCCTTGGAGAGACTGGAAGTAAATGCGAGAACAATCAGGTTTATAGCCAGGTGGATAAACTAAAACTTTCATTAATTGACCAAGAAGCAAGGTGGCCGAGATGTGGTACTAGAGGTCGATTTCTAGGTCCTCTGTTTGACGGAGTTTGAAGCAAGCCCCTTCTGACGAAGGCGTGTTTGGTTTGTTGGTTTGTCCGCATCACTCGGCGTACGCGGCATTGTACGGCGTCGTCGGAACGGGGCTTGTTCCGAACCTAGCAAAAATGAACATCGTCGATTTGCTGTATAATCACAATCACACAGCCACCGAGAACATAAAAACCGGCCGACGCTCCGCTCACCGTCCACTTGATACGGTACACTGGCTGAACCCCCCCCCCAAACAAAAAAAAAAAAACAGTAAATAAAATCCACATCCCCAGGAAAGCTATCTTTTAGGTATGTATGGTCCAGGAGTGATATTTACATCTCATTGTGGAGAGAACATCCCAAATCCCCAGATGGGTTCAAACTCCGACATGGATGTATGGCACCCATACGAATGGATTTCTTCCTTTGTATTCCTCTCTAAGCTTCTTGACCGCCAAGTGCAATGCTTCTGCCGCCCGAGTTGGATCCGGCGGAGATGTCTGGAACAGATTTTCATACACATCTCCTGCAATCTGAGTGGCTTCGATGTCCGCAATGGACCACATTGTTGCAATAACACCACGATATCCGGCTAACAACATGCCAGCTGCAAGGTGGACCGATTCTTCTTGAAGGGCCCTGTCTCCGGTCGCAGTTTGACATGCGGAGAGGAATGCGAGATCGGCGTGGGGGAGAGACAGCTGAATTATGTCGGACAGTGTCAACCTTGAGCTTCCAGCAAGGAGCAGGGCGCTGTTTGTAGGGTTTGCGAGATCCTGCACCCCATGACATGCAAAGTGGACCCAGCTGGACTCCGCCATGCCTTTCTGCACACCGTCAACAGTGGCCATATCACTCTCCAAATGCAGAACATGCATCTTGTCTTTGGCATGGAGTTGAATGATCTTCTGTTCCTTTGCGGCACCAGGTAGGGGAGATTGGCCCATGGCAGCTGGCTGAGAGATAATAAGTAGTTGGTCTCTATACGGCGACTCATATTTGGTGCGGAAGCTTTGAATCAACGCCGTCAGTGAAGGTGCATAGGAAGAGATGATGAAGTCCGATATTTTCGATCCGAATGATTCATCTTCTCCATAGAGACCAGCAGCGTGGATGGGAAGAAGTGTCAGAGGACCAGTCGGACACCACCAAACACGTTGCAAAGATTCCGTCGACGGTTTCTGTGGTCATAGTTAGAGAATTAATTGTTGACAATGGCATTTGCTCACTGTAATGGCGAGTGACCTGAGAATTGGCTCAGCAACTACTGACCAAAGCTTGGACAGAATTTGTGAGAACTGAACATCTGAGCTAGGAGGTTCGGGTTCTTGTTTACCGAACAACCTGGAACGAGTCCCTCCCGCAAAATGACCCAGAGAAGTACCCATTTCTTCAGCACCTTCGAATGTTAATTCAAGTGGAATATGTATGATGTCGGTCCCCAGCCCCGGCAGAAGGATCAGAGCGTCGCAGCTAATTTCACTAGCATTGACTACCACAACAGGCCCACCGATGGCGGCCAGTGAAAGCTCAGTGATTCTTCTTGGCAATAGAAAACTTTCAAACCCGGTCAATACTCGGATCTGTGCCAGGAGTTTGTCCCGCTCGTGGGCATATTCATGGTACCGGCTTCCGACAGACAAAATGGATTGCGAGGATTCAATGGGTCCGGTGACCACCTCTGCGTAGCCATCACGGATACTGGACCCTTCCAATTGAATAGACAGGAAGACGAGACGGTCTGCTAGATCAGGGCGCTCGTGCTTTAGAGCATCGAGGGGTGTACGGAGATCGAGGAACTGACTCCAGATGACCGATCGCCCTTGTTCCAGCCACTCCACCGCTGTCGCATACTCGCCTGAAATAATGGCGGTCGCGGCTGCATCTCTAACCACCTTGTCCGCCTTCGATAAGTGGTGGTGACGATCAGGGATAGATAATCCGAGCCAAGCTAGTTCGGGCAAGAGATCGAGGGCCACACTGTAAGCACGTAGAAGTGACGGGTGTTGGAAAGCTTGAGCATATTTAGCCCACATTAAAGAAGCATCAAATCGTATGGATGCAGGACCCGTAAACGAACATGCGGCAGATGAGTAGTGAATAATCATCGTTTCGAAGTCATGAGGATCTCTGAGCAGCTCAAATCGGCGCGAAAGAGAGCCCGCGAGACTGTTCAACCTCGAAGGTTTATCAGGGTGACCATCTGGAGTAAGTTCGCTAGACTCTTGGAGGAGACCAACAGCACGGCTAATGTCCTCGATGTCGCCATGATGCTCAAAACGGCAGAGGAGTGAACTTCCGAGGTTGCACAGACGTGAGGACTTATGAGGGTGAGAAGTTGGAGTAAGCTGGACTGACTCTCCGAGCATTGACACAGATTTGTCAAGATCTTCATTATTTCCAAACTCCTCAAACTGATAGCGCAGGGAATTGCCAAGATTGCTCAGTATCAGGGGTCTGCCAGGATGGCCAGCTGGGGTGAGGGCAAGAGCATCTTCAAATATTAACACACATCTTTTGACAGCTGCTTTGTCGCCTGACCGCTCGAACCGACGGAAAAGTGAATGACTGAGGTTGTTTAATATTGAGGGCTTGTTAAGATGGGAATCTGGAGTGAGGTCGACAGATTGCTGCAAGGTTATGATAGCCTTGTTGATGTCTCCAAAGTCACCAAGCTGCTCAAACCGACATAGCAAAGAATTGCCCAGATGACTCAACCTCGAGTGCTTATCGGGATGATCATCTGGAGTCAATCGGACCGAGTGACCTAGAATGGACACAGATTTGTTGATGTCGCCGAGATCCCCAAGCCGCTCGAACCGACAGAGGTACGACTTTCCGAGATTACTCAACCTCAGGCACTTTTCTGGATGGTCCTCGGGAGTTGCTTCGACAGAGTCTTCCAGTGTCATCACAGCCTTCTCTATGTCCCGGAGCTCACCAAATCTCTCAAAGCGAGAGAGATAAGATTGGCCAAGGCTACTCAACCTCGATTGGCGTTGGGAATCAGGGTTTGGGGTGAGTTCGAGAACCTGTTCAAACATGACCAGAGCCTGATCAATGTCTTCGAGATCATCTCTCTGCTCAAACCGACAGAGCAGAGAATTTGCAAGGTTGCCCAACCTCAACGGCAGTTTTGGGTTCCCAGGTGGGGTGAGGGCAACTGCCTCTCGGAACACCGATACAGCCATATCGATGTCCCGTAGATCACCCAACCGCTCGAATCGACAGAGTAGGGAATTGCCCCAATTTCCCAACACTGAAGACTTTTGAGGGTTATCATTTGGAGTGAGGTGGACGGCATCCTGCAACACAGATAGTGACTGGTTGATGTCCTGCAAATCGCCGAGCCGCTCGAATTGACGGAGGAGCGAGTTGCCGAGATCTCCAAGTCTTGAGGCTCTGTGCGGGTGACTCTCTGGAGTGAAGTCGAGAGCATCCCGAAGCACCGAGACCGACTTGTTGATATCATGGAGCTCCCCAAGCCGCTCGAATCGATGTCGCAACGCAACCCCCAGGTCTCCCAGGAGAGTGGCTGCCACCGGGCTATCCCGAACAGCGTCAGCATATGCACAGACTGCCTGGTTAAGCTCCTCCATCACTTGGGAAGTATGATATCGCTGGAAACAAATGTCGCCGAGGATATTCAAAAGGTGGGCCCGGTTCCCATTTTCGCTGGAGTGGGATAGGAGTAGAATCCTCTCGTGCATTACAATGAGGTCCAGGAAGTCCAGCTGGATTCCATCGTCTGCGGCAACATACATCTGCTCCAGACGGGTGCCGATCCTTTGATAGTCGACAGGAATAACTAGGAAGTCATCAGGAGATACGGAAAAATAATGGAACTTTATATGTCACTTTGGTCGTCTGGAATTCCAATCTCGAAATTATTTGATGTTGTCATTCTAGAGGCTTCGAAGATACGAAAAATGGCCGTGAACTCCAGGTCGGGTCCGTCAGGGTTGACTTTGATGAGTTCCGCGTCCATGCGATAATCTATGTCTCAATAAGATTTTGCTATGCATTAGACAATTCACTTACACCGATACTGTGCATTTGTCAAAATTTCGCCTCGACGAATTTCTACGAAGCCGAGCGGTCGGGTACCCTGACTTTGACTATGGCGTATGATTGCTACCAAGACAATATGAGTATGTGAAGGGCTGGGCAGAACAAGACCTCCATTAGACCTTCTTTCGTTCATCACAATTCGGGGCTGGACACGCACATGATGCAATCGGTCCTCAGATCCCAACAATGTTGAAATGGCGGTGACTCCACTTGTAGCGTTTGCATGAAGATATGTCGGTCAACTATGAGCTGCGCAGACATTTGCGTGTCCAGGGGAAGATCATCATGTGGATTCGATAATGAGTCGATGGTGATCTCTGAAGCGGCCTCGTTAATACTAATAGCTGGGGAATGTTGTATTTGAAGGAATCCATACCGTCAAGATAGAGGCTGGCCAATCCGTGAGTCAGCGGGAGTTTCGTCAAACAGTCGCTGGAAACTCACATCGAATTCAGACTTGCCATCGTCGAAGGAAAAACAGGCAGGGACGTAGCACTTTACAGTGGCTATATATCGGACGTGGTTTGACAGCACGGCGTTGTTTTTGGGCCGATGGAGATCGCTGCAGAATTTCGCCCGTCAAAGGATAAATGCTGTTGGGAGTCATATTTATAACTCCGAGCCACGATTTAGTTCAACTCACGCCACTAGCCTTGTACCAGATCAGGCTTAACCTGTCTGGCTGTCACTCCTTTCAACAGTCCGTCGGAGGTTTCATTCCTGTGGGCGGCAAAACTCAGTGAGTGTGACTCCACTCTCCGGCCAAGCGCTTGGTCTACTTGTGTCAAGGAGTAGAAGCTGTCAGCCAGGCGCTTGGGCTGTTGATTTGGCGCTTATGCTACTTATGAAATAATGACTTAGCGCCAAAAATTGGCGTCGCTTCTAATAGGGATCCTGAAGGGAATTTTCCTTCCGTGGAGCCACAGGTGAATGCCACTCTCTCTCAGAGTCCCTGACTCGGAGTCTGACGTTTGAACTTGAAAGTGATCTGATACGATCACGTGTAAATTAGACGCGCCAATTTAAGCCAAACCTACGCATACACCGCGTATGAAACGTGCACATCGCATGAGGAATGGTGCTAATACCTCGACGGCATAGTTAGTGGTCCGTATCAGAGCGTTTCCTGAAGAAGACGAAGATTGCCAACAGCAGGCGCCCATGATGGACATTTGTGGGTGCGCCACTGATGTCCCCCCACCCACGCCTAATTGGGCACTCCATTAATTAACGGGAATCGTAGAGTATATTGCCTCAGGTTTCCACTAAATTTCTCCAACAGGACAATGATTGTCATCTCCTGACTAGGCAGGCGTGTAGTGCCCCTACCGCCGACGTCTTCCAGAATCTCGGTCCACAGCTTCCGCGCCGAGTTTGGCGCGACGTCCAGCTCGCTCAAACACGAGGCGAATGGGCCTGCTTCTGTGGGTGCGCACACACTTCTTGCCTTTAACCGCCATGCAGACCTACCCGAAAAAATTAGACAAGATTTATGGACACTACGCAGTACATATTGAATCTCAAGCAAAATTCTATTGCGAGCCAATATTATCAGCGACTGCCTATCCGGCCAGACTAGGTATCCGGCCACTTGGCCCGTAGATGAAGATAGGTGAGACTTTTTACCCCAGTCTTACTTGTATGTTGGAAGATATGTACAGGCGCCTTCAGAAACGAATTTTGAGGCAGTTTGATGGAGTTGATGGGATGCGGTGCTCGCTTTTCGGACCGAGGAGGTTGGCGGACATGTGTTTTCTTATTTTTGGCATGGCATCGCTTGTGAGAAATCACCTCAATCTCCACAACCTCTTCATCGTTCCATGATGTCTGGTGCTCATTCTGTTTGGCCGATGACTGGCTATACCTCAGTGCTCTATACAACGACCCCGTGCTCATCTCCATGTTGCTATCCTCCCCCACATTGGCGTCAAGATGCGAAAATCACTAACAAAGGCCATGCACTCACCACCAGCGTATCGGATTCGATCGTAGTGCTATGACTAAGAAACTCGGTATGGGCAACGAGAACGGTAAACACACTCCCTGGATGGTACTTATATCATTTTATCGATTCCATTCCTCCGTCATTGCGACCAATGTGCTGGACGGCCATTTTACGAATCAGCGACACTTTGGATTTTTTTTGGGAGATGGAACACCCCAGCGGTGGAACTGGCGGTTAATGCACGTTCAGATGCCTCCTTCGACGCGGATCCCGGCTCATTTTCGATGGGCACTTCATTTTGTCGCTGCACAGGCGTTTTCATTACCGGAGGTTATGGGGCAATTTTCGCTATATTGCCAGCCATGATCCCTATCGATTCACCCATCGCTGTATGTCTAGTTCCTTTTCAATATGATTTTTTCACCCTATTCCGTTGTGAAATGGCGCCTTGGGCGCTCCCTCGTCACATATAGCTGGTGTGCGGGTCCCGCTTTCTGGCGCATTTTCCGTACGTCTTCCTTCTCTCCTTCGACACATTCACCATGCTCCCTCGCGTGAGACTTCTTTTAACCACACCTGACCCGCCCACCGACGCTACGACACCCGAAGAGCCCCCCGTCGACGCTCATCTTTGTAACGAAGAGGACATTGAGCATCTCCCCTAAGAGAAGCGTATGCAACTCGCTGTCGCCGCTACTCATCGCAAGCTGGAGTTCCAGGTAGTCTGGATGGACAGAGATGTGACCTAGAGAGCTATTGGCCAACATCAACGACTGTGCGGCGATGGAGGAATATCTGGCGCACCGTGATGTCGATGACCCGCTTCTCTTATCCAAACGTAAATGCCTCGTCGATACCACAGTGAAGGCGAGTAACGAGTAGTTTACAACATTCTAGAGGCCTGTTGTATCCCCTGAACAAGTTCGCACGCGGACCGGGCTGCGCTCAGCGCGGAGGGCGAGCAGGCCGCGACGAAGGCGTTTCTGCGGCGCTGTCGCGCGGAGGCCGTGCGCGCATTTCCGCGACCAGGAGGTCATGGAGCGCAATGAGGGCGCGAAGCGCGTGGACTTTTTACTTGGGAAAACAGTGTTCAAGGGCCTCGTTCGCCTGCCAGGAGATCCGGAAGGATGCGTGTGCATGGTACCCGCTTGACCGACTACTTACCCCCCTCTCATTCCAACTTCTAACCATTGGACGTCCGCATGGGCCGGCATTGGATGTTTTTTCGTTTTCTTTTTTCCATTGCGACGTTCTCGCAACCCGGGAGATATTGAGCGCTTGAATGCAGGGATAAAGCGGACGTGGTGCACGGCGCACCACTGCATAGATTAGCGTGGCATTTAGTCTGTAAGCAGTTGAACGCGGCTCGACTCCCCGCGTCCGCCATCATCCAGCTTTGTGCGTTTTTTTCAGAGCAGTCTCAAACCCCTTAGACGTCGTGCACGGCGCATCCCTGCATCCAATGGTCCACGTGTAGCTTCTCCTTACTTGGGGGCATATTCGACACCTAAATGCTTGGAGGAATCGAGCGGCCTCCTTCATCGACTTGCAAATTGGTACACCGTTGAACAGGTTTGGGGTGCTTACCTCCGGAGTAACATAGGCGCGCGTAAGTCAGCAAGAGAAGAAAGAAGGGAAGGGGATGGGAGGAAAGGAAATGGAACGCGCGCGAAGGCGACAGCCCGCGCCAGAGGCCCTTCCTACCAAGTTTTCATCGGTACATGAACCGGTACGGCGTAGAAGAGATGCGCACAGATGCGCCGGGGGCACGACACTGCGCCAACGACGCGCAGCGGAGCGCCCAAACCACCACACGCCACCAAAACAGCATTCGGTTGGTCCATGGGCGTCCCAGGAAACGGGCGCACGCGCGATTTTATTACGTCTGGGCGATTCGTTCAGCTCGGTGCTGAGACCAATACGACAAGAGGTGGGAGGGACGGAGAGGAATAGGGGATGCACCGAACGGATAACACGCAATACGCAATCTATCAATTCGTCAGCACGCACATCTTGGTCTTTTAACATCGCCGCGGGCAGTAAGCCAGAACGAGAGCACCGCAGCGCGGCGCGCATCGTTCGTGCGTAGCGTGGCACCGCGGTCGAGGAGAGCGTCCGTCGCGTCGCGAGGACAGCATTCAGCATCCGTCACATTGCAGATAAAATATCCTTCGCATCGAGCAGCCCGCCAGGACGTGCCTCGGACGCCGCATCGTCCACGCAGTCAGGATACTGTACTATTAAGACCGAATGTTCACACTATGTCACCCGTCACCTAAGGTGTTCACTTTTCTGAATGTTCATTTCTCGGCAATCACCATCAATTGCCATATTTGGATGCCCGGCATCCGCCGGGCGAAAATTTTTGACATTTTTCGGCCTATTTAGGCCTTGAAAACTCACCGTCACCGTCACCGATGTCCCAAATGTTCAGTTCACGACCCTCCGTCACCCGTCACCTGAACATTCGGTCATAATAGTACAGTATTGTGCGCAGAGAAAGCGCCAAAAAAAAAAAAAGACACAGAGAAGAGACGAAGACGCACCTCGCCCGTCGACCCGCTCGCAAGCAGGGTGAGGGAGCAGGTGGAAGTCCCACACAATCGAGTGAATGCAATGCATATGGATGACGGCACAACCTCATACGCCTTGATCGGATCACTGCCGATGCTCTTGTGTTTCTCTTCTCGCCAGACTCGGTCTCATTTAGCCCTCGTACTCCCGACGTCCTCTGACTCGCGCTGGACCGCATTTGCTAAGGTCCAATCTTAAGGCCCAATCTTCTGGGCATCGTCCTCCTTATCCGCTGCCGCCGCCCCACCCCAGCCGAGCTGCCCGCCGAGGTGCGATGACCGCCATCGCGCGTTCCCGTACGACCCGAGCGACTACAGCAGCGGCTCCGACCCCGCCACCAGCGGCAGTGGATACAACTCGCCCGACGCGCCCGTCCCAGCGCCCGGGGCGCCTCGTCCATCTGCCTGCGCCCGCGTGCCTCCACCGCGTCTCCTGGTACCCCCCGCACCTGCGTTGATACCCACCTCCGCGCAGGCCTCGCGCCCCTCGACCTCGACCGCGTCCGCCCGTCCCCTCTGCTGCCAAAGTCCCTGTCCCATTCGCCGTCGGCCGCTCGGATGCGCGTCGAGTAGATCTGACTCTGCTGTCGTTCGCCCGCGTGGGTCTCCCGGCCGCCGATGGGACGGCGCAGCAGCAGCAGCAGAGCTGGAACGTGCCTAGCAGAACTCGAAGTAGCAACGCGTTCAAGCGCGTCGTGCGGCCGCTGCACGCGTGGAAGAAGGGGAAGCAGGGGCAGGGGGCGTAGTAGATGTGAGTCTCGCTCTTCGACCTGTCTTTCGGTTCCTTCCTCTTGCGATGGCGTACCTTGCGGACGAGTCGCATGGGGACGCCCCTTCCTTCCGTTTACTCAGTCAGACTCGCACCGCAAAAGAAATTCCGAAAAGGAAAACGGGAGATGAGTCGATGTCTTATTGGCTCGCCTTTCTCGTCATGTCCCTTCCCTTCTCTTTCCTTCCCTTCGCCGACGCCGTGCAGAAAACCCCAAACTCGCAACCACAAACAAAACACCATATAAGGAGGAAAACCTAGACGCACGACACCAAAACAGCTGTGTATTTACATATCATATTCGGGCGCCGGGATACATGCGCAGGAAAATGAGGCTGGTACTGCTTGTATGCGCAGTGTGTGTATTGAATTGCACCAGCCGGGTTCGGAAGTGTCTTTGGTGGGTGAACGCGACTCGAGGCACGGATGGGTGCACCTGCATCTGGGACGCGCAACGAGCTGCATCTGGGACGCGCACCGAGCTGCTCAGAAGGCGGCCACGAGCGGGCGAGCGGGTAGGACGGGACGCTCTCCCATCCACACCCCCCCCAAAAGGCCTGTAACTCCGGCTGCGTCTGCGTCGGAAACTCCCGGTGTGTGGCATCGGCATCGGCATCGCGGTTGTGCGCGCACGGCGCCGGTGCGCCGGGCGTCCGCGGGGCGGCCCCGTGCATGCGCCTGCTGTATGCCTCCACCGTGGATGCGACGGACTGCACGATGCGCAGGATGCGGGGGCGGGGGACGCAGCGACCGCGCGCCGAGGCTTCGAGGTCGATATCTAACTTTGGCGGCGCCTGGAACGATGAGTCGATGACGCATGCGTATGAGCGCACGGAGGTATGAGTTGTTCATACATACCCGGCGCCTCTGCGGCTTGACGCTGGACGCAACACAGGTGGAGGTATCGAAATTCAACATGGTACCTCTCTTTGGCGTAAATTTGGTTTATGGACGGAAGCTGATAAAGTTGCAGTCCCCACTCGATTCGTTGATAAGGCGTGCATCTTTGCGCACCTGAAATCTTTGTTTTCGTACAAGTACAAGCGGATGGCTAGTACTTGTGACTCCAGTAAGACTAGAGGGCACTGGTTCAATCCCGGAACTGAGTGTTAAGCCGTTAGATGCATTGCAAACTAGCATAACCAACAAAGGAAGACTGGGTTGCCGTCCGAGGTACTCTTCACGGGGGCTTAGGATACTGGCCTGGCTTCAAAACACACTAGCTAGCCATAGGACTCACCCGGCGCGGAGTATTGCACAAATGCTACAAGTTCGGTGTCAGTATGGATGTTAGGCAATCAAGGGACTTTGGAAGGAAACAGGAAAGACTAGCTATTGGCGCGAGGCTTTGAACCAAGGCCATGGAGATTATAAAGGGATTCATGAAATCGGAGCAAGTCGGCGCCAGGAAAACGACAATGAAGCGGGCGCGCGCCAGTATAAATTGGAGCGTGCTCAAACGGGTCAGCACCAGGCTACATGCTGAAAGCTGGCGCCAACCCTTGAAGTAAAATAAGGAGCAAGGATAATGCATACCTTGGCGCGAGGATCTCATAAAGGAAGAAAGAATCCGAAAGAGGAAATTTGCACAAGTCGGCGCCAAGAAGTGTATAAATAGTTGGCGCCGACTTCCCTCAAATTCCCTCGACGAACTCAAGGATGCCCTGAGTAATGAAGGCTTACCAGGAGGCTTGGCACTCGCCTAGAGAAGCTATTAGCCGATGGTATTAGCAAGAGACAATTATGAAGTAGAGGGGTTTAGCGAAGCTAGCCGACGAAGGATGGCCCTCTTTGGGTTGAATTCGCTAAGAGCTGGCCTCTCATTGGCCCAAGGAAGCACTGCGGCTTTCTAAGGCTCGCTAAGGAGATGGACTAACCGAGGGATTGAAGGAAATGACAAGGACGATATTAGGATGAGGCGTCTAAGCGACGCTAAAGAGAGAGGTGCACCCGAGACGGAGCCAGAGAGCTCGCTTATACCTTATTATTACTCATTCAACGTTTGTACATCTCGCTTAGTTCAGTAGTATAAAGCCGCATGTAAACCAGTAGTTAGGCAGTGAAAACTCCCCCGTTATTGGCACATAGCTCTTTTGAGCTCAGAGCTCAGCTCAGTCACTGGACAACTCGCCTAAGAGCCTGCACTATACTCATCTGCCGTCCCAGTCACTGAACCCTTGCAAGTTCATACTCGGCGCCAGCCCAGTCACTAGTCAGCGCCAGCTTCCTACCACACACTCATCCCGCGCCAAGTCCCTGAACTATTGCAAGAGTTCAAACTCGCGCCGGCCCAGTCACTGTGCTAGAGCCTTAGAGCCAACCTTCCACACTCAGCTCCTCTACCCTTCGGTGTTCGCCCAGTCACTGGCCTAGGTGTCTAGTCGGCTTTGTCTATCACACTCGGTTGCCTGCTCAGTCACTGAACTTACGTTCAAACTCGGCGCCAGCTCAGTCACTGTGACATTGCTCAGCCCGCTCTCTACACACTCGGTTTGCGCCAGTCACTGAACCTTGCAAGTTCAAACTCGCGCCAGCTCAGTCACTGTGTTAGCTTCTACGCCCTTCCCCACACTCATCGGCCCGATCCCTATTTATAAAGTCCAATCTCTGGCGCGAGCCACTTCACTCGTAGACTTAAAACATCTACACCCCCGTCGATAAGACATCTGGAGACACTGGTTATACAAAGGAGGATCTTCCACCCACTAAAGTACCTGTGGTCTTTCTATTGAAATTGAAGGGTCGATACGAGTACCCGTCGCCCCGAACTAAATAACGATAAGGCTGTTGGAGTGATTGGTTGTTGGAGTTTAGTGTGATTAGAGTTAAGACTTATTGTCTTACTCTTTTTATATTAGATTTCACGGCTGCACGCCACTGCACCGTTTCATCGTCATTCGACATGATGCTTTACCATGTGTTGCGCTTTGTCAAAGCATTTGTCAAAACCGTAGAAGCGCGTCCCTCATCGGACTACGACACGGCTATGCAATTTTGCCCGAAAAACACCACAATATCCGCGACATTCAATGTGGACGAACGGATTGGTGTGATATCGGACTGCTTGTAAACCCGGAGTCCCTCATTGGTGACGCTGACAGGGGGGGGGGGGGGGGGGTTATATTATACTCGCGTGGTCCACAGCCTGAACTACGAGTTTACCGAAAACAAACATGTAGGTATGTATGGGTGGTTATCCTTACATAAATCTACAAGATGCTAACGGAGCACACACCATTCCAGGGGGTCGATCACACAAGACGCTGACAATCTGAGACTGGCCGGCCCCTAAAGGCTGGACCTCTGGATAAAACCTCGTGGGACCTGACCACCAGCCCAATGTCCTGGTGTGCAGAAGGAGTTCTCTCCTTCCAGGTGTAAATCCCCGGAGTCCACCAGTCACAAAAAAGTTGTCGCATGTCTGTCCCTTTGCAGAATGCATGCAAAAATCCAACAACCAAATATTTTTGCCCGAAGGCTGGCAAACTATAGTTGCCAAAGAACTTTGGAGGCACGAGGCCATCAAATCGGTTCCACCGGCGGTTCGACAAGGAGCATGGGTGTAGCGTCATAGATTTTCAGGACATTGAATGCCAATTTTGCGAGCACCGGTGTAATTTCCCTCCGCGCAAGTACCGCTCGGAAGAAGCTCATCACATCTGTGAACTGGTTTTTATACTCGGGGATTTCGGTGTAAAGTGCCTCCAGGAATGGCTCGCGGACTTCCATCAGCTCTTGGTGATCACAGAGGAACATTGCATGTGCAGGGTCCTCAACAGCTTCACGACAGAATCTGCAGAGTCGCCAGTCACGCGGGACAATCTTCTTGCCTCTTTCGGTCCAACGCCGCCGCTCCACTGCTAGACTATGGCTTGAGAGAATCATTCGAGTCAATGCACGACGATGGTCTGGAGTTTTGACTCTCAGGTAATGCCGAAAGTCGAGGGATTTCTTGACGAGCCTGCCTGTCTCGCTGTCCTTCTCAAGACGACCGGTGAGCAAGTCCTTCGTCCTGGATGACGACTCGATCTCGTTATCAATCCACGCTTCCATGGACTTCTTTACAGCCTTCATGGCTTCCGCCACAGTGGATACCTCCAGGTCATCAACAATGTCGAGGTCCACCGGGAGATAGAGTCGAGAGAGCACAATGCGAAGATCAGTGATCCAAGAGATCCGTTTAGCACGGGCCAGAGCGACAGATTCCTGAAGGGCATTCCAAACAGGTCGTTCGGAGTCTTGGAGGCCCAGAAGATAGCACAGATTCTTGAGTGCCAGGTAAACCCGGCGATATCTGATAGGCCATATGGCGGTCTCCGAGAATAAGACTGCTTTAAGGCAGCGAGAGCCAACTCCGAGCATGCGCCGTAGGAATCTGGATTGGACCTTCTCCAGGACTTTCAAGCTTTTCTCCTGAATATCGAGGCAGACTTCACAGCCTGCAGTGAGATACGGGTCTACACGGGCCATATAAAGCGTCCGCATGTCCCATGTTGGGAGAACTCCAACAAAACGGTCTAAGCCGAGGATAACATTTGCAGCTGTGGCCGCCTTTTTAGCCTTTATCTTGTACTGCTCTCGCCAGATAAATTTTGTCCCAGTCTCGAACCATATTCCAAGGTAGCACGCCTTCTGTACTTGTGCGATCGATTTTCCACCTATGTGGAAGGAGGGATAGTTCTTCTGGCGTGGTCCGAAGATCTGGTATAGGCATTTCGGGACTGAGGTTTCGCAGCCGTTATCATCTGCCCAAGACTGCGAGTCATTGAGGTGGATCTGGAACCCCGATGGGCAAGAGGACGCGGTTAGAATGTCGTCTGCATGCTCAATATTGGGTATTGGGATTCCATTTAGCTCGATATCCTGCGGATGTTGGGCGAGGATGAAGTCCGACATGAATAAATTCCACAAGTGGGGAGATCCTGGGTCCCCGGTCAGAATCCCGAGGAGAGACCTGAAAGCTGGCGCAAAGCGACCATCGAGCCGGACAATATATCGAATCTTTTCGTAGAGCAATTTAAGCCATTAAACCATAGGTCCGGTAATCCCCATCTTGGCGAGTTTAACCCACAGTGTTGACCTATCGGTTCCGGGAAAGGCATTTTTCAAATCCAGATATGCGACGTAGAGAGGTTTCCCGAGTGCCTCAGCCTTGTCAATGAGACACAGCAACACGAATGGGTTGTTATTGGTACGAAGGTGAGCTTGGAACCCATTCTGTGTCTTCGGAATTACACCAATGTCCTCGGCACCCTCGCGGAGTCTCCTGGCGATGATCAGGGTGAGCATCTTGAGCATACAGCATTCAAGTGCGATGAGCCGATAGCTTGATGGCTCAGTTGGATCCTTGTCCTTCTTGAGGATTCCAATCAAGAGGGAAATCAACCAGGGACGCGGCATGTCACGATTTTTCAGGCAGAACAGGAAGAACTCCAGCAGTTTGTCATTTGGAATGGCCAGACAGTCCTTGTAAGAAAAACCGTCAACTCCGAAGGCAGTCTCGAGGCCGTGCTCCTTGATATGCCGTTTCATATCTTCAATTTCCTCCAAGGTAATCTCCCTGGTGTACGACTGACGCGGAGATGTATCAACGCGATTGGGCGCGAGTTCACGTGCCATCCTTGCATTGAAAGCCAATTGTTCCGCATTGAACGATGTAGGGGGCGTCGCGGGATAGTTCAACCTGGCCTCGAAATCGGCAGATAAATCATTCAACGTGACTTTGGCCTTCTTCGGCCGTGCGTCAGTACGTTTGCGCACAAAGTCCCAGAAGGACTTGTGATCTGTGCAAGCCAGGAGCTCCTCTCGGAGTGTATTCTGCAATTTATGCACTTTTGCCCGACCCCGATGATTTGTATCATGGTTTGTGGGTTCATCATCCCCCGTTCGCCACGAGATCGGCCTTGGTGGAGAATGTTCCTCCAATTCGGTGAACACTTTGCACCTGTCGGAAATGGGGTGATGAGCGTTCGGGCACGCAGGCACTCCGCCGGTGTGGGATACTGGTTCAAATAGTGAGGCCCCATGCGGGATCTGAAGTGCCCTCTTCGCCAGGCTGTATGCAGCACGCTTCGACTCGTTGTTTGAATGTTTCTCAACATACACAAGTTTTGTTGCACCATGTCTCGAGGCCAGAAGCTTCGCCGTAGCCTTGTAGATATCACCGTTGCTCCCTGGCCAGCCAATGGCCATGCTCTTTGCAGCAGCATAGCATAATTGCCGTATGACCATCTTTGATGTACAGAAGATAAGGAGGCTCTTGTCCGAGGCAACCATTTGGATGGCCTGGTGTATGGCAAATATCCGTGCTCTATCAGCCGTTGGGCGATCCGGTCCTGGCACCTTGAGTGCTTGATTCAAAATAGACCCGGGCCCAAAGAATATTCCAGCTCCAGCGGACTTCGTTCGTACCGCGCCAGGAGAAGCCCCTTCAACATAAATGTGTGTTGGGATTGTTTCTGAGAGGACAGGACCCCATAAAGAAGTGAGAGCCTCATCGGGCGATTCTTTCGAGTCCATTGTTGCTTGGTACATGAGGTCAATTGGCCGTGTCCCCGTAAAATCCGGGGTTGGCTCCCGTTCAAGTGTTGCAGGGCCAGACCGAGGAATTGCCGAAACATCAGGGTGCGCACCGTTTCCAGTGCGGTCTCTGACGATTTCCAAATCCGGGGACGCAATCGCCGCTGAATCAGTGACTCTTCCGTAACGATATGCACGACGGCCTACCTCCCCTGCATGAGCTGGCGAAATCTCCGGCTTGCGCGAGTCAAAAATCACAAACACTATTTATAAGATCAGAGAAGCATAGTAAGTACATGTAGAATACATTTAGACTCCCATGTGAATAAATGGGATCCAGCGCTCATATGGAACATTCCCTCTCTTCAACTCCTGCACTGCAAGATGCAAGGCTTCAGCTGCATCACTTGCCTGAGGTTGGCGACCATCTCGAAAGAGATGAGAGTAAAAAAGTTTTGCAACACGAGGTCCATCCCGATCATCCATCGCCCACAGGGTGCCAATGGCTCCTCGGAAGCCTGCAGCAATAAATCCACCACCTAAGTGAAATGATTGATTAACCAGGTTGATGTCACAGGTGGCTGTCTGACAAGCAGCAAGAAATACAACCTCTGCATTTGAAAGAGGCATCTTGAGGATAGTTTCCAACTCCAAGTTGCCTCCATATAGCAACAGATGACTCTTTATTGGTTCAATTAAATTCTGTCTTCCATGGCAGGCTAAATGAACCCAAGAGCATTCTTGCAAAGACTTCTTCACAGCATCCACTGTTGCTTGTTGGTCTTCAAGACACTTTACATGCGACTTTGGGATAGCAGAACAAATATTTCTGACTTCCTGCCCCACCCCGGGGAGGAAGCTGGCCGATCCTGGCCCTGTATGAGTTACTCCAACAACACCAACTTTGACTGCATTGCCAGATGTCTTCTTGGAGTAAACCTCCAAAAGAGAACCTAGTGTTGCAGTATATGAATGAACAAAGCGATCATTGGGAGGGCATGCATGCAGAGGAAGTCCTGTAAATGCCCCGGTGGGCAGCCACCATAGTCGGCCATTATGAATGCCATGCTGTAGATAATTAATATTAGAATGCACAACAATCATCATTTTACTGACCAATTCAAGTACTTGATACACCGGACCAGCGATACAACTCCAGAGCCAAGCCAGCATATTTTCAAATTCCTCCCGAGTAGACAACCATCCTTCTTGCTGTCCAAACAACCGTGTTGAGGCTGATCGATTTCGAGCTCTATGTCCATTTAACTTTTCAAGTCTAGTTCTCTGTAAAGCTAGTAAATCAAGCATCACATCCGGAAATGCAACAGGAACTGGGTCTGATGTTGGGTTGAGAATAATGATTCCAACACAACCCTTTGTGTGACTGTTCAAGATAATAACAGGACCCCCTTGTGATGCTTTGCAAAGGACAGTATATGGCTTTGGAAGTAGGAAAGATTCAAAGTATGGCTGCTGGCGAATCTCTTTGATTAAATCATTCCGTTTATTCACAAGAGTCATGGAAGGATCAGAACCTCCCATGTAGAGTTGCATAGAAAGATGCTTGAACTGTTCAGCCTGGTGAGGAGGAAGGTCATCAACAGCTGTTTTAAGCTGAAGCATTTGCTGATATATAGTTCCCAGTCCTTGTTCCATGATTTCCACAGCAAAGGTAAGTTCTTGGAGATTTGTAAGGGTCCTCACAGCATCAGAAGTGGCCTGAGGGAGATTGAGTCTCTGTACGGCATTGACACGAGCTGAAATAGAATGGCCCATCCACAGTAATTCTGGGAGCAATTGAAATGCAGCTCTGAATGCAGATATGCAATGCTTAGGATGAATTTGTGGTGCATATGAAGCCCAGCGAAGAATATTTTCCCAGATTCCTCTGGAGTAGAAGTCACAATGTTCAAAGAGGCGATAAAATGGACTTGTATAAGCTCAAGATCTTTCACTTGATTCAGCCTTTCATACCGATCGGCATAGCAAATAGCGAGGGTTTGAAGACACTGAGCTCTTTCAGGATGGCCTTGAGGGGTGAGGTCTACAGCTTCTTGGGTGTGCTGCAATGCAGCATCAAGATCTTTCAGGCCACCCAGCCTCCTATACCGATGACCATAAGAAACTGCAAGGCTTCGCAAATACCTAGCTCTAGAAGGATGCCCTTCTGGGGTCAGGTCAACAGCCTCCTGTTTGTGCTTCAATGCTGCCTCAAGATCATTTATGTCCCCCAGCCTCTCATACCGTGTGCTATAGGAAACTCCAAGGTCTCGCAGATGCTCAGCTCTGGAAGGGTAGCCATCTGGGATGAGATCCACAGCCTTCTGGTTGTGCTGCAATGCAGCCTCAAGATCTTCCAGGTTACTCAGCATCCAATATAGCTGCATGTGTGAGTAGGCCAGGCTTTTTAGACATCCAACTTTGTCAGGATGGCCTTCTGGGGTGAGGTCCACCGCTTTCTGGCTGTACTGCAATGCAGCCTCAAGATCTTTTGCATCGCCCAGCCTCTGATACCGAACAGCATATGAAACTGCAAGGCTTTTCAGACACCTGGCTCTGGAAGGATGGCCTTCTGGGGTGAGATGTATAGCTTCTTGTTTGTGCTGCAAAACTGCCTCAAGATCCTTCAGGTCACCCAGCCTCTGATATCGGTCTTCATAGGAACCTGCAAGCCCTTGTAAATGCCCTGCTTTCCTGGGATGACCGTCAGGGGTCACATTTACAGCTTCCTGGTTGTGCTGCAATGCTGCCTCAAGATATTTCAGGTCACCCCACTGCCGATAGTGATCAGCATATGAAACTGCGAGGCTTCGCAGATGATCAGCTCTGTTGGGGTGGCCCTCTGGAGTGAGGTCCACAGCTTTCTGGCTGTACTGCAATGCAGCCTCTAGGTCTGCTACATTGCCCAGCCTTTGGTACCGCTCAATATAGGAAACTCCAAGGCTCCGTAAACGCCTAGCTCTAGAAGGATGACTGTTGGGGGTAAGATCCAGAGCTTCCTGGTTGTGCTGAAGCGATGCCTCAAGATCTTTTAGGTCACCCAGCCTTGAATATCGATTAGCATAGTTGATAGCAAAGTTTCGAAGATATACACTTCTGTCAGGATGGCCTTCTGGAGTCAGGTCCACAGCTTCCTGGTTGTGCTGGAATGCCACCTCAAGATCTTTGAGGTCACCCAGCCTCTCATACCGATCATTATAGGAAATGGCCAGGCTATGCAAATTCTCAGCTCTGTTGGGATGGCCATCCGGAGTGAGATCTACAGCTTGCTGGTTGTGCTGCAATGCAGCCTCAAGATCTTGTAGGTCACCCAGCCTCAAATATCTTTCAGAATAGCCAATGGCAAGGTTCAGCACACATCTAGCTCTGGTAGGATGTCCTTCTGGGGTGAGGTTCACAGTTTCCTGGTAGTGCTGCAAGGCAGTCTCAAGATCTTTCAGATCACCCAGCCTCCAATATCGATCTGTATAGGAAACTGCAAGGCTTCGTAGACACCCAGCTCTATCAACATGGTCTTCTGGGGTGAGGTCCACAGCTTCTTGTTTGTGCTTCAATGCAGCCTCCATGTCTTTCAGGTCACCCAGTCTCCAATATCGATATCTGTAGGAAACTCCAAGATTGTTCAGATGCTCAGCTCTTTCAGGGTGGCCTTCAGCAGTCAGGTCTACAGCCACCTGGTGCTGCTGCAATGCTGCCTCCAACTCCTTCAGGTCATCCGACCTCTGATCCTGATCTGTGTCGGAAACTTCCAGATGACCTTCTCGGGTAGTGTCAACAGGTCCCTGGTTGTGCTGTAGTGCTGCCTCTTGATCCTTTCCATTCCCTGAGTCTCCATGCTTCATCTTGAACATCTTAGACTTTGCCAGTGTTTTATGGGCGAATTGTCGAATTCCTTGTCTCACAGAATCCTAATGACACCATTAGCCCTTTCTAACCATCTCATCTTTGCACATTCCTCTCTACACACATAGTTTTTTGTCTTCATGTCAGGAGTACCAGCCTCAAGCTCAGAATTCTCCTTGTTCCGAAAGCTATTGACAGTTGAGTCCTAGAGTTCAGCTTTTATCTATCAGGAAGAAATTGCCACATGCCACATACAAGTATTGGTTCAGGGGAGTAGTGAAGAGGAGAGGGGCAAAAGCGGAGGAGACCAAAGCAGGCCAGTCTTATATGTGTGTGCTGGCAACTGTCAGGTGTCACAGACATGATGGATACCATCACAAGGGCCATATAAAGTTTTGACAGCTGTCAAGATGAGGGTCCGGATCACGGGCTGCCCATCATTTCCTATCCAGGCGGGCACCTTGTAACGACACGTGCACCATTCGACTTCCTCTTGTCGCAGCTTGCGCTGCAACTGGATGCTCAACATATTATCTGATGCAGTCTACCAATTTCAACGCACTAGCTACGGTAGAAATGTACTGCTTGCCGGCAGCATCGGCAGTGTGGGGCAGGTCCTCATTGGCCAGCCCCTTGATACCGTCTAGGCCCGCACACAAGTCACACTGAGTGCCTCTTTCCTTTCCCTAAAACTTGCTCCGTGTAACTCGGGTGTCACACAGAGGGCATATTCATGAGTGCTCGCATGTGAAGCCCAGGTGCTTTGGCTAAGAGTCTTCTGTCTTCTTGCAAGTTGAAGTCTTGAAGAGAGAACACTGCGAGTGTTCTCACAACTGCGAGGATTGACCGTGGAAACAGGCTCAAGGCCTGGACTTGTAATCCTAGACGATGAAACACTGACTATATGAACACTAATGAAATTGGTCTAATACAATGGCTTTAATACACCACTATAAAATACCAATAACACCACTATGTCCGCTACAATCAGACTGCGGGTTCAGGGATTCCAACGCTAGATAATGTTGTTTGTGAATCTGAATTTACTACACAATAGAATAGCTAAGCCGAAGCTTTAACTAATGTTCTGCCAAGTTCGTTTAATGGTCTTCTAGCCGCTCAGATGAGCCGTTAAGGACAATTGGAACGTAGGTGGGTTTTAACCGGTGGTTGGGATTGCTCCCGGTGATCTGTACGATCGAATTAGTTTGCCAAAGTCTATTTATATCTCTCTGAGTGGTGGTGTTTTAAGCCAGTGCATAGAGCAATATATCCAAAAGTTCCATATAATTCAGATGTCCAGAAGCCATATATCCATATATCCAGAAGCCAGAAGTTCCATAAAATCTAATCCATACAATCACTGACAATTGTGATCTGGAACTGCCAACCGCGTGGGGCTATTAATATCCACCTAAGTCCGTTATCTCAGTCAACAAAGGTTTCTTATATGTTTCGAGCCAGATATATATTTAGATAGCCAACGGCCAATGATTTGGAGTAAGACCAAGCTATATGAGCAAGGCCGAGCGGCTTAAATTGCAGTATTCTTAGAACAGAACAATTCAAATCAACCAATTCAATTCAACCCCAACAGACTAAGACTACTGTTCCCAGAAGTGGCAGCACTTAAGCTGACCACCTGAGGGGCAGGGTCCAGTGTCCTACTACTGCTAAACGAGCGGGTATTTATACAAACTGGCCGTCTAAATAAGGAAACACAGAATACAAACATTAATTAAAGAAAAGTTGAGACAAATATAGCTAATAGCTGTCAAACTGAACCTGTTGAACATTAGTTTGTGTCGAAAATAGTGGAAAATGGTATAATTGGTGCACAACCATGCGGCCAGGGCCTAGGGTTGGCTTGGTTTGCACTGAGTAATCAAATGCCAAGCCAAACTATCACCTGTTCGGGCTGATCAAACTAAGCCCGCAGCCCTCCTTGCTGCAATATCTACTCCATGATTGGCTCCTCTGTAGCCCTATCTGCATCCGTGCAAGCCCAGGGCCCGAGGGCACGGATAACTGCCTCATTCGGCTGAGTCGGGGATAACTCGAGTCATCCTGGAATAATCCTAGTCCGCAAATGCTGATGGCAACTGCCCAAGTTCCTGTCACTGATTCCGAATGTTTCTGAGGCTCTGGAGACGTCCTGAATAGCCCGAAAGAGTGTGACTCCCAGTCACAGTGACCAGCAAAGTCACAAATGAACAATAAGTGCTCGCAACGGACACAACAGCTCTGTTGACACAATTCAACTTGTAACCAGCGCTCGCTTGGGTCTCCCATAGTCTAGATGGATGATAGTTGATACCCTTGTTCAGAACACATGCAGATAAACCCCAACTCGTTCACAGAATGGTTGAGTCTTTCTTTAATCAAAGATTTGGTACTCTCTTGAAATCCAACCCATAGTAGTATTATCATTCAAGTCGAGCTCCACTGCTCCAATACATGCTTAGCGTCCTAGCTAGCTGCTCAGGGTCTCACACTAGCCCATATCTAGATGTATAATAGCCGTGTAACACAGTGCAGAAACATGCAAATCAAGCAAATTCAGCCGTAGTCCCTCAGCCGGCTTATCAACGAGGAGACATGTCACCCTTGCTGGGGCCCCTGTTACCTGGGGAGGTGAGCAGACTATGGGTGCTCAGCCAGCGAGGGGGATCCGGGTACGTTGTACGTATGACTCTGGCTCGTGCTCAGGTCGTAGTATGCATGTAAAAGTAGATTTTATTACATAACACATGCGCACAGCTTGGAGTACAAATACGAGTAACTAGATCTGGTACGTACAGTATATTACATCGGTATCACATCGCATGTGTTGACTGCGGTAGATAAAAGATGCGACGTGGATAGAAAGGGCTGATGGACATCATCGTGCAGACCATGTGCAGGGAGGGCTTCTTTGCATTATATAACAGTGTCTCTGATAATCCACTAAATTATTACCTTACCTTTCGATTTACCATATGCAGGCATGACCTCCCCCCTCCTCGGCATTGCCAGCATTGTGAGGGCTGTACACGCGTTGCATGTGCCCTCACGCCACTGCATCCACAGGACAAGACCAATCACCCAATTTGGAAGTATCAAGAATCCACATATGGAAACTTCCCCAACCGTGGCTCATCTGCAGCTGCTTCCTCCGCCATGATCGTGACCGTATCCATACCCAATGGAGGCACCACTCGACAATGACGGCCCCCTACGCAGCACGACTCATCCGCGCCTGTGTTTTCATCTTCGGCACCCATCGGCACCCGTGCTCTCGCCCTTATGCGTCGCCACTCCACCCTCGTTCCTACGGGATATCACCATAGCCTGGGCCAATATCCAGGGCACAAACTGTAACCCACCCCAGAATCCAGGATACGTTCGATATTCACCCCAAAAATTCGACACCTCGTGCAGGTCCTCACAGGCATTCAGCCCATTTTCGGACCTCGCATTGCATATTTGAGCCCTCTCTTCAACTGTAGACCCGAGCTGCGCTTGGGGACACCCTTGCCGCACTTGGGGACACACTTGCAGCACGGTGGGCATCGACTTTTTCAACCTAAATTTGGTCATACACTTCATCCTACACCTATTTCAAGCGTCCAGCTCCTCCGGGGGACCGCACTCGACCCGGTCCTACGGAACTGGGGCTGTGCAGCCAGAGGGTATAAAAGGGACATAGTTTTAGCACTGTAGGATAGTCAATTTTGGATACAAGCTTTCCCCCGCTTGTCTAGAGTGTACTTGTGCCAACCAATACACCAGATTTGACCACCCACTTTCTTTGCAGCTTCTCTTCAAAGTCTCGCGCCACACTCACCCTCGTACCTTTCACCGCGGTACACCTCCAGCACAGGCCTCGCGGCCTCAGCATCGGAAACTCGGTCACTTGCCTCGTTCATTGGGGAAAGGCTTCGTCCGCAGTTGGGGTATACACCACCGAGACACACACACACACATTCTTTCAGTGCGCTCCACGCAGGGCTCCACTGTGGGGTCCACTCCCACACGACATCGACCAGTGTACCAGACGAGCCTCCACTGATAAGACTGGGATTTGCCTAGCGGTGCACATAATGTACTAGCTGTGAATGACAAGTCGAAGGTATAAACCAACAACTAACAACCACCAACTACCGCCTATCCACTATCGCACTACTCGAAATTGAAGTGTCTTTGTTTGTTCGGGGGTGATGAGTCAAGTATTAGACTCTCAGAACGAGATTTGGTTGGGTTCGAACAATTTATAGGGTGTATCAATAAGGCTCGACGGAGTTTCAACAATCGTAAATGGATCAACTTGATTGCCGACGACGAGTACAACTGGTGTATATGGGCCAGAGCAGATAATGGGAACGGTTTTAAAACCATGTATATGGTTGATTTCCGTAAAGGAGCACACAACCTACCAACAACTAACTGTGACTATATTCTAGCCTCCAACTAGTCGCAGGTGCGATTGGCTTGTAAACCCCCCAGAACGCACTGGCGAACTGTATAAACACAATTGAACAAGTATAAACTTGTAAGAACTTCCAGGCCAAGTAAACTTCCAGGCTCAATGTATTGTGACTTCCAGGCTCAAATGTTTAACTTCCAGGCCAATGTACTTCCAGGCTCAAATGTTATAACTTCCAGGCTCAGGTGTTTATATCAATCCAAAGGTTTATTCACACACTATAAAGCAGACTCTACTGAGCAATGCCTTAAGGCGAACAGAGCACACAATCTACCAAACAACTAATTGTGACTATATTCTAGCCTCCAACCAGCTGTCAGGTGTGATTCGCTGCTGTTCCCTCTCACAGCAGGCGCCCTTATATACTGTTTCTATACATGATTACAAACGATGATTACACTACTAGCTGATAAATAATATATGAAATGAGCACGCGTTCTGGAATATATCGATCCCGAAACCTCTATGATTGGTTGAGGGCCCTCCCACGTTCGTGGATGACTCCTCCTTGCTGATTCACAGCGGCGCTGTATGACTTGTACCTCCAATCGGTCAGAATATAGGTGCGAACAGTCATACTCCAGGGTATATAGTGTTCAGGACACCTTCAAGGTGTCTTATATTGTATTTGGTTTCCTTCCCAAGCCTGGTATATATCGTATACAGACTTTAGGTGCTAGTTTACGGTAGTCGAACATCGTTCCGGAGTCTTCCGATCAATATTTGATTCCATCAGCAGAGTCATCCGTGTCTGTTCGGATCTGTTATATCCGTACGTTCTGAACTCCCGATGAGCTCCGATATTCCGGGAAGTTCCGTACCTTCGGGAAGTTCCGGCGTCCGGATCTACGGACGCCGCCCGAAATGGGTTTTCATGCAATGAAGGATTACTGAGCGTTTCCCATTTTAACTTCCTTATTTTATCGCACTCAACTCGAGCGGACTTCACCGCTCCGCAAACCTCACTTGCGGCTTCTTCCGTTTCAGATCACTATATATAGAAATGGACTTAACGGCCGTACGTAATTATGACTTAGTATAAATATTCCGTATGCCTCTATGTAACCTCAGTTTGATTATTAACGTTCTTGACTATTCGTCTTGTCCTAAACCCTGCCTTACTCTTTGTCCTCCGGAGTTCCGACTTTCGCCGGAACGACTTATACTCTCGCCAGTCCAGGTAGTACGCACACCCTTACCTTCCTGTGGTGTTTGCGATTGATCTGAACTTCCGCTCTGCCGATACTCCGGCACCGGAACCTTCCGTCATCGGATCATTCCTTCGACTTTCGACTTCGGGATTTAACAGGATCTGATTGAACTGGCTACTTGTGTTCCCGGAGCCTAGACCCTTCACGTGAGGTGTCGCAGGCACGAGGATCAGTGTCAACATAGTTAAGCATCCTGTCATTCGACCGTATATGCCGTTCTCAGCATGTATACAGGGCTCGGAACCCTTCCCCTTGGTTGGGAACCGACACTAAGTGACTGATAACCCTCGGATACTGGGCTGCACTGTTTTCTATGGGGTGTTGTACCTCAGTGCAAGTTGTATATAGGCCTCAGTATGGAGTACCGCTATACAAACATGCTTCGAAGCTCCCCTAAGGTGTCCGACGTTCAACGACTAACTGTTCGGGCTCACAATAGTCCTTATACAGATGTCCTCAGCATATATGGTTATGATATATGCATAAAATGTGATTTTCATGGCCAGAATTGTACACTGCTTATCACTGCTCTAAATCGGTATTACACCTCGTAACGCCCCCTAGAGGACGAACGCAGCTACCCTCGGGAAGCAACTTCCTACACATGGTAGCGCCGCAGTCCTTATCACAGCATCAAATCCCTCCTCTTCACCTCCTACGCCGCTACCCGCCGCACTGTCTCGCCCTTCTCGACGCTGACGCAGTCTAATCCTTCTATGACACATCTATTAATAGTTATAAATCATCCCTCCCAAAAGATCAGCCTGGTTGAAGGAGAACTGGGCATCCACCACTCTATTCATTCCCGAAAGGCCCCGACTTGGTGGTCAATCAAAATGAAGTATTTTCGCAGATTTTCTCGGAATGCGCTGGCATGTCTCGAAGGGCAACCACTCCGATGACTGACATCAAGTCCGGCGGGCATCCGCATCGTCGAGCTCTCTAATTTCAACCTGGTGTCTCTCAAGACATTACTTCGCTCTCAATTACTAGTCTGCAGATCTGCTTTTCAAAACAGGAGAAAGCAAAAAGGGTGAAAAAACTATTGGGCTTCGAAACCACGCGGGCGCGGGGAGTCAAACCCGTGTAGCTGCTGCAATCGCATTCATGGCATAAGTCTATGTAAAGCAGCGGTGCACTGTGCACCACGTCTGCTTCCTCCCTCTATTCTCATGATAGACATACCTGGCTGTGGCGGGACTGTGGTTGTTGACACAAGGCCGAGTAGGTAACACTGTTTAGGGATTTTCCTTATGTTGGACATATCCAACGTTACGGGGACCGCACTGGAAAAGAACTTGAAGAGAAGAAAAAACTGAGATGGAGTCCCATCAATGCGGACGCGGGGGGTCGAATCCCGTTCAACTGATCTAACTTGTAAGGCCTCCATTCATCAAGTGCGGCGGTGCGCTGTGCACTGCACGCGTCCACGTACGAATGGCCTATTCTAACCCTGAGTGTGTCAAGTTGTAGGATCTTAGATATGGTTGAAGCGTCTCGTTGGCAAAGCTTTTCGTGAACTGATCCGTGGTCTCTGGACCGCCCATCGACGACCAGCTATCCCCGTACTCCAGGGATGCACCCAACTGGGACGAACGACACATGGACACAATCGACCGGGACACTTTGTCGGACGCAGCATTGCATAATCACGTTAAAATGAAGGGCTTCGATGTATGTTTTATCTCTACTCGACCAGTGCTAGCTAGCAGTGTTAACAGCCCTCCGAGTCGGACATTGTGGCGGCTGTTTAATAAATTTCCATGTACATTTCTCTTGGCACTGGCAGTGGAGTCTCTTCGTTGGTATCATCGCCTCCGTGAGCAATTAATTGGCAGATTCTAAAGCGCTAGCGATACCTCCACCCGGGAAAGATTTAGCGTCTAAGACTTGGGAACTATACGTACTACAACTATACGGGGAGACCTCGGCGTACTACAAGTACTGCGCAGCATCCGAGTCTGCTGCTTCGGCCGGCATGCGCGCCCGATGTTCATGTGAACGGCTTTGGTTTCTACATATTTAAGAGTAAAGTCCCGACTGTGCTGAAGCATGCGGAACCCATGGGGTTGGAATCCAAATTTGGGGTGGTGCGTCTGGGCGGGTGGCAGTGCTGATCGCGTGATGGCGGCGTGTTTACGCCTGTTATCATATCCACTGGAATCAGAGCACTTTCAGCTTTCGCAGTAGTGAATCTGACTCTCACATCACGGGGTCGGCTGGATTGGACACTATTCGAAAATTGCATTGTCTCTGTTATCCCAGGCATCTTCGGAAGCTATATTCTACTCACGGGCACCACTCACCGCAATCGGATTCTTCTTACCGCTCGGCCGCATAAAACCGCACTCGTGGCACAACTCTGACCTGCACTATTTCCTAGCGCTGACAGTCAGACAGTATGCCTTCCGATCCTGAGCCAAACGAGTCGCAGCCTCTTCTCCGCGATACCGCCCGTCTCGAGGACCAGGCTCCCACTGTCAAGGCCACTCCGTTGCCCAAAGCGCAGCTGACGGCATTGTGCATGGCGCGATTGTCCGATCCCATCGGCTACACCCAGATATTCCCCTACATTAACGAATTCATCGCCTCTCTGCATGTCACGGACGATCCTGCGAAGATGGGCTTCTACAGCGGACTCGTGGTATGTGCCCTGTGTTTTCCGTATTGATTCGAGTTTGCTTACAGTCTCTCGGCGCGAAGGAATCCACGTCTTCCATTGCAGCAATGCTGACAGTATTTCATTGGGGGAAGCTTTCTGGTGGGTTAACGATCACAACGAGTCAGTCCTCGCTCATGCTATCCAGATATCATCGGCCGTCGACCCGTCATTCTGGCCGGCGCTCTGGGTATGACCATGGTCTCTTCCCTATTCGGGCTGTCTCGGTCTCTGGTACAGATCCTCGCGCTGCGAGCCATTAGTGAGCCTCTCGTTATGTTCACCCGCATTTCCAGCTGAATCCACTAAAAGGCGGACTGTTCGCGGGCAACAGCGCCGTGTATCAAACCATCCTCGCGGAACTCACAGACTCTACAAATCAGGCCACTGCATATCCGATATACGGAGGCATATATCCGCTGGGCGCGACCGTGGGACCCATCATTGGTGGATTTCTCTCCAACCTGGCAGCGAAGTACCCAAACTATTTCGGGTACAGCTTCCTGGAGGCGCATCCGTACTTTCCCCCAGGATTCGTATGTGCGTTGATAGCACTACTGGGGTTCTCCATGACATATTGTTTCCTGGAGGAGGTGCGTGTGCGACCAACACATAATGCATGCTGGTACGGCTGACATATCATACAACCCCAAGACTCTCCCGAGCAAGCGCACAAACGTACCTCGAGATGGCGCAGCGACCGCGCCCTCGGACGCGCGGACGATGGGCATCCTCGAACTCCTTGCCATCCCCAATGTCCGCGCGATCAGCGCTTCAAGCACTGCGCTCGCGTTCCTCGACGTCGGATTCTCCGTGGTCTTTGTCCTCTTCTGCTACACGCCCATCAAGACGGGCGGCCTCGGATTTTCGGTACGCATGCGAAGTCATATATATCTTGCATATCTAACAGTTGGGTGGCGGGTAGGCCCGCGAGATCGGGTACGCCATGGCCATGTCGTCCGGCTCCTTCGCGACGCTCCAGTTTCTCGTGATGCCGTTCCTCATGAGCAAGTTCACCACCATAAAACTGTATATCTTCTGCATGGGCGTCTGGCCATTCACCTTCCTGCTCCTCCCGCTGCTTAACCTCATAGCGCGCATGAGTTTGGCCAATCGAATTGATGACGGCTCGGATGTACGCTTCAAGGTCCTCCTGTGGCTCGGAATTGCGGTTGTCGTCATCTGCTGGCGAGTCGCCTGCCTGGCATACCCGTCCGTGTTATCGCTAGATGTCTTAAGCCCTTTGCTGACACCCCGATACAGAAACAACGCAATCCTGGTGCGCAATAACTCACCCAGCTCCGCCTCCCTCGGTGCTGCCAATGGGCTCAACATGCTTGCGATGGGTGTCGCGCGGTGCTCGAGTCCCGCTTTCGTCAGGTTAGTAATATCGCCTGTCCGCGCATTTCTCGCCATTCATCAATTTACAATGCAGCTCGGTATTTGCGCTTTCGGTGAACAACCATCTGCTGGGCGGGTATCTTTGGGTAGGTGTGATGGCTACTGCTGCGAGCCTCGGATTCTGGTTCTCCACGAAGGTCCCTAGATAGTTGAATGCGATGGTGAGTGTCATTCGGGATACCTCGTCGCTCTTTTCCGAACTTAACTTTTCGCTCAAATCCGGAAGCAAGATACATAGAGACTTGAAATTAAAGTGAAAACGGACATGATATTTTACTTGGGTCAAACGCTGTGCCGAATTTGCGATCCTACGGGGATAATCATGTCTAAATTGTTACTTCTTGGTGGTGGGCCGAAGAGATCCGTTTTGATCCGGTCGCCGCCGAGCCCTTGTGAGCGCGTGCTTCCCTATGATCGGCCGCCTCGGCTCTCGGCACGCTCGCCAATCCCATCAACGATATCCCACCAACCAGAGGCCACTCAGTAGCACATTCACATAATACAATCAAGGAACTTAAATACGAAATACAGCGATATGTTAATCACTGCTAAATAATTACCAAGCTGCTTCAACGCCTAGGGGGGCGTCTGCGAGTTGGTGGTCTGCGAGTTACTGGCGTTCGTCGTGGTAGAGGGGCCACTTAGTAGCATTCACATGATACAATCAAGGAGCCAGATACGAAATACAGCGATATGCTAGTCACTTCCAAATAATTACCAAGTTGCCTCAACGCCTGGCTTCGAACGTGGTTTGTTTTCTATGTCCGTCAGAGCATAGTCCTGAAAGGGCACAGGAATAATTCAGTACGAACCGAGGCAGGTCCCAGTGCATGCAAACTCACTTGGGATACTACGGTGAATGCCGGCGGAGGGCTTTGCGGCGCCAGCGCGGTCGTCCGGCTCACTCCGCCGCCTGCCAAACCGAGGGCAGCGCGCAGATTCCGGCGGGAGTTGAGGGTTGCCAGGAGGGCATTAGTGTACATGCGACCCAACGAGAAGTGCATTGCCTTCATTATATATCCGCATCAGTCCCGAATAAAGAACTATCTAAATCGTTAGACGCACAATGAACACAAAACCCTTGGGCTGGATGAGGTACTGGGAAGTAAAATTACGAGGCTGTTAGTGTTGAGCGATGAGCGGGCTTACGGCGACGAAGCATCCAACGGCGAGGAGGCTGAAGGGCATGTTATAATCAGAGCCAGCATAAAAGTAGACGAAAGATTCAATACCTAGTGGCAAGTCCTGTTGCGACTGTGTACTGAATAATCCGACTCACGACGAAGTTCGTTGAGCTAGGGCGGAAATAATATAAGCCCATTTGATAGCGTCGCACAACCCCGAGACTACCTGAAGCTTGTTCGTCCGCCGCGTGGTAGGTACCAGCAAAGCAGCATGGCAATAATTACGTCGACTGTATCAAAATCTCAGCCTGCAAATTGAATGTAGGATTGTCGAACATACCTGCGGCACCAATTGCGAAGAGGGCGAGAATTTCATCGCCCCAATCCGAGAATGTGGCGACGCTTCTGTTCAGGCTCGTCCGAATGGCCATGGCGACGTCGAGCACGAGGGTGGTCATACACATGGCGGCCAAGCATCCAACCAGAAGCCAATTCTTCTTGCTCAAATTCCACACCCTGAACAAAACCATCAAATTCAAGGACGCCAAACAGGGTGGGTGCCACGCACCGTCGAAGGAAGAACGCTTGACAGACGATGGTAGCGGCGCTGACAAGGAGGAGGTGCATGTCGAGCTCGATTGTGGATTCCAAGAGGGCAGCTTCGTTCCCCCAGTTGTCGACGAGGTAGTGATAGCATGATTGACAAATGAGGATAAGATGGGTGAGATCAAGACACCTGGGAATGTGGGTATCACTGGGACAGCCATGCTCAAGGTTAAAGTAAAGGTGTACCAGACAACGCCGACCTAGAATCATATTACAAAACTAGGGCTTTGGATCGAGACCACGGGAGGCTTACCAGGGTTTTCAACTGCCACGAGTCCTCCGGGAAATTCTCATAATAACTGTAGGCTTGCAACGAAAGCAAGCCTTGGAAGCTATGGATGAATGAGATTTCAGAATCGCAGTCTGCCCCCGGCTAGTAATCTCACAAAGTTGCAAAGAACGCTAACGGCAGATCAGCTAGGTAGCTGTGATGGACGATAATGCTACTCACTCCCAATAAGCATTGCGCCATAGGTCGAGTGGAGATCGATAGCAGACATTGCAAAGCAAAGCACTTGGGGATGCGAAAAAGGCGCCTCGAATTAGTCGAACTGTTAATATATAGGCTTCGAGAACTCGACATTTTCTCTCAAGATGTCAGCAGTGTCAAAACATCCAGCCCTCGGAGTTAGAAAGGCGGAACAAGATGATGAAAGATTCTGATGGAAACTGTTCTGCAGATAGTCGTGGCGTAATGGAATGCGGGGAAGTTACGTGGGCGCGGGAAGGCAATTGAATTGGCTGGCTCTAAAGAAAGCTAAATGCATGAGTATCGAGAGGAGGAGGGGCGGGGGAGAAATATATAACTGCGGGGGTGGCTATGAGTCCTTCACCCACGTACACGGCACCCTAAAGTACTTGACAGTATTTGTGGGGCTTGAGCCTATGGACATTTGTTCCCATGGCCACTATCATCAATCCACGCCTTTCGCAATCAAGTACCTCCGTCCCGGGTACACGCCCTTCGAGTCGAAGTTCGAGCAGCATCTCCCGCGCCCTGAGAGTGTTTCGGCGTCGGGGTCCGCCATCGCTGCTGTCGACGCCTGCGCGGATATCCACGTGAGCCTGCAGGGTAGGGGCAGTACATTTTGGTACCGCCGTCGTCCAGCGTCGTCCCCACAGGCGTTACTGTGGGGCGGTGCATGATGTGTAGCACAGGAAGGATCCGCACTGAAAAACGTCCAGGAATGGCGCGGGATGAGGGAACTTGACTACATGGAGATATTGGCGCCCGTGATAGACAGTGCCTTCCCATCGAGCACTAGGCAGCCACAGTTAACCGACGTCTCAACCTGCGCAGTGAGATTCACCTACGTTTCGAGAATGCTTGAGCAGCGCTTCTCTGTTCACTGGGACACCCCGACTGAATGACGGCTTTCGATGTCCTAAAATTGAGACGACCTGTTCGGAAACAGCGCGGAAGGGTTTTTTGATAGGGATGTATCAGGAAGCAAAGGTTGAGCGCTGGCGAGCGTGTCTAGATCCGGTGGTTATTAGTCTAGGAACAAGCTAGGAAAGACGATAGTTCGTATGGGGATGGCATGCAAGAGAATTCTGTGGGTCGAGGAATCGATTACGGCTTGATAGAGATCCCATTCATTGCCCCGCCGACAAACGTTACCAAGGACAAGGGTGCCAGAGAAGGAATTTTAGGGACCCGAGACATCCCCGTGTTTCATGTTAGCAGAGACGGAGTTGCTTTGGGATTCGTTGCCAGTGCCCGTTGCCACTGAGGATCTACGGGCTGACATCTGGTCGTTCCTGGGGACACCATGTCAGCTTCGTTATCTTCCCATTCACTTCTCCCGCGTCCGAGGCCTCCGGGCGGCGGGAAACACTTCATTCGAATCGGAAGACCTCGAACGCGGCTGCCGGACTGGGGTAAGGGCGCAAGGCATGTCGCCGAGGTCTCTATTTCGAGTCTGTGTCCGCTATCTGTACTGAAAATCGGAGTCAATATGTGAGGAGGGAGAGCGGCCGAGCGAGCCTAGACTCGGTAGCAGATGGCCAACAAAAGAACGGTATCAGCGCGCGCAAAATGAAGAGCGCTCACAGAATATACATACGCCACGACTCCCTGACCTCCACGATCACTTAATTCCCGCATTACTTAGTACGGTGCATCAAGGCGGCGGGGCCCGCAAATGCCGAGGGTGACGTGGCGGATCCCGCCTGCCCAGTCTGGCACGGACTGCTGCAGAAGTGGGGGAGGTGATCAAAGAGACCACATCGGGTGTATTCATCCGATGGAGGTTGGGCAAAACAGCTCGTGTTCAAGTTGCAGGAAAGTTAGCGACGAATTGCTATGGACGGAAACTTTGTCAAAAGCATCTGGACGGAGAGTGAGTGCGGGTGAGAGATAATTCGTCCCAGGGTGTAGGAGATTGGAGGAAAGTTCATGAGAGGATGCTTCTATGGAGAGGATGAGCTTGGGAAAATGAAATGTGGTACGAGGCACGCGAAATATTGACCTTCGAATACATCCCCCTGGCCAGTAGAGGCTTGCGTGATGCCGCGGGAGGCAAGAAATAGCGAACTGCGATTGACGAGGAACTCTGTATGTTTTCTCTGTTCTTCTGCGTCCCATATGCGAACGGTATTGTCAGTTGAGCCTGAGGCAATACGAAAACCGTCTGGAGAGAAAGCAACGGACCCCACCGGGCCATCGTGTCCACATAGTGGTTCTCCGATCTGCTGCTGGCTCTCTGCATCCCAGATGCGAATTGTGTGATCACGAGAACCGGAGACAATGTATCGGGCGTCAGGGGAAAATGCGACAGACCACAGACCCGTTGTGGCCACGGAGAGGCTCTCCAATCTGCTGCTGGCTGTTTGCATCCCAGATACGTATTGTCTGGTCAGCGGAGCCTGATGCGATGCGCCGACTATCAGTGGAAAATGCCACAGACCACACGGTCTAGTGATGTTACGGGCCCGGCTTGGCCTAGAAGCCCGGGCTTGGGCCTGGCTTGAGCGGGCTTGGGCTTCAGATATCCCAAGCCCGAGCCCGAGCCCTGGAAGCCGGGCCTGAAGCCCGTGGCCCGGGCTTGGGCCCGGGCTTCACACAGTTTTTTGCGCGGGATATGAAGGCAACTCCGCAGCAGCACTAAAAAGGTGTACAAGTGCAAAGTCAATACATTATTACTGCATATCTATATCTACGAGCATATCTACATCAGAAAGGACAGTAGGGGGCATATCATAATTGTCGGGATCATCGTCCAAGAGAACATCCCAACCATTTATCTCAGGTGACTCCGGCTCAGCGTCCATCACTGCATCATCATCAGAATCATCCGCGACGAGCACGGGTACATGAAACAGCAGGTCGCGACGAATTATGCACTGCAGAAACTGCAGTGCCTCGACGATATCCGGCTTCAAACGATTGCGGCGCTTGCTAATTGTGATTCCAGCCGAGGAGAAGGCGCGCTCGAATGACACTGACGATGCCATAATGGCAAGGTAATCGCGCGCCAAGGATCCCCAGACGGGATAGCGCTGATAATTCCGCTAACAAAACGACGCGACTATCTATCTGTCTTATCTGAGAACCTGGGCCCAGGTTCTCGGAGCAAATAGTTATGTGCTGTCGGTAACTCACCTGGAATAAATTGGGCATAACCTTTGGCGTACCTATTCTGCCCATTCTCTTCAGACTGCCGAGAGTCTCTGCCGCTCAGATCTCTTCTTCTGTGTACGAGGTACTATCGTTCCAGTACTTGTCGTCTTCATCTATTTCGGGATGCGACATCTGCGGGAGAAGCATGGGATCGAGGGATCTGTGCGACAGGCCCTCGGTCACTACCTTTCGCGGCGGTTTGCTTTTGTCTGAATTTTTTGGTTGATTTACTCTATGAAACTGGCAATTTTGCCTCATTCATATCTCAAAAAATTCCCGCCGGGGGTGCTTTTTTACTCTATGACGGACCGGTGTTGCCATCTCCTGAGGCTGTTTTACTCTATATTCAGGACCGAGAAAGGGCAATTTTGGGGCGTTGATTTACTCTATCGCGGACCGATACAAAAGGGGGGCCATGTGCGACGGCGTCAAAGCGTGTGTGTGGGAAAGAGAGAAGGCTTAGACAGCCGATGGCTGTGCACGGGTGCTCGGACCGAATTCAAACTCCGCCGCTTTCAGGATAGCATTATCTGACACCGCCATCAGTATCGAGCCAGAATACCACCAATATGCCCTTTGCAGCGACCACTTGGGGACTTTCGACTTCCTCCCGCCGCGCCATCCTGCTGCACGGCCTGACGTCGGAAAGCAACACCTGGCACCGAGTGGCGGCAGCTCTGGTTGAGCAAGGCAAGTTGTACATGCCTTCGCTCGTCCGACGTGTGCTCGCTCACCCCTGAGGCAGACTATTATGTTATCGCACCGGACCTGCTGGGGCACGGACACGCACCGCGCGCGGCATCGTACACCATCGCAGACTTTGTCACAGCGCTCCTCCCGGCGCTTGAGCCTGAAAGGGGCCGCGTGGACCTCCTCATAGGCCATTCGCTTGGCGGGGTGATCGCGATGGCGCTGATCCCGCATCTCCTCCCCGCGCCCAAGCTGCGCCTCGTACTCGTGGACCCCGCACTCGACATCGACGTGCCGAGCATTGCGTTGATCCGCGAGGATGTGGTGGACGAGACGTTGCACCCGGGCACGGTGGCGTCGTACCAGGCTGCGAACCCCCGCTGGACTGAGGCGGATTGTGCTATCAAGGTCTTGGGGGCCGTGCTGTGTGATCCTCGTGCGTGCGAGCAAGTCTGCGACGTGCGTGGACTTGGTTTTGATTCATCTCAATTCCCGATCCACTGAATCTCACCATCTCTTCCAGCAACTCTCGCCGTGGTATTTCCCCGTGCCCGAGCTGGCGCCACAGGTGGAGCTGTTTATCCTCGGTGGGGACCCGGCGTGCGGGGCGGTCGTTTCGTTGCGCGAGCACGAAAACTTCAAGGCGAAGAGACCCGATGTTAAGACGGGGATTGTGAAGGGCGCGACGCACTCGGTGCATAGAGAGGATCCGCACGCGATTGTCAAGGTGGCGCTCTCGGGTGATATTTCGCCGTACGCGTACGGTGCGACGCAGTAGCTGCATTAGCCCCAATTGAGAGCAGTCAATTGAATAGATAGACGCTGGCAGACCCTTTTCGCCCTCGCGTGGGGGCAACCTTGCCATTCCAAGGGTGATGGCAAATCGGTCAGGAGACTGATTCAAATCTAACCTATGGAGCAGCAAAAGCCTCGGCAATCTAAGGGCATTTCCAGCCAAATGAAACCCTTGGAATGAGGGATTTTCCCCTACCTTATCCCAATCTATACCAATCTATGACTGACGATGACTGACCATGCCTAAAGACACGGCACTGACGCGGCAGTGCGGGGCAGGAGCGGCATTTTCTCCGGGCCCCATCCCGAAGATCTTTCCTGTTTCATCGTCCACAGTCTATCATGGTGCGTTTTTGTTTGTCGAAGCCACCGGTGGCTGGGTCAGGACATAGCCACCATTTCTGTGGTTCAGGGAGCGGCAAAAGCGTAGGCTTCAAAAGGAAGGAGGCCGACGGTGCCCTTTTCACGGATTATCTTCCTAAGGTCGAGCAATCGTTAGGGTCGTTCACGGTTCCCTTTTTGTGTCCTTTTTGGCTCCTTTTTGCACCCTTTTTGCACCCTTTTTGCTCCCCTTTTCCAGTTCACTCTTCCTTTTTCAAGCATCAAACCAGCAGGCTGTCCCATAGCCTCAGATGTGTCTTACACTGAATGTTAGGCACCCGTAACCTTCATGGTGTTCTACTAGGAAGAAAAAGAGTGCAAAAAGGGTGCAAAAAGGAATGAAAAAGAGAGCTGCATGCGGGGGGTTTCACAGTTGCCCCTTTTCCGGGCCCCTTTTTGCTCCCTTTTTTATGGTTTTCATGCAGTTTTGCACCTAGAAAGTTGCTTTCTTCCCTTTTGGGCCCTTTTTAAGCAGCTCAGTTGAAAAGGGAAAAAAAAAAACGGGGGAAAACGGAGCGGAAACACAAAAAGGGCAGAAAAAGGGAGCAAAAGGGAGCAAAAAGGGCAACTGTGAATGACCCTATTATTGCAATTGAGCATGAATCTCCCAGGATTTCCCGGGGAAAGAAATGTGCCAAAATAGGGATTGGTCTACCGTTGATTGCGCAGCTCAAAGAGCTGCGGCGATCTGTGAGCAAGTCCCACGTCACAAATGAGTCAGATCTTGTAGATCTGAACTGGCCGGTAATTTTCACCTCGCTGGCACGAAGCGAAAACGCAAGAACGTCTTCAAACAATGCATAGCTCCTGCCTAAATGCTCCAAAACACTCCTCAAATCGTCGGCCACGCTGTTCCCGGCCAGAATTGTGTCTTTCCCAGAATTCGCATGCTGCCGAGTCCGGTGAGATCTGGAAGCAAAATCCATTCTTGCGGCGCACCATGCTGAAACTAATACGGAATTCCGCCACACCGTTAGATAACATGTAGTCTAGTATATTGTTTAAATACATCGGAAGATCTCGGTACACGAATACATACCACATACCTGCAAGCGCCGATACATTACGATCGAGGAGAATCTTCTCGGCTTCTTCAACAGTGAAGTTCGTGATTCCCAGAACCCTGGTACTGAGACCAATATATCGGCGCTGGACTAGTTCCACGCTCAGCGTACTTTCCACAGAGCTAGCGTTTCAAACGGTTCAGCAAGATCCGTCGGGGTAAGCCATCACTTACTAGGGAGGATGAAACTCGAGGATGCATTGTCCAGGTGGAACCTGCGTCTCAAAATCTTGCTTCTTGATTGTCCTATCATCCGCAAAGACATGCACTGAGAGCCATTTAGATTTCTTTGTCCCAACCGCTGCCGTCGCAGAAATTTCTGCATGAAATTCAGGGTCAGCGTACATGCTCGGAATAGGAAAAATGATCACTTGAGATTTGAATACTCATCCTGAGCCAGAATGCTTGTGTTTTGCAGCATAAGCTTGGGCAGAATAGGGTAGGAAACAACAGATACTGCGTAACGTGGAAGCGTAGTCAAGTGCTACGATGAAAACAAGGTCAATCTTCCAGCTGACCACTCGAGGGCCTAGAATAACACACCATTCCCGCGGCTGCATTTTGACGAAGATGATGTATATTTCGGGACGGAAGACTTTCCGCAGAAAAAGATATTAATATGTCGGGTGCCGAGCTTTGGAACCGTGGCGGATAGTGGAGAGGGGCCGTCGAAGAAGTGGGATTGAGATAATTAGCAGGATGTGTACCCTTGGTTTGCCTGCCTGTCGAAATCAGAGATTGAGAGGACTGCTAGCGAAAGAAGACGACACGGGCTGCCGCCATGATCCGCTGAGCATGCCGTACTTGCCTGGGTGTAGATGTCCTAAAACGCCAATATCACCGTCGGATGCATCACGGAATTGTTTTAAATATCAGCAGTTAGGTGTGAACAAATCGCTGCAGACCGTCGCGGATGTCAGCGAATCGGCGATGCAATCTTCAGTCTTCAGATCTGCGGTGCGAAGACTTGAGGATACTGTATTGTGAGCCATGAAGCATTCACATTGGAAGTTTTTAGTCTCCATTTCATGACAGGGTGCGGTTTCGGCTGGGAGCCAGCCAGCCGTAGGTTCGGATCAAGCCTGCCGTTCCATTGTTTGTTGATGCAGGCTGAGTTTTTGGTCAAACAATGGAAGGGCTTGTGCCAAAATGACGAAATTGGGGAGGACCTTCGTTGCGGCCTGCAGCTCGAGGATCGACCCGACCTCCCTACTTCTGCTGATAAAAGTTGCTCATTGGAAGCAAACTTAGACTTTGGCTGGCTCAGATTCTTATTATCCAAAGACCCGATTATTTTATTGACGGCCCAAGTCGTCGTTCTTTCAACTTTGACAACGGAAATTTTCTTCAGTTCCTATGAGTTGTTGGACTTGAGACCAAAATGCTGAGAGACAGAAACATCAAAAATTCATGATAAAAATGATCTGTCGAAGAACTGGGATGGTAGTGAAGCATTTAGCAGTGCAGGAACAAGAAACAGCGAAATTGGCCAACTTTGCTCAAGATCCTCTGGGAGAGAGAAGGCAAACACGAGCAAGCAAACCACAACTGTCCCCGGATCAAAACCTCTTGGTCTTAACCATCTTGCTCCGGCAGATAACCCCATGCGGCTGCATTTGTACATTGAAGAGGGTCGCTCATAATCCGGGGCTTTTGAACGGCTATAGTATCCCCCCGATGATATGTGCGACGAGCAAGCGATGATGGCCACCTTGTACTCAGGCTCACTGCGGGGAGGGTAAAATCCCACCTCAAGAAAATGGGCCTAGGACTATGATGTTCAATTTCCTGGCCAAATGCTACCAGGCCAGCGCACCCTTGGCGTCCCATTCAGGTATGCGGAGAAGAAACACTACTACCGCTACGACGGAAGGACGACGATCCTCAACAAATCGGGCATCTACAATAATTTTGAATCATTTCAGGTCGAAGTCCGACCTTCCACGACACTCCACTGATCCTTGGAAGCTGCCGTGTAAATACCTGTGCTCTAGTTTGTCCTGTAGAGTTGCCGTTAGCCTGGCCCGCTTTTTATTTTTAAATCTACTAAGTAGACGTGCTGCATGGAATACTCCGGCGGGATGATATGCAAATCTTAATCGAGAACCTGAATTAGCGTGCTTCGCCTTTCCCCTCTTATCTCGACCGTCTCGAGCTCAATGGGGCAAATTTAACATTGAAGTCCGCCCGGCGAAGACGCGGACGGTTCAGCATTAGCCCGAACGGTTGGAGATACTATTTATTCTCCTTTGACTCGAATGTTCCAAAGCAGCGGCCGTAGCGGAACATTCATATCATATCTAATCTATTATCTAATGCGAGATGATCGATCAAAATGAGAGCACAACACAAGGCACAACAGAGCCAAAGCTCGCATCTTGCTACCACATCGTGCCACGAACGATGAAGCAGGCGGTACCATTGACGTTCTTCCCAGTGCCTGGCTCACAGTATGGCTGAAATCCACCGCCACAGATGCGCTCTCAGTCTTTCAGTTTCATGGACGCCGCGAGCAACTAGTGATGTTACGGGCTCGGCTTCAAGCCCGAGGCCCGCCAGGCCAAGCCCGCTCAGGCCCAAGCCAAGCCAAGCCCGACGTTGGGCCTGAGCGGGCCTAGGGCTCGGGCTTGAGATTCTCAAGCCCGCACCTGCCCGTCAAGCCCGGGCCTGGGTGGGTCAATTGCGCTCAGCGCTCGGGCTTCTGGGATGCCGATTTTCTGCGCCGCATCTGTGCTCATGTGAATGAAAAATGGTCCCATTTCTTTGTGGGCTCATTTTTCATTCACACAAGTAGGCGTGCTCGACTGTTCCAACTCAACCGTCGCTCGGCATCTCTCGGCATCTCTCCAGGTAGAAGAAACATGACAAACTGTGACTGTACGCGTCAAGCTTCGCGCTCTTCCTTCCACATCATGTCGACCCCCCGCGGCTCACGCGACAATCCCGACCCAACCCTCATAGTAGCCAGCTCCAGAAGAACGCAAAGCTCCCTCGGATCCCTTGAACGCGGACTTTCTGATGTAGATATGAATACACGACGTATCGCATTCTCGCGACCGACCTCAAATGACCTGTAGGTGGAATATTTCTACTGTGCATATGCTCGTAGATATCGATATGCAGTAATAATTATTGACTTCCCACTTGTGCGCCTTCTTAGTGCTGTTGCGGAGTTGCCTTCAGATCCCGCACAAAAAACTGTGCGAGGCCCGGGCCCAAGCCCGGGCCGCGGGCTTCAGGCCCGGCTTCCAGGGCTCGGGCTCGGGCTTGGGATATCTGAAGCCCAAGCCCGCTCAAGCCAGGCCCAAGCCCGGGCTTCCAGGCCAAGCCGGGCCCGTAACATCACTACGAGCAACCCACGAGGCAACGCGGCCGCCGGCCGACGTTGTTGCTGCATTGCGTCGAGGGTTGCGTTGCACTGTGCGACGCAACTCAAACACGCGGGGGCTTCAGAAAAGCTTCAGAATGCAGTGCGTTCTGTGGCTGTAGGCTTTACGATACGTATCGTTACAGCTGTAACTGTTCGCCTAGCCAGAGGCCTAGCTCATGTTTGGTACTCTGACGGTTTCCTTTCGTCCGTCTAACCATTTCCAGACTGTTGTTGCCCTGCTCCTTATACCTTCCACGTAATTTAAGATCTTTGCGGCCGTCAGCAACCGTACTCCAAGTTTACGGGACTCCCCGGAAACGCCACCCGTGGTTATCAAACTACCGGAGCATCATGTGCCTCTTAGACGTCCTCTTTGCGTCTGTCAAGAGTTGGTCAAGAGTGAAGACCTGGCCATCGGGGCGATCCATTCATTCTCAGAATCGTAAACGTCGATCATTCGTCTGCTTGTAAGTCTCACTCCAAGGGATCTTGCATTTGAGTGCCTATTAAATTCTTTGCTCTAGTTTCATCGGATTTCTACCGATGATTCAACAGCCGCTACGGGCGGGAATGCTGTTATCGCATCCGACCTTCAATGTCTCCAACCATTTGTCCTGTGATGCACTCTCTACATCGCCTTGGGGTCTCGCCCGGGCCCGCGTATAGTACAATACCTGACCTATACTTGCTCCGATTTGTATTTTATTCGGACCGCGCCATCGCTTGTTACTTTGGTCTGTCACTTTACCGTGGTCTGCGCCGCCAAGTCTAATCCCTCACCGGAGTCGCCGCCCTCGCGTTATTGGCGCCACTCCAAGCTTCGGTGTTGCGGTTCTCATTGCACGTTACAGCCCGATTGTCTTTCTTTAATTAAAACGCCATTTGAGTATGCCCAGGCTATAGTTAGTATTGCACAGATTGATACTCAACCGCCGGTGAAGCGCCGGAGACAGTTGCATGGACGGCGGTGCAAAGCCTTTCAAATTTGCAAGATGGTGCAGTGGGCCGACCCCTCTGCCCTTCCGCCTGAATTCCGGACGTATGTCAGATCCAAAATAGAGAGGTCTGTCCCTCCGGCGCATCAATATCCCCTAGGTTTAAATACTCGATAATGGCCCTGAAAAAAAAAATCTCAGAGCGCCCGCACTACTCTCTTTGCACTCCTACACCGAGCCAATGAAGTTCGCCGTCGAACTATCCGCTGCAGCGCTTCTTCTTTCCCTTACTACTGCGACAGTCGCATGGGAGGGTATGTCGCACTTCACGCCATTCTGTGCGATCAAGTGCTGAAATCTCTTCTGTAGCAACTGCTGAGCATTTCGCCAACCAACAATTCGATTTCATCGTTGTCGGAGGCGGCACTGCGGGCCTCGTCGTGGCCGCCCGCCTCACCGAGGATCCCAAGATAACCGTCGGCATCATCGAAGCTGGCCAATATCGCCCCAACGATCCTCTGATAGAAATCCCTCAGTCCATCGCGGCGCCATCTAACCCGAACAGCACTGCTCTCATTGGGAATCCGACGTACGACTGGGGCTTGTTGTCCACGCCTCAGCCAGGGCTAAACGGAAAATCCATCCCCTTGCCAAGGCAAGTGTGTGTACCCGCATGCTGGCGCCACGTTGACCGTCCTGCGTACTAGGGGCAAAGTTGTCGGAGGCTCCTCCGCCATAAATTTCATGGTACGTTCATATGGTTACGCTCGAGTTTTTCGACGGCTCATCATGGATTATGTACCAGGTATGGCAGCGAGGCGCGCAGAAAGAATACGATCTCTGGTCGACGGTATTTGGAAACGGGCCTCAATGGTCCTTTTCTGGATTTCTTCCTTATTTCAAGAAAGCTGAAACTTGGGTTGCTCCCCCCGCTTCGCCAGTGCTACTCCCTGGAAACACATCCTCCAGGCTGGCGAAAGCTCATGGCGCCAATGGGCCCCTTGCGGTGCGCCGAACCCCGGAACCGCCCCTGAAACCACTGCTTATTTGCTCTATCTAGATTTCGTACAACAACTTCTTGACCACCGTGGACCAGCCATTGGTTCGGGCGGGAATTGAGCTCGGGCTCAAGGCGAATTTTAATCCCGTGCGTGGTCATTGTCAACCACAATATCTTTATATGTACATGTTGCCCACAGGATCTCGGAGACCCCATCGGGTTTTCCTCAACTGCACGGAGCGTGGACTACGCTAAAGGGATTCGCACGTATGCCACTAACTCTTACTACACTCCCAACGCGCATCGGAAAAATCTCGTCCTGCTCACCGGCGCGCAAGTCACCAAAGTCGTCTTCGATACAAAGACGGGAATAATTGCCAAAGCGGTTGAATACACTGCGAACAGCAAGACCTACACCGTTCACGTCATCAAGGAAGTCATCTTGTCGGCAGGTTCGTGCGGCTCGACCTATCATCATCTTTAAACGCCGATCGCGAAAAAAAAAACCGCTTAGGAACATTGAAGACACCGCAAATACTCGAGCTCTCCGGAGTGGGCGACAAGGTATTGCTGGCTAAGCATGATATTCCTCTCGTCCTCGATCTCCCAGGGGTTGGTGAGAATCTGAAGGTAGCTCCTCGAGTTGGTCATTCATCAATATAGCATTCTCACCTGCTCCAGGATCACCCATTTTCGGGCGCGGATTTCAAACTCAAACCGGGTGCGATAACGCTTGGTACGTCCGGTGTAGTGTCTCTGTGCAAAAGTCAAATTTCTTCCTCAGACAATCTCTGCTTCAACTCTTCTTTCAAAATTGAAGAGCAGGAACTTTAGTACGTTCTGGTTTCAGCCGGCGTCTGGGTCTCAAACTCAAAGAACTCTGTCCAGCAATTCTTCACGCAGGGGCATCTTGTCCTACACGATCCCAATCGCGGCTCCGCTAACCTTACAATCTCTGATTGGCCACGATGAAACGAACCAATTGCTACGCTCCTTGACCCAATCTCTGAACAATATCAGCCAGTCGCCCCTGCAGAAGGTGCAATCTCAGGCGCAGATCGATCTCCTCAAAGGTGGTGATGTTCCATTCCTGAACATGATCGTATACCCAGTTGGCGGCCTTATATCTTCGCCTGCTGCTCATACGTCCTACGTGACGATGGTGGCCGTGGAAGTGGTACGTCCATCTAGCTCTTCGACGAGTCTCCCGCTTGATGCTTTTCCGACCAAGCACCCTTTCAGTCGGGGATCAGTGGTAATTGACCTTCTTGTTTTTCGTGCCTGTGGAGCGTTGTTCACGAACGCTGTTCACAGCACATCAACAGCTCAGACCCACTCGTAAGACCCACCATCGACCCACATTTCCTTGAGATTCCGTTCGGTGGGTAGGAACTCCGATGAAATGAACCGGGCACTCATCAGTATTTAGACGCGCAAATTCTCGTTAAGGCCCAACAATTTACCCAACGGTGGATGCTCTCGAAAGCCCTTCGTGGACAGGTGGAGTCGCTCAATGAGCCGTCGAGCGCCGTCAAGTCTGACGCTGAGTGGGAAAGGTGAGTTGGGCTTTATCACAGTCAGCCATCCCACTTCGTTGACAAGGTCTAGTTTTGTGCGAACACACACTCAGGTGAGCAATGAATTTCAACATAACAACGATTTGGCCTCTTAATTCCGGACTTTCGTCGTAGCCTCTAAACCACCCTGTTGGTAGGGCTTAGCTTCTAGTCACTTGGTTCCTCTCGCTCACATCATTGAACAGGCACCACCGCGATGGCCCCACGTTCTATGGGTGGTAAGTGGAACTGATCTAATATTTCCCGGTCTTTAATCTGCCGATAGGGGTTGTTGATTCACAGCTGAAGGTTCATGGTCTCGAGAATGTTCGGGTAGTTGACGCTAGCATTATGCCCTCAACCATTAGCGTGCCCATACAGCAGACTGTGTATGCGATTGCCGAGCAGGTGCGTACTTCTTCGAATCTTGAACGCGTTCCCAAACCCAGCCCAGGGAGCCGATATGATCAAGAAATCCTGGAACATTTCAAATAAGCTAGCTGTCTCTTTATCTCTTTATCAGCAGCCGGGCGCTGAGTAATACTCATATGATTATACCGCACTCGATTGAATATCTTACTGTAGACGTGTTGTATTTTATTTTTTGAACGCTCGGACTCCTCACTTGCCCTTTCAACCAGAAATGTGCCCTCGACTCGGGCCTGCGATGAAGGAGTTCGAGCGTCGGGTTCACAAGATCGAAGTTGGCGGTCGTCGTTTATCTGGAGTGCTGATTCTTCTTGGGATTTTTTTTTGTTTCTTGGTCGTAGATACTTGTGAGAACGAAGGTGATCTTGAAACGTATATTGAGGTTCACGACATGGTCTACAGGTAAGGATTTTGGAAACACAAGGGTCTAAGCGATGGCCATACAAAACACCATGCATCAGCAGGCGAGCCAAGTTAAACCGCGGCATCCTTGGGTGCATCCTTCAACAGAGTCGCCATCTCTATATCCCCACTCGGCGTCATAGTCCCGGCCTCGAGGTCGCCCGGCGCCACTGTAACGCTCTCCGTCGGTGTCGCTGCTACACTCTTCTTGTCCTCCCCGCTCGCCTGCTGGGTGCGCGGCGTCTCCTCGTGGCTGAGCTCCTTATGTTTGATCAGAACCACGCTCACGATCGTCGCCAGCACCGTCATGCACGCGTTCATGATAAACAGCGCGCTGAAGCCCTTGGTATACCCGTTGTACAGCACGTCCGTCGCCGTGGCCTGCGAGAGCCCGATGCTCGCGGGGGAATGGAGCAGCGCAGGGTCGTCGATGATCCTCTCGATCTCGGAGGCGGAGAAATTGAGGGCCGTCATGGCGGTACGGAGTTTGTTGTTCACCAGAGTTGAGGCAACGGCGAGCGAGAGCGTTCCGCCGAGTAGCCGGATGAACTGACGCATCGCAGTGACGACGGACATGTCGCGCTTGGGAACGCTCGCTTGGACCGCGATGGTTGTGGTTTCTTTCCAAAGGTGTAATCAGAATATAGACCCTCATTGGGATACCGCCGACTTACGCATGGTCTGAAATACATGTTCAGCATAACTCGTCACGAACAGACATGAGAGAAACAGACCTGTCCGGACCCCGAGCCCGCAAGTAACATATAAACCACGAGGAGGGCTTTGTGGGACCCTGGGCGGATGGTTGATATGCAGCCGCAGGCGATAGCCCAGATCGCAAAGCCCAGTTGTATGATCGTCTGGATTCAAACGAGTTAAAAAATATAACGACGAGAGAGCGTGTAATCGTACCCTGTAGTGCCCCGTGCGGCTCACCAACATGCCCTAGGATGACACATCAGTCGCAGGCGTAAGTTCGGGAGTTTGGTACGCACCGCCAGCCAACTCGCGATGCTTTGGATGACAAGAAACGGAATGAGGAATATTCCTGCAATACCGTGAGCCATGGTCTCTATCAACAGCCAACGAGAATGGTACCGGCGCCCAGCGAATCATAACCAAGAGCAACTTGGAAAAATTGCGGGAGGTAATAGAGGGTCGAGAAGAAGACGAAACCACTGCAACGATTTCAGACAATGCGACGACGGAACAGTGGCGCCAGAGGAAACGCACTTGACAAACATTGCGATGAACACGCCTGTTACAGTTCCATGCTTGAAGATGTACACTGTTCGCAGCGTTCAGCACCTTGAACCGCTTGGAGATCCGAGATGACGCACTTGGTACTATCGGGAGCCGCGCACCCTTCCATTCCCAAAAGCAGAAGAGAGCGACCACCGCCATACTCGAAATTAGCGGCGCGAGGACGACGGAGGACTTCCATGGGAACGTCACACCTCCCTGAAAATAGTTGCCGACGGTTCAGATGTGGAGTAAGATATGACATACCCATATAAGAGGCAAGATGAACAACGTGCAGCCTGCGAGTGTCAGGAAAGCACCGAGATAATCCACGGCAAGTAGCTTGCTGCATGACGGTGAGTTCGATTTGGCACATCCTGTCTATTGACGAAACTCACCTGCGAATATTGCCGTGGACAGGCTTCAAGGGTAATATGAATATTACCACGCATGTGGCGACGAATGAGAAGGGAATGGTGATCCAGACACACCACTGTGGGCGCACACTCAGTCGATGAGAAAATTGTGAGAGGCCTCACGGCGCACCTGCCATCCGACGTGCTGGGATAGAGCGCCGCCAATTGGAGGGCCAATCGCATATCCAACGCCAATGACTGCATGACTCAGTAACCATATCTTTGGTACGCAAGGGTTCATACGTACCTCCCCCGATGATTCCCTGATATTTCCCCCTGTGGATATGAGTCAGCCAAAGTGTTGTTTCCAATGGAGCTACGTACCGCTCGCGGAGCGTAACGATATCGGACACAACGATTTGCATCATGCTTTGCACTCCACCGCCGCCGGCACCCGCGAGGCTTTGTTTTTGATTAATTGGGGCTCATCAGAAACGTAGGAAGAACGGGACACACCCTCGGAAAACAATCAATTGAGTGATAGTCTTCGAGAATCCGGATATCAGATTTCCGATCATGAACAGCGACATGGCAAGGGCCAGTGCACTCTTCCGGCCGAAAATGTCGGAAAATCTAGTGCGTCGTCAGCACTGGTAGCCTGGCGAAGTAATATAATGTCGATAGACAGCTCTACCTTCCGTATAGCGGTTGAAAGCACGTTGAAGTCAACATATATGCGGATGGGACCCAAGAGACAACAGCCCCTGCATTGAACGCGGAAGAAATAGTTGGGATTGCAGTGGCGACGATGACTGAGTCGAGAGAGGCGAGGGCAGCGCACATCGCTAGGCCTAGAAAGATAGGAAGGAGCTTCTTGAACGGTAATCTATTGGTTTGGTCCGTGAGCTCTACAGCATTGTTTCTAGTGGCCCTTCGTGGGGCGGGGGACTTGTCGATTTCAGCGACCGCAGACGACATGGTGGAAGCGAGCAGAGATGGCGCCAGGCGTATTACCTAATCCGCCGATTTCATGGGATGCACGGTCACGTGGGATCAATTACCCAAGAGGCAATGACCTCAATCGGGGATCGTGCCTGCCGCCGGCCACAAACCGGAGCTGGAGAAGCTGCAGTGACGAAGAAACCGCGAGGGCTGATCGGGGACACGGCGACGGGGAGGTGGAGCTTGGCGATGCCTGGGCGACACGGTTAAACATCAATTTTTTGGTACCCGGTTATATGTCATCGGAAGTTAGGAAGTTGCCGCGTAGGGCCTTGGAGAGCACGGGATAGAACGTATAGGCTGCGATGGTGAAATATCAAAGTATGAGGTACTAGTAGCAGGCAATGGCAGACAGGCCATCTAGTTTGTTTTTTCAAGTCGTGGGTCAATATAGCAGGAGGACTGATACGACGGTATGGACGGCTGTCATTAGTTCTCACTGGGTTGCCTCATATCCAACACCACGGGCGCTTTCTACCTCGTGCCCGGCGCTTTGCTTGGTATTCCTTAGTCCCGGTCCCCACGTAATTACTTTGGCTGCGAACAATTGCGGCGATAGTGCGCTGTGGAAGCAATGGAACATCTGTTTTCAGAGGCTGAAGCTGAGGCTGAGGCTCCAGGGATCCCACAGTACCATATGAGGCTACGGGCGTACCGAATGTGGTTCTATGCGGATAAGAGCAGGATAATATTAACCGGTGCGGTACATCGGGCATCCAAAAATAATGCATTGCTATATGCGTCCTCGGTCCGACTCCCTATCAATAGTATTATTGTCGCACGTGCGCCCAGATCGGCGGTGAAGGAGTATGTACTGTTCAAACCGATAGATCCAGCATCCTGGTTTGAGGGCTCGCACCCTCGGCCTCCACATTGCCTCCTTGGCAATAAAACATGCCGTACCGCATGCGTAACTTGCGAAAGGAACGGGACGTACAGATTACCGTATACTTTACTTTTCTGTCCAATTCCGCGTCACCCCGGCCTCGGGTCGACCTGGTTTCTGGTTTCGAAATTGAGAACATGCTATCTTCACCAGCCAAAATCGCTCAAAGTGTCCAGGGATCCCTGGATTGCGGACAGATGAATTCAACCTCCGCAACAATGTTGTCCAAATTTGTATATTGCCGCATCTCATGTTCTGCTGCGCTCAGAGCGCTCATTTCCCTCTCCCCAACATGACTGTATAGGTCCATGCTCTCGTACATGCTTACATGATTCATCCCTGCCCAGAATTGTATCCGCGTGGTCGAGGTTCAAATTGGTTCAACATGCCATCGCACGCTATATACGCCTTATCTGAACGGAGAAGTACAATGTATCTTGGACGCTTACGGAAAGATTCCTACGGGTTCTTTCTAAACCCCGATCGCCAACCTAGCTCTGCCTTGGATCCACGCTTACCGTTCTCTGGGAGTTATCAGTGGACTTTCGTTACATCGCCCTTATGGAACTATTCCTACGGGTTCTTTCTAAACCCCGAGCGCCAACCCAGCTCTGCCTTGTATCCACGCTTACTGTTCTCTGGGAGTTATCAGTGGACTTTCGTTACCTCGTCCTCACTCCACCGACGCTTATCCATCGCCGGCTTATGCAAGATTCCGAGTCGATGGCTTTTTAAAGGGCTACCACCCTTCAAGGTTCACCCCAGAGCGTCGCATCTTGAAGCATATCGCCCATCATGCCCATCCCTTCCTTCTCTAACAAGGCCAATTTCGTCGAGAAGAAGTACACCCCTCTTGCTGAGGAGGCCTCACCTCTGATGGAGGGTTCGGATTCCGATCTCCCGTTGCCTCCACGGAAGAGTCGCCTGGCCCGGATGCGCACACTTCTCCCTTGGCTCGTCTCCGGCGTACTCTTGCTCGCGCTGGGTGTCTCTCTCTGGCACTACCCGAAGGAGACATGTGCAAGCTCGAGCTATGAGACAGGCTTCAGCACCGAACTTAGTCAGTCATTTGCATCTCCTTCCGCAGCTTAATAAATTTAACTAACGCTCCTCAGTCGCCGCAAAACCGCATATCAAGCTGCGCCCACTCAAATACCGCGGAACCCCCCAATTCGACGCGGAGGGTAACCAGTTCATCACTTATTTGCCCGGCGAGGTTCGCTATGTTGGCCCGCCTAGCCCCGAGATCGACGAGGCATGGAACCAACTGACCAGGTGTAAGCATATGTCGCTACCTATTCAATTTACAACACAGATCTGACGGGACGCTACTTAATCAGACCGATTCTTCCTGCTCTCCGCCGAGGAGGCGGAGGCGCAGTGGGGCTCGGATTATACGCGCTATTGGAACCAGGGCTGGGGCGGCTATACCGCAAGGTACTTGAGGGTTTTATTGCTAGCGTCATCGGAATTCGCACTCACACTGCCGATAGCCTCGATATGTTCCACACGTTGCATTGCCTGGTATGTTCTTTTGCGCTCTTTATTCCTGTGACCAATCTCAACACCGCGATTCTAGGACCACATCCGCAAATCGCTCCATCCCGACTACTACCACCAAGGCCACCTCCACGGCGACGTCCACAATGGTTAGCTCCCAGCTTTGTATCCGTTCCTCGATGTTCACAATCCCTTTGCGCCACATCAGATCACTGCATCGATCTCCTCCGCCAGCAAATCATGTGCCAGGGCGACATGACGCCGCTCCCTACGAAGCTCTTCGAGCTGGCCAACGAGAGCTACCTCGACGCCGACCGCGTGCACACCTGCCGCGACTTCAGCCGCCTCCGCGAATTCGGCGACATGCGCTTCAACCAGAGTCTCCCCGATCACTGGGAGCCGACGGGCCACTACAAGCCGGGGCACGAGGGAACGAGCAGCTGGGGACCGTTCTGAAGCTGCGCCGTAGAGTTGCACCGATAATGCGCCCTTAGATCCTAGTCTCGTTGTCTTCCACTTCTCGATCTGTCTTTGTTGCGTTATAAAATTCGTAGACGTGTGTAGGTTCGGCGGATTCAACTCTGCCATGTAGTAGTCTAGTCAGCTATCTTCCGCGGCGCCCCAACGCGTTGCAGCAATCAATCTATTTCCTGTTCAGACTTCATCGTTGTCCATAATCAAGAGCACGGATCGCGAAAACGAGATAAGCACATTGGTGAGAGACCGGACTCTGAGCCAAATTCAATTTGATTTCGGACACGCACGGAACGCTGGGCATTAAACTTAGGACATGAACAGAACCTACGCGGTGCCTGGGCTCAAACCCTAGCCGGGCCCGCCGTAGGCCCGCGCAGGCCGGGCGCGACGCAGGGTAATTACCACGTATGAAGTCAGCGTTCACCGGCAATTTCGGAGTCAAGAAAGTTATTGGGTCAATGGGTCAATTTGCATGTCTTTCGAGCCATTTCGTCGATAGAATTATGTTTTGCACAGTTTCAGAATTTCAACTCTCGAGTCCGAAAACGGAAATTCCCAGTTAGTTTGCCAAAATGACGTCAGTATTATCTGCGACTGCCTTCCCGACCAGACTAGGTAGTCGGCCACTTGATTAATAGGTCTTGCATCGCGGAATCCTGAGTTTTCGTGCTTGAGGGATCGAATAGGACCTATGGGCATTCAGTACCTCAAATTTGAAGGCACGGAAGTTCGGCGATCAAAAAACTGTAGGGGGTTTTCAATCAAGATACCGGCGTGTCACCATCCTTTCTTCGCCTTCGCACTTGTTTTTCGCATGTTTCTCCACCAATTCCTCACCAATTCACAGGTTTGGGGGCTCGTTTTGATCCCTATGTTCACCCGGACGACGACGGGCTATAGTATGCAGGACAAATTCTCTCTATCATATCCATAATCCTCCAAGAAGACCACCAGCCGACTCCAGGTGGCACCATCTCCCCACCAGTATAGCGAACCATCCGTACATTCTACGGACATAGGACTTGGTTATTGTATTGAGGACCATCACCGGTAGATCCTCCCATTAGCACAAAGCTTTAACTGCCCAACGCCCAGGGCACCGCCGGCTTCTACAGAACACTGCCAAATATCAGTAGTGCATAAAGATGGATTCTTTGGACGGGTTACGGGTATGTGGAACACATCTTCTGCGATTAGATATGTTCATATACATCCTATGGAGTCATCTAGGCCATAATTCAAGGTGTCCGTGCGGTCTGTGCCTTGTACGGCAAGCCATTCAGTCAACAGCGTCATTTCAGCCACCTCCGAAGCCGGTAAAGGGAAATAATCATGGACCCCATATTTCTCAGGTGTACAGTTGGTCTTTACAGAATGATGTACTTATACCCCCTGAACTATTTGGTATGCGGTGGGGTGGCTATGTCCGCCAACTAACAGTTTAAGGGGGTGGCCAACTAGCCTGTTTCTGGTTATTTTCTGGTACCACCGCAAAATAAACCCCACAGGCCATAACTAAATTCTGGGGGAACGTGAGCTTACTCCGAGGATGCATACCATCGTCCGAGGGCCCACAGACATGTATCCGCTTCACGTTATGTAAGGGCCCGAGGTCAAAAGTGCTAAGGTGGCCGAGTACACAGTCTCAGATAATATAGGTTTCGAGGTTCACTGTACCATCTAAAACACTATGCTGTGCTCCGTGGCGACTGATATCATTGATTGATTCGATTCCCTCCTAAGACAAGACCTCGAATTTGAGAAATCTGAAGCTCAAGGCCGCATCAATGGACGGACCTAAGCTCGGGGTTTCGGGACTAGCCGGTCCCTGGCCATTATGGAGGTCCTTGCTGGCTCAAGTTGACTAAGAACACCCGAAGGTCTCCGAACAACATGCGAGGTACAGCTTCCCGTTATAGCGCCTGTCTACGAAAGGTAGCAAATATGTAAGTACGGCGCTTGTAGATACGGGATTCACGGAACCAGAAGTGAGGAACCTTTATCTGGGTGCTAACTCTATATCAATGATTTCGGGGAACTTCGGGGAAAGGAGAGGATAGCGAATTCAAAGATGAACCACTCGGTCGGTCCAGTTGCAAGCCTGCCTAGGGAACGTGTTCGCCACAATGTTGACATTCATAGGCTGATTGACGAGTTTACAGCCCTGCGCTCAAATGGGGCTCGGCGACACTAACAATGCGATTGTGGAGCGGGCGCTTACGTTCCTCCTACTTCACAACACGATCGGCATAATGCTGTGGGAGAGTGTCGGCTGCCAATCCCTGGCTCGGTCACCAGTCCGAGGCGGCGGAGCCGGGAACGAAGTCTCCCGGGGATGTTAACGGTGACGAGATGAGCGCTCCGGGGACTCCGATCTTCGGAGGAAGATCGGCGCAACACGGAGCGAAGAATCGGATTAATTTAGCCAGTCGAAAAGGACCTACGCGGTGGAGCTCGAGATAATGTACTATTTCTGGCAAACTTTTGCGTCATACCCCCGCTGGAACACAGAATCCGCCGGGCATCAAAATAGCTCAGTTTCCCTCCGCGACGGGATAAATCGAAAAATCCGACCACCGGGTCGAAAGTTTTTCGGTGCGCTTCGGTGGGCAGATTTTTGGATTGAGTGACACAATGTTCAGCGCTTCGTCGAATGGTCGAACTGCAACTTGGAGCCACGAAGCACTTGTCACCCTGCGCGCGCGAGTAAAATACCACGATTGGCCACATTTAGAACACCCGGTCACTACCTTTTATGCCGGCTAGCGACAGAGCAAATCGGAAGGGAAGAAATAAGCCTCAGCTCAGCCTCAATGATAGAGTGAAAGGAGAAGTGAAACGCCCGCTCTGAATACACGCCGATTTAGACGGAGCGCGATCCTTTTTCAGTTTATCCACAGGGGCAGCGAGAAGGATAACATAATTATCTGGGCGCAAAGCATCTTTTCTTTGTTGAACCTGTCCCCGCGAGGATACGCCGAACAGCAATGGCCTCACAATTCTCATACTCCCCACAAGGAGCGAAAATTTTCGTCATTTTGCGCCAAATGTCGGACCGAGATACAGTACGACAGGTTTTGAAACCCAGGATAACTCTACGATTGTTAATTACCGAGATGAGACCGGGACAAAAGGTAGTGGCCGGGTGCCTTCTAGAACGTGCATGAGGCAAGGATGGTAAGTAGTGGAGCCAACCAAGGAAAGGGATGGCTAGAAGATAGCATTACGAGGTCGGTCCTATTTCTGAATGCAACATAAAATACTCCGAGTCAGCCACTTAAGCCCTCTGAACCTCTTGGGCTGTCCGTGATCCTGCTCCACACAATCATGACCCTCCACCCCCTCCCGCCCGCAGCCAAAACAGACGGCCCATTTTTGCCTCTGCTCATCACAGTATTCACAGTGCGGAGTCCTCATGCCATTACTCATTGTGTTGTTCACTTTTTTTGCAGTCGATCTTCCAAGTGTTTCTACTGTGTCTCGCAGGTTTCGTCCTGGCTTGGCGCGGCATACTCGACAAGAAAACCATCAAGGTCCGTTGCGTCCAACCAGTGCGAATTGAGCTCATATCCACGTCAGCACCTCAACCGTCTGAATATCGCACTCTTTACGCCGGCTCTCATCTTTTCCAAAGTCGCATTCTTTCTGTCGCCAGGTCAGTCTCCCATGAACCAAATATGAGCACACCGCTAACCCCATACCAGAGAAGTTGAAAGAGCTCTGGATTATCCCGATCTTCTTTGTGCTACTTACCGCGGTGTCATTCTTGGTGTCCTTCTTCCTCGCATCGATATCCCGAGTAACGCGGCCCCAGCGGTATGTAAATTTCTGGACCCCACGGTGCAACTCTCAAGCGGAATTTTAAACCAGAAATTTCGCGCTTGCTGCAGCCATGTTCATGAACTCCAACTCGCTGCCCGTAGCGCTCATGCAGAGTCTCGTCACCACCCTCCCCATGCTCAAGTGGGGCGCCGACGACAACGTCGACGCGATGGTTGGGCGCGCGCTTACGTACCTTTTGCTTTACAGCACACTCGGTTTGGTGCTGCGGTGGAGTGTCGGCTGGCAGCTTCTGACGAGCAAGGCGGACGCCTCCGACCCGGAAAATGATGCCCATCCTGCCGAGGTCGACGAGACCACTGCCTTGGTCAGCCCCGAATTTGCCCCCGAGGACGCAACCCCGCGCCCATCGTTCAGCGGCACCGCCCCGCAGATTCAAGCCGCTCGCCGCTCGGGCTCCTACAGCTGGTTCCCGAAGTCGCCCAACCAGTCCCGCGTGCGGCTGACAGAGGCCGCCTCGACGTCCACCGAAACCATTGTTCCCAGCACCGAGGAACAGAGCGATTCCGAGGAGGAGGCCCCGAAACAGCATGCCCTTCCTCAGCACATCCGCTCGGCATCTACTCTCGCGGCGGGGGGCGCGACAGGCGGTCTGCGTCGGACGTGGCGGGGTGTCCAGCGCGTGTGGACGGTTTTGAACGGGTTCATGACCGCCCCGCTTTGGGCCGCACTCGGCTCGATTCTCGTCGCGTGCGTGGGCCCGCTGCAACATGCGTTCAAGGACCACATGCACCCCGTCAAGGGTGCGCTCGCAAACGCGGGGAACTGTTCCATCCCGACCACGCTGATCGTGCTCGGCGCGTATTTCTATCCCAAACCGCCGGAAAGCGCGCAGCCCGACGGCGCGGTGGAGAAGCAGGGGGCGGGGTGGCAAGCGGCGGAGCCGAATCCGGGCGAGACGAGGGCGGTGGCAATCGCCGTGGTGTCGCGCATGCTCATTACACCGCTACCCCTCCTCCCGCTCGTGGCGCTCTGCGTGAAGTTCAAGTTCCAGGCCGTGTTTAACGAGTGCGTGGTTCTTCTCACAGTCGATTATCCTTGTACCAATGCGATTGTAGCCCAGTGTTTGTTGTGGCGAACGTTCTCGTCTTGGGCTCGCCGCCGGCACTGACCCTTGCGCAGGCGAGTTACCTCCTTCCTTTGCCCTTCAAGCATATTCTCATCACGTATGGCGCAGATCTCGCAGGCCGCCTCTGGAGATTCCTTCGAGCGGCTCATCAGCCGCACGATCTTCTGGGCGTACTGCATCGTCACGCCATTCACGGCAATCGCATACACCATCATCGGTTTGAGGTTCGCGGAGTTGTGACCAAGCGCGTGCTGTATTTGTATTGCGAACGTCGCTTTGCTTCGAAGGATATGTAACTGGCCATGTGCAGAGTACCTGATGAAATCTTTATAAGTTAGAATCATAAATTCTTGAAGAGAGAGGGGGGTTTGACTCACCCAGACGGGATGAGAACAAGAACACAGTGATCGTTGGGTGGGGGGGACGCCAAGAATGAGGATGAGACTGCATCCGTTTCCACTGCTTGCCACGTTCCGATTCATCCTCTCACTTGCCTATGGACTTTACGCAAGTTCTCCATAAGTTCGAGTTGAGGTTGCAGGGGGGGTCGCCAGAAGCTCAATAGGGAGAGATCAGCCAAGTACGAGTCGGTCGCTTTACGCAAATCCTTGGCAAATCCGAGGATAACGCGTCATCCGGCGCAGAAGAGTCCTTGGAAGGGTCCCAATAGCTTGCGAGCGTAATTATTCCATGCCCGCCCAGCTGGATGCCTTCCTGCGAGCTGACGAGCTGACTGGAGCGATGGTGCCACCATGGCAGCACCATGGTGCGGAGAAGAGGGTTCAGCCAAACAAGTACAACTTACTGTACAAGCGAGGATCGGCACAGCCGGATCAAACCTCTTTCCTCTCCACTGAAGTCTATGAAGGTCCTTACTGGACAAAAGTGTTTTCGTGCAGTTGCAAACCAGGTTTTGCATGAGATCTTGCAAGATCTTGCAAGATATTGGGAGATCTTGCAAGATTTTCAAAGATGCTCGAGATCTTGCAAGATGTTTAACTTTGTGCAAAGTGAAATGCGCGCGATCTTGCAAGATCTTTCATCGTGCAATATCTTGCAAGATCTCGCACGATCACAACACAACTCACAGCATCGGTCATCTCTCCTTTTTTGCCTGACATCTTGCAAGATCTTCCTAAAACACCACTTTGCAAACATCGCTCCCTCTCGCAATATCTCGCAAGTTCTTTGGTGCAGGTGCAAACCTTTTTGATGCCATCGAGCAGTCCATGAGGCCTGCGCCGCGGCCAGCGCTTTCGGGTGAGTGCGGGGAGCTAAAAATACTTGGCCCACCGACAACCCAAGCCTTTGCGCATGGAAATCACGGCATTCGCATCCCCGCCCTTGCTGTAATGTTGCTGAGATGCTCGGCTCCTGAGCGATTAACCGTCCAATGTCCAGATCCGACCTGACGACCAGCTTGATGCGCATGATTCCTCGCCTCGGCTATACGTCTTATATATCCCTGGCGAAAAATATTCCAAACTCCTTCTTTCCTCCCTCGCTCTCTACCCCACTCTCTCTCTCACCCCCAAAAAATGACGTCCCTCCACGCTCGATATGCATGTCTCGGATGCCCCCCGTCCTCACGTTGCGCTGCCTTCGTCGCATCAGACACCGACCCCCGAACTAACACAGCTGTTCCTCGAATGGTACTTTGATCGTTGCACGTTCTCGTCACCTCAGTATTACTCAATTTCTCGTACAGATCCCTCAATCGTCTGATGAGATCTGTATTCTTTGCCACCACCCTTGGATCGTCCATGAAGGCCAAGCCCGTTTGGATCCCGCGCACGTTAACTTCCCTTTTCGCCGTGGCGGATGTCCCGACACAAAGTGCGGTGGGTTCTTTGCGGTATGTCCTTCCTTGCATCGATGTGATGGCGGTTTCTTAATTGTGCGTAGGACCAACCGCGCTGGTCGTTCTTGACTAGCTGCGTATGTCTTGCCGCTTGGATGAGCCACCACCCGGTGGTTGACTCTATCAACTTTGCGAACGCTACCAGGTATGTTCCTGTCTGGTATACTTCTCTTACTCATGGACACTTATTAGTCGTCCTCCCGTCTCAGGCGCACCGCTCCCGGGTGTTGCACCACCTCCCGCTCTTACCGTCTCTGCTCCAGCGCCGATCTCTGCCTACCAGGGCCCTCCAGCGGCGGTCACCGGAAGCGCTGGCACCCGTCGCGTGGCCAGCGCACTGCGTACTCTTCCCCACAATCAGATCGCCAGTTCGTCCTCAGCGGCATCGGTTCATCGTGGTCCTCGGCGTGGATTCCCCTCTGGATCTAACCCTTTCTCCAGCAACCTCAGCTTGCTCATCGCACTTTGGCCTCTCGTCGTAAGTCCCGTTTCTCAGCTGCAACACCACTCTACTGACATGCTTTTCAGATCCCCGGTGTTCATGAGCCTGCTGGCTATGGCACCAGGTTATTAAAAGCGCAAAACGACCACATGCTCGACGTCCTCAACCGCCTGAAGCTCCATAACCTGCTCATCACCGTCAATGTACCACGCAACGGAATTGCCTCAGCAGTTGACTTTACATCACAACTCGTTGCCGCCCTCGCTCCCCACCGACTATCGCTGGCGCCCCATCCTGACCCGCTCGACGACGCTCAGGCATCTCAACTCAACGCCCAGCCTTTCTCATTGCTCTCACCCACACGTCGTGCAGACGTCATCACATTCAAGCCTCATCCGACCATCAATGCCAACATCTTTGGTGCCGAAGAGTTTGCGAAGCTTGGCAAGAAATTCAAGAATCCTGATCCCGCCGCGCCCGCTGCCGCCACCGCCATTCTTATTTTCATCGGTGAGTTTTCCCCCCCTTTTCTCCGTGCTGCTATGATACTCATGCTTTGCTCTCTAGCACCACGCTTTGGACACGTCTCTGGCCCTATTGACTGTCCCTCATTCGGCGCTCAAGACCTCCCGGATGATGGTCTTGCTCTCTCTCATCCGTGTTTTGCTGCCCGAGTTCTTGATGGCCTTCCCCTCGCCGGCAGCGCTATGTTCCCGGACCCGCAGTGCATGAGTGACATCTGCCCATCCCTCGAGGTACGGAGTCGCATTCCTTCCTCGCAACCTTTACTTATTTCTCGAGGTCCTAAGCCCATCCGCATGGCAACGCCCCCTCCTCTTCCATCTGTTTCCTTGGTCCGTCCACGGTCCTCGCCTGAAAATGTATGTCTCATTTCGCTCCCAAAACTCTCTCTCACTTTACGGAGCAGAGTTCAAGCCCGGCTCGTCGCGTTCGACAACGTCAGGCATCTCTGGACTCGCCCCGGGTACGTTATTTCTTCAACTCACATGCACCTGTTGGCTCACAACGCTCAGGCTGCCCCTCTTATACCTCGGCCAGCGACCCCACCTCAGTACTCGGTTCTCCGAAGGGCGGACATGGCTCCCCTGGTCGTCGACCGTGATATCGCTCCCTTGCACGAGATCCTTGATTTTCAAGACCGTCTCCGTCGGGCAGCTAATGGGTTGTACCAGGGTCGATTCAACTTACATGCCCATGATGTCGCCACCGCTGCCCAGGGCATCCGTACCCTCCTGGCCATCCTGGTTGAGGCTGATGCGGACGATACCGAACCCATAGCCTTCCAGCTGCCCCCGGGCGTGATCAACTGCGCTCGCATTAAATCTGTGGCATCGTTCTTTCGCGATGGCCATGGTATACGTCTGTTCGTCGCCTCCTCCCCCTTCTCGGTCTTCGTTTACTCACTTCTTTATGGTAGTGGCGTTCGAGACGGTGGTGCTGAAGTCTCGTTTGGTCCTGGACCCGAGCGTGCAGTGTACCGTGAGGCTATCACTATCATGGTGTCCGAGAAGGACTTCTGGCAGCAGGCGCCTTCATCAGGGTATTACATTCCTGTTCTCACTCCAGGCGCGGTGAGTGTCGCTGCCAGAACGACCCGCTTCAAAGCCGATGGAAGCCTCCTTGCGATCCATTGCTACACGCTCGCGAGTGGCCCACATCCGGTTAGCATTTGGTTGTTACTCGCACTTTGTATGGGAAAAACCGCTATGCTCATTTCAAAGCGCTTTGTTGCTGCCCTTGACCCCATCGCGTTCGAGTGTCTCGCTCCGTGGTTCACCCTCGAGCCGGAGGATCCCATCCCGACCGACTTTATGCATCCCTTCTGCCAATTCCTCATGAGCGTCATGGACATGCAGGTGATGTCGTCCATCCTGTTCCAAACCTGCCCTCATCAATCATATCTCTAGCCGTCAATGATAGATACACCACGCACCCAAGAGGACCACGACAAGTGGACTATTGCGTTCATGTCGAAGGTCCTCCTCGGGTCAACGACCCCGTGGGACAACGCCGACTTCTGCGCTCTCCAGTCCGGCTTCGATGTCGCTGTAAACGGGACCAGCATGATAATGGTGTGTAGCTGGCATCGTCTCTGAATGCTCGTTCATCTCTGATCCAACAGGAACTCGATGGGGCACTTGGAGTAGCGCCGCTCTTAGCCTGGCTGTATGATCGGCAGGTGCGACGCGTTGAAGAACTCACCTCTAGGCTCGTCTACCAGATCCTCATGCATGCCACGGATGATACGACACCATATTTCGGGGCGCTCTTCCGACTCCTGCTTCTGCGATACCTAGATGGAGTCGGTCATCCTCCGGAGCTGCGCGGAGGGCTTATCCCCGAGGACGACTGGAGCGAGCAGGTCAACAATCCCTTGCTTCGCACTCAGCTCCTCCTCAGAGCCGCGTCCGACAATGATCTGCTCCCTCCTGGCGATACCTGGCGCTTGAAGGCCAGCCTTTTCCTTTATTGTCTATCGCTTGCCGCTCATATGGATCCTAGTTTATCTTCCTCGGTATCAACCCACCTCGAGGCGCTGCTGCCCTTGCCCCAGTGCGTTTCATCATATTCGTTTTGCACTCCTCCCCATACGAGCCCTTCAGGAGACGAATCCGCGCCCACTGCATTTTCACACCTGCACCTACGACATCGATGTCAAGATCACGCGTCCAATGGAGGACATGCTACTGTCGGCGTGTGTTAAGCTGGATGACCCGAGCTATACTACTGTCTTCGACACTTGGATCCACGGGCAGCTCCTGTCGAGGGACCATAACACCATGTAGAATGTAGTTTTTTTCGTCGCGCTATACAGTAATCAGTTTCGCATATCAGACTCGGAAATGAGAGCAAAAATGATTGACCGCCCCACGGGAAAAAAAAAATTGGGCCGGCCATGGATGGGGCCATCGGATGTTTCGTAGCGCCGTGTTGTCTTGGCGGCAACCGCCACCTGCTTCTAATAGCAACTACGAACAATTTCCAAGATCCCATTGGGAGCATCTGTTGCGTCAGCTCCGGACCAGATATAAAGCGACCAAAGGAATTGCATCAAAGGCTTGCAGTGACCCATAATAATGTCCACCGAAGACGTGTTAGCAGCAGAGCCCCCTGTGGACTCCGGAAGAAATTCAACTACTGCTCCTGCTCGCCAGGTCATCCATTGTAGGTGTTCTTTTATGGTACCGAAATAAAGATGTGCTCAACCTTGACCTAGCGACCAAAAACCATGCGGTTCAAGGTGACTGCGGCATTGAGAATGTTCGCGTTGCTGGCTTGGCAGCGGAACCTCCGAAAGGATCTCGCCATATCTGGGGACGGTGAATTTATTAGTTTATATAGTTTATGAGTTGCTGACCGCCACACTGTTTAGAACAGTACACAACAGTCGTATCGAACAGTTCTGGTTCACCCTCCGCCAGAGAATGAACGGCAACTAGGGGAAATGCCATTTATTTACTATGTTAGTTTAGCGCCGTCAATGCTTAAAATAAGTTTGGAACGCACATAAAATTAGAATGAGCATGGCCGGAAGGGGCTGAACGGTTATCCAACTCAGCCGAGTTTGCCGCGTCGCGTTGAAACAAGGCTACTTATCTGGCACATCACATGTGCCTGCAAACCAGCCATGTGCGTTGAAGCGCGTATTGCGATGTTACGAGGGTATCATATGGATCTCAGTACCAGCAATGGAGCATATAGAGCCAGGGATTTTGCGTCGGTTGGTGGTTCGAGCTAACGGTGATGCCCCTTCCTTCAGCCCAGCCTCTTCGTCGCAGTACCCGAAATCGTGCAGCACCTCGCAATCCAGACTCCCCCGTCACATTTGTTCAGCGCGAGGTTGACACCATCACCGTGTCAGACAGCTCGGATTCCGATACCGCGAGCGACAATGATGCGCGTCACATCCACGACGATCTCGTTCAGGATTTGCAGGCCGGCATTGAAGCCTCCGCGATACAGCAAGCGTCAAATGCCTTCGATACCCTTGCCCCAGAAGGTCAACTCCGTTTCTTCTTCTGGAGCGCAGATAATGCTAACTGCCTGTGGCTCAGACACATCGACTGTAATTTTCGGCTCACCGAGTCCTGATCCTTTTGACGGTTAGTCCCAGTATTTCTCTGAGTAACTTCTCCTTGATGCAATCCTTGTCGCGTCCGTTCAGAGCCCCAGGAGGTCGAGCGCATCACTCCTGCGGCCTTCGAGGCAATGATGCGTATGTACAGATGCTTCGCTGATGGATATCGCTCACTCACATTACTTCAGGATCCCTTCGGGAGAACGATGGCGATACAACACATGTTCATGGCAGAAACCAAGAAGATTCTGACGACGAGCTCGGTGGACCTGGCGGGGTCACTGTTGAAAGCGTGGATTGTCAGTTCATTTATTTATCCCTCAAACCGTGTGATTTACTCTCCTATTCACAGCTGGTGATGGATCTCTGCAGGACCGAGCGGACCACTTGATCCAACACATCGTCCGACTCCAGAACCGCAATCCCAGAGACATCCTGCTCCCAGCAGCGCCCATTCCGTCGCCAGTCGGGCCCCCGCGTACCGAAGCTCCGAGTTCCACGAGGTTTACGGCCCTCGAAGGTGAGTTGCACATCTTTGGTCCAAATCCCTGCGCTAAAGAGCTTAGATTCGGGCAACTCCTCGCAGGCCCTGTATTTTGTTGGCATCCAGAACCACGAGTCTCGCTGCCGGACATTCTGCCAAATGCGATCGTTTGCAGACGCCGCAGCTCATGATGGGGCGGTATTCCAACGCTTGCAGGCAGCTGGAGGTCCGGTCGGCAGAGCCCTCGCCGCCCTTACTGATAGGGGCGCATTTTATGTTGGTACATCCGATTTCCCAGTGGATATAGCGCACGACTATGCGAACCATCAGCACAATTTTCGGGAGATCAACTCGTTGCTTGACCTGGAGAACACGTACAGCGGTGAATTCCACTTTCTCCCTATTCCGTCTTCTGCTGCTCGCTCCGCATTGCTCGAGAGTCAGCGTGCATTGGACGACACACCTGTCTTTGTGCTCTATGTATACCATCAGGTCAGCCTCCATGCGAGTATCCCGATCTTTTTTCTTGTACTTACGGTTTCGGGCCCAGGACGCAGAACCTCTGCGTGGGGCGAGTGAAAATCAGCCCAGCGCTTCTATGCTCGCGATGCCCGACGCTCCTGCAGCCACTGCTGCTCGTACCGCCCCTATGCCCACAGCCAGCCCTATCGAGACCCATCTTCGCACCCGTTTCGCTGCGGAGTACTCTGAGTTGGCTGGCTGGAGGGCGAGTAGCTATGGAAGCGCCTATATGCATTGCCTCACGGAGCGCGGCATTCAGCGCATTTGTCAGTCTCTGGGTATAGGACTCCTCGGACGCACACTCGCACCTGCGCACGTCGGTTCCATGGTCATTCGAATGGACGATGTTGTGACAGTAGCCGGGATTAACCTGCAAACTTTCAGCACCTACCGCACTGAACTCCGCCAGATCAAGGACGCCCACTTGACCCTCCGACGTCTCCACCGCGCTGGAGCTCTGCCCGACGTGCATCAGACACTATTCAACGGTCTTGAGGTGATGCTCGGTGAGCGTATCCTCTCCACGGACGCAGGTGTTCGAACCAGTGGTGGGGCTTCGGCCGATGCTGAATTTTCTGTGGTGAGGTGGACGATTAGCTGGTTGATGGGGCAGGTTCGGAGTGTCCTCGACGACTTTGCGAATGTGTAGAAACAATAGTAGACGGATCCAAAAAAAAAATACATGGTGTGTTTTAGTACTACCGTCTGCTGCGACCCTTCCGAGATGGCCCCTCGTTACGCAAACGATACCAGCCCTTGATCACACAACGCGAGAATTTGCACAGTGAATGTTCGAGGACAATGAAATCGAACCCGCACCGGTTACGGAGCTCTGAAGGCAAGAGCGCCATTGCTTCCTTGTGGACCTTTTTGAACGCATCCCGGCATTCTTTGACTGTCGGCTTTGCGTAGCCTCTCTTGAGCTTCCTGCGCGGTGAGATAAGGTGTAGCATCTCAAATGCAGTGGCAGCGCCCTTGTTCAGGAGTCGAATAATAAAACCCATCTCGTCTGCTGTAGGCGTCTCAACCGCCTCTGCATAGACGAGATCTGCGGTGAGTAGGTAGGAAGCCAACGGTCCGAGCACTGGGAAGCGACGGATGTTCTTTCCCTTCTTCCCCTTTGACCGCTCCTGAAATTGGGCCCGCGGAAGGTTGCCGTAGAGGTACTCAAAACATTCGAGGAAAGGCAGCTTGTTTTGGCCGTTGAACTTGGCCGCCCAGCTGTCGTTATGGATTGCCACAGCATATTTGTCTGCGAGCTCCACAACCTTACGATGGTTCCAAACTCCATATGCATTGGAAAGGCAGAAGAACTTTGCCTCGGGTTCTGTTCCATGCTTCGCTCTGTAGTCTGCGGCTGCCAGCGCTTTTACTCGATGGAAGTCACTGATGTCTCTGAAGAAAGTCGGATATTGGGGAGAGCCCAAGAACTCCGTCCCGAATGTCATGCCGCGGAAAATGACTGCGCTGAGTAGACCCGCATCCGTGCGGACTCGGTGTGCAGCATATGGACCATCTGGAGCGACAATCCTCAGACGAGAGGGTGCGAACTCTCGATATGGGAACAGGAAGTCAAGGCGCTCCAGAAGCTCCTTCTGGAACTCGTTGGGGGTTGCAGGGGGGACGCTATGCCGCACCTCAGCAGCCTCTGTCATGAAGCGGAAGAACTCCTGCTGGACATGATCGGCTGCCAGCTCCAGGTAGTGTCGGGGATTATTCTCTGCTTCCGTGTCAACTTCCTCCGCCTCCGATGCGTTGACTTCGTCTTCCGGTACATTTGAGTCTCTGCTGGAGCCTCCTTCGTTGTCAGACTCGAGAGGATTTCCCGATTCCACGTCCTGCATCGGCGTATCGGTAAGCCCTATTTGTGCTTCAGGGTCCATCACAGCCCTTTCTGCATTGTCAATGGGACGGTAGGACAATTCTCCGGCCTTGACCTCTCGGATCAGCTGCCCGATATTTCGAAGTGTATCGGACTCAGAGGAATGGGGATTGGCGAGCGGATGCAGGAGGAGTCTCCGAAACAAAGTGTCAAGTCGAGAAGTGGAGGCAGTTGCATCTCTGGCATCTCCGAGGACATATTTCCGGATCTGCGTGTGGGATTGCCAAGTCTCTTCGAGGAGCAGTGCGTCTTCTCCCCAAGCCTTGATCACAACATGGATGAACCACGCCTGATACCGTGCTAGCGTGTCATGCGGGAATTGGAGCCATGCTGCAATGATCTGCGTTGAAAGCTTAACGGCCTCCGGCATAAGCTCATCCCCGACCAGGAAGCGCGGAGCAGGGTTGCGGTATGAGAAGACTTGCGTCAGAACTGGGACATTGAGGCCATACGAAGCAGCATCAAAATCCTTGGACATTTTGCGGATCTCGAGCACGCTCTGGACGTCCCGAGTAAGAGCTGCTATCCAGCTCGTAGTATCCCTAGCTGGATCGAGGATCGCCTGCTCAATGTTCCAGGCGCAATATGAATCGAGCCAGCGCCAGGCATAGTAGTTTGTTGCCATGATAAAATGCCGATGCAGACGTCTTGATAAGGCGAGAGCAGCCTCCTGGCCTGCCATTACATAGAGCCTCGGCCATAGTCCAGCAATGAGAGATGGAGTCTCAACCGCCTCTGGTGCATTCCCTATAGCAGTAAACAGAACTTGCAGCACTTCCACAGTTGCACTGCGGTTCTCGTCAACGGGCGATTGTGCAACCGTGAGGTATGCATGTTCAATGTCTCCCAGGTTCGCCTCGAGCGCCGACGCAGTAACTGTATCGGCAAAATTTGGAGCTTTACGCGTTCACAAACATTAATTAAGCTAAACTAATGGGAAAGGGTAGTAATTCTAACCTGAGCGGTGCGTCGGACCTCTCTGCACATCAAGCATTTCTACGTCTTGAGTGTTTGCAGCAGCGGCTTCGCTCCAGCCCACAGTTGCCTGCTTTGTTCTCGGTGTGGTCGATATTTCAACATACATCTCAAGGTTTGATCGCCCTGCTCCCTTCGATCCGCGAGTCTCCATGTTCCCGTCTGAGGTAGATCAGTACATGGTTGAACTTGAGTTTCAGTGGCAAACTCACCGTCGATCGCTTTACGCTTCCCCTGCTGCTTCTCACTCCCTGCCTGATCATTTGCAAATAATAAGAGTGGGGACTATTGGCGAGACCAGAATCCACACTTACCCCGGGAGTTTCACACACGGCTGCCCGGGCGTCGGCCCGTGCCGCTCTCGCAAGTGCGGGGTCCGCCACCCCCTCTGGCTCTGCTTCACTGGCGCCTGTGTCGGTTGGCGCATCAGACTCCACCACCTTCCTGGGTTTTTTCTTCCGGGCGGTTGTCTTCTTATATGCGGCGACTGCACGCTTCATTTCTGTCTTCGCTTTCTTCTGCTCCGCTGATTGCTGGGTCCGAGATTTGTGGCGGGCTATGATGGCCTCATCCTCGCTGTCCTCATCGGAATCCGTGCATGACTCTGACTCTTCATCATCCGCATCCGACACTGGTTCTGAAATAGATATGTGAGTAAATTGGACACATCAATAGTATATGCCGCATACGCATCATTTTCTGCACCCGTTTCGGCTTCGACAGTTCCGTCCGAATCGGTCCATTCCGCCCGAGATATGGGACATGGCTAACAACGTGGTCTTCGTATTCCTGCCATTCCACCCACGCCGCAGATCTGACTGCATCTTGGCTAACGTATTCGCCATCAGCGGACTGATAGTTCCAAGCTCCTAGGTTCTTTGGGCGATGCCCTGGAGCTTGAGCCCAGGGACCGACATTGCGACGACTCCCATCTGCGGCCTCGTATGTGATTGCTTGGATGACCATGTCTGGATTGAACTGGACCTTGAGATCGCTCGGGAGTTGTTCCAGGACATAGAACATCAAAACCAGCAAGTAGCGCACAACAAACAGGAGCACAGACACAGGGCTCATCATGCCGAGGCCCTCCCGCACAAAGGAAGAGCGGGTTGTTGATGGGGACGGAGACCAACCAGCCTCCCTTCGGTTGGTGCAACTACAGTAAGAAAGTCAGCATCGTTCATGCAATCCAAAATAAGAGCATGCATGCGCACCCGGTATGCAGTATTTCGGGCGGGATAATGAGTGCTTCCCGGTTGGGAAGTGCAGCGAGGGTCACTCTGGCAGTGCCATTTACCATACGTCTCGGAGGGTAGGATATTACAACGAATCTGTATGCAAATTTGTACAGAACGGTGCCCACAGGAGACAAGGGGGGAGTCCCGCCGTGTCTACGCTGACCAAAGAAGTTGATGGAGGAATATTTCTTCAGGACAATGAAAACACCTAGTTGGAGAATGAAAAACATTCCATCCTCATAGTCATCCGGGATGTCGTGGTTGCTAGTCATATTCGAATACCATGCAGCCTGATCCCCCTTGTCTATATGGGCACCCCCAAAGAAACCGAGGTCTTTAGAGAGCTCCCCACTATCCTCTATACAGTGATATCAGTGCTGCCCCAATCGATACACAGAATTTATGCTCACCTGGGTTGCTAGTTCCATTGCGAGCAGGCGCCAAATTCAACTGTTTGGTTGCATAAGCCCAATTGTCCCATGCACCAATCCGAGGTTTATTCATGAGCTCGGAGCGTCCGTGGATCATCCGCACCACTTCAGCGGGGCCCTGATTCATTGTGCCCATAGCAAAGGGGACAATCGCCTGAATATAACATGCGTTAAACGCAGCTCATCACAACATGATATGAGAATAAACCTCAAGTAAACGGGTACGGTGCTCAACAGCTGCGGGCAATTGACCAGTGCTGGCATCTGCCTTCGCCGATGCAACCGGTGCCATGATGGAGGTCGGAGACTCCAACGAAGGACCACACGTGAACGCTCGGGCCGGTGGCTTGACCGACTTTGCAATGGGCGATCGCTCGTATGCAGACCCTCCAACTAAAGAGTCATTGACTGGATTCCCAGCATCATCAGTAGGGTGGGCGGGCCGAGTCCTGCTCCGCTCATCACGGGGCCCAAGAACTCCATCTCGCGCTTCATCTAATTTGGTCTTCATCTCAGTGGTCCAAAAGCGGCTGAAATTGCGATCCCGAATGAATGAAGGGATGGGTATGATGACAGAGCGCCGACTTACCCATCAGCAACCCATACTTGCAGGACATCTTTCAATGGATCCTGATCGCCATTTAGGCTCCGTGAGAAAACAGCATCTCCGTCGTCGAGCTGGAGATAGCCTGGTCCTTGATCAGCAATGATTCAGAACCTCATCTGAGGGACATACCTAGAGACGTGATGTGCGCCCTATTTCCTTTTGGGGTCTCCAACAATTTCTCCTGTGTCCACGTCGCTGCCAGGCCCTCGCGGGACGTGTCTTGGTAGTAGATAAATGATCTGCCACGAATTCCAGCACGCTGAGGGTGCTGAGGAACAAGATAGAGATCCTCGAGGCGGATTTGGGTCCCATTCTTCAGTGTGTAACATCGACCAGAGAATTTTCGATACCCCGCATTACTAGCCGCACGAGTGGCATCCGAGACCGATCTGGATGATCCAGCCATACGGCTGTGTACTGAAGGCATCGGAACAAGATGTGTGCTTCAGCTGCCACAGTCAACCAGACTAGCAACAGCCAAAACGCAAGAGGGATCCAGGGGGGGAGGTGGGAAAGGCAGGAAAGGGAAGGCGACAGTTGACCCCTATATTCCGGCTATATAGCCGGCTGATCCCCCGAGTCATTTGACTCATGACGTGGGTCCATTTGAGGAAACTCCAGATCTCCGTCCTTTTTGACAGGCCCCACGTCATCGGTCTATTTTTGTCTCAAGTCCCCGAGTCCGACGGCATTTATGTTTCCCCAGCTGTTAACCGTTGCATTGATGGCAGAAATGGATACCCATTATAGTCTCTAAGGATTTCTTATACCCTCCGAGTTGATACCAAGGGACAAGTAATTTTATTTGGGCAAAAAGGCTGTAAATAGGAGATCGAACGTAAATCAATATACCACCCGGTTATGAATAATCTGTTGAGGTGTGGCAAAGGCGTTAGCGCGAGGGCATGTTGCAGAGCAGAGGGTACGTTGGATGTTTCCTCTGGGTAAAACGCATAAGCAGGCAAATAGGAAATTGAAGTGCTTACCTGAGTTTAAAGTATTGAGCTGTGCGATCCTAGTATAATTGCCTGCCCATGGGGGCGCCGGGAATAATTCAGAAAATATTTACGTCGAAAATAACGCATAAATGGATGCTGCAGTGAAGCATTGATACGTTGAAAAAGAGACAAACTGGGCATTCAAGAGTGATCCGATCCCGAATGAGACAGCCACAGGACTGTCTCCGGCATCATTATGCGAACCACCGAAATGCCCCAACCTATAGATATACGTTGTCAGTGAAACGTTGGTATGTTTAAAAAAGTGACAAACTGCGCATGTAGGCCATTGAGGGTGTCCCTGGGAACGGTGAGTCAACTTTAAAAAATTGGTGAGTAAAACCCACATGGAGGGAATTGTTGCGGGGCCAAGGGTCATACTATAGCTATAGTAGCTCATCACGGACGAATATAGAACGAGTAATTCTAGAACCCATATATATCTAAACTCCGGCCCGATGTCGGATGATCGGGTTCACACTCGGATGAGATCCGAGGCCTCGGAGATCAACAGATCGAATTGACAGCATCTGACAGGCCGAAATTTTTGCCCAAGCGTCCGACATTGGTCCGACAAGCGTCCTATCTTGGCCCCTAAGAGCAACAGACAGTTCCAGAAGAGGCTGAGCTCCACTTGTACCTGTTCACGGCATATCAGCCGTCCGGCCCGAGCTGTAAAAATGTGTATGTCAACTGTCCGATAGCATCCGGATGGATAAATGAGGTATGACCCATCAGGAAAAGGCCGAGACGCCGCTTATTTTGCAGAGTCCTACGTCAGGGCTATATATATCACTCGCTCTTCATCCCATTCCTCAATCTTCCTCCCCGCCATGAGGTCTGCCCAACCCGAGTGAGTAGAACTACATCTATTAGAATTGCACTAACATTGCATGCCAGACCGGTCGATGACGCGATAGACTACACAGACATGCCGGATCTTGTTGACTACACAGATATGCCGGATCTCGTTGCGGATGGTGATCCTCCCCGGCAGACTATCGCTTGTACCGCCAGGAGTGAGTGGTTTATTTTGACCCAAATCACCCAACTCAACGGCTCTCTACAGATAGCTACATAGCCAGCAACAAGTACCGTTTTACTTATTAGTTACCCGCCGCCGCAGAGGGTCCAGAAGCGAAGGTCCAAATAAATATATTAGTAGCATCGCTTACGAAATAATTATGTTACGCTTCAATGGTCCCGTGCTGCCCCCTTTATAAAGCCGATCGTTTCTTCCTCAATTCTCCTCTGCTTCCATCCCTGGCTACTACCACCTCTTCGCTGCTCGTCTGGTTGACTGTAGCTGAAGCTGCGTGACTTTCCAGATGCCGCCTCGTTTGGACTATGACGCTTGGATCCAGACAGAAACAGGATCATTGGTCCTGGGAAGCAATACGAAACAAATCCCGGACCTCCCTCGTTGGAAGGAGGAAGGGTTGGAGTCGCCGCAGCCCTGTATCGATGGCCGCTGGGGCCTAGCCGAGTATTCACTCATCCCGCAGCCCTACGACGAGACCTTCCCGTACCTTGCCTGGATGCCGACACAGAAATATCAGCGTCTTTCGCTGCCCACATATATTAACAGTTTCCGAATCATCGAGGATCCAACTGAACCAGACACCGTATTTGTGCGCCAATCCGGCTGGAGGCACCGTGGATACCTCCGCACAGAGATACGTGAACGGCTCCAGAGCGATGTTGTCCACTATATCGATCTGGTCAGTCACATAATACCTGATGTTGCGCGGTTATTCCCCGCAGTCCGGCCACCTGTCATCGCCCTGGTTCGAGCACACAACTCTGCCTTCTCGCTGAGATTCCCCCACTTAACCTACCGCGACCTGCTTGAATACTTGGCAGGCCTCCAGCGATCGGTTGCCGAGCTACAGGCATACACGATGTGGTATGACCGTGCCCAGTTTGGGGACATTCAGCCAAGCACTCGAACCTTCGAGCTGGGACTACGAGGCTCTGTTGCTCTGTCACTTGCCGACTACAATAGGCTGCGGCGTCTCGGAGTTCCCGTCTAGCTCGAGGTGGCATCGAGTGACCTAGTGACCCCTGATCGACGCAAGGAGGTGAAGCGCAGCCCCTTGCATATTGAAACTCGCACCTGGGATGAGATGCCGGTAGAGAGAGCCTTGTTTGCTAGCCGCAGAGGGAAGCTTGTGCACAATAAACCCCTCGAATATTATCCGCCATCCGTGGCAGCTATCTACAATTATGAACTCGCAGCTCGCGGATATGCTCCTCGTCAAGATTCTTTTTGCCGTGACTTGCGTTCATGGCAGGATGTGTCGAAAATGGTTCAAAAGAGCAGTACGTTGATTCGTCCTGTTACTGAGCTTTTAATATAACTCAAATCTCATTCCAGCGCTTCCCGGAACAAATCACAACTTATCAGTGGAGTTGGCAAATCAAGTGCGAGAAGCTGGATCCCTAGCTGGAGAACTTGTGGAGAAATATGGTATGCTCAACGCCTCCCAATGGCACCTTCTATTCGGCTCATGGGTTGCAAAAAATCACAGCATCGGACAGAGCCATCGCTCCTGTGCCAGACGTTGTGGTGGTTGTGTCAGCCAAAGCCAAGGCGGAGCAGTCCAAATGGTACCGTCAGTACTTGGACCTCAGGAAACGTGAGGACGTTACATGGGCGCCGAAATCCATCGAGGCCTGGGACATGGCGAGCCTTAACAGCGACTACTTCCCCCTCCTCCACAACGTAAAACTGGAGCCTAAATGCAAGGCCCTTCTACTATATGTCGCTCCCCCGCCACACTTGTTCCTTGGCCTCAAATCGGAGGAGAAAAGAAACCGATATTTTTCATATGGATGTGCATTCGTCGGGCTTGGCTGTCCCAAGTCAGCCGTAACCGTGATGATCCCCTATTTTGGGGCCTCACATCGCAGCAGTGGCGGGATATCTTGAGTGGAGAGTACTGGAAGTACAGACATCCTAAGGACAGCGTCTCTCCTTTCGATGCACGCAAATTTTGGATACACGGAGGGCCGCTGTTTTTCCCGGACGACATCGGGACCTCGGAGGGAGATATCTCACCCGAGATGAGTGGTAGTTCTACAGGACGGTTGGAGCCCTTTCACTTTGACGATGATGGTGTGAAAGCACTCGTCTTGTGGGATCTCGGTCTCTGCCATTCACAGTTACAGCTGGATCGTGCCGATGAGATCCTATTCGCCCCAACAATCGTGGATGGCGCAGCTATAGGACTAAGACGGGGAAGGCGTGCTGATGTTTTTTACAATCCTGACTGGAACTGGAACATCCCAAACCGCCTACCGCCCTGGGAAAAACCTCTGCACGATGCAGCGAGGCGTCATTGGTTGTCGCGTCTGCTCGAGATCATCCGTGACTGGCCCTGCGCATCGAAAATGGCCTGGTTCCTTGCGGAAAATCAGTTCAAAAGCATTGTTCCCCGGGACGGAAAGTCGCGCGAGGCAATCTTTTGTGCCAAGCTTGGAGACGGCAAGTTACAGATGTTGGAGTGGGCGATGGTTGCTGTATATTACCAGGGAGTCTTTGACTCGCTCGGAATTCTGGCCATTGGCGTTACCAAACGCCCGGAGCCTACATTCGCTATGGAGCCTTTCTACCTGATGTGATATAATTATATGCAAGATGTTGCGCGCTTTACTTGACGGAACAAAGGAATTTATTTGTCTATGTAAAAAACCGGTTGCAGACCTCCATCGCTTTGACCCATACCAGACGACGAACATGCATACTACGGGACGTTACATCTACTTGTGCCGCCAGCTCCGCATCGATGATAGTGATTTCTTCTGGGGAGAATGGGGCGTCGGGCGGCTCGCACGGAACATGGGAGAGAGCATCGAGGCCAGGCGCAAAAGGATTGCGCTCTGACCAGTCTTGGGGGTTGTGGTCGAGCAGGTGAGTCATGAGGGCTGGGTCGTCTGCTACATCCCAGTCAATCCCATATGTACTTACATCATCGACGGGCTCGTCGATGGGGTTGGGGGAGTACTCGAGGCCGCGAGGCCCGTCTTGTAGCATGCTGAACATGAACATGTCCCGCGGAGACCGGCTACGCTCGCCGCGGATGTGCAGCAGGTGAGAATTCCAAGCGGCAGCCCACTCCTGAGCGTCCTCGTTTATAGCGTCAAGGAAAAGATGGTGGAGGAGCCAGATGTGAGCGGAAAGACGCGGATTGAGGTCATGATTAACTTCGAGGTCCATAAAAAATGACTTCCACTTTTGGCCGAAGCCGTGAGTAACGTCGTACCACAGGCGCTCAATGCGAGTATTGTGGACGCTCCTAGAGCCACACAAAGCTAAGTATCAGGAGTATGAGGAGGATGAATACGCGTACCGTCCCCAGATATATGATCCCCTCTCGACTCCACGCGCTTCCTCCATGAACTGAGCGACGAGAACGTTCTCAGTTCCATGGTCGCCACGAACACGGCTGGGAAGACCATGACGGTCCACCGCAGTTCGGAATACGTGGAGGACAGTGACGGCCCGATTGTTGTTACTAGCGCGAATGCCGGTGACAAAGCGAGATTTGCCATCGGCAAAACCATGAATGACAATTTTGAAGCGTATAAGACCTGCCAAGGCAGCGTAAGGAAGCGAGATGAACAAGAGAGGCTCGACGTCACCGTGCTGTCCATCGTGATGCCACAAGGAGTTCGCTCCCGCAACGCTGTATGGCTTACGGTGAATGAAGCGCACTCCGAAGTGATTCGGAGCACCGTGGACGCGAAGGTAGGATGATGAAATGCGGTCGCGAGGCACATGATGACCAGCCGCCTTGAGTCGGCCCATGAGCATGCGACGTCCAAACTCGGGGAAGACCTCCAAGATAGATGTGAGAAGGACATCGAGCTCGTCATCGGTGAGCGTGGATACTGCGCGGGAGGTAGAGGTATACGAGCGAGCAACAGTACCATCAGGTTGCGGTGTATCGGTGTACACCGGATGGCCTGGCTGCGCGAGACCGTACTGCAGGGCACGCCTGCGTACGGTGCGTGCACAGCAATTGAAAACATCAGCAAGGTGGGCCGTGCCACGAAGGTCGAGCGCTTGGGCGAGAAAATGAGGGTCTATCTCAACCCGAGGGCGGCCGCCAGTAGCGGCGCGATGGGAGACTACCAGGTGAGGACCCTCGGGAGGATCTGATGCGAGATGGCGCGCTTCATCGAGGAGCTGAATCATGACCGTAATGCTCTGCTGCAGAGTGGCATACTCAGCAGGCACAAACGCAGCGCGGTGCTGAGTTGCTGGTCGTTAAAATGCTTTCTTTCCTAGTAGGGGAATGGCGCTTACCGGTTCCGCAGCCTGCAGGAGTCGCAGCGCTTCCATGACTTGGATCGACAGCTGGGCAGAGTCTCCCCGTTGAGTCCGTAGGGCTCTATTAACATTACGTTCCAAGATAGTATATGCGGCGCGCAGATTGTGTATAGGCTCAGCCATGGCGTTGGAGGAGGGAGCGAGAGGGGAAACGTACCGTTTCCAGGGAGGCGAGCGCCAAGGACATGGATGTCAGATACATGTGGATTTGCATGCGGATCTGCGCAGGGAGCACGCGGGAACAGGCGGCGGCGAACAGATATTTTTGGACGTTGATACAAATCTCGGAAGCGAATGAGTGGCAGAAACTGCCAACGAGATCTTGCAAGATCTCGCAAGAAGCGCATAACTTTGAACGAGTCAGTTTAATAACGGAAAGTGATGTTGTGATCCACATCTTGCAAGATCTTGGGCAAGATCTTGCAAGATCTCTCGGGCAACAAAAGCACACAAGAGGTAAAACCTGGCTCTTCTTTGAAGATCTTGCAAAATCTTGAGAGATCTGGCGAGTGTCTTAAAATCGTGCAAGATCTTTCAAGATCTTTCAAGATCTTGCAAGATCTCGTGCAAAACCCCCTGGGCACTGCACAAATGAGTGTTTTGTCCAGTAAGGTCCCTCAAAGAAGTCCACGACTGAATCGTCGCCTATTCAGATTGAATCTCCGCCCAGCCAGGCGCTATCGCTCGCTGCGCCTTAAGCCCTCCGATCCTTGCGCAATCTTCGAACGTTGCTTCATTATGGATTGCAGCCGCTTAGGCAGGCCTAGGCGCACAGCATGCTGTAGTACGTACTAGTGTGAAGCGTCTTGTTTTTCTCATGATGATCCATGACTGTGGGTTTCTAGATCTTTTTTATTCCTTCTGGCCCACTCCACAGACGGCGGCCTCGCACTAAGGTGCCCTCCAAATGGCGGTTCGTATCTCTTCCCCCAAACCCGAACCTTGGATTCATCTGCCCAATCCGGATCTATAGAATCACCGCGCTCCGATTCTTTCGCCTTCGCTCAAACCATCCAGTACTTTATCCCCATCCATGGCTCAAATGGATCTCAACTGGATCTCCGGTGCGATTGCCGCCAAGCCATGAATTTTGGCTCAAATGGCAGCCAGATTCCGGTGGAGATCTCGCTCCTTGGTACCATGCGCTGCGTCGCTGGCCAAAGAGATACGCCGACGTACACTAAGGCAAGTCATCCGCAAATGGTGGATCGAACCTTCCCGTCGGTATGTTTCTTTCCTTTAGCTTTAGTGCTGGAGTCATACTTGCAGCTGTTCCTCGGAGAATTTAGGGGCGATCTATTCCTTCTGGTATTTATCAAGACATCAAAAACCTTTTTTGTACATCCAGTCAACTCTCCCCTCAGGACCGCGTCTCTGGTACTGAATTGCGCCGCCGACTGCGATGTATGACGGGGGTTGGGTGTGGTCGACTAAGCCCACGAGGGATAGGCCCTCGTGGCGACCTTGACGTACCCAAGAGAGACATGGACAGGTCGGTACACCATCAAGAAAGCAGGCGTGGATCACGGTGATCATCCTCAACTCATGACCTCAGATAGAGAGTGGCGAAGGGGACGTAGATTGTAGATTTGGATGATCCTTGATCGTTTGGACCTCTGATTCCTCCACGCCCCTGTATAGATAAATCAGCCGTCGTGGACCAGGGTATGTCACCCCTGTCGTTAGTATGGTCGCCGGAAACTATTACGATGGAAACGGAGGTTCGAATCATGAGATCGCCATGATCGTCTTTTTTATTCCGGATGTTCGTAAGGGTCATCATGGTTAGAGGGTGCTGACCGTGCGCCTTGCGGAAAGAAGGAAGAGAGAAGTACGAATACCACCATCAGACGTATGCCAATGGTTTGGCCGGCGGGTAATCACGGGATTATTTACCTTCCGAGTACATGCTCATCTTGTCGGCGGTCATTAGTTCTGATTTTCCGTTCAATGACAGGCGCTATAACCCTGTTGAACCCAACGCGGACTGATATCAATATTAATGGCTGGCTCGGGGAACAGCAGTTAGCCTCATTTGGCGATTTCATCCTTGAGTGGATGCTCACCCTAAGCCCAGCTGCCCCGGGTTGTGTGGGCTGGTTTATCTGCCACCAGCCAACGGATGCGATTGAACTGGTTAATGCGAAGCGAAATCGCACCTCCCATGTGAACCCCTCAATTACGAACAGCAGCTTGTGCAACAACGAAACGATTATATTCATACAAGCCCGGAGGCCCACGTCGTCTTTGGATGACGTGCCCTCCTCATTGCCGGAATACAATCACTCATTCGCGACCTGGATGCAACTCGTCAGGATCACACGGACAAGGCGACCCGAGGAAAGACAACGCACCTTGAGCACCCCATGCTCCCGACCATCATCGTACGGGTTCGGCAGCGGGCTCAGCTCGACGGACGTGTAGTTCGAGAAGTAGTCCTTCGGCGGCGTCGGGGGCGCCGACGCGGGTGCGGGCGGCGGCGCGGGCGCGGAATGCAGCCCCCCAGACTTCGAGCGCGAGTGCACGAGCGCGGACTGCGACTGCGCGTGCGTCGTGCCGCGGTACACTTGCGCGCGCTGCGGCTGCGGGACGTACCCCGCCGCGCCAATCCCCGCGGCGCCCGCGCCCGAGTACTCCGACCGCGCGTACCCGTAGTCCGCCCCGCCCCCGTAGTCCGCCCCGGGCCCATGCCCATAGTCGTAGCCGTAGCCGTTCCCGTAGTGCGCCTGATTCGGCGGGCTGAGCGGCGGCTGCCTGTGCGACCCGGCGCTGAGGTCGAGCGACGCGACGCGGTGGCCGGTCGCGCCGCCGTCATCGTCGTCCTCGTCTGCAATTGCACGGAGGGACGCGGGCACGAACGAGACGGCGTCCATCTCACGGTCGAGGCGCCGCGCCCGGCGGCGCCGCAGCGCACGCGTGACGATGTACACGAGGAAAATGAGGACGGCGACACCGAGCGTCGTGAAGACACCCGCCATCGCGGCTTTGTTCTGCAGGAATCTGCAACCGGGGTCAGCTTCAAGCGGGCGACGAAGCGCGTGGACGAGAGACACACGGGGTGGAGGACTTGTTGGTGCTCGCAGTGGGTGTGCTGGACGCGGAGGACGACGATGCGGCGGAGACCAGTTGCGTGGTGGTGAGCGTGGCGGTGCTGCTCGTGGGATCCGTCGCGCTGGTCGTCACGTCGGTCGCGGAGGTCGTTGTCGGGGGCGCGGAGGTCGTCGTGGGGGTGGTGGATGTCGTCGTTGTGGCGTCCACGGACGTACTGCTGGTGGTGGTCGAGGCGCTGGTTGTTGTGGGCGTGGTCGTGGTGTCGGAGGATGAGGCGGTGGTGTCGGGCGTCGAAGACGTCGCTGTCGTTTCCGTCGTTGTCGTTGCCCCCGCCGTAGTCTGCGGAGGGGCTACAGAGTCCGAATTCGTGGTCGCGCTACCAAATATTAGTCCGCCTGCTGGCAGAGAAAGAACATAGAATCCCACTCACATAACCGCCGAAGTTGACTGAGACATAGATAACAGCAAGACCGGAGAGCTGAGAGGGAGCGTGCTCGTGCTAAATGGGCAGGTATAAGGGGTGGTGGCACGAAGGACCGGAGAATGGACACACAGGTTATGGTCGCCACGCATTCAAATTTGGAGCGACCGTAAATTGGAATTGCGGAGCGTGCCGATCGTGGCAGTCGTGAGGGTGTTTTTCGTGAACGAAGCAGAGATTTGGACTGTCCTGAATGCGCGCAGCGCGGGGAGTGGGGGTGGAAGGAGACCTGCTCGCTGGCCTTGATGCCATGGCTGCGCGGAGATCAAGAGATGGTACCAGGGCCCATCTCCATGGGCGGCGTTATAAATGCGCGGTATGGTAACGGCATTAAAGCGGTACATTCGCGGAAGCTGAGGCTCCCGCAGTTGCGATGAAATTCGTGGCATGTTACCGTGTTTGACTTCAATGAGCCTGACAGAAATTTCCTTCGAAGAGAGATGTGTGGGTATCTTCACTCTTGCGAGTCGCGACTTGACCTAATCCAGCAGAAAGCCGAGTTAAGAGCCCAAAGTTTGTCGTGTTCCTCGACTCGTGGCTCCAGATTAACGGCCCTGAGACAAGGGGCAGAGGCCGGTCAGAATGCGAGATGAAACATGGTGGAATGCAAGGAGGAAGTGCCGAGATGCCGACGGCCAATCATGCCAATATAACATAGCACAGCTATAGCGCCGCGGCGCTTAATTAACCGCTTGCCCACAGCACACGATGACCGACTTGGGGACGAGTGAAGCGGTCCCTGGCGCTTGGGGCCCCACATGGCCCACTACGAATGTCCTAGAGAAAGCCCCATCATACACACCAGGGCAAGAGGGTTTGAAAACCCGAAATATGCACCAGGGGTCGGTTTTTTTTTCTCAGAGGGTCGGGGTATCCCCCCCCCTACGTAAGCAATTTGTAAGCAGCACGTGCCATCAAATTTCCATTTTGGGGTACTACGTCCGCAGCACCTTGCGAAGGAACCTACGCCGCCCCCATACGCCGCCGTTTAGCTCCGCCACATGCGTCGCATACCCATCCCCTTTTCCCGCCTTCAACCCCGACGCATTCCCGGTGATACTGAAGCAAATTTAACCATCTACAGTTCGGACTATAAATCGGCACGCACCCAGATTGATTCGCACCCGGGTTTGGAGCATTTAATGGCCAATTCTGTGTCGTGCTGCTCAGTCTCTGTGACCTCGACGCCGCAGTCACAGGTTTTTTCGACTCTTCGAGGTGTTTTACGTGTTCTTCTTGATGTACCGCTCGCAACTGGAGGGTTGGTCATCAAAATCAGCGGGGCGACAGGCGCCGGAGTTGGAACGTGGATCGGGGGGTTAGCAGTTAAACTGGTAGCCAGAAGTGTACCCTCTGATTCCCCGTTAACATCCTGGGAAGCTAAAGCCTCATTCTGTGTGTTAATGCTCGATGCAGGCGGACCTACGGCATCGTTAGCCAACACCGACTGAATAAATCAGTACAGTATCATTCAACAAGGTCAACACTCACCGTTTCAGCCATGGTTTCCAAGAGAGTTCCGTAGTCAATGCCTGGGGCTTCAAAATGCTCAATTTCCTGCTCGACTTCGTCATCGATGAGGTCTGCAATCGGAGGGGGTGCCGAATAATCTAGAGAGTCGCCAAGAGGTTCGTCGAAATACTCCAGATCACAGTCCGAGCCCGAGTCGCGTTGAGCACCACCGAAGGAATCGTCCGCCCGAGTATTGACATCGCCATCTGACGCGTCATCGACGTAGTTCGGTTCCGGTTCAGTTCCCGCGACAGCGACATCTTCGCTGTCAGGATTTTCGCAATCGCTTGCCCGGGTGGCAGAGGCCGCCAAACGTTTATTCGCCGAGCTTAGCAAGTACTTAGTCGTTTGTAGAAGAATCCTAGGAACACATACGTGATTGCATTACGAGCGAGGTGTGCGTCCGAAAGTCTGAGTGGGTTCGCCGATTTATTTTTGAGATTTCGTTTCTTGGGGTAATTCTGTCGATCAAGCCACAGCTGTTGCATCTTTTCCATCTCGCCGGATGCCATTTCATACACTTGAGGAACACTGTCAAGGGAGGAGAGATTGTGGGGGCGGCCGCGGCAGTGAGCACTAATGTTGTACGTCCAGATCGCACGACCACACTGCAACGGGCAGGGGATCAGGTGGTTAGTGCATGGCGAATTGTTAGTTGACTTTTGGGCTGCGGCCATCTTGAAGTTCAGCCGAATAAGGCATGTCGAACGGCTCCAGTCGATCTGGCGGGCCCCGGAGGTCTCAGCGGTCTTGCTCAAGAAAAACGCGCACATGGGGTAGGGCCGTAGGCAAATGCCGCAGGGCTGGTCGGATGCTCGAATGGATGGATCGAAGAGAATGTGACTGCCGTTGTGCCCCAGGGTGCGTTGGTTGTTCGCAGATGTTAGCGGGACTGCCGGGGAGCATTTGGTGCACTGGAGAGGCTGATGTTTGTATTCGCCACGGGTGTCTTCGCCATCGAAAAGAGCGAAGCAGGCTTTTCCTGTCAATAAAATCAGCAAAGGTGCATCGGACTCGAGTGTACACGGCACAGACGAACCGTTATGCCGATAAGGAAACCACTCCGTTCGATCGATGTTTGGGACACCTGTCAGCTGACCTGGAGCTTGACTGGCAACCGTGGCCGCCAGTGCGATGAGTTCTTCGCTGGCAAAGAGGTAGGTGGGTTTTCCAGGGTTGCGATTCGACACAGTCGGGTTCAGAGGCTGAATTAGGACTCCAGGTACACCTCGGCAGGTGGCTTCGAAGCTTAGGGACCACCGCCAGTCATGGTTATGACTCGGGTCGTCGTCTATCGTGGTGGTACCCAGTCGGAGAATTTGAAACGAAATCTTCGTCCCGGTGTCTGGAAGCAGGTCCAGTGAGATAGACTCAGTCTCCTGAGAGCCGAATATAATCTGGTTGACTTGGCCGATTGCCAGAAACAGATTATCTTCGCAATATACCATCGTCACGATAGGATTTCCGATCCGGAGCGATGGTGCACCCAGTGGGCCGTCGAAGGTTATGAGATCGTTGGTGGATGCGTGATTAAATGCCGTGATCCCCGCAACACGTCGGGTTCTATCTGTGGACAAACGAGCGGAGCGGCCCTGCATGAGGTTGCTTAAAATTGTGGCCTTCGAAACCTTCTTCCCATCGATGAACAGATGGGGGCTATGCTTCTTGTTGCGCGTCGAATCATCGATGGCAAGCATATCGTCAATATCGGTGTCGTTACAATTGCTGGGTTCCGACTCCGGGGGGTTCGCCTCGGTGGGTGCAGGCCGGAAGAGGTCGGGATCAGGTTCAAACGCGTCCACCGCGTCGGCGGCGTTGACGAGAAGTTTCCCAAAAGGTGAGAGGATATCAAAGCCAGGGACGTCTTCACAGCGTGCCAGGGCGTCTTTACCGCCCGGCGTTACTGCCTCTGCTATTTTCCGACCAGATTTCCAGCATCCATGCAGTACAACCGTCGAAACCCGCACATCTCCAACGACGGAAGCAGGCGAAACATGGTCGGATTTTTTGCTGATATCCCCCTTCTCGTTAATGATAGCGGGGAGCTGCAAGCGACGCGGGCCACGGTCCCAGTGCGGACGGAGAGTGAGAATCTTGGAAATCTCCGTCAGATTCGAAGCGCGCCCAGCAAGCTGATAGATATCGACGTTCGAGTCTGAACCTTTGGCCGTCCGGATTAATCCAAATAGTTTCTCCACGCGATTGGTTCCCAGCAAGTTCAAGAAGAATTCTGAGTCCGGGAGGTCAACTTTGGCCTTCGCAACACAGAAGAAGGCATTCTTGATCATCAACATAATGTTGACGAACGTCTGGTTGGCCATGAAGGCGGTGCCAGCGCAGTCGGACGTGAAAAGGATCAAGAGCAAATGAGCTGCGGCGCTCAGGTGAGTGAACTGCTCCCGGAGCGACAGTGTAACACAGATGTAGGGCATCACCAGATGGTAGCCTAGCTTCCCTAATATTTGGAGGGCTTTGCGCGCGGCGGTAAAGCCCGGCGAATCGGATGGTAGAGCATCGGGAAGCGACCAAAGCTCCTTCAACAACTGATAGGCCAGCGGGACATCCTGCTTATCATTCGGGTTAAGCAACGAATTAATACGCTCCGTGGTGTTCCCAGCTGCGCGGAGGTGCTGTTTGACGATTGCGGGCGTGATTAGGAAGCGAAGGAGCTTAATTCCCATCAAGCGCATCACCAAAGAGCGGAACGCCTTGATGACATGGCGGAAATCCTTGTCAAAAGTTAGGTCGTCCAGTCCGACTCGGAAATTCATGAATATGAGAGGCGCAAGAAGGGGATGAATGGGTGAGGTTGACTGGAGATTGAACTTCATGAACTCTTGGACAAAAGCGGCTCCACGCTTGGCTTCGCCGTCGGAAGCATAACTGATCGTTCGGTAAATGATGTTGCCATGAGTGCGCCGGTTTTCAACCCCAGTATGCACTGTGCGTAGAAATTCGGCATGTTCGGTGCCAGTCTCGCGTTTGCAGGTGCCAGAAATGCAGATGGGACGCGGGTTATACATCTGCGGGTCCTTGGACAACGCCCCAATGGCGACGACTGTGGCCTGTTAGACATGTGATGCCTGAGAAATCTATCCCATCGCCAGTGTAATATGCTTACCTCCGTCGCGAGATGAATTTCCTCCTTCTGCAATGCATCAAAAAATGAGGTCGCGTCGTCCACTGTGGCAAACTCGAGCGGTACATTGGCACAATGCTCGCGGCATGCACCAAGGATCATGTTGGTCTTGTCATCCCACCGTGCGCGCCGTTCTACCGCTATCTCGTCCAGCATGACAACACGATGGACGATCCTCGGGGGCCCAGTCGGCAGGTCTTCACCCTCCGTGTAGGCATCAATGTTCTCTTCAATCTCGGCGACAGTAGGGCGCCCAGGCGACGCTCGAAGAGGCCGAATAACAGCATGCTTACGCAACGTTGTCAGACCGGGAAGTCCGAGTGCACGATGAAGAATATCGGCCAACCGTGCACCCCCAAGCCGCAGGACACAGAGCCCAATCATGTAGTCGTCCTCGGTGAATCCCTTTGGATTGTATGCCGGGCCTTCCCGATAGACATCGACGCAAGCACGATAGAATCGCTCCAAGAGCGCTTGCACACTTTCACCGTTGCTGAGCCCAGCCTGGAGGAGTGGTACGACTCTCTGGACGTCACCGCTCGCGATAGCCATCATCAGCTGCTTGTGAAGATCTAATTCCGCCACCTTCACGACTAGTTTCCGTGCGTCGTTGAGTTTGGTGAGTCGAAGGGCTTTGATCTCTTCGTTATTCCGTGACAATTTTTCCAGAAGACCGCCGATTGGGAACCAAACGTTCGGCGTACTCGGTTTGATCCCGTTGCGCATGCGGTCCAGTATTCCGAGCAACATTGGATCGTTTTTGACTGCTTGGCATTTTTTGCAAGGTGTAGGGAATGATGGGGCGGACCGTGAGCACGAGATGGAGCGAATAAAGAACTTGTCGCCTTCCGAGTGATAGTCCCACGAAAGTGGAAATTTAGCGTGAAGTCCGAATGGGTAGTCGATATGCTGATTTTGTCCATGAGGAAATATAATTCGCATTCCTGGGCAGTCCCGCAATGCTGGGGACAAGGGGATGGTCGTATTGCGTGTTCGAGAGGAGCCAGAAGCGACCGGTTCATTGCCGCTCACACCGATATCAACAGAAGAGGAGCTACGATCCGACCGAATAGAGCTACTATGTGAAAAATCAGTACCACAAAAAAGAAATCGTTGGATACCTACCGCAAAGACGGAGACATAGAATTAGGGAAGTGAGCGGAAGGTTCTGGCGAGCCACCAGCAGAGGAATCCGGCGGGCCTCGGAAGGACGATTGGTACCTTTTAAGTACTCAGTAAAATTAGTTGTTGGATTCCGGAGGACGTACGAGGGGGCGGGTGAAGTAGCGCTGCTCCGTTTCGCTTCAGAGTCGTACTGATCTTCCTGGCGGGGATGTTCAGACCCGGCGGCCGATGAAGTCGGTGAAATGGCCCTGAATATTTTCTTGAAAAATGTACGAGGACCTCGGGAAGACGATTGTTGGCTTCGAATCATCAGCAAAATATTTTGGTGTATTCACTGTACTCACGAGGGAACGGGAGAGGTAGCGCTGCTTCGCACGGGACCAAAGTTGTAGGGATCTTCCTGCCTCGAATGGACGGGTTCAACAGGAGCCACAGTTGGGGAGATTGCTCGCGCTGCTTTCGAGAAAAATGAGGTGATAGGGCGACTGGCTTTCTCTTTCTTCTTCTTCTTCAGTTCTTTCTGATTTTTGAGGCAGATGGAACGGCCCTTGTGGGTCTCTAGGTTCGATTCGCCCCCAGTTCCCACAGGTACATGCTGCTCGCAGAGGTCGCAGTACATGGTGCTTGCCGGTGTCAGCGGCGCCAAGGGGTCGGATGCGGCATCGACGGCGGCGCCGGTTGCAAGCAGGAACTGTGTAACCGTGAGATCTTGCAGTGGGAAGAGCCGAGGAGCCTCACCGTTGATTGAAAGGCGCCGAGGCCCGGGGGATCTTTTGCCATATCCGAGGACAGGCTTTCAATAGAGACGTCAAAGAAGGGTCAAAATTTGCTGATCTGCAATCCGGCACCGCTAATAATACCTCCAAATAGGATCAAACGCGGCCGCCGGCTCAAGAAGATGTCGGGGCGAGCGCCGGAACGGTCTTATGGGCTCCCCGCAGCAACCAGAACCCTCTGATACACATTTGCGTAAAAGGGTATAGAATTTTTTTTTCAGCGTCCGGAGGGTCCCCCCCCCCCCCTCCATATATGGTAATTCCTTATCTCGGTAGCCCCTTGCACCAGGGGGTAAGGTTGGCAGACCATCTCACGTCAGGCAGATTTTCAGACGATAACGAAGAGCACAAGGCTTCAACTGCGAAGATCTGGGGTGTATATGTCTCAGAGGCACATATATAAATACGATACGGCACTAGTGGAAAGCTGGAGGAGTGATATGGTCCTATGGATGGCATGCTCATATTCGCGAGTCCGTTAATCGCTCGGAGCTGTGAAGCTCACTTTAACGCACTGAAGGCGGGTCTCTTCTCTGTCAGTTTGCCGGCCTTTAGAATAGAAAGCTACCAGACACTGAATATAGACTCCGGCGACACCACTGTTGCCCTCCTCCGTGTTGCCCTCCTCCGCCAGATTTCGCAGCAGCTCGCCGCGACGTCGAATGGGAGCTCGTTCTCGATTCCAGAGCCCGAGGTGTTTGTGCCGCCGGTCGCATCGCTTATCTGCAATGCTCTCTGGTTCAACAGCCTCGGCCTCAGCCTTAGCTGTGCACTTATCGCGACGCTCTTGGAGCAATGGGTGCAGGACTTTTCGCACAGAGCAGACATGCGCTCCACGCCAGTAGTCCGCGCCCGCATGTTCTCGTTTCTCTACTACGGCCTCAAGCACTTTAATATGCACGTCGTAGCTGAGGTCATCCCTCTACTCCTTCATGCATCCCTCATCCTCTTCTTCGCTGGCCTGGTTGCATTCCTGATGCCAGTGAACAGTGTCCTAGGGGATATCTCATCTGTGTTTTTGGCCCTCGTCGTCGTCTATTGCGGACTCACCATCCTCCCTCTGCCATCTCGACTTCCCCTACCGGACTCCACTTTCTGGTGCATTTTGGCGCCTCCTTCGATTCTCTCGGGCCCTCTTCGCTCATCAGCACAATGAAAGTGGTTCGGAGGGAGAACTTGGAGACAATCCGTTGGACAGTGTTGTAGAAGCCGTTTTTCACGCGGCCACGAAGGATTCGGACGTACGAACTGCTCGGGACTGTCGCGCGCTTGTCTGGACCGTCAAGTCACTCGCGGACGACACCGAGCTGGAGCCTTTTGTCGAAGGAATCTACGACGTTATATGGGGTCCTCGCGGGAGACGACGTCTCTACGATGGATATATTCTCGCCCTTGTCTCTCATCGCGATGTGAAGCTAGTCACCCGTATCGAGGCGTTGCTCCGGAACGCCGATTCGGGTCTCCTTTCCAAGGAAGCCGCGACTCGGCGACGCATCACATGTCTCAGGCTCTCTGGGCCATCGCGAGCTTGTCAGAACGGGGTTCCCCTGGTCCCGGCCCATTCGATCTCGACCTCATATATCGTCTCGCTCGTCCGACTACCACGGATACGAGACATTATGCATGGTCCGCCCTCGCGCTTGCACGATGGGCCAACTTATGCGCAATGGGAGGCCAGTTGACCGACGCACTGCATTCTGCGCGACAGTGCGATCCCGCTGTTCCAAGTCGCGGGCTTGTAATTCAATTCTTGCACGGACTTCGGTTTCTTTTAGGCGCAACTGGCCACTCGAAACAGTGCCCGACGAGCTCAGAAGAGCGGAAGGTCTTCTCCTATCGAACTCCGCCACTAGGACTCCCGAAATTTTGAACGAGTTGGAGGCTATTCACCGTGATGGCCCACATCTCATCCTCGTGGGATACCTTATGAGACAAATTGACTCCCAGCCTAATGAATATGAATCGACGAGGGCAATTCCAATATTTCCCGGAGTCCCCTTCTTCCAGGCTGAGCAACTCTCAGATATGAAATCGCGGGGTTTTTTTTCTTCAGACACCAGTCATGGGGAAGATACCTTTCCTTGGGGTTCGTGCGACTACCTACCTACATGTTCGCGACTCTCTGATCGCCCGAAGATATGTGGTGACAAGTTGCCACGATAGCAATACTCTCTGGTCCCTCTTGCCAGAAACCATCGCCACTGTTACGACGGATCGTGGCATTATCCGGGTTCGCTTGAGCGTCACCCGGCTCAATCGTTTCACCAGCACTGAAGACATTTTCAGCCGACTTTGGCATCTGGCGTACGCTACATTGTGGGATGAGAGGAATACCCCCTACCTAATTGTCCACTGCAAAGCAGCCATATACGAATCGACCCTTACTGCGATGATTCAAAGCGGAAGTCAAGAGCCAACTATCGTGACTCTCCCTAAAACTCTCGCAGTGGAGTCGCTTTGGAGTACAGCTCACCGCGAAACGGATGAGACCATGATTGCAGGGCTGCTAACTCATCCCCTCCTGCCAACTGACACAGCTGTTAATCGAAGAAACACTCCGAGCGTCGATATATGGCCTTACGAACTACTGACGGAGCGCGCAGCCGAAGCCAGAGTTACTTTTCTTGCCGAATACTTGGAAATCTGCAGGTCCGACCGCGCAGCCCCCACAGTAAGCCTTCTGGGCTCTCGCATCCGGTACAGCTTCAGTCCACGTGTCGTTCATGCGAGCCAAGGAAGGGGAGCGAAGGCTTGTCGCATGAATCCATGTACCAAGTCGCGGCGGCGATGGGATCAGAGGGGTTCGTGGCAGTGGCAGTGGCTAGAAACGACGTCTGGTGGATGGTGAGCTCAAGGTTAGACGAGGAAGATGCAGAGGGCATACTATGAGCCCTAGGGCGAAGGTCATGGAGAAAGAAGGCATCGCAAAACAGCAAACACAGTGAGGGAATCAGTAAAATCGTAGAGAAGGAAAGACAGTGAGGTCGTAGAGACGCCGGAAAGACAGTGGGATTGATGAAGACGTGTGTGGGCCGACAAATAGACTCTTATACCTCAGAGTCAGAGCGCTTTGGAAGGATTCTTGCCGGATCGTGGGATGGATGTGTTACAGAGAGAGCGCAAGATCTGTCCCGAGATGAAACTATCCGAGAGGTGTCCAAAGTGTGATAGGTTATTCGTTTCGAAAGTGATGGCCGTCGATATCTGTACATACAGCCCACATCGCAGGCAAACATAGACATAACAAGTTTCAGTGTCGCATATTTTGGAATTTTCCAGGTAAGAGCTGGGGCCGGATTGGAGTGCTCAGTGGCCCAGGGCCATCCTTTTCGGCGAAAGTTTGGCGTGAGCACTTGAAGGCTGAATGACGCGAGATGATATATCAAGGAAGAGGAGGCTCCGTGGAAGTCCAAATCTTGTTCCGCGCAAGTGCGCGAGGAGGCAGAATGGAGTCAGTGGTCAAGGAAGGAAAGTATTCAAAATGATCGTGATGTTTGTTCTTATGTCATGACACGTTGTGGAAGGGCGACTCGGCGCAGTCGCCTTCGCGTCACGCGTCGGTTGCACGCGTCAACCAAACAAATCAACACAGCGCGTTCATTTTCCATTTTATTCGTCCATCTTGCACATCTTGCTGATTTTATTCTTGAGAATATTTCCTTCACTCTCCTCACCTCTCAGTTCATTCGCAGCTGTGCACCCAAGTTCTGTTGCTTTGCACTGCCAAGTTACACAATTCCTATTTTGTTGGACATCACTGTAGCAATCCCGACGCTAATGTTAGCTTCGATGCCATTGTTCACTCGGATAGCGCTGGGGATCGATCACGGAGTGGCTTGGGCATGTTGAGAGATTATGGTGAGTGGACAGAAATAAGGTAGGCCTCAAGTGAGAGAGGTAGTATGAGGGAACGGTAGAATTGATGGGGACGGAACCTTGTAGGTAGTGTACATGCAGGCCCTTTATATACTGTTCTAAATACGCTGACTAAGTAGTCTAGAATAATCCTGAAACACTATAGATGTAACGTCCAGAGTGGCCGATACACTATTCTAGTGTATAAGTGCGTATTGTCCTGAATGGCCGATACACTGGTTACCATAATTGGGTGATGCCAACAATCGCATCACTCCGTGCAACTGGGAAGACTGATCGTCCCTGGGGAGCGGTTTCCGCTTGCATAAATTCCAACAGGGCACCCACATCCGGTGCTGAGTGGGGCAGTGTACATCTCCCTATCCGTATTTGCGCGTCTCCCGGTGTTCAATGTGTCGAGAGGCTGGCACTTTACGTATGTTTCTCTGTTTCACATATTTCCCACATGTCGCTTGTGGGGTCCGGTGTCCCAAGAGAACGGGAGCAGCCGTCCCTTTATGTCATCATTCTAGGCCTTTCCACTGCACCACCACCATCCCAATACACCCACTTCAACTCTGAGCTCCCACGCACACCGAGTTTCACACCACATTGAGCTAAGTTTTTCCTTGATGTTTCTGTTCTGACTGTTCTACTTTTAGAGCCCTTCTCGTGCTTGCGCGAGGGAGACATCGGCTGTACGACTCGGCGCCGCCACCAGCACGACCTGGACACAACCTCGGTCCCCCTCAGGACTAACCTTTCCTTCTTCAGCGTGACGGCACAGCAGTGTTGTCCTTTTGCCGACCGTGGAAAATTTGCAAGTACTTGACAAGGGAAGTCCGCGTCCTTCCAGGTTTTCAAACTACCAGTTCTCCCATACCAGATATTCCGCAGGCTCACATTTTCTATCTTGTTTGCAGGGAGATACATTATTGACAGGTGCCAGAAGTCTGCGGGAGACCATGCTTTTTCCCATGGCGAGCATTATGTTCGTTGCCGTGGTCTAGAATAGTGTTGTCCGGGTCGGGTCGGGCTTGAAAGCCGGGGCTTGGGTCGGGTCTTGATGGGCTTGGGCTTGCAAAAATCCCAAGCCCGACCCAAGCCCAGAGACGGGCCTGGGTCGGGTCGGGCTTGGGCTCAGGCCCGGGCTTGACAGTAATTTTTCCCGGCCCTAGGTAGGTCAGGATTAGAGTTTTAAACACGCCGTTTAAGCAATTTCTCACCTCCCTTTAACTATATCGAAATTTGAACCATTACAAACCACCCTTCAACGTCGTTTGATGCGCCGGCATGCCCACTAACTTTAGGCAGTGGGTCCTGAGATGTATTCGTGGTGCAGAGTGCAAGGGGGGATCGGCATTAAAATTCCGGCTATGGGGAGGGGGGGGTCCCCCGGGGGGCCGAAAAAAACTGTTTACTATACATTTCAACAGAGGTTCTGGGACACCTAAAACACCATTTGAAGCATTGGGGAGGTGCCAGGGCCATAGAATGAGTGTCAGGAGGCTCCCCGAGGCCTGACAGTCTCTGGCATGGGAGGTTGGGTGGTATAAAATGAGTCAATAACCCATAGAAGGACCATGAGATTGTTTTAATTGCAGCCAATGTATATTGTGAGCAACCTGGAGTGTTCCAGGGGGTTGAATGAGAAAGGCGGTTATGTCGTCGGCTGGATTGGGAAGCTGCCCATCAGGTGGCAGTGAGGTGGCGGTGAGCCCGCACATGACTCGGAGGCGCGGCCCGCCACTAGGGGTGGGAAACTCCTGCCCTATATAGGGGGGGAGGTCTCCAGGGAGGCTGAAAAAAACTTTTCGACCTGATAGCCGAAATTCGAAGCCGATTCCTCCTTGGCAGAGTGTCACCAAAGTATGCATTTTCCCCACGGCCAAACAGTGCAATACAGAGGATTTTCTCGAGTGCGTTTGATTCCCGGCCTTCTTGTTTTGAAATCTTTTTGCATTTTGGAATATTGAGTGGAGCACTAAGTCATTGGTTCGGAATTTACAGTGGGACCCCAGTCATCTGCCATCGATCGAGATGGTGCCTGTTTGCCAGAGTATTGGCAAGATTTACTTGATTTTAGTTTTCTTAGAACCCAACTGCACCACTCTGAGGTACATACCTTGACAAGTATTTAAAAAGTGCTATAATTCCCGCTACCTTTAGGTAAGGGTCTTACAGTGCCCTATTTAAGGACTTGCAGACAATCTCATTTTCATCATACATTTTTCCATGAGCCCTTCTTTTCTCAATTGAAGGCCAGTGTCATACCAAGTGTGTCACCGCCACCCGAGTCCCGCTCGGTGGTTGAAGTGGGTTCCAAGGTGAGTTCTCTACTTTAAAAGTGTAGCCTTCCGCACCCACCTCCACCGCCACCTCTCCACTATCCTTCATATCTTACTTTCTCAGCATTACAATTCTCACCAAGGAATTGGGGAGGCATGCCTCGAACAAAGTCAGGGCTCACGGACCCAATACAAGCTGGTCAATGTGTCCGGTCAGACCGAGCGAAAATTTGGCCCGACTGTGACATTAATCATCAGGTTCCCCACCAGTTGAGTACAGTTTATCATACCAAAGGATATTGAACAGTTTGAGCTGGAAATTCTTTTTAGGACTTACTACATGAGGCTTCCTTTCAATTGGGCTTGGCTGAAGATGGATTAAATGGTTAGTGGGCTCTGCCACAAAGCGCGCTACAATTGTTATTTACCATCAAAACACTTGAGTTTTATCATACCTGACCTCGGAGAAATCCGGCTCGATACTGCCCTCGATACTGAGCGGAGTTTGAATACATCAGCCATCACGTAACTGTGCGCGAGTTCGAAGCTGTGAGGTCGCGATATTATCTTTTCACTTATTGTCACTTGAACAGAGGCTTCAATAAAGCCCTTTCATCTTGGTTGAGGTGGTGACACCATATGTATATTATCTACATGCCTAATGTCAAAATCCAAGTAGCCTTGAGCTCTTGACAGTGATTTGGACATTACCCCATCAAAGTACGAAGAAATCTCAACCTAGAGACAGTAAAACCAGGGAGAACTCTACATTATGATATGAAGACACAAAGTAATAACCCCTATAGCTAGCATGGTTCTTAAAGATCCCTGTCTATTGGATGCAAGGGTCCCAACAAGTAGAGTGCCATTTGGCCCCGCAAATCTTGAGCTCTTTTTTCACCGAGTTGGGAGTTGCAATGTAAAGTGGAAATATGATTGCCAGTGACATTAGGAAGCATTATAAAACATGGGTGGTGCGCGTAACACCGCCGAGATTTGAAGTCGACACCAAGTCGACGCATTCGGAAGCGGAAGATGAACTGATCCCACATTTGAACTACGCTCAGTATCCATTGCAATACAGTAAGCTCTTCTCAGACCACTTAAAATGCTGATTATATTTGGGCATCGAAAATCATTGTATATGAATGTCTGAGCTTTTTCCTGGGAGCTCTCGAGCCCTGGAATAATATTTTTATTGCTTTTTTTCAGCTTCGGGCTCGCCACGTGTAATCGGAAGGGACCGCGGAAGCTCTCGCCAAATGATGCCAAAGATCTCGTAATCACGTGCAATATTTTAGTATCTTTATTATCTTTATTTTTGCCCACCAACACCAGTGGATGACTTTCCATAAGGATAAAAAATGTTTTTCGGAGTATTTGGGGGTGCCAACGATGTTGGCATGCATGGTTTACTCTGAAAATCTATTCGTTGTTGGTTCCCACAAGCCACGGCATAAAATAATCATGTATTATAATTAATCCGCTGGTTGTCGCTTGTAAACAACGGGTCTCACTTCCACCCATCGCGTCCACCAATGTATATGGACAGATTCGCTCTCCGCCACCAGCTAGAAGAACTGGAGGAGGAAGATATGGTCCGATGGAGACTGAACGGCTTCCTGCAGGCACAGCCATGGCCATAATTTCCCTAGGAGTCATCGAAGTCCATTATTACTGTGAAACCATAGTGCTCGTATTGGGGACCGGGGTTGCTGAACTCAGAAGGAGGGGGGTATTACCTGCAATAAATTGCACCAGAGAGCACCAGAGTGAGTTGTGGCCTACGTGACACCGTACACGCAACCCAATTAGGCGAAGTGGCGGGCGGAGGCTCGCCCAACTCGTTTATTCCGTGCAAAAGCCATCTATTATAATCTGAACGGGGGGTCCCTACCCCCTGTTTAGATTCACAATAAGTTAAGGTTTATGTAGGGGTCGACACTTGGAAAACCGAGATCCAAGTCCGATGGGGTCCTCACAGCTGCCTCGGCATCTCGCCGAAATGAACTAAAATATTCCCCGTAGATTTTTTAATGCTTATGGAAAGTCATCCAGTATCGAGCCAGAAATCCTGAAAGTGACTTAAAGTCTGTCAATAATCCAGCTCAGTGTATGTATGTTGACATTGAACTCAAAGTTGAAAGTTTGTTACAAAAATATCACGAAGCAGGGTATACCCAGAGACCCGGGTTCAAGCCCGGGTCTCGGGTCTCTCAAAATCCTGAGCCCGACCCAAGCCCTACTCAAGCCCGGCTTCGGGTCGGGCCTGGGTCGGGCTCAAAAGCCCGGGCTTGGGTCGGGCTTGGGGTTGAAGCCCGACCCGGTACAACACTACTGGCAACGGCGCGCCATCCCTGAAGGCTATGGCATTTAAAGCAGCGGCAACTCATCAGCGTGTGATGAAGGCTGGCTATCTGTATATAGATGACTCGAGTCACGGCCTACTCTCGCCGGCCTGCCATTTTGCGTATGGAATTCAGGTTTACGGGTTTTCTACCTCATTTAAAGATTTATTAAATTACGCCCACACTCTACGGTGCTGCAAAACTGCAGCGGCGGACAGTTCCGCAGACTCTATTACATGGTCCATTTGAAAAAAAATTGTGACTCGGCCGCGATTCAGTCGATATTACGACCAGATTTGAGCAGGAGGGCAGCGGCGACAGAGATTTCGAGCAGGCCGATTTGGATCGCCTCCGATGTGATCTCGAGTACGACCTCATTCCCTTCGCGGAAGATGCGCGCATGAAGCTGGGGGGCACCCAGGCCGGGAGCGTACAACTGAAGCTCGCTGTTAGCATCACAATCCAACGGCGAAGATATACTGCGCCACCCACGCAACTATAACTCCCATCCGACGCCCAGAAGAAGGGCTTCCCATTTGCTGACATCGTCCGATAACTGGAAGGCAGAAAGACGTGTCAGAGAGGAGGAGGGAGATTTTAAGTCGGCAAACGCACGTTTTGTCCGGCGACAGCGCTAGCCACTGTGACGTCTGTCGCTTCGACACGATGTCTCGGATCTCGATGATGGGATGTCTCGCCCACTCGATGATGACCATCGGATCGTTGGCCAAATTATGGATCACGGTGAACCCAACCGTCGGTGAATCGGTCGTGATGCGGAAGTATGTCCGCGCTTGAGGGCCCGTCACGACCGAGTTCAATATCGTCGGGGTGAACGAAGTGAACCGAAAAGACATGAACGTCGGAGAGGCGACCGCAGAATCGGAGGGGTAGGGCAGCGCGCCGAAAATTGACGGCTGCTGGACCGTCCCCCGGGAAGACCCTCCGTTGGGATTCGCCGAGTTCTTCCACCCGCCTTGTGCATAAGGGTTGAACATTTTGAGGTGTGAGGTTGGTTGAGGTAGTTGGATGAAGACGCACCCGTCACTTCTCCCTTTAAACGACCTCGAGCTCGCCACCCGCCTCCCCGAACCATTACGGAGGCGGTTGCCCAAATACATGGTGCCAAAACCCCAATTCAGTTCGCCGCCCGACAACCATGTAAAGAACGGCTTACTAGTACCCGGGCCTGCCTTATTGAGGCTGAAAATGCAGATGTTGCCGCGAATGGACGAAGGAGGAAGGGGAAATCCGGTAAATGATTCGAAATGATGCTGTCCGCCCATTTATGGGTGGGATTGGCGGTGAATCAGTGGCTGTGGGGAGGTAGATCTGTGCGTAAATCGAGTCAACATGTCAAGGTCACGCGTCACCCACTCAGCCCTACCGCTGTATGCAGGGGAGCAAGCGTCACCTAGCCTCCTAATTTCCTGAGAAGCGCGTGATGCCTTTCTTTTAGGTTATCGAAATTTTTCAGTCGGGTCATGCAAATGTTCGGCTTTCGCCGAGACTGTGGTTGAACCGGTTTTCCGGTCACGCGCCACATCCCAAGTCGAATTGAACGACTGACAGTAAACGTCTACAAGCTGTCACTTACCCAACACCTGAACTACTTGTTTCACACCCCACAAGTCACGATTCACCCAAACGTCGCGTTCACGGCGGACACAGTACAATTGAAACTCCCGCGGCCTTCAGAGGCACCATGGAGAGACTGGATCAGCACGCGATGGGGGTGGCACGATGTGCAATTGGAGTACCTTGCAGTTGCCTCGCCGTCGAAGCGAGTTGCGGAGCGACCGACGCCGGGCCCTTGTTTCATGGAGTTGTCGGAGAAAAGCGCCTTGGCATCTGATAGCCGCCCGTGCGCGCTGATGCGCTTTGTTTCTCCAGTCTCGACCGCAAGTCTTCGTATTTCCAGCCTTCTCATTACAACCAGCGGTGAGCGCTCGTGGAGCTGCCTGGGGAACCGCAAATATCTAGGAAGATGGCCAGCAGTCTTCCTCTCAGGCTCGAGATATCCTAAACTTCGAACACCTTAGACTAAAAGTGGAACGAGCACCTCCCCTCGGGTTCTATTATCTGAGACTGGGTACCCGGCCACCTTAGCAGTTTGAGGAGTTTTGAACGCGAAAGCATCGAGTTACCAAGGGCTTTAGGACCTCATAATGAAGGCTAGGATCTTAGGAATGAGATATATCAACACACAATACATTTGGTAACAATTTCGTGGCTCAGCGAATATTTTGCCGGGGCAAGTCCCAAAGCGGCAAAAACTAGGTATCCGGCCAGGGACGCATGTACCAACTAATACGAGAGCAAAATGTTTGAAACATGACGGAATATTAGCAGTGGGTATGAAATGTTGTCTTGCATAGGTAATGGGCATGGTGAAACTGGCCAAAGGATCTGGATCGCATACACCTTCTGATGCAGATTTCGATATTTTGACAATATTTCACCAATATTTGAGGTTATTGCAACATCCACTAGATCAGAGTTCGACGGGATGGGTATCTAGCGGTAGCCAGGTGTCGTGTGGTCAGAATGAGCAGCAGAAGTCGTGAAACGATGAAGCGGTTGTCGAGAAAAAGGCGGCTGACCAATAAGGAAATCTTGTTCGGGACTACCCACCAATCAGAGATCTGGCACAGCATCATGTCAATCTGATCAAATGGGCTCAAATCTGGTTTTTGGGGTCGTATATGTCTACTTTCCACTATACAACTCGAATTTTGCCCAAAAATCAATCTACCAGTGCTGCAGGACCCAAGTGGCCGGATAGCTAGTCTGGCCGGATAGGCAGTCGCAGATAATATATGTGTTTTAGAGTCCGAATTTGCACGCCTGCCTCTCACGACAAGGGAGAAAGGCGTGGATACTCGACGCCCCAGTTGAAATAACCCCACAAACAAAGCAATGCGAGGTTTCAAATCAAACTGCTGTGCTTCACGGCGTATTCAAACCGAAGACCAGCCTGAGTCTGTTCTTTCGTGGTCGGGCTCCTAGGACGTATGTGCATTGAGCATGCCACTAAATTATCACCACTGGGTAGAAGCAGATTGTTAGCACTGTCAACTGTCCAGGTACAAAAATCGATCTCCAGTCTATATAAAATGTAGTGGTTGGGCAGCACTCAAATCCGGAAATTCGAACGGATCTATCGCATAGCCAGTGACTGGGGGCTTCTAGAAAGCTCCTTGGTCACCAAGTCGGTGGTCTCCAGAAGGGATAGATAGTTCCGTAATATACCGCATTGTAGACCAAGCCGAACCTCAGGAACATGGGTACAATAGATTTGGGGGTTTAGAGGATCCCGCCGTCCTCGACCCCGACAACGAATATGGAGATTCCAGTGCGTTCACTATGAATTTTGCTGTTATTGTCGGGCTGAGCGGGGTAATCCTGATTGTCCAGAAGGGTCTATTTCTAGACGAGCGTTTGCAAGTATTCGTGGAAGGGCATTATCCGCTTCTTCTGCATGGTCCCCTGGATATATACTTCTCCTTATGCAATGCAGGCGTACGTATATTTTTCTACATTACTACTATCCTTCTATTTGTGGGAACCCATCAAAGGCGGAATTGACGGCTCTCTGTACGCGGATGCATCAAATTGCGGCCTAGCTTGCCCGGCCTCCTATCCTTCGAAATTGTTAGCGCCCATATCTATTGTTAGCCTGAAGTATTATTAGTTTGTATTATGTTACAGAATTCCGACCGAGCAGTGTTCTCCTTAGTACGAATCTACAAGGAAAGTCCGCCGACTATTAAAAATGTCCATCATATCGTAAACCATCACTGGTAGCGCTAGCATGATTCATTTGATTCTTCAGTCGATTGTCCGACCAGATTTGAATAGAAGGGTAGCGGCGATGCACATTTCCAGCAAGCCGATTTGGACGGCCTCCGCTGTGATCTCGAGTGCGACTTCTGCTCTGTCGCCGAACACGTCGGCAGCGGGGCACCAAGGCCAATCGAATACAGCTGATGTTTGGCATGAGCATCATTGAAGACGTAAAATGTAGTGGTCCGCGTACACAATTTTTTCCCCCGTCTGGTGCCCAGACGAACATTTTCCCATTCGCCATCATTGTCCAGTGCCTGAGTGCAGAAAGCCGCGTAAGTATGTTAGCCCTGGACTCGGTCAATAAGATCAACGAGCGCACCTTTGTCCGGCGACATACCCAGCCAGCGCGAGGTCTGTCTCTTCGTCGACATGATATCGCGAATCTCGATGATGGGATGTTTCGACCACTCAATGATAATGACCGGCTCGTTGACCATATTATGGACAACTGTGAACCCAACTGTCGGCGTGTCGGTCGCGATGCGGAAGTATGTCCATGATTTGGGACCAGTGACGGCGGAGTCCAGTATTGTTGGACTGAATGAAGTGAATCGAAAAGACATGAAAGTCGGGGATGAAACCGGGGTCGGATAGGGCAACGCGCCGAAAATCGAAGACTAGACCGTCCCGCGAGGAGAGCGCGCGGTAGAATTTGCTGCGTTCGTCCATCCGCCTTGGGCATAGGGGTTGAACATCGGAGATATACGAGGGGTCAATCGAAATACGGAGAATCAGAAACGCACCGCTCACCGTCAAATATGATCTCACCTTCAAATAGGATCTCACTTCCGCTCTGACAAAGGGCATGACCGAATGCAAGAGGGTCAAGCAAAATCAATTTTGCGAGCCGGAGGCACAGGCTTCCTCGGGCGCCCCTTACTGAGTACCGCTGTGTCTATATTTGTGTTAGCCTATATATGTGGGGGGCGTATGAGGACTACCGGGTCGCGACGCTTCCATTGATGCTGTCCGGAATTCACCTGTAAATTTGTGAGAGAAATCCATCCCAGATCAGGATCAACCGTAACGCTACTTTTCGCAGATCAATCGCAGATCTTCTCGGTGCCGACATGAGATTCTTGTCTGGTTTCTCACGCATGGATTGCCCAGGCTACCATTTAAAAATAGGGCTATTCCGTGGGGGGTTACAATTCGCTGTTTCGCACCGCACAGTCCTCCCAACCGCCACATCGTCCGCCAGGGGTATCATTACCCAAAAAAAGCTGTCGGAGATAATTATATGTCGCAACTGATCGCATTGATCCCATAATTGACAGTTGACAAGCGAGCTTCCGTGCAACCGACTGCTGTGCAGTAGAGAGCTCGGATAGTTCAGCTTTCCGAAGTTAGACGTCCTAGGACCGACTAGTAGTCATAGTAGACCGATTCCGAGACAGGGACAGAAGAGCCGGAGCCTCGGGCGTCATACACCGAGGCTAAGCCAAGTCCAAGTCAAGTCCAAGTCGCGGTCTGAACGTGAACTCATCAAAGACCGCCCGGGCCCACAGGCGTATGTGGGGTTTTGATATATCATTTGTTGGGCAAGGCCCCAATGTCCGTGGTATATCAAGGCCTACAGTTGTAGACGTGCAGTGATATATCACCTGTAGACTTACCTATTTTGGTTGCCCCGTCCGCACGTCACCGCGCTCGTTGGGGCGGCCGCCCGGCGGCGACGCATGCGCCATTTTGATGCCGCATCAACAACGCATCGTTTGATCCAAAAGAGGCGATGCTTACACTTGTTATATCCTCATGTCCTTTCTTCCGTCCACCATGATCCCGCTGCCTGCTCGTGTCCTGCCCGCTGCCCGGCCCGGAAGTTTATCCACCGTGTCTTCTATAGTCCGCGTTACCTCCCTAGGCACTCTCCGAGGCTTCTCATAGCCTACCAGCCCGCCAAAATCTGTGGTAAATCTGTGCACCATCCGGCTGCTTCCCCCGCCTCCTGCCACCCCTGGGATCGCTAGCGGCCTGGACCCTTGAGGAATAGACGTGAGACGCACACCCGCTGCTCACAAGTCCCATCTCGGCGCCACTAGCTATACAGGGGACTCACGCCGCTCAGTATCGCTTGTGGACCTGCTTGCGCCCGCTGCACTAAACATTACTACTCTCATGGCAGTACATTTTCGGATCCTCAATTGGTTCGTTTCAATCGTTGGTTGATGTGCCATCTCTACGCTTCATCCGTGCCCGCTCACTGCATGCTCCTTCCGGGTGCGGCGAAATGCTTGTTCCTTCCGCCTCTCCAATTCCTGCCATCACTGCTCCTCTTTAGTACAACATTGTCATGTTGTGCACACTACTACAAACCCGTCCCTTTGTCGGAGCGCAGAGATTACATAGGCTTCCGTCCGGCGGTCCCGCTCCCCGCCGTTCCCGCACCCCTTGCTCAGCGAGACGCGGCTCTCGAGCGTTCGGTTCCGGGCACCTGTCGTGCCTTTAGTCACATACACGGGTTGTTCAGGTGTCAGCACCTTCACCCGCCACCTTTGACCGGTCTCCTGGCTGCCTGCTTGCCGTTGTTTTTCCCGCTTTCGCACGCCCCTGGAGCATGTTAACTCGTGGGTAGACTCCGTCAACAGGGGTACTGCTGCCCAGCGGCGGGATCAATGCCGCTTTTTTTCTCGAAGTAGTGCTCCCGGTTCCTGCCCCTTGACCACCCCTCGCTGCCTCTGCTTCTGTTCTTGGATGACGGTCTCATAACCGAAAATCTCCCCTTTCTGTGGTGCACATCAATCATACTGGTGGCTTGGAGACCGAGCTCCACAATGGTCGTGTTGCATGTACCTAGCAATGTATCTACACCTCAAGTGCTTGAAGTGTAAATGTAGCACGTATTTTTCCTGTATACAGTAAGATCACACTGACTGTAATATATCTTATTCAAGCTCCCACTTGATAAGAATGAACAGAATGCGCATAATGGCGGATAATTGGATTTTGATGGCTGGTGCAAATCCTACTCTTTGAGAAGGCCTGATGTGCCCCAAGCATGTCTGAGCAATGGAATGTGTCCCAGTACACTCTACGATGTGTTTTTGAGCCCGGCGGCCAAAATCTGGAATTTTAATGTTGAACGAGGTGTCGAGTCCAAGACAGGTTTATTGCCATACTGGGTGTGGGCTCATGAACCAGGACCACTTTTGCAAAATCTTACCCACCACCTCTTCTCACATAAAATTGTATATTTCCTGATTCAGTTGAACTCTCTCGAACTTTATATGATGCTAAGAAACGGATATGAAGCATTTTAGGGTCCCATCGAGCCCGTTTTCCGTGCGCTTGATTTTGAATACTAAATTTTCCCCAACTTTTCTGTTAACAATCAAATCGGAGGGTAAATTGATGATGTTCTGCCGCTTCAGAATGTATTTTAAGTGCCAGACCAAGTTTAATGAAGTCGGACGACTTGTTTATGACAATCAAAAGGAGTGTATTCCAAGTGTATTCATCAAGTTTCCCGCTTTCATTTTGCTACCAATGAACTCGGAAGAGAAACTTAAGACATTCCATCGTTTCAGACTGTGTTTTAAATGCTATAGGGTGTAGGACGGGGACGAAATCAACGTTTGTGACCGTAGAAAGTGAGCACTTGTAACGCAGTCACATGTGTGACTCTCTCTCCTTCCACCACCACGATTGGGCTCCATAAAGCGGCCTGTGCCCTCGCTGCTCGCACTCCGGCTCCAGGGGCATCAACCCAACAAAATCTCACGAAAATTCATGGCTACTCCCTTGGTATCATTTGGCCGGTCTTGTGCTACGGCTTGTTTCCTCTCTCCATCCTTCTGGCTCTCGACACCCCCAGAAAGCCGCTCCCCGGCCTAAACCAGCCTCGTACGCCCTTTGGCGACCTAGGCGGCCTCCTCTACGGAGCTGTTGCCGACCCTGGTGGGCTCTATGTGCATCTGAGCACGAGAATGCTGGTCGATATGCGCGACGGGAAGCGGGGGCAAGAAGAGACACAAAAGAGAGCTAATTTGGTGTTTTCCAGTGCGTATGCTGCGTAGTAGAGCCTCTACTACGTGCTGATTGTTCCATATATTCTCCAGCACCCCCACGTGCCATTTCGCGCATGACACGGATTCCGGCGCCAGGCCGCTACTGCTGCTATTACTCGGTGAGCACCAGGACCCTTCTTTCCGAGTCTCATACACCGTCCACTACCTATGCTGGGCGGGCCACCGCCCTCCTGCATGTTCACTAACCGAGGGAGGCATCGCGGTGTGCGGGACGTGAGGTGTGCGCAAGCAACGCCGACGCTTCTCGATCCCGCCACCGGCTCATACGGAGCTACCCACAACCCCGCCGTACACCCCCACGCTCCTCGCTCTGGCCCTGGCCTGTCCCCCTGAACGCGCCGCACGTCGTCGGAAAGCTCTTCGTGTCCCCCACTCTTGCTGCACTGCCGCGCTCGTCGCCTCCGAGCCCGAGGATTCTGTGCGTTGAGCAGCTGTGGGGGCACTTCCAAACGGGTGGACTAACGTGCGGAGCCGCGAGATGAGAGGCCGCGGCGGGATTGACCGCTGCATACGCGCAGCGGGCAAGGAGAGCTCGCATAGACGCAGCGACTCCCAGCTCTACAGCATCCGGCTCGCTGCGCAGGCGTGCGTTCGAGCTAATAGGGTGCTCCCATGCGCGAGCTGCCCTGGAGTCGGTAATGCGCGCGGGGCTCTCACAGCTGGGCGGTGAGTCGAAGGAGGGTGGGCGCGCGCGCCCTCGAGCATTGCGTGATGCTCGGCTATGGGTCTGGATTCAAGCGAGGCGCGAACGCTGGTAGGGTGGAGTGTCTCTACTTAAAGCCGTGTTTTCGCACTGTTGTAAACTGTGGTAGGATAGATATTTTGCACAATACATTTTATCTAACGCCTACATACCACCTGATTTTTTCGTGATTTTTGAAGCCCGTTTTGTGGTCGTCGTCGCCGACGACGTCCAGAGCGTTTGATCGCTGTCATCTAAATGCGGATATTCATGCTCATCGTGCATCACAACGCCGGGGCCTGGAAACACTGATGTGATGGCTTTCTTCTGCATTCGGGTGAGTTATGGGAGGGTCTACAAATGATATATCATCGCGGGTGGGCAACTGTGGGGGGTGATATATCATGGACTTTGGGGGGCTGCCGAGGGGTGATATATCACTCCCCCATACTGTGGTCGGGCCCAAGCCCGGGCGCGGGTCGGCCAAAAAAGCTGAGCCCGACCCTGGGCCCTACCCGGCCCGACTTCGGGTCGGGCTTGGGCTTCAAGCCCGACCCGGCAAATCACTAGTCTAGAAGAAAGCCGACATACGTTGATAGGACGGAGTGAGGACTGATAGAACCTCTAGGTACCAACACCATGGGTAAAAAGAGAGCGAGATAACTTTGTGATCATAAGTAGCTGTTGGACCTAGGGTTTCCTCTCCCGTGTTGGAGTGGTTTCAATTTGATTCAAACTCCGTTGTTTGTACATAAGACATCTTCCCTACCTCACGTAGATGAAGCTTGAAGAAAGGAAGCATTCTGACAGCACACGCCGATCACCGCAAAGGAGCCGCCCAAACTCCCTCGGAGCTGGAAATTCGCTCGTAGTTTCGGGATTGTTCTGTGTCAGAACTACGTTGAAACACTGGCGCTTCAGCGAGAAATGGCAAGCATTTCTCAGCTCGTGGGGCTTGAAGTGACAATGCCTCCCGCCGAATCCACAGCGACGCGACTCGGATGTCGGCCGGTTCTTATTTCAAAGATCACAACATCGTGTTTGACTGCTCAACTTTTGAAAAGTTAACAGCCGAGATCTGTAAACATTGATCGCAAACATGAACAATCGTCGATCTGTGATTGCCGTCTAGCGTCGTCTCTGTTTTTACCTCCCCTAAACTCCTTCGCCCCTCCGTACGCGTCCATTCAACCAGCGATGAAAACGGAAATGACGGAGACGAAATCAGAATCAATCACCGACCCCGACCCCATCACCGCGGCCGCCTCTGCGCTAGCCCGCGCCGTGGACCAAGCGCAGCGCGCCATCGTCGTGGCGCGCAACGAGCCCTCCCCCGCCCTCGTAGCGTCCGAAGCGAAGTGCGAAGCACTGGAGGCTAAAGTCCGAGCACTCGAGGAAGCAGCCCTACTGGTTCAGCAAGATCTTGTCGCCGCCCGCACGTTCGCTGCGCAGCGCGAAACAGAGCTTACTGCCAAGGAACGGGGGGTTGACAGTTTGAAACACAACTGCACGACCCTGAGTATCCAGGTTGTCGCTCTGAGACAAGAGCTGCGGGCTGCCCACCAAGCCTCTGCCCAACGCGACACGGAGCTTGGTGTGAAGCAGCGTGCGATTACGCAGTCGGAAAACATGTGCACAGTTGTGCGTACACAGCTTTCCGATCTGCAGGCCTACGTCGCCAAGGAGCGTACCGCGTGGGCTAGGGACAGAGACGATTTTGGAGTTCGGGTACAGGAGCTGGAGCAGGCGGAAGCCGCCCTTCGCGAGGACCGTGCTTTCTTGGATGACGAACACGCAAACTTCGACGATCACAGACGCACAAGCCTCGCGAATTTGAAGCGCACGGTCTCGAGCTTGCAGGCCGAGGTGTCGAAACAGGAGCGCTCGATGCCTGCCGGCTCCGGAATGGCACCCGGGCCATCTCGCAAGCGCCAGCGGGTAGACTCGCGGCTGCATACAAGGTGCGCGGACATCCTGCTCCCCTCGTAGCCGTGATTTAGTATGTTCTCTTCTAGACAGACGCAGGTCGAGCACTATGCCGACTAGTAAGGTCTATGGCCTCCTGTTGGACGGGAAGAAATGCCGTACATCCGGTGAGTTCCTTCTATTATTCTCTTTGAAACCACTTCCCTCGATCTTCCTTCCCTCCATTTGTTTTTGAATTTCATCCAGTCTTCCTCCCGCCCGTAACACCCCGCCTTCGTTCACTTGGTCTCTCCCACGGACTTTTTTTCGTCAGCGCGGTGCCCTACGTTCACACCCAAGGGATGTGCGGCTACGGTGTCCTGGCGTATATACCTCCGTCCTGCTTTCCCCCTCATCTAAAATCACACCTATCTCCCGCTAACCTCCTGCCAGCCCAGCCAGCAGCTCGTTCAACAACCCACGCGAATATCTCCGCTCAAGTTCTCGTGCGATACAATTCAAGTTTGACGAGTCCTTTATTGACGCCGCTGTATACCCACTTCCTGTGCGACAAATGATCAATGAATCTGTTCCAATTCCCTGCGTAGTAATTCTCCGCGTCCACTCATATCAATCCTGTGTGAACCCAATATTCTCACCTTGCCCCGTCCTGCGTGATCACGAATACAATTCGAGGGAACGGACCAGGAAAGTGTCAGTACAAAACGCCTAGAGAAAACCGAAAACCAATCCTTGATTTCCATTGACCTGAGGACGCACTAGATGATGAGTGGCTTCGGCGGATGAGTCAGTGCAGAATCATCGCTTTAGGTCTAAGAGTCCTCTGACATGCATCCCTAATCTCCAGGCTTTCAAGTGTGCTGATACAACCTCTGTATCAGGCTCCGTGTTCATCTCGCTATACCTCCCACGTATATAATCAACTGTTCCGAGGTCATCACACCTCATCAATATCATCGCCCCGCAACGACAAACTCCGCCTGAGATCGACAATGTTAGTCTCCCGTAGTCAGACCCACAAAATTTTATGATAGTCGATAAAATCTTACTATGGAGTCTGATTCCGTTGGCATCGGCCTTACCGGACCCCGGAATGACATGATCAAAATGTGACTACACGTGCGTTTTCGGGCATTGCCGCGGCCCCTAATTGACGTCACCGGACCGCGCCCTAGGGGCTGCGGGAATGCCCGGAATAACACGTGTAGTCACGCATCGATCATTCAAAGCCGGGGTCCGCCAAACCGAATGCCAACGGATTCAGACTACGACAATGTCCCTTATATAACCTACGAAAGTGTGGTAACCTTGCACCCACGCCCTGCTTGATCGCGGGATCTACCGCATCGGCGTACGATGGATCGAGAGGATGGCGCTGCGTGATCAGCTGAGTGGGCCGCAGGTGCACACGTACGTGCATATGGTGGGTGATGACAGACACTGGTGCATCTTCCGCACCGTCAATGCATGTAAGTAAGTTGGTCCGCCAGTCTATTTCGGAGTTTATCTGAAACTAATGATTCTCCGGGTGGAGTGGAATCAAGATGTTGCCGTCCCGCGATAACTGCAGGTAAATATGGGTTCCGCCCTGTCAGCCTCTCTCTCGATCTCTGCCTCGCCCATAGAATTCGAGGAATAATTCCGCATCATATTCTGGGATTGGCAAACTCAGGTAGAGTGGCTCCGCATTCCTCGGAGTAGCGTGAAGGTGGCCGGTGGGGAAAAATCAATGGATGATCTTATACATGTAGCATATACGGAGAGGATCAAGATCTACATCTGCAAGGGTTCTGCCGCTCACCGCCATCGTGAGCCTGAAGCAGCCCTCCAGATCATGTCCGAGGATCCTCCTTCCATGAGTGTCAAGATGCATGTGTAGAGCTAGATTCCTTCCCGCTTCATCATTTCGAGTGAGACGAGTCTGGCGGCTGTGTACCGCACCGATCCATGTACTGGTATACTAATCATTCATAATGATATGTATAAGTGCTTAATAGACATTCTCCAGGCTTGGAAGGAATTAGACCTTACGTCCAGATGAGGCTACTAGGGAGTTGGTTTGTGGTGAGACGATCTACGATCGATGGGAACGTGCCAGTTTCCTTCGAGAGGGATAACGGGGCTTGTCTTATATACTCTGGTGAACTTGATCATCTCAAGTGGTGTGATTCTGGAAAGGTGATGAGCAAAAATCCTGGGGCGATGCCTGTGAAATATCTCACGGAGCCTGATATAAAGAATGCCTCCTGTCGAAGACCAATGCCATCACTACAATCATGCCCTTTCAGTCCGATACTCCGCAAAATCGCTTCAACAGTATCTCTACATCCTTGAGTGGTGTTGTCACCACTTTGGAATTTTTTTCAGCCAGTCTGAAAGCACCGTTCCTGGAACCCATTTCAAACATCATGAGTTCACTGTTGAATGCTGTACAGGTGAATGTGTGCCCTAAATGTTTTATCACAGTTCCAACATAATTTGGATAGACTGTGAAGAGAAACCAAGATGATTGTACCAATATGCTGGAGAAAATACTTGAGCTCCTCTATGCTATCATCCATGTGCACATAAAATCCGATACCGGTGGGGAACTACCCCCGATAATGCTGAACCATTTGGGGAAATTCACTGCGCAAGTGTTTCTGATCTTCTCACTTCTTGGGGCTCATTCCATTCCATAGGACCCTGCACAAGATCCACACTTATGTTGAAGCCCAACAGGAGAAGAGCAAAGTCAAGCAATTCTTTCATCAAGGCGAAACAAGGACACTACTCAAGGACTGCCAGATGGGACTTGACCATGCCCTCAAGGCATTCAAGGCAAGTTCATTGTTGTTGTGTGCACTAAAGGCTTGAACAATAGAAAATACTTCAGATTCAGGGTGCCACAGTTCTGAGGGATATAGCAGACATGCAAAAACAAGCACAGAAGACACATGAGGAAGTCATGGAAGTGATCTCAGCTCTTTCAAATGGAGACACATCTGACACAGGATCCACTGTATGCACAATACAGTCTATTTCAACATGCGGAATACTGATGGTTTTCCATAGATCAGCCGAGTTCTGTCGAGCTCCCAGAACAGGTATGTCTGTGGAATGTATTATTTGTGGACTTATCTTGAATATTGACCAGTTCCAACTCACTTTCATTATTGCCATCAGAGCCCAAGATATTCCATGGTCGCAAAGATGAAGTTTCAGCAATCATCCAAACTTTCAACAAAACAACACCCAGAATAGCAATTTTGGGACCAGGAGGAATTGGGAAGACAAGCTTGGCACGAGCTATTCTCCATCACCCTGAAATCTGTGCTCAATATGACCAGCATCGGGTGTTTGTTGCTTGCGACACTGCATACAGTACTATTCAACTTGCTGGCCTGATTGGTGCCCATTTGGGGCTAAAACAGGGAACCGATCTCACTCAAGCAGTTATCCACTATTTCGCCAGCAGCCCACCATCACTCCTGATATTGGACAATCTGGAGACACTCTGGGAGGCCCGAGAGTCTCGGGCAGAAGTTGAGAAGTTCTTGGCCTTGCTTGCTGATGTAGATCATCTGGGACTAATTGTAAGCAGACACAATAACCAATGCTATCCACATACTGAAGATGTTTCAGATCACAATGCGTGGAGCGGAAAGGCCAGCCAATGTTCGCTGGACACGGCCATTTTTGGAGCCATTGAAGCCCTTGACACAGGATGCTGCTCGCCAAACCTTTATTGACATTGCAGATGATCACCACACTTTTGAGGAGATTGACAAAATCCTGTTCCTAGTTGATAACATGCCCTTGGCAATTGACCTCATTGCCCATTTGGTTGATGATGAAGGTTTGGCTAGTGTGTTGGATCGATGGGAGAAAGAGCGGACCTCACTGCTCTCTGAAGGCTACAACAGACATTCAAACTTGGATCTATCAATTTCACTGTCCCTTGAAAGCCCTCGAATGCTGGCTTTACCAGAGGCCCAGGAGTTGTTGAGCCTACTCTCCATTCTCCCGGATGGCCTTTCTGATACCGAACTGGTGCAAAGCAACCTGCCAATCAACAATGTCTTAGCCTGCAAGGCCAAGTTACTCTGCATGTCTTTGGGATACATTGATGACCAGCAACGACTGAAGGCATTAGTCCCTGTCAGGGAATACATCCAAAGAGCACACCCCCCTACAGCTCACATCATGCGACCTCTTTGCCAACACTTCCACGAGCTCCTTGAGGTCTATGAGACATATTATGGAACTGTTTCCAACTCAGGGACAGTAGCTCGAATAGCATCTAACTTGGCAAACATCCACAACATCCTGGTCAAAGGGTTAACTCCAGATAACCCTGATCTCGTGAATACAATCTACTGTGCATGTTACTTTGACCACTTCAGTTACCTAGCTGGGCATGGTTTCAGCCAAGTAATAGACCTGATCCCCAATGTCCTGCCTCACCCTAGAAGCTACAGATTGGAGGTGTATTTCGACTTATGTCTCCTTTCAGGATACAAATATCGTCCTATTGCAAATGCACAGCATATTATGGACCAGGCTCTGGAGTCTTTCACCTACTTTGATGATCCAGATCTAAAATGTTGGTCATCTGTTAATTATCAGTTTTGCATTCATTATTAATACTTCTCTCCCAGGCCGTTGCTATGATATCCTATCCGGATATTTGGATCAGAATAGCAATGAGATTTCAAGAGCGGTTCACTTTGCTGAAACTGGGCTATCATTATCAATTTCAACTGGGAACATCAGACAACAGTCTGGCCTGTTGGGTGCATTAGCATCAATAAAATGGAAAACTGGTGATTATTCAGCAGGCAGGGAGCATGCATATGAGTCTCAGAGGCTGGCCAAAATTGTGGGGAATCCGTATAAGGAAGCCTGGGCATTGCGAGTAGAATCAATGTGCTGGGATGCCCTCGGCAACTATAAGCACAGCATTTCTCTGTTAAGAAGAGCACAGGATTTACTCCGACTTTGTGGCATGTCTGGCGGTTCACTAGATGATCAGATTATGAACTCCAAAGCAGAAGTTCACCTGTTAAAATCTGAATATCTCGAGGCACGTAAGATCCAGACTCAAATAATACACCACTGCACCACTGCAGAAAATCCATATGAGCATGCCATGGCTCTACTCAATATTGCACTGATTGATGTCGAAATTGGTGGCTTGAGTTATGAATTGCACAAAAATCTTGCTACAGCTCACCAGCTCTTTACCAGCATGGTGGACTCAACGGGAATCATCTACTGTGATATGGTCAAAGCTGCCATGGATGTGAAAGAGGGAGACTTTCTTACAGCGTGCTGCCAATTCCGACAGAGTCTTGCATGTGTTTGGGGAAAAGATATTGAGGCCATCAGCTACTGTTTAGAGAGACTAGGGGATGTCTGCCTCTGGACCGCGACAGATCATGTTTCATATAATGCAACAGTTACATTTCTGGCTCATAGCCTCAAGCTCAGACAAAAACTGCAGATTCACAAAGCTCTCCAATTTCTGGGAGATATATACCTGGCACATGGTGACCAGCAGACAGCAATGAGTCTGTGGGTTGTTGCCCTCAAAGGATTTACCTGGATGGATGTTCACCGCAGCAGAGCAGAATGCATGCTTCGCATTGGAGACCTTTTGAAACTGCAAGGGGATTCCATGAAGGCAGGGGAACTTTGGAAAACCGCACGTCCATTGTTTGAACAGTCATCACAGGGAAAGCAAATGATGGATATTGATGAGAGGCTTGCTGGAATCAGCTGTGAGCTCCTTCCTAGGCCTGTGGAGACCGTGATCTGTCTCTGAACTAAATGCCCTGACTGCTAGTCCAGACAAGTTAGACCTTGGGCTAATTAATGTCGGTCCGTCCATGGCTGAAGAGGTGGAGACTGTGGGTGTGGATGAAGCAGATGCAGTTTTTCTTTCAGCCTGGTGATGCTGAGATCTATATCCATCAGAATTATATCCCATTCATACCCCTCCACCCCCTTGCAACCTTACTACATAATGCAAATGTGTTCCAACATGGCCCATCCCCTACTTCTATCTTCCTCAATCTGCCTCAGTTGACATACAAAGATACTTACCCAAATTCTCCCTTTCTCTCGCCCCTTTGTCTACTGTCCTATAGCTACTTGCAGCCAGGTATGATACCCACATCCAGCCTTTGGTTCAAGCACAGTTGTGCTATGATATTGAACTTATTTATTTGACATGCTGTTGTTTTGTACTGTACATATGGTGGTCGGTTTGCACTTCTATTAATCCAGCATATTTCCTGGCATTTCCAGTGTTTTTTCAACAGATTTCACCTATTCATCAACTTTGCTGAGGACATGCAACCCTCTCTTTTTTACCATCATTTTTCTTTTGTGGTTGAACAAGAAAACATTTTTCTGAGGACCTTACAGACATTTTATTTTGTCCGAACCACTGTTGGATCACCTGACCACATGCCTGTTTGGGTTACTCTCAATCCTACACATGGCATTGTCAGATTCTGGGCCAGAAACTGACTTGAAGGTGAGCTGAATGCATCCTACATTGATGGAGCTGGCTATAAGCTCCTGTGAGTAGGTAATGCAGGACCTTTCACCAGGGTTTCATGAAATCAGAGGATTTCTACCTCTGGGGGTGCATCATGTAACAGGAACTCATCCATGTGGGTCCAAACAGAGTATATACCTGTTATAGGTGTAATAAAGGACACCCTGATCCCCTATGAGCTCCAGGGCATTCAGTAACACAGAGAAACTGAACTGCTTGCTGTTGTATTCTGATCCTGAATGTTGTGTTTAGTCACATGACCTCAACTGTTGTGGTTGTAAGGGCCACATACCATTATATTTCCTTTTCTGGTTACTCTTCAACTAACTCCTATTTACCTCTATTTTTCTCTTTTCTCTCAACATGTCTAACCACATGACCCATGATGTAATCCTGTCCTTATGACCACATGTTGAGATCAATACATGCATCCTTTACACCTTAACCACCCTACAACCTATCGTCCATTGTTTCGCCCTCTTAATGGCAAACCAGTGTACTAGGCCTGCAGGTGCTCTTAAGTGTACTGGTTTTCCACTATTAGTGACTTCAATTGTATGCTAGCAAACAGTTAAGCTTTCAGCAGCTGTCGGCAGTAACTACCTTATCCGCTGCCATCCGTGTTACATCTGCATTTGATCTATTCTCTGGGACTTCTGAGTCCCATCTAGCATCCCCCTAGCTCCTTATCTCGAAGCCTTTGCATATATTCTGCCTGGCTTGCTGGGAGACCAAATCAACACTCGGACGAAGATATTCTTGTCCGAGAGGTCTCCAGCTTTATCGGGAAAGGCTATCTCAGGGACTGGGAGTTACTATCCAAGTCCTCACACCAGTGTAAACCTCTCAATACTCGCCAGGCTCATATGATGTACTCCCCAACAATAAATATTTGTGGCTCACTGATACAGCCTGGGTACAACCAGCTGCAAAATCATTCATTTTTGCGGTTTATTACCATTCCATGGAGCCCCTGCCCAGTGCTATACAATGAGTTAGAGTGAGCTTCAAGCTGTTAGCTGTGTATTGATGATGACAGAGCATTATCCAGTTGTGGGCATTAGACTCGTTACCAGTCTGCCTACGAATGGCAAAAAGTGTGGCAAGCACTTTGCCGTGGGCAGACTGGTACACCTCGGAACAATCAATTGGGCTGAGCCCAGAGTTTGAATTTTTCTTGTGACCCATGCCCTGGCCTCAAATTTGATTATTATCATTTTCTCAAAGTTGAGGACTTCATTGTAGGAGTTATATCCTGACTTCTGTCTCTTCAGAATTTTAATGTATAAGCTCCAGGGGCCACAGCGTCGACCTCAGTTTGATTGATAAACTCCCTATCGGACCGAGCCCCGGTGATCGGTGTGATCAGCACCACCGAAAATTTCAACCTCCGGGCCCAGGTCGATTGTTTGTTCCGAGTTGTACCAGTCTGCCTACGGCAAAGAGCTCGCCTCATTTTTTTGCTCCTCATAGGCAGACTGGTCACGAGTCTATGTGGGCATGCTAAGACTCGGTCCTGTTACCATTGAGGGTCAGCATAGCACTCTGCAGAGTGTGTACATGCACAAACAGAGTTGTTCCTGTATTTCCAGGATATGGCTTACCCTGTTGGTTAGATACCATACCAAGGAGATTAAATATTAAAAGCGTAGACAAACAGTGGTGGACTAGTTGTGTCCTATAGCACTGGACTGACCAGTCTGTGGAGTGATAATGTTGAGTCTGTGGAACCGGACTTTGACCAGATACTTGACAAACCACAGGGCGATGCTCGCCATCACCTTATGATAGCTCCCAACAGAGGCTCAAAAGCGGCGAAACTCCGACATATACAAAATGCAAAAAGCCTGGCAGAGGATCAAACTCCGCTCCCTCCATAAAACAGCATACCAAGGCAAAGATACAGAGTGCAATCCCACTATGCCATCAGGTCTGTTCAAAAGTCTGAACTCCAGCCAGCGACAAAAGACAAAAAGCTAAAGGCCAATGATGAATCGAACTCTGAACCCTCCGTGAAATGGCATACCCAGACCCAACCAAGAATACGGTGAAACGGTTGCTCAGGGTCTAGGGCTGCAGAGTGCAAGATGGACCAAACCCAACCATTGAGTGACTGCAAATTGAACCAAATCGAAGCAACGAGATGGCCAACACTCCAACTACTCAAATAATTGAACTTTGAACACCAAACACCTTCTTTTACTGCCCCTCTAGTTGGTCCTGGCGAGCTAGAGTCTTTTTAGACTCAAGTATAGGTATAAAGGAGACCAAAGCCGAGACGACTTGGTTGATTTTGTACTGCAGGAAGTAACTCTGAAGAGGAACTCTCCAGACAGGAGTAACACTTCAATCATGAATTGACCAGGTGACAGGTCAACAATGAGACTGAGTAACACGTTGGGTTCAATTTATAGCTTCTCAACTGTAAGACACAAGTAACGGCTGGTGGGCTGGCAAGTTGTTTGAATCGAAGTTCAGGTTTTTGGACACAAGTCCCATAGTTCCGTACTCAGGACCTTCGACAAGACCCACTCAATTGTACTCAGGACCTTCATCAGGAAGACCCACACAGTTGTCTTCAGCTGAACCTTTAAAACGTGGAGAGGGACAATGGTGGTTGCCTCACACACTAACCAGGGTTGTGACTTCCGGTTTGCACTCAAACAACTTAGTCCCAACCATAATCCATCAAACAGATATAAAGTTGTGAACCAAAGTCCCACTAGAGTGCACTCCAGCCATCAGACTATGACTAAGTGCCTCTTGTTAGGAGGCACTCACTCACAGCCCTCTGGCCGACATTCACTGCGGAACACTACAAATGGCTGGCTATATATACTAAAAGTGTTAATCTATTACTAAGCGATCTTGGGTCTATATAATTCCTAACAGGCTGAATAATGAGTCAGGTGCGATCGGGTAATTATGCCATTGGTTGGGGCCTGCTCCTGAATGTCAAGCAGGCTCCTGGGTTAAAGCCGTAGCACTTTCCCCTGTTTCACAGGTTGAGTTATCCATAGCTTTCTGTACATACCCGAAACTTCCATACAGGATGCACGGTTACTTCGTTATAGCTTACTTTGTTGAACTCGGAGATGAGTCATCATCAAAAGTAAGCATGTCCCGGCCAACTCCGACACCTGCCGATCCTCCGGAACTCCCGCGATGATCACGTGAGGCGTCATGTCGCGTACTTCGCACAAACAGTACTACAGTTGGCAGACTTTTATACACCAAAGTAAGTCCCAGGACTTCAACCATCATTCGAAGAGTGGATATAGTGGATAGAGTAAAGCTCTTTGGCATCATATGGCCTGATAGCTGATCATGCAGAGCCCATGATAGCCCTTTGGAGGTGTGCCATATATAGCATTAATGCATATTTCCATGGCTGGCCAATTTGGCCGCGTATCAACGGAGTGTGATACCATTACACCACTGGGCTCATGGTGTAGGAATGGGAATGGCTCAACAGAAAATTGAACTCTGGACTTCCTGCTGATGCACTTGTGCAAGAACGATAAGGCAGGATGTGATACCATTACGCCATCGAACCATTGAATTGAACCAGACATGCATAATATTGGAGCATGACCACCTTGGAGAAAAGCAGCAACTCCGATTTAAAAATCTTACCTCAACCCAAGCATGGCTCAGCAGAGAATTGAACTCCGATCTCTCCATTTATCAGTTTCCCGCCAGTTTATGCAGATGGAGCGTGTTACCACTATGCCATCAGACCATTGATGCTTTGAAAAAATTAGAATGTCATCTCCACATGGATCACTGAGCTCAACTATAAAAAGGAGTGGATAGCACAAGAAAGGTGTGGCAGAGATTTGAACTCTGGACTTCCCTCCGACATGCTCACTTTACTCTACTATTATTGGAGGACTTGCTACCACCACACTATCACACAGTTGCATGAAAGAGGGGTATGAAAGACAAAAAGTGGATCGGATCGCATTGAACCGTTGATAAGGCATGCATCCTTGCACACCTGAAATCTTTGTTTTTGCATAAGTACAAGCAGATGGCTTGTACTTTGACTCCAGTAAGACTAGAGGGCACTGGTTCAATCCCAGGACTGAGTGTTAAGCCTCTAGAAGCATTGCAAACTAGCATAACCAACAAAGGAGGACTGGGCTGCCATCTGTGGTACTCTTCACGGGGGCTTAGGATACTGGCCCAGGCTTCACAAAACACCAGCTAGCCATAGGACTGACCTCGCACGGAGTATTGAATAAATGCTACAAGCTCAGTGTCAATATGGATGTTAGGCAATCAAGGGACTTTGGAAGGAACAGGAAAACTAGGTATTGGCGCGAGGTTTGGAACTGAAGCCAGGATATTGTGAAAGGAACACAGGCAAATAAGCCAAGTTGGCACCAGGAAATGTTACTGAAGCAATCGGGCGCCAACTCTTGAGTTCCAAGAATAAATGGTACAAGCTGGCGCCAGGCTGTGTACAACATGTTAGTGCCAGCCCTTGAACCAAGATTGGGCACCAAAAATAACACACATGCCTTGGTGCGAGGTCCCTGAAGGAGGAAGAGCTGAAGAGGAAGGATGTACAAGTTGGCGCTAGGAAGTGTATGACATGTTGGCACCAACTTCCCTTCAATCTCCCGATGAACTCAAGGATGTCCTGAGTAATGGAGGTCTCCCAGTAGGCTTGGCACTCGCTTAGAGAGGCTGTTAGCTTACGGTTTTAGCAGGAGACAATTATGAAGAGGAGGGTTTTAGTGAGGCTAGCCGACGAAAGACAGACCCTTTTTGGGTTGGATTAGCTAGAGCTGGACTCTCATTGGCTTGGGAAGCTTACTGCGGCTCGCTAAGGAGACAGGATAACCAAGAATTTGTAAGGGATGACAAAGAAGACATTAGGAGGAGGTGTCTAAGTGGCGCCAAGGCAAAGGTTGCACTAAAAATAGAGTCCAGAGGGCTTGCTTATACCTTGTTATTATTCATTCAACACTTGTATATCTCGCTTAGTTCAGTAGTATAAAAGCCACATGTAAATCAGTAGATAGGCAGTGAAGATCACCCCTGTTGTTGGCACATAGTGCATCTTCCGGGCAAATTTCCAAGTCATCGTTCTCCAGTGTACATCATGGCGCCCCAAGGTGTTCTCCTTCAAACCTTCACTTTGGCCTTCCACCGGCCTTCCTTGGGGAACATTTTCTTCCTTTGAGCTCCCCAGCACGCTGTTGCCGAGGAGCAGTTAGCACATCAATGTAGGGCTGGAACATTATGATTAAATACGAGCTCAACCCGTAACGTACTGTAATCATAAGATAATTTCAAGGATTCACCACATATCTAATGGTATCGATAACATAATGTATTGTAACCATATTTTAATCATATATAATCGGATTTAATGGATGGTGACATGGCCTCAAATCTGGTGTTCATTGGCTCCTTTGTCATGACAGTTAAGATGCTGCAGCGGTCATAGCAGATTGGGCATCCGACCAGCTACTTGAGAGTTGGAGCCCGGTGTCTTGATGTGCCCGCAATGACAGGTCCAGCTAAAATGTTTGCAGTTTAGGATCGAATTTCAATGGCTGGCACTTTAAGCATGTCGGGATGCAATCATCTTCACCATATATCTGGGTGCGGACAGTAACGACGAGTTTCAACATTTTTTGATGGATTGATCATTCAGTGATGGACATCACTTCGCTCCTGTTAAGGGCGCAGAAGGTTATTAGGGTTCCCTGTGAGTGAAGATTGGGTAATTAACAATTAATTCTACCTGATACTGTGTCTCAAAGCACTTCCAGTCAAGCCCGGGCCCAAGCTAAGACATATCCTCAAGCCGACTTCTTGCTTAATATTATGATTAAATACGAGGCCCATATCGTAATATAATGGTACTGTAATGTAATGTACCAACTATAATTTTAAGGCTGTAATATTACGGGGAGGATATTTAATCGTAATCCTAAGATTATAATAGAGAGCTTGCGCAAAAGCCGCACGAGCCGCACGCGGCTTTTGTGCATTGCGCAAAGCTGCGGGTCTTTCTTTGCTGTTTTTAATTCTTGTCTTGCTAAATACCATTCAATGCCCCTTAAATCCCATAGTCCACTCCTGAGAGTGCTATTTGTTGGATGTGCAACTGTGGGAGGCCGCATTTATCACGCATCACAAAGGCATCACTCGAGCTCCACTTTCTTTTCCCACACTCTCATGTCTGCCACGCAGCAGAGGCAATGCCGAGGATGTTCCCTCTCCCCACAGCACCTCTCCTTTGCCTCAGGTAAGCTTACATTGATTTACACCTCTCACATTTCAAATTTGCCGTGCGGCTTTGCGCAATGCAAAAATGCCGCATGCGGCTCGTGCGGCTTTTGCGCAAGCTCTCTAATAGATTATAATCGAATGTAACCGTAATTTTATCCAGCCTTAAACGAGACGTGGCTTCGCTTCGTTCGGCGTCCGCGGATGATCTCAATGCAGTGAGCTCGAATCATTTAATTCGATAGACTATGATTGAACAACCAACATTTATAGAGACACAAGAGACGTCCCCAGTGTGTTGTGGGAGAGGAATTGGGACTCCTAGGTCCGGAGAACTTGCAGAAAATGTCCTGTCACAGCTTCAAGTTCAGTCGAAATCCAGTCATCGATGATCGGAATCATCGGATGAGCCAAGGACGAGCAGCGCAGAAGTTTTGGTGATCCAGAACCCATCGATATGCACGAATAGGAAGCGAGAAATATTTCGGGCCAGTACGAGCTGGAGAAATGAGCCAGGGATTGGATGACGCAGGGTCCAGATGGTCGCTTGAAGCAAAGGGAAGGAGTTTGTACAATATTAGTATCCCACACCATCGTCGTTAGGGTTGTTCACAGTATTTTCGCGCCCTTTTTCACGCCCTTTTTCGCCCATTTTGCCATTCTCTTCATTTTTTGCCTGGTTTTTTTTTTCCCCTTTTTCAATTAGAAGTGCAACAAGGGTAGAAAACCGAAAAAAAAACGGGGTCCTACCTGCAATTCTGGGTGAAATGATTTTAAAAAAAAGGTGCGAAAAAGGGCTACTGTGAACACCTTGGCCGGGGTTCCCTTTTTCCACCCTTTTTTGCGCCCTTTTGCATCCCTCTCTCCATTTCATGCAGTCTGGGTGCTCCTATCATTCCTCAAAGGTCACCTACCGGCTCTAATGTTCAAAAAAGACTAAGGTGATTTTCCTGGATTTTATAGCTCAATATCTGCCAAACATGAAAAAGGGTGCAAAAAGGGTGCAAAAAGGCCGCAAAAAAGGCGCAAAAAAGGCCAAGCGTGAACAGCCATATAGTCTCCTACGTCCATCCCCAAAACTGGCAGCGCTCTTGCTGCTCGAAACCTCTTCCTGCGTGCTTTTCAGTCTCATCCTTTCCTCAAAAGCTCTGGCTGAATCAATCCCTGTTCACTATGGCCTGACACGCTGGCAATCTGACGAACTTCGTCGTGGCTCTCAGAGGCTCTGGAGTCTGAAGTCCTCTACGTTTCCCTCTCGCGAAACTGAACCACAGCGTTGCATTCGGATTCGCTGCCTCACTCGAAACACATATTCTGGCAATCCAAACTGTACCTAGACTCTGCGCATTGTACGAGTGAACGACGGCTCAGGCTCTACAACTCGATCCTCCTCCATGGTATCCTCCCAGAAGTCCCAGACCATCGCAGCTCGCACTTCAACGCGCTTCAAACTGTCCTCTGTAACCTTTCCCCCCCCCCCCCCCCCCAAATCGCCCCCCGCAATCTGGCGCGTTAGCTCGAAACCGTGAAAGATACATGCCCTTCCCGTCGATTCGCTCCTTCACCTCATCTGCAGGAGCGTGATACATACATGTCTCACGGTCTTATAAATATCTTTCTCGCGGTCTATGCCACCTCAGGCATAGATTCCTCCGTCTTGTATGGTGTTCGTCGCCTATGAGTCGGGTCTATTAACTCCCCGGATGACGGTTGTCTGCTATGCAGGGGAGCGTTCATTGTGGGTTCCCCGTCTCGGGAATCTTCACGCTCAGAGTACTCTGGCGTTCAATTAATCCAAACATCAGCACTCGTCTCGGCCCAAAACATTTTCCGGCTCTCGGCTGCGTAGGTGTCGAGATGTCGCGATACGCTGGATATGGCTCGGAAAAACCGCGCAACACATCCAACGCGCAGCAAAACCGACCCATACCGCTCCAATGTGATCAAGTGATTCACCCAACTCTTTCGGTCACAACTGGCTGCGAAATTCAAGGATCTTGCCCCCAATCAACGGCATCCATCCAATTCCACGCGGTTCCCTTGCTCTCCTGTTCTGAGCCGCCTTCAGGAAGCCCTTCATTTCCGTCTCTGAGTTCCACCTCGACCGCCGTATCGCTACTGCCGCCTTCATCTTCGCCTAAATCCTCCGACTCGGCTGCTTGCCGCGATCGAGGCAACCCTTTACCTGCATTTTCAGCGCGAACACCATCTTCTGATCCTTGACCTCGATATCAGCCGGATCCCCTGACTCATATTCGGCTTGTGGAGCGCGCACGCGCACCGATCTTACGCCGGGTCGATCACTGGGGCGAGGAGGGTATGGTCTTCGATATCATCGCACTTGAGGAGACGCCGTGTGCGCTGATTAATTATTCATGACTATCTTCATCCTTGCACACTTGTCTTCGTGCATGGCGAGCGGCGACTTGCCCGTTTGGGCACATTCCGCATTAGATTACTTCCAAGTCTGGTATTATGAGTAGGGATCCCCACCGTACCGTATACGGTTACGACCGTAAGAATTACGGTGACTTACGGGTAGCAACCGGCCCGTAACCGTAACCGTAAACCTGTTGCCAGAGCCTCTTACGGTACGGTACGGGAGACTTTACGGTTATACGCCCGGATTACGACCGTATATATTGCAAAAAAAAAAAAAAAAAAACATAAAAACAGTGTATCTATGCATTTTCGGCGGCCCGAAGAGCGCCTTCAAGGGCCGTGCGCTTCAGATGAAGGTGATGCTTAAGCAGCATCAAAGTCCAAATAGTTTCAGGCTTCAGACAGCAAGGACACACCCGAGGAGAGGCCCAAAAAAAATTACGAAGCAGTGGACGAATAGACTGATAATTGAGCGCCTCGATGCGCCAACAGTGTGTTCCGTGGACTTGCTCAGGACACCGCGCGTTTCGCGCCCCTTATGAGCTGATATAGATGTCAAAATCATGGATATTGAATCATCGAAATGGAACAAGCCTTGTTTTGTGCGTTCTCGAGCAAAGGCCGACGACATTATTAGCCGAGAAGCTATACTTTGCGAATTGCGCGCAGCTCTTTTATGCCCCTCGGCAAGCCATCAAATTTTCCAGTACTTTCGGTCGCTAAAGAGGCGCGTGAAATCGGTTGGTGATGATCGATGCAATGCTCCATGGAAGACTCCAAGCTCGCCATTTGGGATGCTGCCTTCGGCAGGTCAGTCCATAGTGCCAAGGCCCGACAGCTAGTCGCATTGTGGAAACGTGGGTGGCTCCAGGCAGAGGATTGTCCAGTATGGCGCGTCAGCGGCGTGGCTGAGGTGCAGGACGGCGCGTCGAAGGCGGGGAATCAGAGACGAATGCCGAAAGCTTGACACCCGAAATGGCCAAAGGGTCGGCCCATTTTGGTGAATTTACGGTCCGTATTGTACCGTATACGGCCGTAATATTTACGGGTTCTTACGGTTTACGGTACGGGACTACCCGTAACCGTAAGAGGCGCTCCCGAGGGCCTTACGGTACGGTTACGGGACCCGTAAAGCCGTAACCGTACGCCGTATTTTACGGTTACGGTGGGGATCCCTAATTATGAGATCGATGTCGACCTCCCTCTCCACTCGATTCTCACCAAGCTCTGCGCATCACTCATTTCCGCAAGCTCGATCCTCTCACTGCCCCTGCGTGCCGCCGCTGAGCACGCTTTCGGGGTAAACTCTTCGATCTCGCGCGGGGTGCATCTACGGGAAAGTGGGGCGTTGAACGGGAATGTATTCGATTGTGTGAGAGAGCGGGGTCATGCAGAGGGTACGGATAGTACGCGTGTGGAAGGGGACAGACTGAAATATGGCCGCGCTCGGCGCATTCCTTTCTCTGCTCTTTGCATTAGATTACTTCCAGGCCTGGTATTACGAGATTTTGAACTGAGGTTTTAATTCTTATTTCAATACGCAGCGGCCCTCAGTCTGTATAAAATATTATTGCCTCGTTTCCGTGCAGACCCTCTCGTCGGGGCAACATAGTGCCCGTTTTACCAATTACCGAAATGTGGAACACGCAGTCGAACATAATCTTTGTTTCTCGACCATGATCGGAGAAAATGCGTGGCCAACGGAGGGACTCGGCCACAATTTTTGGGTCGCGCATACAGACATCCAGACAAGCAGTACTAGGAGTGGAAAAGGGCGCACTCCCATCCTGACCGTCTGTCCTGCGCCAACCCCTGCCATCCCCGCCGCCCCGCCCCGTTTACCATCCTGCCCTCGCGCCCATCGCCGCCGGTCCCGTCCGTCCCGCCCAACCTTCCCATCCCGCCCTCGCGCCCATCGCCGCCCCGCCGCCACCGCCCCGTCCACGCGACGCGTTTGTTTGCACGCGTGTGGCGCCGCCTTCTCGCTTGCCAACGCCACGTCACACAACGACCACGACCTCAACACGACCTCACCCGACCTGCACGCCGTGCCCGCCCTCCTACCAGCCACCCCCTCATGCGCGCCTCCAGCAACACAGATGAGTTCCGCGCCTTTTTATTCTCGTTTCTCCTCTCTCTCCCTGGTCCTCTCTAATCCCTCTTCCCTCTCTCTTCTTGGTCTTGTCTACTTATCCTGCATATACAAACACTCCGTATGGTCATTTTACCTTCTCGGCACCTACTCCATTGTCTCGGCCGCCCCCAGTGCGTCGTGCTGCATGCCGACGATGGTCTGGATCGCCGCCACCTCACACCGGTTCTCTCATCGCCCATTGCCTGCCCCTTCCACGCCTCCCTCGAACCTCGTGCACGACGTCTCTCATGACCACCGGCACCCGTCGCCCTCCGAACGAAGCTATTCCCTTATCACGCCGCCTGCGCAACGCTGCGCCATTACCGCAGCCTCTCCAGACGCCGTACCGCACACCCTCGCGACCACGAAGCCAAAAGCCATGCATTGCCTGACTGTGGCATCGCCCAGGTCGCTTCGGCCATCCGATACATCACTCTCGACCAACACTATGGTTGTGCGCTCCACGCCACGCCTGCACGCACACAAGACACCACGCATATCACATATCGCGCTTCACGTAGACGATACCACTAAGGTCGGTTACCAGCTTCTTGACAGTGTAGTATGAGAGCACAGGATTTTCTGGATAGCGACATAGAAGGGCACCTCGAACGGAATTCTACATCTCGACTGAGGCGTTGCTGACACAGAGAAAGAGGTCGATAGAAAGCCGTTGGTCAGCATCAATTTCGGAAAGATCTCTGGATGGATTTCGTATGCGGTTGAGCGTATCTGGATCACTGTATTCATCAGGGTAGGCGAGAGAGGCATTCTGCAATGCTTCAATTAATCTATAGGTAATTTCGATGTCGTCGAGGGCAAGCAAGAAGATGGAACGAGTCGCGAGACGCGTCGACAAAGAAGCCATTACTTCCGTGTGTGACGTCAACAATCTTACATGTTATCTCCGGCACTTCAAAGTCATTCAAGACGATTCACGTAAAATAGAAAACACCAAAGACAAGTCACTCATGACATCACTGCACAAAATCTCGAGCCTCCACCCAGCTATACCGGCGCGACGGTGCGATACCTAGCGATGCCAGCCGTGCCGGGTTTTTCACTGGGCAACATGGATCGACTTGAATTTTTTCAGTCCAAGCCATGGCTCAAGCCCGTAATCCTGGCCTGGCCTGTTCATGGCTTGGGCTGTGGCCTGAGATTGCCGAGCCCGAGCCCGAGTTTCTGGGTCAAGCCAAGCGAGAACAACACTAACTAGATCCCATTTTCGGGTGCACGTAAAAGTAAACTGTTAGGCTTAGCAAGACGTTGATAAAGGCTAGGGCAATGGAATATTCTACTGAGTGTTAATTTATTGCACGGGTTTATGGTGTTCCCCAAGTGTTCCCTAATGTTCACATTACCTCAAACGATGAGCTGCAGTTTCATCCCTCTTTAAGCTTGACATTCATTGCATCAGAGCAAATATGTGGTCTACATCCTGCCTATATCTTATGCAACACCATTCAAGCTCCTGATCCAATATGCTAGGTCCTGTATGATGCTAGTAAGCCGCTTGGACTTTATGTCAAGCCAGAAAATGCTCACACCAAGAACGATTCGATGACACAACTGCAAACAGAACATTTCAGTCAAATGAACATCGAGAATAGCTCGATAATACCCAGCGGCGACGCCGGCGCAGGTGCTGCCGTCAGTGGTGAGACTCTGGCCGCCGCAGTTGGCGTTGCAAAACGTGATTATTTCCACTATATGTTCAAATAAGCGGTAACCGGTGACACGGGAGTTCATGCTCACATCCGGGGGCACCTACTTCGAGGCGGTTCCATTGAACCCCCTCGAAGATACCTTTGGGGGATGTGATGCACTCGTTGAACACGCCCGTCCCGCTGAATACAAAATGTTATCCTGAATGTGTACTAGCGATTTTTCATGCGTACGGTGCGTTGGGGAACGGGGGGGATGTCGCCTCAGCGGGAGAGGTGTGGTCGCAGCCACCGTTGTTGTACAGGCGCCAGATGTAGTCCTGGGCAGTTGCAAGCTGGACGAGCGCGAGGAAAACCGAAGTGAAGACGAGTTTCATGGCTGATCCGATCAAAGGCAAATGTGAGACTGGGTTGGATTGTTTTTCGTGAGTTCGGTGGTGAAGAATCAGAATGAGTGTGTTCTTTGGCTGCTCTTTATACGAGCAACACAATGAGGTAGGTCCGCAGGAGTCAATATCGCTGTCACTGGCGGATACATACACGGGCCGCTGGCACCGGGCTCGACCGACGGTTCGGAAAGCCATCCCCAACCAGAAACAAGAGTGCAACATTTTTGACAGTCACTGAGCACTCAGTGAGAATGCCGTCGAGCTGGATCAAGCGAGAGAGAGTCACGATGAGAGTCTCGCTCTCCCTCGCTAATTTCGAGCATACATTGTTCGCCCTCTATGTTGCATCGAGGGATATCGAGTGTATACTAAAATCAATTGATCGATATGTTACTTCTCGTTATTCCGAGGGGGAAAGAGGGAAAACGAGATATATTTAAAAGTATGAAAACACGCCCTCGCGCTCCTGCTCCTGCTCCTGCTCCCGCTCCACCGTGATCGGATGACGGGTCAGGTTTATGACCAGCAATCTTTGTTGGAAACACTTCGCAGTAACCACATACGCACCCTATTATCTCCGACTGCCTATCCGGCCATACTAGGTAGTCGGCCATTTGCGTAGTAGAAGGCGGCCCGATGTATAATCTCGGGATTTGGTACCTGTGGGCTGACATGCGACCTATGAGGCCACTATGTCAAATTTGGAGGCAAGGGAGTTGGGCGATCAAAAGCGGTGGGAGGTTTTCAATCAAGATACCGGTGTGTCACCATCATGTCTTGGCCTTCGCGCTTGTTTTTTGCTTGTTTCTCCCCCAATTCCTCGCCAATTCACAAGCTTGCCGGCTCGTTTTAATCCCCTGGCTCGGGGCAGTTACGTCAATTATTCGTTCTCGCATCTAGAAGCCTTCAATAAGACCACGAGCCAACCCGGAGTGGCACATACGGTGACATCTCGCCACCGGTATAGCGAACCACCCGTGCATGCTACGGACCTAGAACTTGTTTCTTTTTTTTTTTGATTTGGGACCACTCTCTGTGTATCCCCCCATGACGATAGGGTTTTACCTGTCCGAAGTTCCGGTCCTAGTGGCCTTCTACCCAAAACCACCAAATTTCAGTCGGGAATAAAATTGGATATGTTCATATACGTCCTATAGAGCCATCTGAGCCGTAATTCAGGTTTTTAGGGCGGTCTGTGCCTTGTCGGGCAAGCCATTCAGTCAACACCGTGATTTTACCCCCCAAAGAAGCCGACAAGGAAAATAATTACGGTCCCCATATTCCTCATGTCTACAACTGGTCCGTACAGAATAGTGTACTTATATCCCCTGGACTATTTAAGATACATTGGGGTGAATAGAATGGCCGCCAACTAACAATTTAAGGAGGTGGCCGACTAGCCTGTTTCTGGGTATTTTTAGGTACCGCTGGAAAGTAAATTCCGCAAGCCGTGAAATTATCATCTAAATTCTGGGGGAAAAAGTCAACTTACTTTTAGGATGGATACCTTCGTTCCAGGCCCCACAGACATGTACCCGCACTTTCTGTACGGGCCCGAGGCCAACAATGCTACGGTGGCCGAGTACCCAGTCTCAGATAATATTATTTCATTCGCCATCACGGGATATTTTGCCGGGATGTAACTTCTACATCTGGGTTCGGGAGAAGTATGATCGCGCGCATGCGGCGGGTTAAACGATCCTCGATATCCGGCCCACAGTGATGATGGATTGGTATCAGCAGTCGCCAACAAGATTAAGTATCCGTATGCGGATTGAGATTTTGTGGGGGTCTATCACCAGAGATCATGTCACCGCCCCTTTCGAATCTTAATTTCCTAGCCAGCCAGTACATCCACGATGTCTTCTGGCCTGCCACCAAAGACAGGCGATCCAGCACTTGGCCTACCCACCTCCATCAGTGCGGCCTTCTCCTCCTCAAACTCGCCCATCACGCGTTCCTAGGCTTCCATCCCCCGAGACGATTCTTCCAGCGGCGCGCGACTCTCCGTCTGCTGCGTGACGAGCCAGTCAGCCGCGCCCAGCACCGCGCTCGCAGGATCGTGCTTCTGGGCCAACAGAGTACTCCATCGCCCAAATATCTCGTTCTCCCTCTTTGCCCCTCAGAATAACGAGAAATAAAGTGAATATAAATCATATCAATCAATATCCGGGTGACCGATCGCAAACGGGGGTGCGTCGCGTCGTCGCACTAGGGCATATACTGCAAATGTGAGTCAGCAGTTCCCTCCAGGGCATGCACGAATGTGTGCACAGCAAGACTGAGTGGTCCCAGATGCAGCGAGCAGTGAAAGCTGGCCATTCTGTGCTGCAACTAGTTATTTTTGGGATGAAATCACATCGTGTACACGCCGTATGTCCGTGAATTGTATTCTGTGCACCTGGTGCCCTCCGCATTGAGTATGAAGCTACTATAAATGACTCCACTAGATACTTGAAGGAGATTCTCTCATGTAGTAGAAGATCTCGTTGAAAACACCAAAATATTCAATCTGGTTTATTGCAGCGGTACTATACAAAATATGAGGATGCCATGCCCTGCAGAATTGCAATGTGATTCCAGCCATATAGTTTTTGTACGTATAAAGTACAAATTGCGGCCAGGGCGGCCATCCTCGTCGCGGGGATCAAAAACATCTTCAAACGGAAAAAATTAGGCCGCGCCCTATGTTCCGCAAGAAGCTGTAAATGCAACATTGGAGGTGATGTCGGTCAAATGGTGGCCGATATTCACAGATTTGAAAGTAGTTCGCGGGTACGTGACACTACCTGGGGCCCAAAAGGAGACAAGGAGGCCCGTCGGCGGATGCAGAACATGATGGGTTACCAAATTCCGATAGAAATGGAGTAATTCTAGTACTAGCATGTTTAAATTTAATACATCATGCCGGGAAAATGCTTGATACTCTACTTGCACTGTCCGTGTCCCTCGGGAACAAAAGAAGGGCAGGTAGGTAACCTACGGGGTTGCCGGAGTCGGAAAGTAAAAACATGTCTCGAGAGAGAATCGAACGCACGACCTCTTCAACGTACCCGGACGGACCCGCGCCATCCCCAACCAGGAACCAGCTACACTATTATACCGACATGCGTGGGTTTCGTTCGGAGGGATAGACTATCCGGACTTAACATCCTTGGTTTTAATCCCAATTCTGCATTTATCAATTCATCCGGGCACGCAGCATCAAGCTCTATCATCCGCAATGAATGGGTATTACCTGGGAATGTTAGCCCACCACTTAATGTGCAAATCCAGAAATGTACTTCTTGTCCGCATCAACACTGAGGATGGCCTTCTCGAGTTTCAGCCACGCCGATTTAAATTGTTTCTGGAAGTGGGTCGGAGGTTTTGAGTGTCTGAGACGATGTCCGTCGTTCAAGACCTCGGCACGAGCTAGATACGCAAGAGTGACTTGTGTCACAAGAATCCAGACGAGTTGATCGAGAGGAGGGCGAAGATGGTTGTGCAAGAACCCGTGTTTGAGTTGTTTCCAAAAGTTCTCAACATTAATCGTGGTTCGGAGTCGCGAGAGATACGGAGTGGTCGATCGGGCCCACAGTTTCCACGTCTTCGGGGCATACCAAGATGTCCAGAAGTAGCCCCATGCCTCGCGAAGTCCGCGCTGATGACAAAATGTGTACATTTCGTGCACAGCTTCTCGTCGAATATCTTCAGCAGATTTTGGGCCGTCCTGTGTTGGGAAGAGAGGATGCTGGCGGGAATGTCGGCTGAAGATGCGAAGCAGCAGCCTTCGGTGGGGTGCCGGGCAGAACACATATGGGGATCCGCTGATTTCTTCTCTCCCGCGTCGAACATCCAATCGGGCCCGTCCTCTGCGTCCTGCTCTGTGGACGAGTCCTTGTCCTTGATACCAATCCAACATCACTGTGGGCCGGATATCGAGGATCCGATCATACTTCTCCCGAACCCAGATGTAGAAGGCGAATAATTGACGTAACTGCCCTGAGCCAGGGGATGAAAACGAGCCGGCAAGCTTGTGAATTGGCGAGGAATTGGAGGAGAAACAAGCAAAAAACAAGCGCGAAGGCCAAGACATGATGGTGACACACCGGTATCTTGATTGAAAACCTCCCACCGCTTTTGATAGACTGGTGACTGTCTGTGTCGATAGACAGACCGGTCGATCTGAGTTTAAATTGATGGATCAAGCGGCTTGCCAAATAAGGTTATTCACGGGTTCCACAACCATGTCTCAAAATCCTTAGCTCTCTGAGGCAAAGATACTCAGATTTCATTTATCAATCGAACGGCGTTGATCCAAAAGCGATCCCTCAAATATTGAGCCCAAGGGAAGCTGTCGGGCAGGTTTTGTCTTTGTTTGCACACGCACGGACATGCGGTTCGGAATAACCTTATATGGTAAGTCGCTCAACCCTTTAATTCAAACTCAGATCGACCAGCCTGTCTACCGACAGTTTACTTTCGGTAGACAGGCTGGATTCGAGCCTACGCTTTTGATCGCCCAACTCCCTTGCCTCCAAATTTGACATAGTGGCCTCATAGCTCGCATGTCAGCCCACAAGTACCAAATCCCGAGATTATACATCGGGCCGCCTTCTACTACGCAAATGGCCGACTACCTAGTATGGCCGGATAGGCAGTCGGAGATAATAGGGTGCGTATGTGGTTACTGCGAAGTGTTTCCACCGAAGATTGCTGTTCATAAACCTGACCCGTCATCCGATCACGGTGGAGCGGGAGCAGGGGCAGGAGCAGGAGCGCGAGGGCGTGTTTTCATACTTTTAAATATATCTCGTTCTCCCTCTTTCCCCCTCGGAATAACGAGAAGTAACATATCGATCAATTGATTTTAGTATACGCTCGATATTCCTCGATGCAACATAGAGGGCGAACAATGTATGCTCGAAATTAGCGAGGGAGAGCGAGACTCTCGTCGTGACTCTCTCTCGCTCGATCCAGCTCGACGGCATTCTCACTGAGTGCTCAGTGACTGTCAAAAATATTGCACTCTTGTTTCTGGTTGGGGATGGCTTTCCGAACCGTCGGTCGAGCCCGGTGCCAGCGGCCCGTGTATGTATACGCCAGTGACAGCGACATTGACTCCTGCGGACCTACCTCATTGTGTTGCTCGTATAAAGAGCAGCCAAAAAACACTCATTCTGATTCTTCACCACCGAACTCACAGAAAAACAATCCAACCCAGTCTCAGCCATGAAACTCGTCTTCACTTCGGTTTTCCTCGCGCTCGTCCAGCTTGCAACTGCCCAGGACTACATCTGGCGCCTGTACAAGAACGGCGGCTGCGACCACAACTCTCCCGGCTCGGAGACATTCCCCCCGTTCCCCGGCCCACCGTACGCATGAAAAATCGCTGGTACACATTCAGGATAACATTTTGTATTCAGCGGGACGGGCGAGTTCAACGAGTGCATCACGGCCCCCCAGGGTATCCCCTGGGACCACCTCGAAGTAGGTGCCCCCGGATGTGAGCATGAACTCCCGTGTCACCGGTTACCGCTTATTTGAACATATAGTGGAAATAATCACGTTTTGCAACGCCAACTGCGACGGCCAGAGTCTCACCACTGACGGCAGCACCTGCGCCGGCGTCGCCGCTGGGTATTATCGAGCTATTCTCGATGTTTCATTTGACTGAAATGTTCTGTTTGCAGCTGTGTCATCGGATCGTTCTTCGTGTGAGCATTTTCTGGCTTGACATAAAGTCCAAGCCGCTCAAACCCCCCTCTCCCCTTTTGTCTGCCCACTACCTTCAACCCATATAGCCCCCTCCCCCCGCCCTCCTCCCCCCCCGCCGCTCACTAGCATCATACAGGGCCTAGCATATTGGATCAGGAGCTTGAATGATGTTGCATAAGATATAGGCAGGATGTAGACCACATATTTGCTCTGATGCAATGAATTTCAAGGTTAAAGAGGGATGAAACTGTTGAAATTCCGGTGATGCAACTCATCGTGTGAGGTAATGTGAACATTAGGGAACACCATACATTGATGATGAACAAGCCGTGCAATAAATTGACACTCAGCACTCAGTAGAATATTCCAGAACACTTTCTAGTCTTATAAATACCCCGCAATGAAGCGGCGAAGAGCATTGCCCTAGCCTTTATCAACCGCAAGTATTCTTCTCCTTGTTCGTCTTGCTAAGCCTATCAGTTTATTTTTACGTGCGCCCGAAAAACCAACAGAAAAAAATGGGATCTAGTTGGTGTTGTTCTCGCTTGGATTGACCCAGAAACTCGGGCTCGGGCTCGGCAATCCCAGGCCAAAGCCCAAGCTATGAGCAGGCCAGGCCAGGATTATGGGCTTGAGACATGGCTTGGACTGAAAAAATTCAAGTCAATCCATGATGCCCAGTGGAAAACCCGGCACGGCTGGCATCGCTGGGTATCGCACCGTCGCGCCGGTATAGCTAGGTGGAGGCTCGAGATTTTGTGCAGTGATGTCATGAGTGACTTGTCTTTGGTGTTTTTTATTTTACTTGAATCCTGAAGTGCCGGAGATAACATGTAAGATTGTTGACGTCACACACGGAAGTAGTTGGCTTCTTTGTCGACGCGACTCGTTCCATCTTCTTGCTTGCCCTCTCAGCCACGAAATTCTTCGCTGCTATGGCCGAGTCTAGTGACGGCAAGGCTCAACGGCCTCAGCTTCTGTCCAAATGTAGTCAAAAATGAGAAATAAACGGTGTATGGAGGTCCCAGGTGACCTGGTATAGGCATAACCCCAAATCACAGCCTTTTGCCGTATCTTCCCCAAGCTCTTCGTCGTAACGACAATTCGCCTCCCATACATTACCTGGTACTCAACGGATTCCTTTTTTGGATCCCCGCGACTCGGACTCGGACTCGGACTCGCGCATGGATGTAGACGGTGGCGAGCCATACCATGAAGTAAAATTATGTGTCCCTTGCTTTTGCACAGCCGCGTAATACCCTTACAGCCACAGCTGAATAGCCCAGGCCCATCGTTGGATGACCCCGTTTCAGTGCCCTCTCGTGAAAATGTGAGGATTTGATTTTCCCTCCTACGTAAGTCCGATATACTTACACGAAATCAGAATGAGCCCAGCTTGCAGCAAAGTTCTGCGGATTTGGTAGCAGATGTAAAGGACAAAGACAAACAAAAATCCAAACACAGGGAAGATAAGTCACAGTCAAACAGCCCTAGCTACTCACTGCGTTGAATCTGGTCCTAGAATGGTTAAATTCTAGGCCCTTTAAGGCGATGACTAGACCCGGCTATATCTGGCGAGATATCCAAATATATTGGGGGTAATAGTGGGCCATAATCATGGGAAGTTTTTACCAAAATACGGTCCTCTCATCTGCATTGGTCACCAGTAAGAAATGCTCTTCAAGTTCACTCTCCTCCTCGCCCTCGCTGTCGAGGTATGTCGCATTCATCCCAAGGCACTCACCAGGTGCTAACATTTCTTGAAAAACAGTCCACTACCGCGGCTTTGCTCGACGTTGCTTCTCTCAAACCCAACGCCCAGTGCACCGTCAACACCACTACTTCACAGCTGTTCGGCGGCAATACAGGCAACGCCTTTAACGATATTGTCGCACGCAGGTGTATTGGCCCTGTACCTCCCTGCGACTTACTGAAATCAGACGCGGTGCGCGTGCATAGTCGTTAGTGCTGAAGGCGTTACCACCGACAACGTTCCCTCTATCCGACAAATTAGCATTCATTCTGGTTCCCTGGTCAATCTGGAATAAATATTGTGACAATCCTCTGCTTTGACAACGGGCTGATTCTCTATCTAGATCGACGGAATTGCCTTCGCATATAGCCAGGGTCGCAGTGGCCAGCTTGTCACCATCATCTCTCATGGGACCTCCATCACTGCACCAGTGCCGGGAAATACTACTTTCCCTTTGAATGGTACCGGTCCCATGCAAAACTCTCTATGGCATCATCTCAGCTTTGTCTGTGTCCACAGAGAACGATAGTATCATCAGTGTGACCGGAGTCAGCGGCGGAGGACGGGTACAACAGATCAACTTTGAAATTCTCGACTCATCCACTGGGACAAGGCTGATTGCAGGATGCGTTTATTTTGTGCATTTCGAGCTATGGAGGCTTCAGCTGACGACGATCCATCGAAAGCCACTGGGAAGCGGCCCTTGTACAGCTTTCAATGTCACCGGCAAAGGACTCTCATCGGCACAAGCGGATTCGAGGTTGACACAAACATCGCTGGTGGGTGAGATCTTGTCTTACAAATTCATACAAGTGATGATTAAGTAACGTGGATGTTTTCCCACAAAAAAAAAATAATCGGAAACTCGAATGCTGCACTCGATGGACTCTATGGATTGAGTTTCAGTACCTCGACGGGTACGAGCTGCAGTGTATGTGCACAGTTGGCTCCGCTCTATGGTTTCACTGTGCCCTTCTAACTGCGCGCAATTTTGAATTCAATCCAGGGTGGCAGTGCGACCATCCAGGTCTGCTCCTCTGTCAACACCGGATGTGTCGACCTCCCGGTGGTGTCCGCCTCCTGCATCAACCTCGACGGCGGACTCAGCTTCGTGAACAAAGAAATCTCTTTCACCACCATCCCCGGTGGATTTATCTGCACGTTCTTCCGGTGAGTGCGCCTTACTCCGGTACCAAGTGAACTCACAGATACAAGAAATTGCTCCCAACATATCGAGCTGAATCCTCAAGTATAGCTCCCGAAGGTTGTATTCGTTCCCAGGCTGCAGCCTGGCCAGAGGATTCTCCTTCAGAGCGGAAATTCAACATGGCCGAGATGCCCGAGACACATGGAAGGACCAATTTTTTTTGATGAACTCGTGCGTGCGGGATTTTCACTGGGAAACACCAGAGACCCTAGATCTGTGGGAGGAAACATAGTTACGATGAAGACAAGGCATGATTGTGTTCTAGTGAAAGTCGTTCGAGTTGCTCTCCATTCCGCATTCGAAATAAATGTCAAAAAAAAAGCTGTGCATGCTTCTCCTGCCAGCAGCTCAGCCTTCGGAGTGCTCCCTACTACCAATCCACGTCCATATAATCTAACCAGAGCCATTAGCTGTTGGCCATCGTAGAGTTTGCGTCCGTGTTCCGTGATTCAAGCATCCATTAGAGGTCATATAAACTTTGGGCCACCTTTTGTCAACTTCTACAAATCCTGTTGGGAATCTAGTCCAAGATCATATTTCATACTTCCCGAACAATTTAATCCAATATTGGGTACGAATCGAATGGGAGACTCGAATCCTTCGAGGCCATGCCTATACCGGAGCATAGTAAGTTGCAGAACAATTGAATAAACCTCTGGACCTCATTGTAAGTCCTTTCCACAATGTTGCAACTCACAATTAATTCACTATCTTACAGACAGTGTTGAATCCCTGATTTCGATTTGATTTCATCTGCTCTCAGCGACCACTCTCCAGAGAGTGAAGATATTGCATTTGACACCACTTTATTCCACAGTTTTTCGATGAATTTCTGGCCGACCTGAACTCAGACTCTTTCGGCACACTGTTCCCTGACTCCGGGTCTAATTTCGGGCCACAAGAATACTATAGTGATCATGGGTTTTCAATTACTGAGCATTCTAGAGTCAACGACAATGGGCTTGAATATATTACACCACCCACAGACACCGTACGAGTCTCAGCGCACAACACCCACCTTGATCGTCTTCTTTTATACAGCATCTGAAGCACAGATCGCTTAGGTGCGATTTCACTCCCACAGCTCATCTGCTGTTGCTGCGCAGCAAGTCGAGTCGAGCCAATCGATAGACGGTGCGTACTCCCTTTTTTTTCGCGTCTCTCTTTATCGTCTTCTCTTTTTCACTCGCACCTCCCTCGGATGTGTTGTTATTCCTTCTGCGGCCGACGTCCCAACAATATTTATCCTCCATTTTCCTTTCTCTCTTCGTTTGCGCTGCGCATATACCATGACCCGGACACTCCCCGGGACTAGGTATTTACACCGTGCCCTCCTTCTCCCTACTCGCTTGCCTCTCGATTGCGTGTTTGTGAGCCAGTCAGGCGGAGGACCTTCACACCCTCATCGTCGATTTTTATAAATAATTTCCGTTCTTTCCCTGTACACCATGTCACCAGTCGATAGATATCTTCACCCCTCTATTCATTTTTTCAACCTTTTCCTGACCGCTTCCCCAATGGTAATTACCATCTTTGTAGCCCTATTTGCCCTCTTACACACCGTCTGGAACGCCTATCACAAGGGCACTATGCACGTCCGTGCCTGTTCTAGTACTCGAGGAATGGCTCTTTAGAGTCTGCATTTGCGTGTCTTCAACTGAGGCGCTGGCCTAGTAAAATACTCAGTACGATGCCCCCCTGCATCTTAGATATCGTTATCTCATTCACTTTACCAGCCGAACACTGCAGTGCTGGGAAGGTCCGGTTCGGAAACCGGTCCGAACCTGAACCGAACTGAACCGGACGCCGCGTTCAGGTTCAAGGTTCAGCAATTTGCTGAACCTGAACTGCAAGTTCAGTTCGGCGTTCGGCCAGCGAGGGTCACGTTCGAACGCCGAACCTGAAAATTGACCTGATGAGTGATTTTTAGACGATTTAGTCGCCTCTTTTGCCTTCAATGTTGTGCAAATGGCACTTCTCAGCAGGTTAACCATCCCCTAACATTCTACAGCTTTTCTTTCGAGCGAAACTCAAAGCATTCTTGACGTCTTTCAGTGAAGACTTGACAGTGATGTGATCTGTCAACAGAATTGGTGAGCACAAATCATAATCTGGAGCCGTCTCCCCCTCACTATAAAATCCTAGACACCTTCTCTGGCCTCAATAATGCTGTAGAACTTCAATAGATGTTATTTTGGGTGAGTTCTTAGCTCCCCTAGATCCCCGAAAGTCTTTGGGTTCGAATGCGTTCGAACGCAAAACTGAACTTGAACCTGCGTTCGGTTCAGGTTCAAGGTTCAGAGGTTGGCCGAACCGAACCTAACCTTCCCAGCACTACGAGCACTGCCCATCGCCCGCCACGTCATCCGTGGTCTTAAAAGGATCACAAACCCGCTGACTTGATTAAATTTCTGCCACCAAATCTTTGCAGCAAATTGGGGGAGAGAGCGATAGTATCGCCCTTGCAGATGCAGTCATATTCGAAAATTGCTTCTAGGTACGGAGCACATGTGCGCAACGATGGTTGTTTCCTGTGGAATAACCTAGATCAGCCTCATTGGTTTTATGTGCGGATTGAAAATAAAATACCAAGCTCTGTGTACTCGTTACATATACCGGCATATTGTGAGAGTTCCATCGCTAACGCACCTCGGTGCTTTCTGCCTAGTTGACACCAGGCAAGTAATGTCTTTCCTCCCTACTTTTGCTTTCCCGGTTGTTCTGATTTCTTTGCGGCGTTCAAGGTCCACACTCAGCGGCACTCCCACTCTGCTTGCACCAGTTGCTGCCGTCTTTTTTTCCGGTTGGCTCACAAGGGGCAATCACCGTGGCTCATGAATCCAAGAGCCACGGCGGCTCATGTGGGGTACATGTGCGGCTCATTGATGGCCCGTCCGCCGCCCAACCTTCCCATCCTGCCCTCGCGCCCATCGCCGTCCCGCCGCCGCCACCGCCCCGTCCACGCGACGCGTTTGTTTGCACGCGTGTGGCGCTGCCTTCTCGCTTGCCGACGCCACGTCACACAACGACCACGACCTCAACACGACCTCACCCGACCTGCACGCCGTGCCCGCCCTCCTACCAGCCACCCCCTCATGCGCGCCTCCAGCAACACAGATGAGTTCCGCGCCTTTTTATTCTCGTTTCTCCTCTCTCTCCCTGGTCCTCTCTAATCCCTCTTCCCTCTCTCTTCTTGGTCTTGTCTACTTATCCTGCGTATACTAACCCTCCGTATGGTAATTTTACCTTCTCGGTACCTACTCCATTGCCTCGGCCGCCCCCAGAGCGTCGTGCTGCATGCCGACGATGGTCTGGATCGCCGCCACCTCACACTGGTTCTCTCATCCCCATTGCCTGCCCCTTCCACGCCTCCCTCGAACCTCGTGCACGACGTCTCTCATGACCACCGGCACCCGTCGCCCTCCGAACGAAGCTATTCCGCCTTACCACGCCGCCTGCGCAACGCTGCGCCATTACCACAGCCTCTCCAGACGCCGTACCGCACACCCTCGCGACCACGAAGCCCAAAGCCATGCACTGCCTGACTGTGGCATCGCCCAGGTCGCTTCGGCCATCCGATGCATCACTCTCGACCAACACTACGGTTGTGCGCTCCACGCCACGCCTGCACGCACATAAGACACCACGCATATCATCGAGGGCACGCGCAGCCTCGCCGTTGGCATCTGCCATCGGCCAACACATATCGCGCTTCACGTAGACGATACCGCTAAGGTCGGTTACCAGTGCTTGACAGCGAGGTATGAGAGCACAGGGTTTTCTGGATAGCGACATAGAAGGGTGCCTCGAACGGAATTGTACATCTCGACTGAGGCGTTGCTGCCACAGAGAAAGAGGTCGATAGAAAGCCGCTGGCCAGCAACAATTTCGGGAAGATCTCTGGATGGATTTCGTATGCGGTCGAGCGTATCTGGATCACTGTATTCATCAGGGTGGGTGAGAGAGTCATTCTGCAATGCTTCAATGAATCTATAAGTGATTTCGATGTCGTCGAGGGCAAGCAAAAGCAAGGGACACATAATTTTCCTTCATGGTATGGCTCGCCACCGTCTACATCCATGCGCGAGTCCGAGTCCGAGTCCGAGTCGCGAGGACCTAAAAAAGGAATCTGTTGAGTACCAGGTAATGTATCGGAGGCGAATTGTCGTTGCGACGACGAGCTTGGGGAAGTTACAGCAAAAGACTGTGATTTGGGGTTATGCCTATACCAGGTCACCTGGGACCTCCATACAACGTTTATTTCTCATTTTTGACTACATTTGGACAGAAGCTGAGGCCGTTTAGCCTTGCCGTCGCTAGACTCGGCCATAGCAGCGAAGAATTTCGTGGCTGAGAGGGCAAGCAAGAAGATGGAACGAGTCGCGAGACGCGTCGCCAAAGAAGCCAATTACTTCCGTGTGTGACGTCAACAATTTTACATGCTATCTCCGGCACTTCAAAGTCATTCAAGACGATTCACGTAAAATAAGAAACACCAAAGACAAGTCACTCATGACATCACTGCACAAAATGTCGAGCCTCAACCTAGCTATACCGGCGCGACGGTGTACCCAGTGATGCCAGCCGTGCCGGGTTTCTCACTGGGCACCATGGATTTTTTCAGTCCAAGCCCGTAATCCTGGCCTGGCCTGCTCATGGCTTGGGCTTTGGCCTGGAATTGCCGAGCCCGAGCCCGAGTTTCTGGGTCAAGCCAAGCGAGAACAACACCAACTAAATCCCATTTTTTTCTGTTGGTTTTTCGGGTGCACGTAAAAGTAAACTGTTAGGCTTAGCAAGACGAACAAGGAGAAGAATACTGGACTAGAAAGTGTTCTGGAATATTCTACTGAGTGTTAATTTATTGCACGGCTTTATGGTGTTCCCTCATGTTCACATTACCTCAAACGATGAGTTGCAGTTTCATCCCTCTTTAAGCTTGAAATTCATTGCATCAGAGCAAATATGTGGTCTACATCCTGCCTATATCTTATGCAACACCTTTCAAGCTCCTGATCCAATATGCTAGGTCCTGTATGATGCTAGTAAGCGGCTTGGACTTTATGTCAAGCCAGAAAATGCTCACACCAAGAACGATCCGATGACACAACTGCGAACAGAACATTTCAGTCAAATGAAACATCGAGAATAGGTCGAGAATACCCAGCGGTGACGCCGGCGCAGGTGCTGCCATCAGTGACGAGACTCTGGCCGCCGCAGTTGGCGTTGCAAAACGTGATTATCCCCACTATATGTTCAAATAAGCGGTAACCGGTGGCACGGGAGTTCATGCTCACATCCGGGGGCACCTACTTCGAGGCGGTTCCAGGAGATACAGTGGGGGACAATCAAACCCATCTACTTTGATGAAGGTTATAGTAAACCCCCGGAGTTGATTGGGATGGAAAGTAGACCTAATGGAGGCCCTTGTGAATTTTTTTTAGCCTGATCCCACGAGCCGTTCTTGAGATATAGGTGTATTTGTTGTTGTTGACCTCCCAAACAATGGCCGCACCCCAAAACCTATAGTAAAATCATGGAAATATTCCTATAGACTCTTTTCAATGAGCTGAGTATGATGCCGATGTTTCCAAAAAATTCCAATGAGTGGTTCCTTCAAAAATAGCCTGTGAATTTTGTGTCACAGTGTTGCTGTCACATTGTCACCTGGTCCAACTTCGGAGAAGTAACAAAATCCAGCCCGCTCTCTTGCATTCCTGGGTCACATATAGCTGCCTATCGATCAGGAGTGCATCCTGACTCCCACCATCATGCCTCCCAGGAAGAAACAGACCTGTAACATCTCTGGCTTGAAAAACCAAGGCGCAAAATCAACTCAATCCCTTATTCCCGATATTCCATTGGATCCTACACCTCTTCCCTCGCCACCAGTAAACCCCAATGATAAAAATAAAGCTCATGTCAGGTCAAACACTGAGTTTCACCCTACCATATACTTTGACAGCTTACGAGTTGACTGGAGCCATGAAGAGCAAGATACAGACAAATCAGACATAGACTCAGAGCTTGAGTCTGGTGATGATTACGAGTTCAACAATGAAGACGGGCTTGATGCTATGAAGACATTATCCAAGAAGCTTGCTTATGATGATCTTGAATGGCTTCCCCCTAGAGAGGCTCGTAGGCAATTGGAAAGGAAAGGTTAGGCTTAAATCTCCTTTCCTCATCAATGTAATGATTGATATTTGAGTGGAAGCGTTGATCAAAAGCAGGGGACATGAAGTGATCTTTCTTCCCAAGTTCCACTGCGAGTTGAACCCCATTGAAATGGTAAGTATATTTTCTTGCCCACTCACAACAAGTATCTAACAATTGTTCAAGTATCGGGGATGGGCCAAATACAGATATCGGGAGGAAGAAAAGAAGGATTTTGATCAGGCCGAAGCTGCATCCATCAAGCGGTTGGATGCTTGTCCACCTCAGGTCATTCGCAAATTTATCAACTGTTCCTGGCGATTTACAAGTGCTTACCGGTTGGGACTGACTGGGTGGGCTGCAGATTGGGCTGTGAAGAAGTATAGTTCACACCACACCATTTCTGAGAAGGCGTTGAGGGCTTTGGAGGTGTCAGGAAGGCTCAAGGGGCCGAGATAGGTACACACAATTTTTGTTCAAAGTGGCCAAAAATTTGGCCATACGTAATTCCTCGTGGAAAATTCGCGAAAAAATTGTTTTAGGCTTATTTTGAGGTGCTGAATCTGATTCTGAAGTCAGCTAAGCCCTCTATTAAGTATATAAAGTTCTCGGTGAGTTGATGGGTTTGATTGTCCCCCACTGTACCCTGGGGGGCCGTGATGCACTCGTTGAACACGCCCGTCCCGCTGAATGCAAAATGTTATCCTGAATGTGTACTAGCGATTTTTCATGCGTACGGTTGGTTGGGGAACGGGGGGAATGTCTGGGAGCCAGGAGAGTTGTGGTCGCAGCCGCCGTTCTTGTACAGGCGCCAGATGTAGTCCTGGGCAGTTGCAAGCTGGACGAGCGCGAAGAAAACCGAAGTGAAGACGAGTTTCATGGCTGAGACTGGGTTGGATTGTTTTTCTGTGAGTTCGGTGGTGAAGAATCAGAATGAGTGTGTTTTTTGGCTGCTCTTTATACGAGCAACACAATGAGGGGGGTCCGCAGGAGTCAATGGCGCTGTCACTGGCGTGTACATACACGGGCCGCGCCGCTGGGCACCGGGTTCGACAAGTCATTGACATGATCGACCGACCGTTCGGAAAGCCATCCCCAACCAGAAACAAGAGTTTAATATTTTTGGCAGTCACTGAGCACTCAGTGGGAGAACGAGATACATTTAAAAGTATAAAAACACGCCCTCGCGCTCCTGCTCCTGCTCCTGCTCCCGCTCCCGCTCCCGCTCCACCGTGATCGGATGACGGGTCAGGTTTATGAACAGCAATCTTCGGTGGAAGCACCTCGCAGTAACCATATACGCACCCTATTATCTCCGACTGCCTATCGGGCCACACTAGATGGTCGGCCATTTGCGTAGTAGAAAGCGGCCCGATGTATATTCTCGGGATTTGGTACCTGTGGGCTGACATGCGACCTATGAGGCCACTATGTCAAATTTGGAGGCAAGGGAGTTGGGCGATCAAAAGCGGTGGGAGGTTTTCAATCAAGATACCGGTGTGTCACCATCATGTCTTGGCCTTCGCGCTTGTTTTTTGCTTGTTTCTCCTCCTTCCTCGCCAATTCACAAGCTTGCCGGCTCGTTTTCATCCCCTGGCTCGGGGCAGTTACGCTGTGTCATTTCATAGGCGACAATTCTTCGCTCTCGTATCCAGAAGCCTTCAATAAGACCACGAGCCAACCCGGAGTGGTGCATCTGGCCACCGGTATAGCGAACCACCCGTACATGCTACGGACCTAAACTTGGTTTTTTGATTTGGGACCACTCTCTGTGTATCCTCCCATGACGATGGGGCTTTACCTGTCCGGAAAAGTTCCGGTCCTAGGGGCCTTCTACCCAAAACCACCAAATTTCAGTCGGGAATAAAGATAGATACGTTCATATACGTCCTATAGAGCCATCTGGGCCGTAATTCATGTCGTTGGGGCGGTCTGCGCCTTGTAGGACAAGCCATTCAGTCAACACCGTGATTTTAGCCCCCAACGAAGCCGACAAGGAAATAATTACGGTCCCCATATTCCTCATGTCTACAACTGGTCCGCACAGAATAGTGTATTTATATCCCGTGGACTATTTAAGATACATTGGGGTGAATACAGTGGTCTCCAACTAACAATTTAAGGAGGTGGCCGACTAGCCTGTTTCTGGGTATTTTTAGGTACCGCCGCAAAGTAAATTCCGCAAGCCATGACATTATCATCTAAATTCTGGGGAAAAAAGTGAACTTACTTTTAGGATGCATAACTTCGTTCCAGGCCCCACATACATGTATCCGCTTCACTTTATGTACGGGCCCGAGGCCAACAATGCTAAGGTGGCCGAGTACCCAGTCTCAGATAATATTATTTCATTCGCCATCACGGGATATTTTGCCGGGATGTAACTTCTACATCTGGGTTCGGGAGAAGTATGATCGCGTGCATGCGGCGGTTTAAACGATCCTCGATATCCGGCCCACAGTGATGCTGGATTGGTATCAGCAGTCGCCAACAAGATTAGGTATTCGTACGCGGATTGAGATTTCGTGAGGGTCTATCACCAGAGATCATGTCACCGCCCCTTTCGAATCTTAATTCCCTAGCCAGCCAGTACATCCACGATGTCTTCTGGCCTGCCGCCAAAGACAGGCAATTCAGCACTTGGCCTACCCACCTCCATCAGTGCGGCCTTCTCCTCAAACTCGCCCATCACGCGTTCCTGCGAGAGTGAGCTGAGAGCCCATCCGCCGGCCCAGGCGCAATCTCAGAACACGGATTGAAATCTGCTGTGGGCCATGTAGAAGCAGAATATTCACAATATGAAGAGTGTCGTGCCCGTAGCTACGGAATAAAGAGCTACAAAGAGCTGCATGATTCCTGGGGAATATGAAGCACGGGCTGGCTCCAAGCACAACTCTTCTGCAGACAAATCTGAGGGTCCCCCTGTTTGCCGTTGACGCAGGCTCGTGCCGTCTGGAAATGCCTGTGCTCCTTCTCCTGGTCGTCAGGACACGTATATTCTGTCGATTGTTCTAGGACACCCGTCGACGACCCGGGAGACCCTTCCGCGTGCGTTGCGTATCTTCGACGAGATCCACCACCCAGCAGCCGCCGCCAGCTCCGGGGAGGAGCGAGGAATGATGTTTTACGGGATATCAAACACAGCGCCCGGAACGGTGGGGCGAAGGAGCTACTAGTAGAACCCGAGGTAAGTAAATTGAACAAGGCGCAGGCCGCCCCAACAGCTTGAATTACGGCCCATATGGCTCTATATGACGTATATGAACATATCCAATTGCAGAAGGCGTGATCCACATACCCGTAACCCCTCAAAAAAAAACCATCTTTATTCCCGACTGAAATTTGGTGGTTTTGGGTAGAAGGCCCCTAGGACCGGAACTTTTCCGGACAGGTAAAGCCCCATCGTCATGGGAGGATACACAGAGAGTGGTCCCAAATCAAAAAACCAAGTTTAGGTCCGTAGCATGTACGGGTGGTTCGCTATACCGGTGGCCAGATGCACCACTCCGGGTTGGCTCGTGGTCTTATTGAAGGCTTCTGGATACGAGAGCGAAGAATTGTCGCCTATGAAATGACACAGCGTAACTGCCCCGAGCCAGGGGATGAAAACGAGCCGGCAAGCTTGTGAATTGGCGAGGAAGGAGGAGAAACAAGCAAAAAACAAGCGCGAAGGCCAAGACATGATGGTGACACACCGGTATCTTGATTGAAAACCTCCCACCGCTTTTGATCGCCCAACTCCCTTGCCTCCAAATTTGACATAGTGGCCTCATAGGTCGCATGTCAGCCCACAGGTACCAAATCCCGAGAATATACATCGGGCCGCTTTCTACTACGCAAATGGCCGACCATCTAGTGTGGCCCGATAGGCAGTCGGAGATAATAGGGTGCGTATATGGTTACTGCGAGGTGCTTCCACCGAAGATTGCTGTTCATAAACCTGACCCGTCATCCGATCACGGTGGAGCGGGAGCGGGAGCGGGAGCAGGAGCAGGAGCAGGAGCGCGAGGGCGTGTTTTTATACTTTTAAATGTATCTCGTTCTCCCACTGAGTGCTCAGTGACTGCCAAAAATATTAAACTCTTGTTTCTGGTTGGGGATGGCTTTCCGAACGGTCGGTCGATCATGTCAATGACTTGTCGAACCCGGTGCCCAGCGGCGCGGCCCGTGTATGTACACGCCAGTGACAGCGCCATTGACTCCTGCGGACCCCCCTCATTGTGTTGCTCGTATAAAGAGCAGCCAAAAAACACACTCATTCTGATTCTTCACCACCGAACTCACAGAAAAACAATCCAACCCAGTCTCAGCCATGAAACTCGTCTTCACTTCGGTTTTCCTCGCGCTCGTCCAGCTTGCAACTGCCCAGGACTACATCTGGCGCCTGTACAAGAACGGCGGCTGCGACCACAACTCTCCTGGCTCCCAGACATTCCCCCCGTTCCCCAACCAACCGTACGCATGAAAAATCGCTGGTACACATTCAGGATAACATTTTGCATTCAGCGGGACGGGCGTGTTCAACGAGTGCATCACGGCCCCCCAGGGTATCTCCTGGAACCGCCTCGAAGTAGGTGCCCCCGGATGTGAGCATGAACTCCCGTGCCACCGGTTACCGCTTATTTGAACATATAGTGGGGATAATCACGTTTTGCAACGCCAACTGCGGCGGCCAGAGTCTCGTCACTGATGGCAGCACCTGCGCCGGCGTCACCGCTGGGTATTCTCGACCTATTCTCGATGTTTCATTTGACTGAAATGTTCTGTTCGCAGTTGTGTCATCGGATCGTTCTTGGTGTGAGCATTTTCTGGCTTGACATAAAGTCCAAGCCGCTTACTAGCATCATACAGGACCTAGCATATTGGATCAGGAGCTTGAAAGGTGTTGCATAAGATATAGGCAGGATGTAGACCACATATTTGCTCTGATGCAATGAATTTCAAGCTTAAAGAGGGATGAAACTGCAACTCATCGTTTGAGGTAATGTGAACATGAGGGAACACCATAAAGCCGTGCAATAAATTAACACTCAGTAGAATATTCCAGAACACTTTCTAGTCCAGTATTCTTCTCCTTGTTCGTCTTGCTAAGCCTAACAGTTTACTTTTACGTGCACCCGAAAAACCAACAGAAAAAAATGGGATTTAGTTGGTGTTGTTCTCGCTTGGCTTGACCCAGAAACTCGGGCTCGGGCTCGGCAATTCCAGGCCAAAGCCCAAGCCATGAGCAGGCCAGGCCAGGATTACGGGCTTGGACTGACAAAATCCATGATGCCCAGTGAAAAACCTGGCACGGCTGGCATCGCTGGGTATCTCACCGTCGCGCCGGTATAGCTAGGTGGAGGCTCGAGATTTTGTGCAGTGATGCCATGAGTGACTTGTCTTTGGTGTTTTTGAATCCTGAAGTGCCGGAGATAACATGTAAAATTGTTGACGTCACACGCGGAAGTAGTTGGCTTCTTTGTTGACACGTCTCACACTGGGGGCAACCACCAGCACATTCACTCCGACATGCGTGTACCGTCCCTGGCACAAACAAAGCCTGCCTTTATCCGAACAAAGAACACCCAAAAGGGGCATTCCCACCTGCACCCGACATGCGTGTAATGCATGTCGGAGTGAATGCGCTGGTGGTTGCCCCCAGTGTCACAACTCGTTCCATCTTCTTGCTTGCCCTCTCAGCCACGAAATTCTTCACTGCTATGGCCGAGTCTAGCGACGGCAAGGCTAAACAGCCTCAGCTTCTGTCCACATGTAGTCAAAAATGAGAAATAAACGGTGTATGGAGGTCCCAGGTGACCTGGTATAGGATAACCCCAAATCACAGCCTTTTGCCGTATCTTCCCCAAACTCGTCGTCGCAACGACAATTCGCCTCCGATACATTACCTGGTACTCAACAGATTCCTTTTTTAGATCCTCGCGACTCGGACTCGGACTCGGACTCGGACTCGCGCATGAATGTAGACGGTGGCGAGCTATACCATGAAGTAAAATTATGTGTCCCTTGCTTTTGCACAGCCGCGTAATACTCTTACAGTCACAACTCAATGGCCCCGGCCCATCGTTGGATGACCCCGTTTCAGTGCCCTCTCGTGAAAATGTGAGGATTTGATTTTCCCTCCTACGCAAGTCCGATATACTTACACGAAATCAGAATGAGCCCAGCTTGCAACGAAGTTCTGCGGATTTGGCAGCAGATGTAAAGAAAAAAGACAAACAAAGATCCAAAAACAGGGAAGATAAGTCACAGTCGAACAGCCCTAGCTACTCACTGCGTAGAACCTGGTCCTAGATTCTAGGCCCGTTGAGGCGATGACTAGACCCGGCTATATCTGCCGAGATATCTAAATATATTTGGGGGTAATAGTGGGCCATAATCATGGGAAGCTTTTACCAAAATACGGTCCTCTCATCTGCACTGGTCACCAGTAAGAAATGCTCTTCAAGTTCACTCTCCTCCTCGCCCTCGCTGTCGAAGTATGTCGCATTCATCCCAATGCACTCAACAGGTGCTAATATTTCTTGAAAAACAGCCCACTACCGCGGCTTTGCTCGACGTTGCTTCTCTCAAACCCAACGCCCAGTGCACCGTCAACACCATTTCACAGCTGTTCGGCGGTAACACAGGCAACGCCTTTAACGATATTGTCGCACGTAGGTGTATTGGCCCTGTACCTCCCTGCGACTTACTGAAATCAGACGCGGTGCGCGTGCATAGTTGTTGGTGCTGAAGGCGTTACCACCGACAACGTTCCCCCTATCCGACAAATTACCATTCATTCTGATTCCCTGGCCAGTCTCTGGAATAAATATTGTGACAATCCTCTGCTTTGACAACGGACTGATTCTCTATCTAGATCGACGGAATTGCCTTCGCATATGGCCAGGGTTGCAGTGGCTAGCTTGTCACCATCATCTCTCATGGGACCTCCATCACTGCACCAGCGCCGGGAAATACTACTTTCCCTTTGAATGGTGCCGGTCCCATGCAAAACTCTCTATGGCAATATCTCAGCTTTGTCTGTGTCCACAGAGAACGAGAGTATCATCAGTGTGACCGGAGTCAGCGGCGGAGGACGGGTGCAACAGATCAAGTTTAAAATTCTCGATTCATCCACTGGGACAAGGCTGATTGCAGGGTGCGTTTATTTTATGCATTTCTAGCTATGGAGGCTTCAGCTGACGATCCATCGAAAGCCACTGGGAAGCGGCCCTTGTACGGCTTTCAATGTCACCGGCAAAGGACTCTCATTGGTATAAGCGGATTCGAGGTTGACACAAACATTGCTGGTGGGTGAGATCTTGTCTTACAAGTGATGATTACAGCTCTTTGCAGAACTCAGGGCGCGGACTTTTTTTTTTTTTTTTTTTTGCCTTTTCGGGCCGTTTTTGAGAGTTTTGATGAGGGCAGCTGCCCCGGGCTCAAATCGTGTCCCATTCCCTTGAAAATAGGCGCATTCTCTCCGCATCGAGAATGCACAGCGAACGATCCCTTCGGAATTTTGTTCCAAGGCCTAAAGCACATTTGTGGCCCAGGTATATCTGTTTTCACCGATTTTCTTCAATACTTTTGACGAGGACAGCTGCCCCGAGCTCAAATCTCGGCCAATTCCCTCGGTTGTAGGCGCGTTTGATTCGCAATATAAATGCGCAGCGAACGGTCTCTTCAGAATGTTTCTATAGGACCTAGAATTGATTCTTAGCACAGCTAGTTCTGGTTTGACTTGCTGTCTTCAATCACTTCGACCAGGACAGCTACCCTGGCCTTGAATCGTGCCCCTCGGGAATAGGCGCGTTCGATTCACGTCCAGAGTCCGCAGTGAACCTGGCGTAGTTCATGCATCAAAGCTGATGTACCTACAAAATCAGTGAAAATTGGAACTTATAGTTAAAGGTCGAGACCGGTACCGCCATAAGCACCTCGTTAATGCGGTTCGAACGCACCTACTTTCGTGTATTTTGAATAAGAATTACGCTCGCTATGGGCTGGCGTAGTTGGGGCATCAAAAGTTGTTGTTTTTTTCTTTTTCTTTTGGCGGACTGTCATCAATTTTGCAAACAGCTGTAATATTTCCAAAGTAAGTACACTCTACGAATGGTTGAAAAATTCCAGGGGCTCTGTATTTTTGATAGGATGATGTTGGGCATCTAGTATATTGCGCCGGATAGTCAAATCATCAATATACAGTCAGGGAGCCTCGAAAATGCGCTCCGAGTACCACCATCAGTGTGCATTTTGGTGCCTCCTTCAGTTCTCTCGGGCCCTCTTCGCTCATCAGCACAATGAAAGTGGTTCGGAGGGAGAACTCAGGTGTAGTCCGTTGGACAGTGTTGTAGAAGCCGTGTTTCGCGCGGCCACGAGGGATTCGGACGTCCGAGCTGCTTGGGACTGTCGCGTGCTTGTCTAGACCGCCAAGTCACTCGCGGACGACAACGAGCTGCAGCCTTTTATCGCAGGAATCCACGACGTTATATGGGGTCCTCGCGTGAGACGACGTCTCTACGATGGATATATTCTCGCCCTTGTCTCTCATCGCGATGTGAAGCTAGTCACCCGCATCGAGGCGTTGCTCCGGAGCGCCGATTCGGGTCTCCTTTCCAAGGAAGCCGCCACTCGGCGACACATCACATGTCTCAGGGCCCTCTGGGCAATCGCAAGCTTGACAGAACGGGGTTCCCCTGGTCCCGTCCCATTCAATCTCGACCTCATATATCGTCTCGCTCGTCCGACTGCCACGGACACTAGACATTATGCATGGTCCGCCCTCGCTCTTGTACGATTGGGCCAGCTTATGCGCAATGGAAGGCCAGTTGACCGACGCACCTCATGCAGTGCGACAGTGCGATCCTGCTGTTCCAAGTCGCGGGCTTGTACTTCAATTCTTGGACGGAATTCGGTCTATTTTTAGGCGCAACTGGACACTCGAAACAGTCCGCAATGAGCTCAGAAGAGCGGAAGGTCTTCTTCTATCGGACTCCGCCACTAGGATTCCCGCAATTTTGAACGAGTTGGAGGCTATTTGCCGTGATGGCCTACATCTCATCCTCGTGGGATACCTTATGAGGCAAATTGACTCCCAGCCCTATGAATATGAATCGACCAGGGCAATGTTACAATGACAAGTGCCGTTTCCGAAGCCCCTGAGCAACTGTCAGATATGTTCCACGGGACAACTCAAGAAGCGACTCGGCTAGATGAAATCGCGGGCTTTTTTGCCTCTTCCTTCAGAAACACCAGTCATGGGGAAGATGCCTCTCCTTGGGGTTTGTGGGACTACCTACATGTTCGCGACTCTCTGGCCGCCCGACGATATGTGGTGACAAGTTGCCCCGATAGCAATACTCTCTGGTCCCTCTTGCCAAAAACCATCGCCACTGTTACGGCGGATCGTGGCATTATCTGGGTTCATTTGAGCGTCACCCGGCTCAATCGTTTCACCACCATTGAAGACATTTTCAGCCTACTTCGGCATCTGGCGTACTCTACATTTTCGGATGAGAGGAATACCCCCTACTTAATTGTCCACTGCAAAGCAGCCATATACCCTTACTGCGATGATTCAAAGCGGACGTCAAGAGCCAGCTATCGTGGCTCTCTTTAAAACTCTCGTAGTGGAGTCACTTTGGAGTACAGCTCGCAGCGAAACGGATGAGACCATGATTGCAGGGCTGCTAACTCATCCCCTCCTGCCAACTGACACAGCTGTTAATCGAGGAAACACTCCGAGCGTCGATATATGGCCTTACGAGCTACTGTCGGAGCGCGTAGCCGAAGCCAGAGTTGCTTTTAGTGATGCCCGTGGCCTGGCCTGAGGCCCTGAGGCCCGACAAGCCAGGCCCGCTCAGGCCAAGCCAGGCCAGGCCAAATGTCGGGCTTGAGCGGGCCCAGGGCTTGGGCTTGAAGATTTTCAAGCCCGAGCCAGGCCCGCAAGCCCTGGCTTGGACAATCACCCATACCGATACGATCCAGCCGAGATTAAACTAAGCTCAACTTGCTCAAACTTCCGAGTTCATTTCTTTCCTCCGGATTTACAGCATTTTGAACCATTTTTGACATCGTGCGAAGAAATTTCTGCTTGCACGGAGTTCTATAGGACTCTAAATTAGCTACCAAGGCTCGAAGATGGATGTGGATTGTACTTATCACCTTTGTTTGACATTTTATAGCACTTATGTCTGTTTCATGCAGGTCTATATGGTGAAATCAAGCAGTGGCAGGGGTACCTACGGAGGCCCTGGCTCAGGCCCGAGCCAGGCCAGGCCAAGCCCTACTCGCGAGCTTGGGCTTTGGCCTGAAGAATCGCAAGCCCAGGCCTGCTCCAGCCAGGCCAAAGCCCTGGCTTTCAGGCCAAGCCAGGCCACGGGCATCACTAGTTGCTTTTCTTGCCGAATTCTCGGAAATCTGCAGTTCCGATCGCCTCCCTGACCGCGCAGCCCCCGCAGTAAACCTTCTGGGCTCTCGCATCCGGTACAGCTTCGTTCCACGTGTCGTTCATGCGAGCCACCAGATTCGTTTCGCTAAAGGCCTTCACGATATTCTCCAGAAAGCGGAAGGGCAAACGGACTCTATTGAAGAGTTGCTCATGATTTTCGGTCCGCACAACTTTCTACTGCCTGAGCCCCCCATACCGCCCTTTGGCTGGCTAGATAATCCCACAGCGCGCGCGCTCATTACCGAATCGTTGGACGAATATATCAAAAGGGTCTTTCAGACAACAAGTGGCGCCGTAGACTCGAAGCTCGAACAGAAACTAGAGAACATCTGAGGTTAGAGAGACGCGATCGCCGAGACTAATTCAAACTCGTAGGATATATATACGCTTCAACGAAAATATGAAATATGTGTTCCAATGACATTTAGACGGCTCGGACTGTAGAGTATACTTGCAGGGATTGAGCCCGTAGGGCTAGGTTGCGATAGCTCCTGGATTTTGTGAGCACAAAAACAACAAGGAACCCAGAGGAAGGGTCGCGTGTCGAGAGAAATGTAGAGGCAACTCCAGACGGTAGAGCCCGGAATTTGGTCAGGACGAGTTATCGGCCCAGCCACAAGTGCGCAGTGAACCACCAGCTTCACACCCCCACAACGCACCAAGGTTAATCATCGGCAACGAGAGAGAATTCAGGGGCGGCACGCATATTCTCGGGTGACCAGCCGTACCTGATATGGCAGCGTTAGAAAGTAAGAAAAGCCCTTCGCCTGGCCGAGTTTGGGGTGAAATTTTGTGGAGAGCCAGGACATAAGGCAGGATCGAGAGAAGCACCTGCCAGTGAGACTTAAATGTTGTGACTGGCGCCCACCCCTGAGCGAGAGCATTCAAGTTTGAATCGCGAAATGGGCGCTCAATCCCTACCACGCGCCGGACGAAGAGCGCACCGACGTATCGAGGCCTCTTTCCGGGGGTCTTTGCTTGAACAGCGGAGCCCGGTCTACTCGAGGAGTACAATTATGGGCTCTCGTCAATCTTTGATCAATCTGGAATGCTGGTGCCATGACTTTTGCAAACTTCTAGAGAGTCTACTAGCAATCTGAACCAAGCCATTCCACTCGCCTCCGGCGAGCTAGAACGTCCTCAACACACCCCATCCAGCTCCTGTATATCCACCACCTTCATCGGCGTGTCCGTATCTCCCAAGAACGCTGCCTTCCCCGCACCAAATGTGTCCCATCCAGCAGCCTGAAGCCCCTTCTCCGGATCCCGGCCAAAAGCGAGCCACAAATCCTGCATCTTCGCACTCACCTCGTCCTCATACGCCGTGGACGCGCCGTGGAACTCGCCCGCTGTCCCAAAGATAAGGGGCAGCTCGGAGGCGTGGTACGCGCCGGGGAATTCCGGCGGCGAGATGTTGGAGAAGTTGCCGTCGTAGCGGAAGCGGTACGTCGTGAGGCCCTGCGCCTGGCGCAGCGCCGCCGTTGCGGCCGCTGTGCAGAGGAACAGGACATCCGACCCTGTGTCGAGCGCCGTCTGGTTGACCGGTTTGTTTGGTAATCCGTGCGCGACCACTGCGTTTCCCTCGTGCTGGTTCGTCCCTATGAGCGCGGGCACGCGCGAGAGTGCACCGGCTGCATAGCGCGCGGTGTAGTTAGCGAATACGACGCGCTCGTCCGGGACAGGGAGGAACGACAGGCTCGCGTTCGCCGCCAGCAGCGCCTCGATAGCCTCCCACGGCACGCCCCGCAGGCAGTCCACTTGCGCCGCGGCGTCGCAGGCGCCCCCACATCCGAGCTGCGAAGCGACCGCCGCGAAGTGCGCCTGCGCCGTGTCGTTCGTCTTTGCCGCCGTTGGGAACAGCGCCGTCCCGCTGTCCATGATGACCCCTCGCACAATCGGATCCGCGGGGAACGCAAAGCTGAGGTAGTCGACGGCGATCGCGCCGGCGGACTCGCCCCACTACGATAATCCGCGCGGGGTCCCCGCCGAACGCCCCGATGTTGCACCGCACCCACTCGAGCACCATGCGCTGGTCGAGCAGGCCAGGGTTCTGCGTTCCCGCTCCTGCAGCGATCCCAGCGGCGTTTGGGAAGCCGAAGATGTTGAGCCGGAAGTTGGCGCTGACGAACGACGTGCGCCTGCGTGCGCTGCACCCACGGCGCGGGGTTGTAGTAGAGCGAGTCTGCGCCGCCCTGGGTGAATCCGCCGCCAAAGAAGCACACGAAGACGGGGAGTGGCGCGCGCTGCGCCGCCGCGGGCGCCCAGACGTTCAGCGTGAGGCAGTCTTCATTGAAGGTTTGATTCGGGAAGAACTCCGTCTGCCCGCCACCATCCGCCGTGAAGACGTTCGCAGGCTGCGTCGCATTCAAGGGTATCTGTGGACACGCCGCGCTGAAGCTGGTTGCGTCCACGATGGCTGTGGGGCAAATGTTGGGTGCCGGTGGGAGAAATCTACGCGGGCCTGTAGGGGGCACCGCGAAAGGGACGCCGAGGAACTGGCGCACGTCGGGGGCTGAAGCGTTCACGAATCCATTCCGCATTCCGCTCGATGTGGGGACTTTGAGAGGATTTTTAGCCGGCGCGCAGTGCACGGCTGCCGCGAGGACGAGCATATAGCTGAGGAACTGCATCATCGCGGACTGATACTGGAGAATGAGGTAGTTGTAAAATTGAGAGCGGAACGAACAAAAGTCGATGGAATAAGAATGAGTCTCGGCGTTGATTTCGCTCCGCTAAATAGTCGACGCAGTGGAGCACCGGAACGCTGTGCGGGGTTCTACTTCCCGTAATCGGAGGTAGATGCTGTGGAACTGTATGCAAGTCGTTATTACAGAGTCATGGATGAGTCCACTAATGATGCAAATCCCGCCTTGGCGACAGTACGAAGTGGAAGGTGCGCTCCGGCTGCCGGAGACAAGGATCGCCCAGCGATGTGGCTTCGCCGCGCGCTGGCTGACGAAAATTTCAGACATTGAATCAGATGATGACAGTCAACCCTTGGTTGAGGAACCCAAGAGCCTTATATCCCAATAAAAGTACGTGTCTAACTCTGATTACCTGTCTATGGTCTCGTCGAGCCTCCGGGAGTGGATCTTCCTTTCATACCATCTACGCAACTGAATTCTCCGACGGATCGCGATAGAATGTCCGACGGTGACCGAGATACAATATTGTCCGTTTATATTATATACGTGCCTTCACAAATTAATATTCCAAAGTTGGCTGTGCGAGTCTACATCCGACGGTCCTCGAGACGAACCACTGTTGTCCAAGTAATCATTGCGCTCCAATCGCACTCCGGATTCTTTTTTTTCGGACCCGCAAAAGCCCGCCTTTAGCGGCGGTTATACATTACCACCATGGCTTATTTGTTGCTCACCGGTTCTCACATAATCCTCCCTTCTTACCACGGTCGACTCGCCACTGGATACACCTGTAGCTCATACAGAATTCCCTCCAGAAACCTCTCTTCTCCATCTTTTCAGCTCACCTTCGAGATCAGCGCCCAATGGGAATTCGAATCCGGATGAGGCAGTGAGAGCCGCGATCTGGTTTCGCAGCGCGCTGGTAGACGAAAATATATGGAGGCTACTTACCTGGGTCTGTGCCAACGCATTGGGGCTGAGGTCCGTATTGAATAGAAGTAAGGCATTGTCGAGGACCATCTTGTGAAGCACAGCAAGGAATAATCTCGGTCATCTCGGAGGGACATTGACGAGCACTTGGTCGAGTGAGTAACTCAATACCTTAATATACAAAAATTAGGTGCCCGTCTAACTCTAATTAACGGTTAAATACCTCATCAAGGCCACGGTGGGGATCTTGGACTACAAGATGATCGTGATCAATTCCAAATTATCATTGTAGAGGTGTTTGACGGAGCCAAACACGGTCTATGCAAGAAGGAGCGCCCACGTGCCGTGATGGCTCTTTGACATGCGAACGCGCGGCACCGCTTCTTTGTCTCTCTTCCTCCACACTCACCTCACAGCATGCTCGCAGTTTCTGCAGCTGCTTTTCTTTCACAGGTACTCGGAAGAGACGATCCTAGGTGCCACCTTCTTTGAGCCACTGGTGTTGCCACTGCCACCATGCCTCGTCCAGCTTTGTCCCACTGGTCTTCCTGATCCTTGTCGGACTCTCCGTTCATACGGAGGTCCCCTGGTTTTCGCCAACGCTCGAAGCTTTTCATCCCCGATCCACTGCCAATTTATCGGCATCCGTTCTCACGTCGCCATTGTGGAGGCTCTCGGGTCCGCTCTAAGCGCTACTCTAGAGTACGAAACCGTCATCCTGAAACCCCTCCTGGTGCTGAGCTTGGTGTATCACCGCTCCTCGATCCTCGTATCGAGTCTCCTTCGGGCCCAGACATTCTTCCGAGTGCACCTCTAGTCGGCTGTTTGGCCGGCAATAGCAGCGTTGCTGGTGCATCTCATGCCGAGCTTTTGCTCCTCTCCGTCGAGTCTACGGCGTCTTCTGGACATCCATCGTCCACCTCTTTGTCCTGTTTGGACACTCCTTACCTGGCTGCTACCACAGCCAATCTCGGGTCCCTTGCTGAGACACGAGACCATCCTTTCCATCTTCCATTTGAGGATCTTTTCCCTCCTCAATTCCACCCGCTACGGCGCCCAAACACCGACCCTCGTGTCAATTCTGCGCCAGCGGCATCCACTCATCCACCCTCTGTAGTGTCCTCTCTCAATCGTGATGCTTGGGAGTACTTTCTGCGAGACTATCCTGATCACGGATTTGTCTCGTGCATCCTTCACATCATTGACCATGGCGCAAAAATCGGGTTCGTCGGGGACCGGAATATCTCACAGCGGAGTCGGAATTTACCATCTGCGTTCACCTATCCTACGGCCATTGATGAAGCTATTGTTACTCAGCTTTCAAAGGGTCGGATCCGTGGCCCCTTTTTAACCCCTCCTCTGCCAAATTTCCGTTCATCGCCTCTGGGAGTCGCTGTCCGGAAACATTCTGGCAAGCTCCGACAAATCCATCACCTCTCTTGGCCGCGTGGCTCGTCGGTCAACGACGGGATTCCAGACTCCGAGGCATCCATCTCGTATGACATGTTTGATCGTGCAGTTGCCGATCTTGTCGCCTCAGGACCAGGATCTCTCATGATCAAGCTAGATTTGGAGCAAGCGTTCCGGCACATTCCCATCTGCCCCGCTGACTGGCCGTTACTTGGTTATGAATGGCGGGGTCAACTCTACTACGAACTTTTCCTGATGTTTGGGCTGCACTCCGCGCCATACATTTTCAACCTCTTCTCCGAGGCTCTTCACTGGATTCTTGACCACCACATTCCTGCCCGTATCCGACATTACCTTGACGACTTCCTGAAGATCTTTGGGCCAGACACAAGGCCCGAAGCGGTTGAGGCGGCTCTAATCTGGGTTCGCGCACTGGCACAGGTTTTGGGCTTGAATTTCCAGGACTCGAAGGTCGTCGGTCCGACGCACATCCTTGAATTCCTCGGTATTATTCTCGATTCTATTCAGATGGAGGCTCGTCTCCCTGCCGAGAAACTCGCATATCTCCAAACACTCCTTGCAACTTGGCTTTCAAAATCGCATTGCACCCAGTACGAGCTTTCGGAGCTCACTGGCTACCTGCTATTCTGCTCCATGGTTGTCCCTTACTCCCGCGCATTCCTTCGATCAATGTTCGATTTTTCCGCCTCCTTCCGTGCACCGTTTGCACGTCGTCGAATTCCGCGTGCTGTGCGACAGGATCTCGAATGGTGGGCGACATTTTCGCCCGCTTGGAATGGGGTACTGCTCATCTCCCCCAAACGCGAAACACTTCACATCTACACTGATGCCAGCGGATCCAAGGGCGCAGGGGGCCACTTTGACTCTCGCTGGTTCTCCACCCGCATCCCATCACGCTATAAGCTCCGCGACATCCAGTTCAAAGAGTTTTACGCCATTATCCAGGCTATCTTGCGTTGGGGACCTCACTTCTCCGGCAAGCACATCATTTTCCACAGTGATAACACAGGGGTGGACTCTTCTATCCGCAATCTTTCCATCCGATCTGCTCCAACAATGACCCTTGTTCGCCAGTTTGTTGGCTTTGCGTGTTGCCTCGACTTCACGTTCGAGTCCGCTTGGATTTCCACCCATGATAACGCCATCGCCGACGCAGCCTCGCGTTTTCAATTTTCCCGTATGTTCGAACTCGCACCCTACCTCTCTCAAACTGCTTCACCTATCCTTCTCTCACTGTCCGACTCTCGGTTCACCGGCACCAACCCTCGCCCTTCGTCGTCCTTTTGAGCCCTGTTTTGTGGCCGCTTCCTCGGGTCACCTCTCTCTGCCCTCTGGGCTTCCGAGGCTGCCTCTTGTGTGGTCCGTGTCTGCTGCCACAGGAAGTCGCACAGTCGTCTGCCGCTTCTCTCGCTCAGCACGGTCCTCGCTTTAGGCCGCAAATATATTTGCTCACCAGACGACGACGAGGCATAGAAGAGGTGTTTGACGGAGCCAAACACGGTCTATGCAAGAAGGAGCGCCCACGTGCCGTGATGGCTCTTTGACACGCGAACGCGCGGCACCGCTTCTTTGTCTCTCTTCCTCCACACTCACCTCACAGCATGCTCGCAGTTTCTGCAGCTGCTTTTCTTTCACACCCACCCACCATCCCTTCTCGCATTTCTCTCTCTCTTTTCTTTTCCTTTTTGTTTCTCGTCCTTAGTTTACAAGTCCTCGTGTAGTGGTCCGTGTCTGCTGCCACAGGAAGTCGCGCAGTCGTCTGCCGCTTCTCTCGCTCAGCACGGTCCTCGCTTTAGGCCGCAAATATATTTGCTCACCAGACGACGACGAGGCATAGACACTGTGTGCTTGCTTTTGCTCCGCAGTCAGCGCATGCGAGTCAATGGGCGCAAGATGAGGCTGATTCCGTCCCGACTAGATGATGAACCTATGAATGCCAAGTACGGCACTAGACCGGTCCATCAATTTCGGAGGTTCAAGTTGTGGTTGAGTTTATGACCTAGAGTTGACCTAGAGAAACATCCGCGTTCCGCGGTGCTGACTGGTCTTTTGCGTGTTTAAGAAAATAAAGACATATCCTACGCATAGGGCACAATTTGAGGGCTCACCCAAGTCATTTTTAGTCAATGCCAAGAGCGTGATGAACGCTAATCACAGAACCTGCCGAGTGATGGCCGACGTCGACTTTGGCGCGTGGAACAAACAAGCGCCCACTCTTTCTCCTGACCACCATCGCATCAGCGGTGCCGACGCGGCTTACGCCGCACAGCATGCCTGGTAATTTATCAGTATTCGATATTGCTTCCATCGCAGTCTCCCTTGGACCCTGGCAGTTTGATTCGGCCGCTTCTATGCACCCTCCTGGACAGCGGGGCTTTGTACTTCGGCGGCCACCTCGAGCTCGGGTCCTTCCGCTGCCCAATTATATTGGGCTATTCACACCAATGGAACTATGAGCTGAATGCATCTTTATGTCATCGACGGATTAATATTCTGGGCGCACGGCAAATTCTGTGGGTAAATCAAGAAACCATGTTTGTCGCAAAAGTCCGATTTGAGTCATAGGCCCGTATAACTGAGTACAAGGCTGTATAACCCTGTAAGATTTTTTGGGGGTCTATAAGGCTCGAAAAGAGACTATGTTCACTTCTAAGTATTTACGACACTTATAGTACTTACAAGTGCTTAGCGCCGGTTATTCAAGCTTATAAGCGATGTCCCTTGAACCGATCAAATATGGCGACCCCTCCACCTTTGTCGGCAATTGCTGGTGCACTCGAGGAAAGGAAAGCAGGCTTTATTTCAAAATGTACACTACAAACACGAGAGCTAACGAAATAATATACTAGACGTACCCTGCACATACCGCGTAAGCTGGCAAGAGTCAGTAAATTGACAGAGGTGACGCAAGAGGAGGCTTACCGTAGTCGAGTTATTACATGGCATGATGCGGAAGGGACTCAGAAGGAAGATCAAGAGGAGCAAGTACAGTCAAGAGAGGAACACGCACGATGCACATCTGTTCCGTGCACGAACGAGCTTCGCGAAAGTTATTAGGCCGTGGTGGTGGGTGCTCAGCGTTGTGGGCCAGGATAGGCGAGGATGCGGGTGAGGGCGGCCAACGGAAAGCGCTCAGGTGGCCTGTCGATATCAATGTACGTGCAGTGAGACCGCGGCGAGCATTGGAGATGCGGCCGAGCACGGTGCTGGCTCGAACCAGAAGGTGTAGAGTGGGAGGAGGCAGGGGGTAGGTGGTGGTTGGAAGAAGAGAGCGGTGGAGTCGTGGAGTAAAGTGCTGCGGAATATATATAGACGGTGACATCATCGTACTCCACACTTGCCCAAATCTGGCCAACAGCGCTCTCGTCCATCGTCTTCGCGGTGCTGTACGTCCCCCAGCACTCGATGCCTGCACTACGCCGATCCGACTCAGACACAACACATGTCTCCGATTCCGAGCCCGAGAGAGAAGCTGCTGAGTGACTGCTCGAATACGAGCACGAGCACGGAAACGAGGACAGAAACTTCGACTTGATCGTTCCGGCGCAACCTCACCTTGCTCTCGAGACTGTCGCCGGAGACCAACCTTCTCAGATTGCTCAAACACCCATCAATCCCGAGGTCAACGACGGCCGGCTCACGTTTTGTTACCGAAGCACGACTCATGCATCTTGAGAGTGAGATCACACAAATGCACACGCAGCTTGGTGCCGCGCTTGAAGGTGCGTAATAAAGACATTATCTTCTAAGTCTCTCTGACTCCTACAGCATCCCGCTATTCCCCCATCGCCTCCGGCGCTCACCACGAGCGGTCGATGGCGGACAAATCAATTGGTACTGAATTTCCCGCCGCCGCCGCCGCCAGTTCTTTCGACCAAGCTGTACAGGACGAGGTGGGAAGGCAGACCGAGGGTATCAGCAACCGGATTAAGGGTATTAACGACCAGTTTGACAAGTGGTTCAAGGAGCTTGCAGCGGACGACATAACCGGGGATTGTGTTCGTAAAGCTCTTCAGCCTTGAAGAGTTTGTAGTTTCTGTACGTTTATTGAATTGGAATCAGATTATACTACATTGAGAGCTACTCTTCGTCCTCCTCCTCCTCAGCGCTGCCCTCGGCGCTGCCATCCTCCGCCTCCTCGGCATTCATTTCATCCTGCGCCGCCTGTCTACCTTCTGCTCCTTCATCATCGGAGTCGACGCCGGCAGTTAAACCGCGCTCGGAATTGGGATAGAACTTGTCTGTCCCATACGCGAAATATCTCGAGAATGCTCGGCTTTTTCTTCTGCAATCCTTCCGTCAAGAATTGAAGGTAATATTCGAAGTCTTTCTGCCATTTAATCCCGGATGCCGCGCCGGTGGGCCCGAATGTATCGTCGACGGAATACACCCATCGAGCCGCCCTCGAGAACTGGACGGACTGTTGCGACGTCTTGCGATGCAATCCCTCCTTCCAGGTTAATCATGAGGAACGCTTCGATTGTGTGGTAATCAACATGGATGATGATCCACTGACCTTCGGGAGGCTTTTATTCTTGTTCCAGTGTCGTCTCCCTTCCGGGAGAACCGAGGACATCACATTGGTACGACTGTTGACTCCAAGAAATCTAGCTGGCGGCCGAAGACTCTCTGGAAGAACTGCCGAATTCTTGAAGACAGTTGTACTATCTTCATATTGCCTTGTTATCTTGTGCGCGGTGCTCACATGGTGAATTGTTTCGGGTGCAACAAGGCAGATCACACATTTTATCTGGATGATGTAGCTGACTTTGACTGGTTGTTACGAGCTGGAAATTGAATACATCATGCTGTTCCCGATTTTACAATGTTCGAGTGCCGCTGAGAGCCTTTAGAGTTCAAAGAGTTCAAAAATGCGCCCAGGAGGCCGGGGGACTTATAGGTGCTTATAAGTACTTATAAACCGGCTGTAAGATATATGTAGCTCGCTTATAACTCTGTAAGCCTCGCTAAGCCCTTATAACCCAAAAGGGACTTTTGCGACATTCCCATAGCGCAATGTAACAACATTCACCCCCTCCGCGCGCGATATCTACTTCAGCTGGATCATTCGCTCCCTAGGCGACGATAATTGACGTGCGACACAGAAGTTGATGCATCCCAGACCAGTGCCCGTAAACTCGTGTCTTGCTCGTGTGGTGTCTCGTAATGCCGCGATTCCTGGGGTATCCTGGTGGCCAGGGGCGTACATCGCTTGCGTTCCCGCACGCCAATAACGAGAATAAACCCGCGAGGAAAGGTTCAAGGGCAGAGGCGCTTATTTTACCTGGACATTACTGATAGTCATCTGGCAGGTCCGGAGTATGTATTAGAAGCCAGACTGGCAGAAGCGCTCCTAGGCGAACACAAAGACAACGACTTCAATGGCAGTTCTGCTACTATTTCACCGAAACCGGGAATTCCCTTGGCATCCCACTCCACTCTTCTCACTCGGATCCCTATAGTACTCAAGCCGTACTCGGCCTTAGTTCTCCCAACGAACTTCTCACGTCTTTCAGGGTTGGATTGATCGGCGAGAAACACTGCCTGTCGCAAATGAGCGCTTAACAAGGACGAGTAGGATGAATCGAAACTTGGGGATAATGTCTGTCTGCTTACTGTCTACGTCGATGAACCAGGCCCAATAATCTTCGAGCGAGTCATCGGACCATCCTCTCAGAGTGCGCAAGCGCATGACCATTCAGTTGTACCTCCGATCAAGTTGCGCCGTTCTAGATCCCTAGTACGACTTTGACAGCCTGTCAGATTAAAGTGCTAACGTATAATAACGCCAGGCCTTGTATTAAAAAGACAAAGATAGAGCTGCCGACGACCTATCGCCCCTCTTACCCGCCGCCACACCTCCCCAGCATGGCCGTCCGACTCCCCCTGGTTCGCCTCGTAGTTTTATGTCCATCTCTTTCCTTCGAACCATGACTACAATTCTAACGCACTGCATCAGCTACTGTCCTGCTTTTTTCTTTGATCACCCTGGGGCTGGCTGGGGCGCTGACCTCGGCGCTTAACTCGAATTTTACGGTGGGATTCACGTATTCGTCTTTGGCGATAGCCACGGCTGTGATCACCATGATCACCGTCGCCCCAATGTATGGATTGCACTATACGTTGGAGGATCCACCTCACTTTGTCTCTCAGGATCGCTCTGGAGATTATGCGGCCCGGAGGTCCTACTTCGATGATTATTTTCGAGATTGTGTGGCTCTGTCAGGACCATCCTCTTTCGCATAATGACGAGTAACTCACCATGAATTTGTAACCAGCGATCCTCTGGATCCTGTGGCTCTCCACTGGTGCCGAGGCAGCCGAGGCCTCCCAAGCGTACACATTCATCTTGGGCGGCTGCGGTACCAGCGCTCGCGAGTTCGGCGAGGAGTTCAAGGTCATTGACGAGATCTGTCGCGAGACCTCCGGCATCGAGGCCTTCGCGTTTCTTAACTGGATCATCCGTGCGTCCTCATGAATTTTTATTTTCCTCGCCCTGATTTCGGGGTTTCAGTTATGGTGTACACCGGCACTCTGCTCACCCTGTCGCTCGCTGCTGCGAGCCGCAAGCACACCGGCGTGTGGCAGTCTTCAGTCGCAGAAGCCCCGTTCTTCGCCCCCGCGTCCCCGTTATCGGTGCCCACATCCACCCACACAACTGGCACTCCCGCGGGGCATGGTACAGCTGGTACAGCTGCCACCGTGAATACGGGGACAATCCACGTTTGAGGATTGACGCACCAACCCACGTCTAAAAAATCTTTCTTTACCAGTCCATATGGTTGTTATTACTTGGTCGTGCGGCGCTGTATCTCTCCTGTACCGTTCAAATTCGAGGTTGCTAACGTATAATTATCCGTGACATAGCGATTGAATTTCTCCGTTTCAGTGTGTGCTGACTTGATGTTCATCTTCTGCCGTGGAAAGAATGAGATAAAATACTGCGTCGGCCGATGGCGGATTCCAGCCTCCGGGATCTAGAGATAGGTAGCATTGCGCGGCAGGGTCGGAATAAAACGACCGAAATCACTGAACATCATCGCGGAGACTCATTAAATACCGAAAGGGCGCTATAGCGCCATTCACTGCATTTTGGAGCTGGGTGAGTAAAGGTCTACCCAGAATACCTAGGCAGACCTACACGGGTCCGAGATGTTAATTGCGCGAGAACGCCGAGGTTTGTCAAGGGAAGGTCGTCAGAGACAACCCTTAAGCTTCGGCCGAAGCCATCTGCACTGGAACCAGACGACTACCCTTCGGCCGAACGCTCAAGTTATCTAAACTGCTTTCAACTCTGCCGGTGCATCTCCGCCGGGGCGAGCTAGGATACCTCGGCCGACGTCCACGGCTCCTCATAGATTGCTCTTGATATGTAATAATTCGGCCGAAAGATACGGCAGGGATGGTATCTGTGATCTTCACATCGCAGAAACCAACACCGCTGAAATAGTTGGCCCACAAGCGACTCCAACGTCATCGGCCGAAGAAAGCCAACGTGACCTGTGGCAACTGTCACTATGCTCCTTGTTTCTAGACCACCACCACCAACTGTGTGGCAAGGCCTTCGCTGCTCCACATACACGTACTATCTCCCGCCTGCTATAAATTTGAAGAATCTATCTTGACGAGGCTGTATCCGGACCCTCGATCTAGAGCTTTGATTGCTGAATCAAGACTGCAATGCTATCTAATAGGGTTTCCTCCACCGCACCATGGCTCGCTGTGCGCTTATCCGCCATGCGGACGCCCTCATCCACCTCCCATTTCTTTTCAACAAGCACCGCTAGATCGTCTTATGGCGACACCATAAAGAATCTTAAGATCGGCAGCCACACCCGCGTCATCTTCCAGGGCTTCACTGGGCGACAGGCAACTGCGAATGCCATAGAATCGCTGGCCTGGGGAACTAGGATTGTGGGGGGCGTTACGCCCGGCCGCGAAGGGATGCATCCGGTGCTCCAAGACCTCCCGGTGTTCCCCACCGTGAAGGCGGCAATGCAGGAGCTGAAGCCCGACGCGACAGGGATCTACGTCGCGGCGCATCAAGCTGCGGCTGCCATCGAGGAGGCGATAGAGGCCGAGATCCCGCTGATTGTCGCGGTTGCGGAGCACATCCCCGTGCACGATATGTTGAAGGTAGATCTCCGTTCGATCTGGCGAAGATCCAGAAGAGCTGACTACGCGCAGATACACTCCATGCTCAAGTCGCAGTCTAAGTCACGACTCGTCGGTGCAAACGCGCCCGGGATCATTTCGGCGATTGGCCGTTGTCGCATTGGATTCCAGCCGCTGCCCTGCTTCACACCGGGGCATGTGGGGATCGTCGCAAAGTCCGGCACGCTGAGCTATGAGGCCGTTGCATCGCTCACCCGTGCGGGCCTTGGACAGAGCCTCTGCATCGGGATGGGGGGCGATGTCGTTGCCGGCACGGATTTTGTGGATGCTCTCAACGTGTTTGAAGACGATCCCGACACGGATGGTATCATCATCATCGGCGAGGTGGGCGGCCGCGCGGAAGAGGAGGCCGCAGACTGGATTAAAGATTACCGAAGTCGTGCCATGCTTCCGAAGTATGTACCTCCGATGCTTCTCCTCCCTCCTCCACTAGTACTCACCGGTATTTAACAGGCCAATCGCCGCCCTCGTCGCTGGCAAGTTGGCGAAAGCTGGTTCCGTCATGGGCCATGCTGGTGCATGGGCAGGCATGACAGAGAACTCTACGGCACGAAAATACAGTATTCTCCAAAATGCTGGCGCGATAATGGTAGACCACCCTTCCCAATTCGGAGATGTAATGCGAAAGTCCAAAGCGTATGCGTCCTGGAACACCGTCCGCAAAAACAACGACGCCCTGATCTTGCCACACAAAGCCGGCCCTAGCAACGATCGCCGTCGCTACCACACATCCCACCGACCTCGTCATCTCCTCCGTGTTTCCTGGGCGTGTACTGCACCTCCCGCACCTCCCCATCGTCGCACTCTCCATCTCTCCTCTGCGCCAGCGGCAGACCTTCTCTCGAGGCGTGGGGTCTCCATCACACGCGAGCCGCACGCGCCCGAAATTCCACACCTCATCGCCGTAACTATCGACCGTTCGAACCGCGCGCCCTGTCTACTCGTCTGCGCGGACACGGTGAAGTCTATTCCCCTTGATTTCCGTCAGCCGCCGACTCAGCACGCCATCATGGAGGCGCTCGTCCATCTACGCATCGTGCAGGACCCCGCCGCCGCCGCCTTAACGCGCCTCATCCTTGCGCTGCACGAGATCTTCATTATGTACGAGGGGATCACGCTTGCAGTGAAAGTTGCCGCCACGACCGACGCAGCGGCGCTCCTCGTTTACGCCCCACGATTCACGTTCGACGATGCCGCGTTCAAGTCTTGCGGCCGCCACGCGGCCCTGCACGCGCTCCGCGACGTCTCGCCTACCGCCGTCGATCCCGCCGCGCTCGCCGGGGAGGCCGATGGCATCGTATATGTCAAGCTTGGGCCGTCCGACCGCAGCGATCCAGACTATACGTCCTACAACATTGGCACGCTGGTGAACGGCGCGGGGCTCGCGATGAACACGATCGACGCCCTGGCGCTCGCGCCACACCACGGGCGCGCGGCGAACTTCCTCGACACGGGGGGCAAGGCAACGGCAGAGACGGTGAAGAAGAGCTTTGAGCTGCTGCTTTCGGACGAGCGTGTCAAGGTGATCTTCGTCAATATTTTTGGCGGGCTGACCCTGGGGGATATGATCGCGCGCGGCATCTTGTTGGCGTTCCAAGAGTTGGGGCTGCAGGAGCGGGGGATCCCCGTAGTGGTGCGGATCCGCGGGACTAACGAGGCGGAGGGGCAGCACATCATAGCGGAGAGCGGGCTGAAGGTGTTCGCGTTTGATGGGTTTGATGAGGCGGCAGCGAAGTGTGTCGAGTTGGCAAAGCAGACCGCTAGAGTGTAAGAACATCTGTATAAATTTGGAACGTTTCTGATACTGTTGCGATGGTGTCCGCGGGCAACTGGAGCCAATGAGCGGTCCTCCGTTATTCAACGAGTGGGCAAGACGGCTGGGACCCTGAGTCAAAGCCATTGATTCCCAGGGGTGAAGGCTTTCTATATAGCAGGAAGTTTATTACATCTTCAACAAGAAAGAAATGGAGTGGTATCCAGATAATAAAAACTACGACGATGCAACGGCGCTCATTTCCCAGAGAGCTTCAATTGAACTAATTATGCTGGACCATCGAACTCGATTGAAGGGCAGTTCTGACCACCATCCTCGCAATGGGGGATAAGGGTTTCCTGCGCACCCCCTGCAATTATAAATAAATCATTGTCGCCCATTACTGAATAATTTAAAGGGAAGGGCTTTACCGTCGGTGGTGAGGGTCGGGAAGGTCTCGTTCGTGCAGGAAAGTTGGAGGTCCTTGGCGCTCTTCGTAGCCGGGAAGCTGGGGGCATCGGGTCAGCTGGAGTGACTCTGGCATATTGGGTGCTCACCTAGCACCCTTCACAGCCGTCTTCACGGTGGCGGGGACGACGCTGGAACAGTCAATCAAATCGTCCCGGTTGTGTCCCAGTATCGCGAGTTTCGACATAGCGGCCTTGAAGCTCGACGCCATGAAGTCCTGCTTATCTGTGGGGAGCGAGTGAAAACGTTGTCGGAGTCAGATGGAAGCTACGCGACGCACCAACGAAGCCTTGCCAAATGCATGCAGTTCGGGAATCGCGGGCAAAGCCGAAGTCAGACTCGAGGCGCATCTCGCCGGTATCATTCCCACTACTGAGCGGGAGCGGGGACATGACCTCCCCGGTGTTATTCCCTGTTCCCGGGAAACCAGTGCCTTCTAGGAGTACTTCAAGGAAAATTTGAGTGTCAAATGTAAAGGGGGTCGAATCGAATGGGGCCGCGTCGATAGTAGGGTCAACGTGGTCTGCACGCGCCACGCTGTGGCTGGCCAACAGGCTGACGACCTCGAACGGGCTGAAATTGCCAGCGTCCGCAAAACGCGCAAGAATTGAGGTGATACTGTCTTGCGGTTCCTGCGGTGGTAATTATGTTGGCTGGCACGGACGCGGTATTTGGGATGCTTACGGGGATGAGTCCATCCTGGGGCATAACGGTCGTATTAGGGCGACCTGCCAGGAACTCGAGTTGCGGAGCACCCTATGCCTAATTAGAATGAACTATTGAGCGAGTGTGTCTGCTTACAGGGCAATTACTGAGGCCCACAGCGCCTGTGAGACAGTTTAAGTATAATCGAACCTAGCGTGACGATGAGATGATCACTGACCGGCAAATTGTACCAAATCCCCCGCGCTGACGGGGTGTATAGCTAAGAAATGCAGAAGATTGTTGACCATGTCATCGATTCCATTGTTGGCAGGGAAGTTCGCCTCGAGCTAGTGAACAATCAATCAGCGTTGAAGAATGCATGCCAGGAGAATGATTGACCGTCGGGAATAGGAGGACGCTTCCGTCAGCGCCACCGCCGCTGAGCAAAGAACTAATCAGTACGAGGGGGGACATTGGTTAGAACGAGACCAACACAGAGGGGCCCTTGCTTTGGCTGATCGTAATAGCATCGTCTGTGCCAGGATTAGATCAAAGAACGTGATGGCGTGGATGCGTACGGAAGGTCAAACGGAGGGCTTCGTGGGTGTCTTCGCCGCACTCATTCTGGAAAAGATTGGCTTGCAGATCTTGCGCAAGCTGAGGGGCTGAAAATCAGTAGGGGACCCTCGAAAGGCAGTATCATAACATACGGGAATAAATGCGCAACAAGCGCTATTGGCGACGCGAGTCCCGTCGGAGCAGACCGTGCCCGTGTCCGTGGACGTGGCGGGGGCGGCATGGACCGAAATCGCGAGCGCTACGAAAGAAAGAGAACGAATGAGCGCCATGAGGAAAGATCGAATGTAGGCAGGAATGTGGAAGGGGGAGGCCTGATGTCGTTTTCGACACTCAACGTTCTTTTTTATACTGCGCGACTGCGGGAGATGGGCTGCATGTACATGGGTATAGATTAGGACAACCCACGAGGCAATGAGCAGACATTCGGCGGTACCGCTGCCTCGGAATGGGTTTGCGTCGGATGCATTCAAATTATTAAACGCTGGTCGTAACAACGTGTTTTGATTGTCGAATAAGGCTTTCGAACGAAAATGAATCTCACCGTCCAGCGTGGACGGGTTCCCAGGAATCCGTCAGACCGCAAGTAAAGTTTCGCCAAGAAGGGGATGCAATGAAGCAGCCATCAATCGCTTGAACGACTGTTTACGGACAGCGAGCCCGCGCACCTAAAATAAAGTCAAGGCAGCCGGAGCCGAAAATTGCGAGCAATATATGATTGTCGAGCGCGAACGATGCTCAACTCCCGCAACACACAACATAGCGGAATCGTCTTGACCGATCCGGGCTTTTTATGAATCAGATCTGGCTGGAGAAAGGAGAACTGAGTCTCGGTGTTTGAAGGACACTCACACGTCCAGGGAATTAATGAGTTCAACATCAGCGGACTTGGCAACGGTTTTACCCACATATTTTAGCACATTGATTTATAGAATGCGCAGCTCTGTGACAGACTGCGCAGCCGCCCTGAGATTGCCTTCAGACATGTTGATCCATCCGATCGGGAAACGATAGAATGGAAGACTATTTCGAAACCACGACGTCGATGCAGATCGAACGAGGGAGCGGCGCATCAGTGAACAAACCCTGAGACTCTTCCAAATGCGAGCGGATGAGGGAGTGAGATGCCCATGCATTTGTTGTCAAAAGGACGCGCATTTCCTCGTTCTATTGTTGTGAAACATCAGAGAGCGGACATGAATCACCGTGATGAAGGACAGTCTTTCTCACAGACAGGCTTGTGCACATGGATAGTACCCCCAGTGCGACTAAAGAACAATGACCTGAGAAAATGACGTCAATCGAACCCCAATTTTCTGTGAGAAAAGTTCAATCTATTACCACTAAGTTGGGAGGCTCGGCCAGTTGGAGGTTCAGTATGTAGAGCTCCGTGGCCATCCAATCTTAGCGAGAGAGGCGAGATGGTGGTTTGCGGCAGGACGGCGTTACCGTGACGACGAGTTCCATCGGATCAAATCGGACGAGGCTCCATGTGGCTGTGCATCGTCTTGAGATCATGTTGAAATCGCTCTCTGGTTCGTGCAGTCGAATAGCAAGGCTTGCTATGCGTTTTCCACCGTAAATTCCCGCGTCTCTATTAAGAGCAGCCCGCTGATTCTAGTTCCCTGAGTGTGGCGAGGACATCATGACGAATTCTCCGCCTGACATTCGTATGCATCAACGTCGCCAGGCCTCTATACTGATCGGTAGCAGTGGTGGGAGCAACTCTCCCAGGCGATGACCTCAAGTCATATTTAAAATACGGAAGGCGTGAACTACTACCTAGGTACAAGGTCCCAAACTACGATGCGTCGCTACATAATATCTTGCCATCAGGTAGATCCTGGAGACCCCCGAGGCGTGTGCTCCATATCGGATTCAACATCGACCTCTTCAAAGATGAAAGTCTGGATAATAGAGATCCGGGTCAGCTGATGCGCTCCAGATCTGTAAAGTGCATTCCAGGATCAAAGTTGAAGAATCCGCTGAACCAACAGGCCTGCCCATTGTCTCTGCACTCCCACACCAGAGAAATATTGCCTAGCTCCCTGTCCTAATAAATCCAGGAGATCTGCGGGAAGCCATAGCCCAGCCCGCGCAAGTCTCAACAACATTTCCAGATCAACGCTCACGGGGGTACTCTTGTCGAAGGTTTTGGGAATCGCAAACTCGGAATGCCTTTTCATTTTGCCGGCGGTGTACAGTGATGGAAGTATGAGCATCGAGCCCGCCATCTGGGTGCGCATAGTCGCGAGACGGCTTCGCAGCGAAAGAGTCTGAAAGAAAGAAGTTGTATTCTCTCAGACTGGGTACTCGGCCACCTTAGCATCGTACATGGAGGGAAGTGGATACATGCACGTGGGCCCAAGAACCTTCTTATGCATCCTAAAAGTAAGTCCGTATTTTTTCCCAGAATTTACACAATGATTTCATGGATTGCCGAATTTACTTCCCGGCGGTACCCAAAATGGCAAGAAACGGGCTAGTCGGCGACTATTTTGTGCAGTTAAACTGTACATACGAGAAATATGAGGACTATAACTATTTCCCTTGCCAGCCCCGTAGGTGGGTGAAATTGCGATGTCGACTGAATGGCTGGCCGTACAAGGCACAGATCACACCGACGCCCTGAATTACGGCCTGATGGCTCCATAGAATGTATTTGAACATAGCTAATTGCAGAGGATGTGATTCACATACCCGTAACTCCTCCAAAAAAATCCATCTGTATACCCAACTGAAATTTGGTAGTTTTGGGTAGAAGCCCGCTGAGACAAGGAGGTTGGGCAGTCGAAAACTCGGTGTCATAGGAGGCTACACGGTTAATGGTCCTAAATATAATAACTAAGTTCTAGGTCCGTAGCATGCACGGGTGGTTCGCTATACAGGTGCCCAGATTGCACCACTCGGGGTTGGCTCATAGTCTTCTTGGAGGGTGCTGAATACAAGAGAGAACAGCTGTCACGTAGTGAATAGCAGAGTCATCTCCCCAAACCAAGAGATGAAAACAAGCCCCCAAGCTTGTAGACGGGCGCGAGGGCCGTTCGGAGACAAGAAATGATGTTCACACGCCGGCATCTTGATATAAAACCTCCCACAGCTTTTGATCGCCGCCCCACTCTGCCTCCAAATTCGACATACAGTGTGTCCATACGTCGTATTCCATCCCATAAGCACCAAATCTCAGGATTCTACAACACCTTCTATCATGCAAGTGGCCGACTACCTAGTTTGGCCGGAAGGCAGTCGCAGATAATAGGAGTTTGGTTTCGTTGCTTTACGTTGGATATACCACTGGGTCAATAGGGCTAGCCACTGCGAAGAGGGGAGTGAGAATGGTCGTTCGCATAGCAGGCACCTAAATCAGGAACCTCGTCTCCAAGGCTTGCTCTGAGCTGAAAGGAGTCGATGCCCGATTCCTAGAATGGATTGACGCATATGATTGTATCTGGCGCTGAACTCGTCTTCCACGCCAGAGGCAGACACATCCGTTCGGATGTGATAGTACCCGGCATCGAGCCCAGCCCCACTGGCGATGAGAAGAGACAGAATAGCGATACTCGAGAGCATGGGTCTTCTGGAAGGCGGGTACGACGCCGTGTGCTGAGTACGACTCAATACATTCTCTCATCGTCGGCGCCCTCTCGGTCGCGAGCTTGAAGACATCAAATGATGTGCTATGTAACCGAGGGGCTAGATGGGGACGAATAAGTCTGCGCGTAGCGCACATCGCACCTTTACAATACGCTCAGAGTATGTGGTGGCGTCTGGTGGGATTTCGATGATGCCGCCTAATATCGAGGAAGTACGAAGAGTCGACGAGACAGCGAGTGGATCAAAATAATTTCGAAGATAACGAATACCAGGCCAATTTCGCGTCCACCAATTTAACGTCAATTGCCCCTGAAGATGATTGGACTTCCTATCTTGTGGTTTGGACATCTAAGGCCCTACGAGGCCGAAACTGACCGTGCCCAGAAATAGTGCAGCATTTGGTCGCTTCCTCTTAAATCGAGTTTAAATGCGGAGCATGGTTTGCATTTCGGGCGGGCGGTAGACGAGCTGGCAGCATCCCTCAATTTGCAACCGAATGTCCGAATCCATGCCGTCTTGGAGGAGGCGGGCGATATCCAGGTAGGGATGGATGAGGTAACAAGTGTAGTGCGGAATGAAGCATGACCCTGAAACTCAGTCCAGTTGTCCCGAATCTGCGAATAGGAGTGGGTTGGAAACACCCGTCTGTATGTAAAGAGAGAATAAACAGACAACCAGCCGTAGCTCTCCAACTGAACGTTCGGTCCCAGAGTTCGCATAGCAGTTTGCCTAGGAACAACATGAGTATAGTCATTCAAGAGATAGCTTTTCAGATCCAACCAGGTATGCCGATGCGTGTCGATGAACCCCGGAGATATGATCTTGCCAGTCGTGTTAACAGTCTGCACACCGCTCTCGATTGAATGCGAATCCAGTCCGTCGATTGTATTCGAGATCGCGATAATTGTGTCGTTGAAGAGCATCGCGCCATCCGTGATAATTTCGAGATTCGAGGTGCTCTCGGAGTAAGTGATGGAATGTACCGCCTCTGAGCAGAGTCGCACAGTGTGCTGTACATCCTAGAGACAGTAGGGCAAAGACGTGAGAGTGCATGACTTTGATGCATGAAAGCGAAGCTAAGACAGGGTATATAAAGAGGATCGCTGACGAAGCCTACAAGCGAGGCAGCTGAGAAGTCGGAACTATTGCGGCACGTCCAGGACTTATGAAGTATTTAGCACTTAAGGAGCAAGATTCCCGAAAGCCCCACCGGCGAAACTAGAAGAGTCTTTTTAAACCCAGCTTCCACCCAAGTATCAAGGATGGCGCAGCACAAATACAGATAAATTTCGAGCATTTGACCTCCCCTGTGATCACACTCACAGCTATGTGAGAATGGAGACGTAAAGTGCCGCGAATCAGACGGCGTTCCGAGATTCCGAGTTGTTATATTAACCGACAGGCCGGTTTTAATGAGGGATGCCGAAAGACCAGAGCCTATCAGCGACGTGAGATGGATGGTGGCGGCGAGGTACTTCAATCAGACGGCGTTCCAAGATTCCAAGGTGTTATATTAATCGAGGGTCCGGCCCGACGTCCGGGTTCAATGACGGATGCACGCAAGTTATGTTTCTCGCAGAACAAGGCGTGTCGGATTTCCTCCAGCTGACAAGCTCCTAAAACTTATCTTCGTGTGCGGTCGCACAACGACAGGGCAGCTGATGAGGGATCAGCGTGCATACCTGCATTTGAATTGTCCGTGGACGAAACCTAGTGCTGCCGGAAGGTGAGTTAGCTGAGCTTGAGCTGATTAAGTTTCAAGCTCAGTCGACCTTGAGGCGTGATTAGCTTGAGCTGGCTCAAGTTGAAGCTGCTTGGCAGGTAATTACTTTTTTCACCCATACCCGCGAAACCGTGCATGTGCTCATGTAGTCAAATAGAATTGTAGAAATGCTTACGAGCACACACACAAGTATATCGGTCTATAACGAGCTTCATTTGAAAGTATCCTGGCAAAATACCACGGCTTTGGATGCAAGTGTACGCGTCCCGGCGGCAAATGAGCGTCGGTTTCACATTTAAAATCCAGGCTAAAGAGACATGTAGAGGAGTGGAATCCGAGGAAGTCGGCGGGAGGATGAGACAGTGGGTGGAACCTAGCACTTTCCATGTTAGGACGTGAAAACGCATCAAGCTTGAGGCAGCTCAAGTTAAGTTGATGAATCATTCGCTCAAGCTGCCCAATTGACACCGGGATCTGGTAGTAGGCCAGGGACGCGCGCTGATCCATATTGGCTCGCAGTGGGCTTCTTGATTCAAGTCGACGCGTGATTTTCTAAAAAAAAGTCATATTATCTGAGACTGGGTACTCGGCCACCTTAGCATTGTTGGCCTCGGGCCCGTACATAAAGTGAAGCGGATCCATGTCTGTGGGGCCTGGAACGAAGGTATGCATCCTAAAAGTAAGTTCATCCTTTTTCCCAGAATTTAGATGATGATTTCATGGCTTGCGGAATTTACTTTCCGGCGGTACCTAAAAATAGCCGGAAACAGGCTAGTCGGCCACCTCCTTAAATTGCTAGTTGGCGGCCATTCCATTCACCCCAATGGATCTTAAATAGTCCACGGGATATAAGTACACTATTCTGTAAGGACCAGCTGCAGACATGAGGAATATGGGGACCGTAATTATTTTCCTTGTCAGCTTCGTTGGGGGGTAAAATCGCGGTGTTAACTGAATGGCTTGCCCTACAAGGCACAGACCGCCCCAACAACCTGAATTACGGCCGGATGGCTCCATAGGACGTATTTGAACATATCCAATTGCAGAAGGTATGATCAACATACCCGTAACCCCTCAAAAAAATCCATCTTTATACCCGACTGAAATTTGGTGGTTTAGGGTAGAAGGCCGCTGGGACCGGAACGTCGGACAGTAAAAGCCCCATCGTCATGGGAGAATACACAGAGAGTAGTTCCAAATCCAAAAACCAAGTTCTAGGTCCGTAGCATGCACGGGTGGTTCGCTATACCGGTAGCGAGATGTGCCACTCCGGGTCGGCTCGTGGTCTCATTGGAGGCTTCTGGATACGAGAGCAAAGGATTGTCGCCCATATAAAATAGCACAGCGTAATTGCCCCGAGCCAGGGGATGAAAACGAGCTCCCAAGCTTGTGAATTGGTAGAAAGAAGCAAAAAGCAAGCGCGAAGGCCAAGACATGATGGTGACACACCGGTATCTTGATTGAAAACCTCCCACCGATTTGATCGCCGGACTCCCTTGCCTCCAAATTTGACATACAGTGGCCTCACAGGTCGCATATCATCCCACAGGTACCAAATCCCGAGATTATACATCGGGCCGTCTTCTACAGCGCAAATGGCCGACTACCTAGTGTGGCCGGATAGGCAGTCGTAGATAATATGGCCATTGGTCCGAGTCTCTTCCTGCCACCGACATCTGGTCCGTAACTTGAACTGCACAATTCAATTATAGGCTTGTGTCTAAAAACCGGCACTAATCTCAACCGCCGCCTTGAGCTTCGGCGATCTCGGCCGGATAGCTCGGTTATCCCATACATTACGTCTTGGTGTGGCTGCCCCCCTAAATCTACAACATCGCTGCCAGTATATGGTTACCCAGGTGCATCTGACGCTATTCGCTATTGTAAGAAGCCGCGCTGATTCTCATGCCGAGGTCTAACGCCGCCGCAAGGGGCGCTTGAAAGTTGATATGGCATTCAAGTTTCAACTTGAACTGTTAATCGGCTGAACTGAATCAAATAAAGCGCGTGGGCACCGGCGTGTATTTGACCTGACTCCATGTCCAAATGCACCACAAGCGTTAGAGCGTGCGAAAATCAGAGCACCGCCACCGGCAAAATTCGTCCTTCTCCTCCACTCCCATCCTTTGATTGGAGTCCTGCAAGACGTCCTGGCTCGCGCTGGCAGCGTTTACACCCACCTTTTATTCCGCAATGCTCTCTTCTCCGGTGACTCCTCATTGGCGGGCGAATCCAGCTCGCCTCCCAATTGATTGGGTGTCGAGCCCAGGTCTTACATCGCAAACCTTCATTCTCGTCCGATACCAAGCGAAGTAAATTCAACTCCGTCTAAGGTTCCGAGTCATGCTCTCGAGCTGGACACGGACTCGAATGAATTAGAAGTGTGGCGAGCTGTGTGGCAAATTCCCGTGCGTAGCAATGAGCTCTCACAAATGGAGGGTTTAAAGCAACCGTCTGCTCAAATTCTTCAGTGCCAAACCAACGCGCCATTCTACTAGACACCCTTGGATCCCACCCCTCCCAGTTTCCTCGTTTCTTAAGGACTCTTGACAGATGGAGTCCTCCTCGGCTCTGCTATTAATAAACTGTTCTCCGGTTAACAGGATCCCTGGTCGAACGGTATTGTGGGCGTTGTCGTTCTCCACGAGCGTCCGCTTCTATCCGCTACCTAGCCTTCCTTCAGGGCCGAAACAACTGCATTTGCGCTGAAATCCTGCTTTGATGACGGCTCACAGGTTCTCGACCTGCTGGAACACATCGCGATCGTTTCGACAGTGCACTGCGTCTCACAACGACCTGCCCGGGGCCGCGAGTCTGCGGATCAAGAAGGACCTCCAAAATAGCCTGCCACCTCGCTACCCTGAGACTGAATCTGGATGCCGTCGGCAATTTCGTCCAAGTCCGCCCACCGCCACTGTCAAATCGGGAAACGCCGTTCGCCACAACATTAAGCCGCTCCAACCTCCGTGCATCGCCTTTGAGTCCTCGCTTTTGGCCTGAATAGCCCACCCGCGTGCCGTGCACCTAGACACAAGACTCATGCAGGCCGCCTCAGAAAAGGCTCCTGGCCCATACACACAGCTGGCTGGAACGCCTCCGGCGCCCGCGTGCGCCACACAAGGGCCGCCTGCCGTGTATCAACAGCAGGGCTACGCGCAACCCCCGCCGTAAGTCTACCCAGCCCCGCCGCAAGGCTATCCGACCCAACCGCAGGCAAGCCGCCCCCATTCGGCGTTTTCTCCGTTCACACACTGACGCCTGCGCTCACGCTCCAACCTAATATCCAACTTGGGGAGACCTATTGAGCCCAACGTACGCGGCTTCTTTCGTATATATTCCTCCTTGTTTGACCTCTGTTGCAGTGTTCGCCGAATTTGCGCAAGGCATCCACCAACCGAAAACAAATTTCGGTACGTAAAACATGCCTACATCTGCTATCTATCTCGATGTTCAACAGATTGATGTTACCAGGAACAGTCGGGATCATCATCGCCATCGTGTGCTGCCCTATGGCATCCTCGGGCTCTTGTCTGTTTCATTTTCCCTCCGCACCGTCTATCGGACCGCATGCTGATGATATTTTAGCATCGATAATGAGAGAAGTACGACCGATGCGGAATTACTCTCCCCAAATCATAAGGAGACGGTCTTCAGATTAGCACGATATTCTCCTCCTATTATTTATCGGTGGGGTGCCTATATGTACCGACGTTTCTGGAAATATCGCATAGCCCAAGTCCCGCTGTCCTTCTCTATCCTCTTGTTCCTCCACCCCTCGACGTGGCAAACGATCCCCAATATTTTGGCGGGGGGTGGCGCTTATTCTAGATTCGTACGACATCCACAGCCTGTTCATTCATCGCTTGGGAACTATCAGCCCCATTGGCAGAAACATAATACGCCTTTGCAGGGCTGATGAGCCCCAAGGATTCGGAAACTGATATACTAATGGTGATCTCATTTTTGCTTTTGTGCACCGTGCACCGCCGAGACATTGCTGAAGTCACTCTCTTCTCGACATCCTCGACTATTCTCGATTCGCCATCGCGACGACAAGACGCCGTCTTAGAGCGCCCATGGAGGGCCGATCTGATGGCCACATATTTTTGACGGCCCCGCCGGGCGATCGTCGAGAGCTAAGGATAGACTATTGGTCGCTCAGCCTGAAACCGGATCTGGACACCGTTGGAAACCCCCCGTCTCAGCGCCCCCGCCCTCGCAACTAAACGAAGTTCATTCCAATATTTGGAGCCTCGTACACCGCCTTTGAATTTTGGCTTGGATACTAAAAGCCTGACCAGCGCAGGATACACATTGACACCATAGCCATGGACCCCTCGAAAACTCCCGCATACACGCCCCCTGCTGGTATCTACCCTACTCCTGGAACGCCCAACCCCCCTGGGACCTACACTCCACCACCAGGGCCGCCTGCCGGGTACCAGCAGCAGGGCCACTATGCACAACCTCCGCCGCAAGGTTATGCACCACAGCCTCAGGCAAGCTGCCCGCTTCAATGTTTTTAAATGGTCCCATCCTAACGCTTGTGGTTGCCAGATGAATGTCATTGTTCAACCCGGCATGAGCTATAGCGCCCAGAGTACGTTTCTACCTTCGAAAATCGTTGACCCTGTCTTTTAACCGTTTGCCGGTAGTGTTCGCCCAGTGTGAGCAAGGCAACCACCAAATGAAGACAAAATACGGTGCGCAAACACACTTCCACATGCTCAACACATGCCCGTGTTGACAAGATTAATATTGACAGGAATGTTCGGCCTCATTACAGCTATCGCGTGCTTCCCTTGCGGCATTCTCGCGCTCTTGTCTGTTCCATTCTCTCCTCACCGTCCATGGGACCGCCCATTGACTATACTCTCAGCATTGATAATGAGCAAAAGTGCGAGCGATGCGGATTTAGTCCACCGAAATAATACGCAGGTGGTCCTGGGCCACTTGTTCAGGATATTCACATCTATTTATCGGTTACCCGGTGACTTCTGGCTTGAGAACTCTCGAGTCGGGCCACCCCTGGACATAGGAAATGATTCGGGATATCTACGGACCATGGTATTGTTCTATATAGACTGTATCTTTGCTATATCTCCGAATTCAGAGTCCGCATACCTCGTCTATCCCTGGAATATCACTTGCGGGGAACTCCTGCAGCCCGACTAAGAACTACATCCCTCTGCAATTTGAGACAACAATGTTGCAGCTTGCAACGTTTTGACTTGGTTTTGTGTGAGAAACCCCTCGCTCCCACGCTCCATCGGACTCTCCATTTTTCAACTCTTATTGTTCAATTGTTCTCTCTCCATTCTTGATCGAGTCTTATTGTTTTCTTCATTCCTGACTCAGACCTACACCTTATTGTTCTAATTGTTCAACCCTTTTCCGCAGCCTTTGCACAGCCTTCTCCTCTTTATATAAATACCCTCCGCAATTGCCTAGTAGCTCCGGTAGATCAACTTTGTCAGTAGTTGAGAATCTACTTTGCTCCCTCGGAATCCCTTCTCTGTTTGTTGTTCAACTCAACGCTCGGTGCCAGAATACATCCTCCCGGTCTTCATCTGGATTGCCGAACTTAGGTTCTCACAAGTTTGATCTACCACCAAACCCCTCCGACACCGAGCACCATGTCCTATGTTGGGTTCGATACCGGAGACATCTCCAATCAACCTATCCACAATGATCCTGATATGCCTACTCAGGATGTCAGTCATGAAGGAGATGTCCAGGATCCTCAGTTTCAACCCATGCCTGTCCCCCAATATGTCTCTGATCTCACACACATGATGAAGCTCCTTACCGATAATTTTGGTGCCTTCCAAAATATCATGAGCAATTATGTTCAGAGCCAACCCAACCCATCTGCACCAGTTCCTGTCACCACAACTGCTCCTCTTGCAGTTTCACCCTCTGCTCCTCGTGGAACCGCTCGTGTTCGCGACCCTCGTCGTTTCAATGGCAAGATCGATGAGGTTGAGCCATTCCTCAACGAAATCGAGGATTGTATCTACATCCAACGTTTCGCACTCCCGACCGATGAAGACAAGTGTCGTTACATGGGCCTCTACATGGCCGATGGCTCCCCTGTTGAATGGTTCGCGCACATCAAGCGCAACCAGCCCAATCTTCTGCAAGACTTCACTCAATTTGTGGTCGATTTCCGTACCAAATTTTCAGATCCCAACATCCAGTCCACCGCGATGATGAAGCTTGACCGTCTTCGTCAGACCGGATCTGCATTCCAGTACACCACTAAATTCCATGAGATCTGCACTCATCTTAAAATGACCGAGGAAACCAAAATCGATCGTTATAAACGTGGTCTCAAGGAATCTGTCAAGGATGCGCTTGTACCCATTTTCCCTCGCCCAACCACCATGAAAGAGTGGGAGAAACTCATTCTCGCCATTGACAACAATATCTTCCAGCGTAATAATGAGAAGAAACACGGCGGGAATCCTCCTCCAATTATTAACCCCACTCCTCCGTCCTCATCCGCTGCGACTTCATCTTCCACCTCCAATGAGGTTATCCCCATGGACATTGATGCAGTGCGCACTGGAGCTTTCCGCGGCAAACTTACCCCCGAGGAACGCCAGGCTCGTCTGAAAAATAATCTCTGCCTTTACTGTGGCAAATCCGGGCATGTCGTCAACGACTGCTTCAAGCGCAAGGCTAAGCATGGCGACAAGTCGGGAAAAGCCGCGCCGAAGACGACCTAGTTCCGCAATCTTCGGCGATGGAAGGAACAGTTCACAGTTCTTCCTGTCGCTCAGAGCCTGCCCATTTCCGAGCACTTAATGGTGCATGGGTGGCTCATTCAGTTTCTGCTCCCCGTTTTGAATTACCGGTCCATGTCCGTCCCGATCCATTAAATATAGCTCATTTTTTCGTTCCTATCGAATTGAGCCTTCCCGGGCGGAAACGCATCAAGACGTTCGCATTTATTGATTCTGGAGCGACAAATTCCCACATTTCCGACAAATTCTCCTCTCGACATTCACTTCCCCGTTCACAGAAATCCTCGCCCATTCCAGTCTACGCAATTGATGACCGTCCTCTTAACTCTGGTCTCTTGACCCACGATGTCATCACTAGTCTCAAAGTTCGCGATCATAGCGAAAAAATATCCTTGGGCATTGTTGAAATGCCCTATCGAGTTTTACTTGGCCTTGACTGGCTCAAACGCCATAATCCTTCCATTGATTGGGCCCGCGGTCAGCTCTCGCTGTCCTGTTGCGGCGCAAATCACAATTTCCCTGTATCCGCATTTGGAAAAGGCTATGGTCTTGCACATTTGCCTCCATCCTCGTCATTATCTCGTTCCGCGATATCTTCTGTCGGACTAGGCCTTCGTCTAAACGGCAAATCGCTCTCAACCTCTGTTCCGGACTGCATTCATCGTGCAGAACCTGTTCACACACCATCACGCGGTCGTCTAGCTAACGTCTCCGCATTACATTCCATTCTCCGTCCATATCGTGCTCACCCCGGCCCTAGTCGGACCGAGTTACTTTCTATTTGGACCTCTCATGTTCCCACTGCCTCCGATCCGGCACTTTCCAGCCAACCTTTGGACATTTCTTTTGTCAATTCAAAGCGGTTCACAAAATATTCAAAGAACCGCGAGACCAATTTAATATGGTACACTCCGAACGAGGAGCTGAAGGCACGCATTTATGCTACCACAGTTCCTGATGTTCCTCCTGGCTATGGCGATATTATCACCCCACCGCCTGAGCCTCCACCATCTGGATTTTCTCCTCCCGCTCCGGACTTGCCTCATGAAGAACCACCCGATCCCGAAGACATGGTTAGAAAACTCGTTCCTGAGTGCTACCACGATCACCTCGATGTATTTTCACCAATTGAAGTCACCAAGCTCCCTCCTCATCGTCCCGGTGTCGATTTAGAAATCGAGATTGAGGAAGGAAAATCACCACCGTTCGGCCCAATTTATTCCCTGTCCGAAGCCGAACGTGCTGAAACCTTTGAATACATCGAACGCAATCTCAAGAAGGGTGCTATTCGTCGCTCTCGTTCCTCTGCCGGTGCCCCAATTCTATTTGCCAAGAAAAAGATGGCGGGCTCCGACTTTGCGTTGATTACCGCGGACTTAATTCCATCACCAAGAAGAATCGGTACCCACTTCCGTTGACTGCCGACCTTCTCGACAGCGTTAATGGCTGCAACAAATTCACTGTCATTGATCTGAAGGATGCATTTAACCTTATTCGAGTCAAAGAAGGGGATGAGTGGAAGACTGCTTTTCGCACTCACCTCGGCTTGTTCGAGTATACGGTTATGCCCATGGGTTTGTCCAATGCCCCAGCAACATTTCAAACTTACATTCAGGACACCCTCCGCGACCTTCTCGACATCACCTGCGTCGTCTATCTTGATGACATTCTGATTTATTCCAAACCCGGCCAGGATCACGAGGAATGTGTACGCCAAGTTCTTGATCGGCTTCGTGATGCTTCGCTCTTTGCCAGCGCGAAGAAATGCGAATTCTCCAAATCACAGGTCGAATATCTCGGCTACATCATCTCATCTAAGGGTATTCAAATGAACCCAAAGAAACTCGAGACTATTACCAAATGGCCACTCCCAACCTCTGTCCGTGAAATCCAATCCTTCCTTGGATTCACAAATTTCTATCGGAAGTTTGTGCACAATTATGCCAAACTCAGCCTTCCTTTGACCTCCCTGACGACCAAGCAATCCAAACTTAATTTTCCTGGGCTCAGTGAAGCTGCCCGACATGCATTCGAAGAGCTTAAACTTGCATTTATCACAGCTCCCGTCCTCCGTCATTTCGATCCTACCCTCCCATCCACCCTCCACACAGACGCCTCCGATTTTGCGATGGCTGGTGTTGTTTTACAACCAGATTCCAGCGGTGATCTTCATCCTGTTGGTTTCTATTCCCGGAAATTTGCGCCTGCGGAAATCAATTATGAGATCCACGATAAAGAACTTCTCGCCATCGTTGACTCTTTCCGTGACATGCGCTCTTGGCTCATCGGCACCTCCACACCCGTGTCTGTGGTCTCTGATCACAAAAACCTCGAGTATTTCATGACAACCCGCGTTCTCAACCGCCGCCAGGTCCGCTGGTCGATGTTTTTAGCAGAGTTCAACTTTAAACTCGACTATCTACCCGGCTCTAAGAATCCAGCCGACGGACCATCCCGACGCTCTGACTTCGCACCTCAAGAAGGGGATGACGTCCTCCTGACTATGAAGCAAGCGTTGCTCAGTCCGTCCCACACTGAGCTCATTTTCCCGAATATTCCTGTCATGTCTGCTCCCTCCAGTTCTATTTTGGCGCTCGCAACTTTTGCACTCGACAATTCTGAGTCCTTGGACGAATTTAAATTGGCCTACCGCACCGATACTGAATGGCGCGAAGCCCTCGCATCAGGCGACTCTGAATTCACTGTTGAGACCGACCTCGTGTACCACCGAGGCCGTGTTTATGTTCCCAAACATTTCCGTGCCAAGATCCTCCATGAACGTCATGACTCCGTTCTCGCTGGACATCCCGGCCGTGCGCGCACTTTTGATCTTGTTCAGCGCGATTTCTCATGGCCTGGGATGCGCCGTTACGTCCGCTCGTACGTTGAATCGTGCGATCCTTGTGCACGCAATAAAGCCCCGCGTCACAAACCATATGGCCTCTTGCAACCTCTTGATATCCCGGACCGACCTTGGCGATCCATTTCTATGGATTTCGTCGTCAAGCTCCCTTTATCTCATGGCTACGACTCAATCTGGGTCGTTTGTGATCGAATGACCCGTGCCGCTCATTTTATCCCCATCCGAGAAGCTATGGATGCACCCGAACTCGCGCGTCTCTTTCTCGACCGTGTTTTCCGCTACCATGGTTTTCCCGAATCCATTATCTCGGATCGCGGCTCTACCTTCGTTTCCAGCTTCCTCACAGAACTCATGAAACTCTGTGGTACCAAAATGAAGCCCTCGACTGCATACCATCCACAGACCGATGGCCTCACAGAACGTACCAACCAAACACTCGAAGCATACCTCCGCACGTACTGCTCGTACCAGCAGGACGACTGGGTCGACTATCTCGCCCTCGCAGAATTCTCTTTCAATAATGCTAAGAATGTTTCCACTCAGCAGACTCCATTCTTCGCCAACCTGGGTTATCACCCAATCTTTTCCCCCATTGTCTCAGAACGGACTACCAATCCTGCTGCCTCAGACTTTGCCACGCGACTTGAAACTATTCACGCTGAATTACGCGCTGAGCTCACTCATGCCAACGAGTATATGGCGAAATATTACAACCAACATCATCTCGCTGCTCCTGACTTCGAAATTGGATCTCATGTATGGCTCATGCGTCGCAATATCAAAACCACACGCCCTACACCCAAATTCGATTATCGTCGCGTCGGACCGTTCAAGATCCTCGAACTCCGTGGCCTTTCATCATATTTGCTTCAACTCCCTGCTTCCATGTCGCGTCTCCATCCCGTTTTCCACGCGTCACTCCTTGAAAAATATATTCCTTCTTCCAACATTCCTGATCGTGAATCACCAACTATTCCCCACATCGAACTCGAACCACTCGATGTTTCTCGGGACATTGAAACCGTCTTCGATTCCCGCAAAGTTGGCCGACGTTACGATTATTTCATCCATTGGCGCAATTTTCCCATTTCGGAACGCAGTTGGGTTCCGATGTCTGATATTCCAACCACACTCAACGAGAAATTGGAACAATTTCATCGTCGTAATCCCAGGCTTCCGCGCCCCCCACGATTCAACTTTGATCGCGTTATCCAACCGGTTAAGACAATTTCTACACAGAGATCCGAATCCCTTCCTGTGCCTGTTATTCTTCCACCCACTCGTGTTCCTACGCCACCTCCGGAACCTCGTGCAGCTCCATATGAACCTCCGAGCCAAACAACTACACGCTCTGGACGTGTCGCTCGACCACCAGCATCCAAGGATTACGCACACTCCATCCTTAAGAAGGGGATGATGTGAGAAACCCCTCGCTCCCACGCTCCATCGGACTCTCCATTTTTCAACTCTTATTGTTCAATTGTTCTCTCTCCATTCTTGATCGAGTCTTATTGTTTTCTTCATTCCTGACTCAGACCTACACCTTATTGTTCTAATTGTTCAACCCTTTTCCGCAGCCTTTGCACAGCCTTCTCCTCTTTATATAAATACCCTCCGCAATTGCCTAGTAGCTCCGGTAGATCAACTTTGTCAGTAGTTGAGAATCTACTTTGCTCCCTCGGAATCCCTTCTCTGTTTGTTGTTCAACTCAACGCTCGGTGCCAGAATACATCCTCCCGGTCTTCATCTGGATTGCCGAACTTAGGTTCTCACATTTTGACCTTGCCGGCCCATCAATTGTTGATCAAATAACGTTCGCAAATACCTCATGGTCCGTGCACGCGACGGCTGTATAAAATGATCGTCCCATCTTCGTTGCAACTCATACTTACCTTGATGGCATAGGCCCCTTCACCTCCCTGGGTCTGTGGGCCGTGGGACAAGAGGTGGGCAACGGAAAACTCCGGGATATCATGCTCCGAAGTCCAGGACATTTGAAATAGACCCCCCCCACCCCCTCCACGCGAGCGGTTGATCGGACCGACCGGTTGCGGACCGATGTCCGAGCCATATCCCAGACATCTTTTGCGAGTCTGGTAGGTTCCCGTTATTACCTAGCCCGGAGCCATATGCAGCTGGGATATAGTATATTAGACACGGCCCGGAGCCAATTTTCACGGTCTAGTAATCCGTATTAAACACGGAATGGGTGTTTTTTCGGGCGGGTTGCATTGAATCTCAAACACCCCGATGGGGGATTTTTGGTAAGCAGCCCCAATATAAAGGGAACGATATTTAAACTGCTCTAACAGGTAGTATCAATTTTATACAACCTGTTTGCGTGAAGAAAAGGTTGGTTGCGTTCGGCGCATTGTTTGCGCGGTTGCACGTGGCGACCAAACATCGGTCGACGGGCCGAAGCAGAAAATTCATATCTTCCTCTTCGCCCAAAGTTTTGGGTGAGATATGGGCACTCGTCGATTCGGAAGGGGTGAAAATGGGGGGGTCTCCCAACTGGCTTTGGGGAATAGGTTGCTTTTGGGGCAGCAAAACGAAAGTCGAGAATAGCTTTGTGGAAGTCCAAAACGTGATCGGACCGCGTTCCGGCGGAGTTTGAAAAGAGCATGATATCTCGGAATCTTCCGGCGCCCACCTCTTGCCGTGGGAACACTCCATAGCACGGCGACCCTGTCCATACAGAGTGCGCCTGCGGCTTGTATGGGCTTAGGCTCATGCACCGTCTCAATATTTTCCAGTTCCACCACGGCCACTCGGCTGGGTGGGCCATTTTTTTTCGATCTTCCGCCCTTCCAACCCTAACCCTAATTACATCCAAATATATCTCGCTTTGACCGCCGTCTGTGCCGCGTGATCTCCGATTGAACTTCCCGGCTGCGTCCACTCAAGGAGAGAAGGTTGAAAGGAGGGGAAGAAAAACTCATTCGTTCATTCATAAGTTCATGGACTGCATCATCCGCGCATTCTTAGATGGATTCCATTCGGCCTTCACCAAACTCCTTCGCGCCTCCGAAACGACTCGCCGAGACTCAATCGGATACGACACAGCCTCGAGCAACAGATAATGGTCCGTGCGCACTGTCCTCGGCTATATAACGCCCACTCTCCGTCCAAGAGCCTCGCGTACGTATACCTTGATAGCATGGATCCCCTCACCACGCGGATCCATGGCCCGCAAACGCTCTCCATCGCACGGCGACCACGTCCATAGAGTGCGCTCGCGGCTTGGGCGCCGCCAACTATCCAAATATTTTCCTGTGCCAGCCACTCGGCTGCGCTAACCCTAAACTAAGATGTAAATACATCAGTACTCCCAGACTTTAAGTTAAACTTGAAGTTTAAGTATGCCTCTACGACGGTGACCGTGAGAGAAGGACGCCGCGGGGAAGCACCCCTCGGCTATCACCGGAGCAACCCTCTTCCTTTTGCTACCACCAAGAACACAACCAGTCTTCTACGAGGAGCATAGCGCGACAAGGTATCAACATAATTACATCGCATTCACGTGGCGCTCGCTGCCAAGTTCAAGTTGGGCTGGGGTCACCTGTGCTTTCCAGATTTGCGCTTCGGACCCAAACGTTATGCGGCCGGCGTCGAAACTCTCTTTGGGGTATCTGCCTGTGATTCTGTGCTTGATGTCCTCTCCGATGGAGCACCCGAGGTTTACGCGGCAAGGTTTATGCGATCCTTACTCCGCCCTCGTTCTGGAGTACAGCAACATGGAGAGCTCCTAGTAGTCGATGTTCATTTCAAGACGATATCCGCCATCCATGCCGTTCAAATTCTGGTTGTCTTCCCGCACGTCGCTGATTGACCTCCTGACCGACATACTGTCAACATCTATGCTGGATTTCATGATTCTCTTGTACGAAGAAATGGGGGAATTCTCAGCCCGACGCGGAAAACAAGTTGATACAGTATTAGACGGATCGATACAACCATAGATAGATTCAAGACCAAATCAAGCTGCTGCAAGTTTTAATCATACAAGATCTCCCGCGTCCGCTTCCGCGCATTCGGCACGTTTGCATGCAAATTTCACTCTCCTGCTGGATCAAAATTCCTCCGAGCCCTGCTCAAAAATTATAATCTCGCGGATCAATGCCTCCGCTTTCCTCCTCCATGAGCTTTCTTGTCCTCAGTCTTCGACCGCTTGTGCTTGTGGGGCTGCTCGATCCAGTCAGTCCTCTGAATTCCGACACCACGACGGAGTCCTACGCACCGCCTTAACGATCGTGACGCTGCTTGGCGGGGGCGCGAAATGCACGTTTGCTCCCATGCCCATCCCAAAATTCCCAGGGGGCTGAGGTGGAGCGGGCCCCCAGGCCATCTGCGGCGCCGGCAGGGCGTAGGGCTGCATCGGCATCCCCATTCCCGGCTGCGATACCGTGTGCTGCAGTTGTTGAGGGCGCGGAACCCAGACTGGCAGCGGCTCCCTCCTCTCACTCTCACGATGATGATGGTGGTGCTGCGTTGTGCTCCGCGCGGAGGCGAACGGCGACTTGAACTCTGGCGCGTGGTGCTGCGTATCATGCACCCAGTGCGCGACTCGGCGCTGCTGTGCGGGTGCGTTCCCCGGCGCGCGCGAGCGCGAGGAGGCGATGCTCGTCGAGGTTTGCACTGTCCCAGTCACGGTATCGCTATCCGTATCGTTGCTGTCGCTGTCGGACTCTGGCGCCGTCGAGCCGCCCCAGACGGTGCGCGTCGAGTACGCGGGCGGGTAGCTCGTCGAGCGCCCGGGCACGTAGGGCTTTATCGCCGGGCGGAGCGGGCCCCGCGGCGCTCTGTGGGCAGGGTAGGAGACCGTTGGTTGCGGGTAGGTCTGCATGGCGGGTGAGGGATAGGCCTGCATGGTGGTGGAAGGCAAGAGTGAGTCAGTGGGTGCGCACGCACGCACGTAGGCACCCCAAACACACGCGCCTCGTGTTTGAGCGAAGTGAATGAATGGCGCGCTAAACTTGGCGCGGAAGCTGTGGACCGAGGTTCTGGAAGACGGTGGCGGGAGAGGCAGTGCACGCCGGCGAGTCAGTAGATGTGCACCACTGCGATCCCGACGGGGCAATTCCGTGGAGGCGGCTACAGAGGGCCTGCACCGCGATGTCTGCCATTATAATTAATGAATGGACTGTGCGGGATTTATTTCGAGTAGGCGCTTGTGTGGGGAACATCAGTGGCGCACCCGATGTGTATCAAGGGCGCCTGCTGTTGACAGCTTTCGTCTTCTTGAGGGAAAGCTCTGATACGGACCACTCATTGTATCGGCGATTGGTGGAGACGGTTGCTGGTGCGATGTCAAATTGGCGGAAATTGAGGTTTCCGACGCCATACTGTAATTGATCGTCGGCCTTCGCTCTAGGAATGCATTAGCTGGCTAACTCGAGTGTTCTGTCAAAAAAGCCCGGCCTTCTTTAATTTACCCTCGACGCTTCCTTCGGGAAGCACCTCTGCGTCCATCACTCAAGTTTTACGGGCGTTTTAGCAAGTCTCTCGGCACAGCGTGACGACCGGCGCGGATCTGTTGCCGTGTGCCGATCGCACCGCCAGAGTCCGTCGCCATCAGATTGAGCTTCGGCCGCGGTCCCCGACGTCACGGTAAGGTTTGCCGAGCGGCGGTCTGAACCATATGTAAGATCCTATATAAACCGAGGGTCGGGATGGGGAATTCGGGAGGTGCACCAACTGCTATTGATATTTCCATGTCAGGCAAACTCTGGGCACAGTCGAACGGGTTCGACTCCCCGCGTTTACATAGATAGTCCACCTCAACCAGTTCTTCTTGTTTTACCAAAGGAATCGCGAAGGTGTCGACATATCCGAGCCGGGGATAAATAGAGGGAGCGGACGTGGTGCACGGCGCACAACTGCACCGATTGCGCAATTTCGCCTCGTCTATTTGAACCTTGTACTATTCGCCGATGTCTTTCACTGTTTCTAAGGAATGCAAGGAGGTCTGCGCATAGCGGTGTTCGGCCAAACGTTCCTACATAAACTCGTACACGGACATACTCCCCACGTCCGAATTCGCCATAGCACGGATACTATATTTGTTTTGGTTTTATACAGAGAACTGGCCCCGGAATACTATTACGCGCTGGGAAGCTGGCCACCTTAGCGTGTTTGGCCTATTAGCCGCTTCATCGAATGCCTTTTCGAGGGCCAAGGGGCTTACAACGTAGGCGCACATCCTGTGAACAGATTGAGTCTACTTACATCCATTTTGGAGACCTTTTGAGCTCATGATAAATTTATTCCGGCGGAACTCCCGAAAAGGGAATTGACGGGCTACCTGGCCACCCGCCTAACTCCGTTGTTTCTGGCCAATGTAGTGCCTTCGCGGTGCATAGTCATATTAAATAGATCGAAATGCTTTATTTTGTATACAAAATATTACATTAGACCTGTAGGAATAATAGAACTAGGTTCCTCTGATGAGAGGTAGCAGGGGCCGAGATCGATCTCGCTCCTGAAACGAGCGGCGTGCAAGAGTTAGAGGACGGGTTCAGACAAAATAAGCTTCAGGAATCTTTATGGGATGTAGATGAGCGTACCTGGAGTGGTAGCTCTATCCCTGGAGCTTGCTGCTGAGAACCCGGCATTTAAACTTTTTGCATGGTGAAAATTGATAGTTTGTTGTAAGTAACAGTAATGCGGAGTGGATCAAATCAACAAAATCATCTTATACCTCTCAAAGTGAAGGATTAGCTATGCTATATACCCTCCCAAAGTCACCGGGCCACAGCAGGGACGGGTGATCCACGCGACGCTCGTCGGTATGGTGCACCTGAAATAGAATTTACCTTGACACTGAGGTTTCCCGGTTGAATTCCAAGATGATGAGGAGATTAGCCTATTATAGGAGATAAACGACAGAAAGCCAGGCGTTAACAGGCTCAAACGAGCCCTCGACGTCGCGGATTGAAACAGAATTGATGAAGTTCTGGGCATTGTTTGTTGTGGGTACCGGATCAGGATCAAGGGAGTCACGAGATCGGCATCTGAACCCCGCATCACCGGCACACCACTGGCGATCACATCATCAGGAGCGGCCGAAACTTGGTGCACACCACTGTCAGAGGTCCCTCTGCATAGTCCGAGCTCAAGAGTTGACATGGGATAGGTAATGAAGCGGTTATAGTCCAAGTGGCCAGCTTCCCCATGTGGCCAGCTTCCCAGCGCGTGATAGTACAGTAACCTGTTAGAGTAAGATTCTGTTCAACGAAATTTAGGGTCAGTCATACACAGCAAGCCCATGCGTCACGTAAGAATCAAACCTGCACACCCCATATCCCGTTTGACGCAGGCCCACAGGCGACCTCCCAGTGATCGGTTCAATTGAATCAATTAGGTAGAGAATATCTTGCTGCAAGATTGTGACAATGAGAATCGTTGGTATCTGCAGCTGAAGCTAGGGAGGTACAGACATAATTTAGAGGTTTAGATATCTTTTGCACTCTTCAGAGGACGAGAATGAGACTAAAGGGCAGCGCCAAAAAAAAAAAAAAAAGCATAGAAGGCATGCCGCCGGGGGGAGGCGAACCCTAATTTCGTCCCGTTGATTCAAGTTCATCATGCTTAAATTGGTAATTTGTTGGAGGGGACCTGCCACTGGTTTACGACGGCCTGCGCCCTGCAAATTATACCTGTTTAAGTGAGTGACGACAAGGGAGGGTCCGCAACTTTCATTGAGAGTTCAGAACCCGCCAAAACCTAGTCTCTGTAGACAGACACTAGAAATGATGAAGCTCGTACCTCACTTGTTGCAGAATTGTCCTTGGCGCGGGAAAGTTCGCATGCGAGGTTGACAAGAGGCCTGTTGATTCGGGAGTTTGGGGATGGAGATCATGCTGATGGAGATACGAGACGCAAGGGAGCCAAATGAGTTACAGTTGAGCTACAATCAAGCAGGGAGGCTGCAGGTAAGCGCACGCAGACAAGGCTCGGCGTCCACTGGATCATCGAGTCCAGCGCGCACGGCTGGGTTAACCGAGGCTCCAACTCCTTCAAACAATTTTAGAGGAATCTTCCTTATGTTCAAGACGGTTCCTATGTCCCCGCGCCCGTTCGGGTTCCTTCCTCACTCGGTCACCCGGTGGCATTCAGCTGGCTCTATGATCTTGTGATCTTCATCGATCTCGCGCGAAAATTCCCCTTGTACTGCCTCTTATGCCTGAATATCCAGGTCCTCTGGTCACCTTATTCGGAATCTCGGAACAAGCAGTACACCCCAGCGCTCAAGGCTGTTTTTTTCACTGGCGCATCAAGGAGCGTTTGGATGTCTTCAATCTCGGCATGCATCCAGCAGCCATCTTCGATTGGTTCAAGCGACCCGCGATCCTGTAATCCGCGTCCACTTTATGACGCGGAGAGTGGAGGTTCGAATCATCGCCACTGCATTGCGTTTTTATGAACTGCTGTATGCATCTGATGCCCAATAATCAATTCATTCCCCAGAGAACCAAGCCGTCGTGGACCAGGGCAGGTCACTCCCGGTGTGTTAGATCTTTGGCTATCAGAGCTCCGGAGCGGTGGAGGTTCGAATCCTCTTGGCATGAGGGATGACATCTTTCTTTTCACGCCCTCCCAATTAATTCCCTAGCTCGTGCACCGAACAATCTATATCAATATACCTATCCACTAATCCAGTGCCTTTCCCAAAGAAATATGGCATTGTGGACCAAGGCAGGTTATCTCCAGCCGTCCGATCTGGCGGAGGTTCGAGTCCTCCTGACAGCATGATATGGAATATGGTGCACCTTTTCTCTCTCTTTTTTTGGCCAGGCCCTGGCATGCCTCACCGGTATCCACATTCTCTCGCCCCCCACGCCCCTGGACCCAAGCCTCGCTCGCTCTACACCGAGGTTCAACTCCTCCCGATGTCATTCTGTGACGGTATCTTGTGAACACTCTGCTGTCTGACTGTCGCATAGACAAGATTCTCGCGCTCCGAATCAGTACGCTCGCCGCAGCCCTCGCATTTATCCAGCCCTGGCTGTAGGGATATAGGCCAGCGTGGATCATGGCGATTCCTCTCACCCAATACTTCTTGGGATGCTTAGCATCCGAGAGCGACATAGGTTCGACTCCTTCCGCTGGCATAGTTACATAAGTTAAAGCTTAATGGATTCCCTCAGGCTACAGCGTAGTGTATCTAATTTTTTTATTCCTGCAGTCAGCTCGGCAGCCATACTTGGCAAGGAATTATATTTCCACCCACCAGATTCAGAATGACCAAACAGAAATAAGACAGAATCTACGTACATACTATGATACCACCAGCTTAAACCCCAATGTGTATGAATGGCACCCAACGTGAAAATGATTTTGTTCCTCCAACATGGTCCGAGTCTCGAAGGTTCCACACAGCAAGATGAAGTGCTTCCGCTGCCCTCGTGGAGTCTGGTGGTGACTTTTTGAAAAGGTGGGTATAAACATCACTTGCGACTCGTGGCCCATCATCGTCCATGATGGACCACATTGTCCCAATGACACCGCGATATCCAGCTAACAACATGCCTGCAGTCAGATGAACTGCTTCATCTTCAAGATGTTTGGATCTAGTGGCAGTTTGGCATGCAGATAGGAATGCCAGATCAGCATGTGGGAGCTGCAGCTGGATAATGTTTGAGAGTGTCAACTTTGAACTTCCAGCAAGGAGCAGGGCACTGTTGGTTGGAGTGGAGATATCCTGTATGCCATGACATGCAAAGTGTGCCCAGCGAGATTTCCTCATGCCGTTCTGAACACTTTCCACAGTTGCCATGTTTCGCTCCAAACGTAGAACAGGGATTATGGCAAGGTTTTCAATGGAGGAAATTTCCTTGATGGTTCCAGGGATTTGGTTCTGTCCAACTGCAGATGGTTGGGCAACAGCAAGGAGCTGGAGTCCCTCTGGTGACTCTTGTTTGACACGTAAGCCTTCAATTAAAGCAGACAATGATGGTGTGTAAGATGAAATGAAAAAGTCGGACAACTTTGAGCTGAAGGCCGTGTCTTGGCCATAGAGGCCTGCTGCATGAATGGGGAGAAAAGCAAGTGGCCCAGTGGGACACCACCATATACGTCCTAGAACCTGGGACGAGAGATTCTATATTAAAGATGAGAACCAGAAATACTCGACCTGATCAATGAAGCTTACTGTAAGAGTGATTTGATCGAGGACAGGCTTAACAATCTTCAACCAGAGCACAGAGAGAATTCGTGAAAACTGCTCATCTGGAGGCAAATCCCCCTCTCGGCCACCATCCAACCTCTCACTGCGGACACCTCCTCTCACCATAGATCCCAGGGCTTCGGTCAAATGCTGTGCCTGAGCCAGTGTGAAATCCGGGAGAGGGACATGCATAACCTCATCTGAAAGCCCAGGAATGACGATTAGAGCATCACAGTGATATGAGCTAGTGTTCAGCAGGACAACAGGGCCAATTGTCGCTGCATGAGAAAGCTCAGAAATTAGCTTGGGCAATAAGAACCGCTGAAACCCAGCCAACCCTCTGATCTGCTGGAGAAGTTTGTCTCTTCGAGCAGCAAGATCATGATATTGCTGTGCTGTAGCCTGAAGTGATTGTGAGGGCCCCAAGCTGGCTGTCTCTATACCACTCCTTGTGCCAGATGTTTCCAACAGGTTTGAAACTGAGACAAGTTCAGCTGCAAGCTTGGGATGGAGCATCTGCAGCTCATCTACTGGAGTACGCAAATTGAGAACCTGACCCCAGATAACAGAACGACCTTGTTCCAGCCACTCCACGGCTTTGCTGTATTCATGGGCATCAATTGCTGCTGATGCAGCATTCCTCACAAGGTGGCCCACCTTCAAAAGTTGGTGATGTCGATCACTTATAGACAGACCAAGCCAAGCCACGTGGGGCACAAGGTCAATGGCTGTGGCATATGCATGGAGAACAGATGAATGCTGGTGAGTGTGGGCATCATGTGCCCACATTGTCGAGGCCTGAAATCTTGTCTGAGCTGAACTAGTTGGCAAGGAGGCAGCACGGCTGTATTGAATGAGCATATCCTCATAATCACCAGGATCTTTGCTCATCCTGAAGCGCCCATGTAGAGAATTGCCAAGATTGTTCAGTCGTGAAGCCATGTCTGGGTGGCCCTCTGGAGTGAGGCTGACAGCAGCCTCAAATGTGGACACAGACTCATTGAGATCGGTGAGCTCTCCAAGCCCCTCACCACGACTGAGCAGGCAATTGCCAAGATTGTTCAGCTGTGAAGGCTTGTCTGGGTGGCCCTCTGGAGTGAGGCTGACAGCAGCCTTGAATCTGGACACAGCCTCATTGAGATCGGTCAGGTCTCCAAGCTGCTCAAAGTGACTGAGCAGGGAATTTCCAAGATTGTTCAGCCGTAAAGCCATGGCTGGATGGTCCTCTGGAGTGAGACTGACAGCAGCCTTGAATCTGGACACAGCCTGATTGACATCAGACAAGTCACCAAACCGCTCAAAGCGACTGAGCAGGGAATTTCCAAGATTGTTCAGCCGTGAAGGCATGTCAGGATGGCCCTCTGGAGTGAGGCTGACAGCAGCCTCAAGGCTGGACACAGCCTCATTGAGATCGGTCAGGTCGCCAAGCTGCTCAAAGCGGCTGAGCAGGGAATTTCCAAGATTGTTCAGCCATGAAGGCATATCTGGGTGGCCCTGTGGAGCGAGGCTGACAGCAGCCTTGAATCTGGACACAGACTCATTCAGATCAGTGAGCTCTCCAAGCCACTTAAAGCGACTGAGCAGGGAATTGCCAAGATTGTTCAACCATGATGGCATATCTGGGTGGTCCTCTGGAGTGAGGCTGACAGCAGCCTTGAATCTGGACACAGACTCATTGAGATCGGTAAGCTCACCAAGCCGCTCAAAGCGACTGAGTAGGGAATTGCCAAGATTGGCAAACCATGAAGGCATGTCTGGGTGGCCCTCTGGAGTGAGACTGACAGCAGCCTTGAATCTGGACACAGCCTCATTGACATCAGACAAATCACCAAGCCGCTCAAAGCGACTGAGCAGGGAACTTCCAAGATTGTTCAGCCATAAAGCCATGTCTGGATGGCCCTCTGGAGTGAGGCTGACAGCAGCCTCAAATCTGGACACAGCCTGATTGAGATCGGTCAGGTCACCGAGCTGCTCAAAGCGACTGAGCAGGGAACTGCCAAGATTGTTCAGCCGTGAAGGCATGTATGGGTGGCCCTCAGGAGTGAGGCTGACAACAGCCTTGGATTTGGACACAGACTCATTGAGATCAGTGAGGTCACCAAGCTGCTCAAAGCGACTGAGCAAGGAATGGCCAAGATTGTGCAGCAGTGAAGGCATGTCTGAGTGGCCCTGTGGCAAGAGCCTGACCGCAGCCTCAAATGTGGATACAGAGTTATTGAGATCAATGAGCTCCCCTAGCTGCTCAAAGCGGTCAAGCAAGCAACTTCCAAGATTGTTGAGCCGTAAAGCCATGTCTGGGTGGCCATCTGGAGTCATCCCAACAGCAGCTTCACATAGTTCTCTCCCCTGGTTGATATCATCCACATTGCCGAGCTGTTCAAACCGCTTACGAAGAGCATTGCCAAGGTTTGACAAATACATGGCAGATGTAGGATCATCCCGCACTGCATCAGTGTAGGCACCGACTGCCTGGTCAAGGCCATCCACAGTTCCAACTGTGGTGCAAGACTCTAGACAAATGTCCCCAAGTATATTCAGGTGTCTGGCACGGGTTTCATTGCTTTGGGGGAGAAGAAGAAGCCTCTCATGCATCACACGAAGCTCCAGGGGATCCTGGGGACAGTGGATTCTCATGGATTGTAGATCATCAGTGATGTCATGACTTTTGACCGAGGTGACTATGGAAGCTCAGGAAATAGTTCAACAAGCTGTAATGATATCTCACTTCTATTTTTCCCAATGTCATTCACATCGAAACCAGATAGCGGTGCAGAATCCTCGGAAGCCGAGAAGTCGGCACTCAGTTCGAGCAGAGGGCCACCAGGATTTACTTTATTGAGCATAACTTTGAAGGCTACATTGTAGTGTTCAGTGGCCAGCTCCAGACAAAAGGGGCATTCCACGTACAATGATTCGCTTCCACCAATGCAAGAACTTCTTCTCTCTTAATCTCAACAGAACCAAGTAGTCTTGTGCCCGCAGTTTTACTGTGGCGCAAGACTGTGACTAAGAAGACAGGAGTATCAGGGGCACTATACGGAAAATAAGTTATGGAGGCTTCTGGTAGAAAAGCACCAAGGATTCACATATTGCATATAACATGTAGCTGCCAACTGCTTTCAGAAGCCTCCGACTCCACCGGAGTGGTTTGCCCGAAAATATTCCCGTTGATGATGACTTGGGCGAACATTTGCATATCAGCGGGAAGATCATCGTGGGGATTCATCAGGGACCTAATGTGAATATCTGTGTGAGAGGATTGAGTGCTTGGTACAAAGGTGATGAGAGGATGATTACTTTGAAGGTGAATGCTAGTTGAGATGGTGTGAATTAGTAGTTGCTCTCTGTGCCGTCGGAGACACTTACATTTTCGACATGGCTATGATGGTTGGAGACAGGAATGAGATCTAGGAAGTCCATCTTATATAACAGTTGTCCACGCAGTATTGGCGTGGTGCTTCTGCCGGACGGCTGGGTGATGCTGTGAAGATTTGCTCCAATTATAGGGTCTCCTGGGATCTCAATTGGTGGAACATGGATACCAACTGTCTGAGAATCCAGCACTTTGTTTGGCGCGTATTAGACGCTCACGGAAGCTGTGCGACAACTACATGATGTTCTTAACCAAGTGAGCATCCAGGGGACAGTCATATATTCCTCACCCAGTGCATCAACACATACACGCTTGCCGGTCCCCTTTCTAGTTCCCGGAAGCAGCATCGGAAGCAGCAAACTCGCCCACCGGTGAAGTACCTTTACGTCAACAGCTCCTACTATCGGGGAAATCTTAGGGAGCTAGTGCGGAAGTCAGAATAGCCGTGATGTTTCCAGAAGCCAGAAAGACGGCGTCAGAATTTGGCGCTGAATCTGAGGCGGCGATCGGATCGCCGGCTGAGCGGAATTAAGATAAATGAAATGCGAGTATTAGCGCTGAGAAGAGCGCTGAGCTGGCCGAGGCGACCCTCAAGTTCCGCAGCACCGGGAAGACCTGCGTATTTTCTAGATTGTACCTCTGATGGGGAAAGTCAGAATCGGGAACGCTAGTGTGGTAATGACGCGAGGGGGAAGGAGAATCAACAGAGGCGTAGGATGCCACGCGATCGCAAGTAAGGGATGGATGCAGTAGCAGCTTGGAGGACGAGCCGGAGATCTAGAGCACGCGATGAATTGCGGGCTGCTGCACAGCGTCCAGGCACGGGGCACCGACTGCGAAATCTTCTTCGACCGACATCAATTGCCACAAGAAGATTCAGACACCGGAGATGCGCTCGGGAACAGGTGCATCGGCACACTGGGGTGCAGAGCATGAGATGCTTCTACGACTGCTGAGGTGGATCTCGAGTGCGGTTTCAGACGACAATGTGGCTTACCCACGCGGGTTTCCCGTCGGTGAAGCTCGGTCTCTAAGTACTTCGCCGAAATATAATTGCGGGCATAACCACCTCAGATCTCTGACATTCGTCCAAGCACTAGGAACGTAAGTTATGTGCTGCTTGGACATTCAACGTCTGAGTGGTGAGTTAGCGTTGTTCCGAATTCAAGTTCAGGGAGAAGGTGACGCGGTGACGACCTACATGTACGCTAAATCGGAGGGGGCATATTGAGGCGACATCTCAGTCTGATTGTTCGGATTCGGACGTTGAAGACGGTGAATCAGCTGGCCGGCTGCTAGCTTTGAGGAAGTAGCAGGTACCTCAAGGGCGCTCGATGAGGATAATCGATGGCGAGGAGAAAGGAAAGACGTACTGGGTATCTCGTTCAGGCGCTTTCGCGCTAAAAACTCGTCTGCGCGCGCCCACATATCATCCCCGCCCCACGCGCCCCTTTCCCAGTCAGCAACATAGTCCACAACTGATGTCACCACCAAGCGTGGATCCGTGACGGTGAGAGCGTTGGAAAATTCCTCCGCCATGGAAAAATCAACAAGTATGAGCACGACGAGAAGCTTGGAGCAATCCGCAACTACTTGAGGAAGGATCACGTTGGACATCTGGTCCGATAAACACAGGTGCGTGAGCACGGGGAGGGAGGCCAGGGGGGACCATTCGTCCCAGTTCCCTACATTGTCGAGATCGTCTGCGTAAATATCCAGATGCGTAACAGACAGAAAGAGTGAGTGATCCAATCGCAGGGAAGATGGAAAAGGGACGCTGATGGCGAGCTTCTGGAGACGCATGATGCTGAGAGCTGGCAGTAGGTCGGAAGTGAATGTTACATCGAGGAAGAGATTAATTATGCCTGGACAATGCTCCAGGAGGTTCTTGTAGCGCGGCATTCGGCTAGGTAAGCCAGAGAGATAAAGGTGCCGCAATGTGGTTTGAAGGAAACGCGCTGGCTTCGATTCCATTGCCGCCTCCACAGCTAATAGACGCGTTTCAACATCGTACTCAACGACGATGACCCTGTAGAGCAGTGGCTCGATCCTAAACGCCCGTCAACGCATGGTATTGGGATTGGGCGTTTTGAAAATTGAAAGACCCACCAGGTATGAACCCGGCGACAAACGAGCAGAAGTGTAGGAATCAGCGCGCGATCTCTGTACGCAGCCATTTCTAATATCTCTCGTTCCAGCTCCAGAGGAAACGAAGGTACTTGCATGATGCTGATATGGAGATCAAGTGCAAGAAGAGAGCTGTGGCAGTGTCAGCTTGATTTGCGATTGCTTGGTGAGCACAGCCACCAACCCATTTCTGCTCTGACTTTGTATCACTTTCATGGCCTGACAGGTACACGTCCTTCGAAGCTCTGCCAGGCCACGGTATATTCCGAATTCCGCGCGATCCTTCTGCCTCGGATGGTTGCGAAAATGGACCGACTCGTATTCTGGAAATATCCGCTGGCGCGACTCCGAGTCCGAGTCGAATTCGTTGCGTGAGTTCCACTCTGCAAAAACTTCGTACCGCCGTTGGGCAAGTCCCTCATCGCGTGAGAGATGATCACCGCCGCCGAAACAATGGACGTGTATGTCAACGGCGAATACATTAGATCTAACACGCCGTCCCACCACCCCCACTTCGCGCAGCGCTTTTGCGTCGATTTCTTGCCCAGCTTCAATGTATTCGCAGTCAATGCGTCTACCCCCGTCACCACCAACGCTGAGATCCTCGCCACCATCCTGCTCACCTATTCCGACGGAACGACCGTCACGATCGTCACGGACCCGTCGTGGCGCGTGAACCAGCCCTGTCGGATTTGAGCAGCTATCGTTCGACGACACCCAATCGGCACCACCTGGCCGGTCGCCACAGTGGCAGGAACGTACGCCAACGACCCATTGGGTGAACATCCCCAGCAGCCCGCCTGTCATCAAGCTCGACCACGTCTCGTGGATTTGGACGGACGTTGTCCCCGCTGGCTCGCGCGCATTCCGCCGCACGTTCACACCCGCGCCGGGCCAGCTCCCCGGATCCGCGAGCATTCTCATCACGGCGGACAACCAGTACACACCCCACGTCAACGGCATCTCGATTGGCAGTGGCACGAGCTGGAAGGTCGCGCAGCACTACACGGTCAACTTCGCGACACCAACGGACGAGATGTCCTCGCGACGAACAATGCTGCGAGCGTCGCGGGGGTGATCTTCGCGATGGAAGTGAACATGCAACCCGCCGGACGCGCGAACTGCACGGCGGGCTCGTTCGGACTATCCGACGACATGTGGAAGTCGACGAAGGGTGCCATCCCTACTGGGTTTGAGCAGCCTGGGTTCGACGACTCGGCCTGGCAGGCGGTGACCGAGGAGGAGTCGTACGGCGGGGCAACGTGGGGCACCATTACCATCGCGGCCCCCGCTGCTCCGGTCACCATCTACGTTCGACTATTTTTCGTTGCTCGTGAATCACATAAATCCTATGGTTATTTTCGTGTTACGCTTATTTCCTCAGATCCTTCTCGGCTCATAGGAAAGAGCACGCACAGATCAGCATTAACCCAACGCCTGCCCTAAGCAACCATTCGGGACGTTAAATTCTCAGCGGAACGCCGATCGCTCCAATACCGCGATTTCGCTCGGCATGAAGGAGAAAATAGCGAACAATCACCAGTCTGGGATTGAGGGAAGGAAAAGGGGGCGTTGACATACCTATACGGCCGGGAGGGTTCGAGCCTCCGTTTTCCTCTGAGACAATACCGGAAGAGGGAGGGCAACTTGCCCAATCATCGTGTTTCCTCCTAAAACTCACTCAGAACTGAACTGGATGGGTAAATGACCAACGCCCCGTGAGCGAGGAATGCTAAGGCGAACACCTTCATCGCTGAGAACTCCATGGATTGTCAATCATTTTACAGATCAAAAAGTGACCAAAAGGGAAAAAAATGCAGCCGCGCCTTATGTTCCGCAAATAGCTGTAAGTGCCTCAATCAGCCACAGAGAGGTAATAGACCAGTAGCGTCAATTTTACTTCCGCGTACACGCTGGGATTGATGACCGGCCCCTGTATCCTGGAACGATCGCCAGATAGGGTTGGAACGAATAGATTCTGATGACTAGGACGAACCCTTTCAATTTGTTCTTCGAGGCAGATCGTGATTCTTTGAATGTACGAAATCTGGGAGCAGAAGAGCATGGATCGGTTTGCAGTGCTGGTTGGACGAAGATCAAGCTGCGGTTGGCATTGTTTGAAATAGTCCCTAGAAAGATCTAGCGTGCAGGACGCATGACCATGGGACTGCGCGCGAGTTGCGAGCCATGAGAGCCCCATTAGCGCGAGGATATTGTGACACAGAGGTTTTGGCCACGGAATTTTCCGACTAGAAACTCAAGGGGAAAACGAAGGCGGGAAATCCCGCATTCTACCCAGTGTTGGCTTGTTGCTTTCGATTAAGTTAGCGGGCGAGTCCGAGTGAGCTTATAGCTTCCGCGCGGCTGTAATTGCTGGTCCACTGTGTATCAGGGCATCTGGGGGCTCAGCGGAATCAATTTCATGACCTGTCATAGTTGAACTGACCTACCATGCGATCTTACCCGCCCTGACAACACTAATCGTGTGTAGCGAGACTTGGAATTGGCCCTAGGTGCAGGAGTGCCACGTAGAGCTGAGACCAAACCAAGTTCAATCTGTGATAGTGGAAGCTTGACAGATCGAACGACTATTGCAGCGGGCTCATAGGAGCACGAGCAAGGTTGTTGGAGCTCTACGATTGCTTGGGGCGAGGGGTTGGACGTCTGTTGCGATTTCGACCCAATTGGATACTTAATCGCAAATCTGTGATTTGAGCCCGTGCTTCGAGACTTTGTGCAACTGGGAGATCGCGGCATTGTCGGCAGTTCAAGTTGACGTTTGCGACCAGCTATATGAGTTGAGAGAGATCCAGAGCTCTGAGGGCATGCTATCGAGATTGGTTGGGAAATATGTCTACAGAGCGGATCCCAAGAGGCCAGCGCGGGATTTGAAGGGCAGGGAGGAACATTGCGGCGTAGGGGATTAGCAGTAATAGAGTGCTATGAGGAGGATTTATGTGGTGATGTTTGGCGTTCAGGAAGGGCGCACTGCCCAAGCACTGCCTCTGATTTCCTGCGGATTCCCACCATGGTGACATTGGCGCAAGAGCTCGTCGACACTATCATAGACCAAGTGGCAGAGAATCTCACGTCGAGATCCACTGGCCAGACGATTCTGAAATCGTGCTCGTTGGTGTCGCGCAGCTTCGCAGCAGCGAGCCAGCGCCATCTATTCCGGTCGCTCACCCTAACTGACTCGGATGCAGCGGTGATCCAGGCGCGGATTTTAGGCCTCAGCCCCCGCATATTCTCCTACGTTCGCGAGCTCGAGGTCGATCTTTGGGTTAGAACCGAGTACCTCCCTGGGCTGATTTCGCTCTTCACTCTTCTTATCGGCGTCAAACGTATAAGAATTTCTCACCGCTCGATCCATTGGCAGTGGGCCCTCTTCCCCACTAATTTCCGCACTGCACTCGGAACTCTGTTGACTCTCCCCACCCTCCAATTTGTTTCGTTGGCGGGCTGCGGCGGCGTGCCCTCCTTTATCATCCACCATGCGCTCTTGTCCTGCGAAGAAGTTTCGCTCACAGATGTGTACATCTGCCCCGAAGATAAGCCCTTCCAGGATGCTGGCAGCGCACTAGGAAAATCCTTCCCATCTACGGCGCCCCTCCACCATCTCGCTCTGGCCTCCCCGCCGGAGAAGTCTGCGGCTCTTCATACACTGGTCCTTGGGGATGTCATAGCTCCCCGAGTGAAGCACTTGCGGCACCTCGAACTCCACGCTCCCATATCAGGCTCTCTACGCGGCCTCGATATGATAGCGCTCAAGTATTCTGGCTCCATCCAACATCTTGTCCTCCATTTCCCCCGGGGTGCGTCGCAAAATCAACTTCATGTCCATGCGCTAACCCGGACACAGACGGGGCCTGCGATCGAATCGATATACCCCATCTACCCAATTTGCCCATCTTAACCTTGAAGGTTTCATCGTCAAAGCTAGCTCCCGTATTCTCGGCCATCGTGAGCCTCCCGGAGCGCATGCCCTACATCGAGACCGTGACTATTGTCATTGAAGATCGGTACTCTATCGGTCTGCGTCACCACCCCGAAATCGACAGAGCATTAAAAAATCTTCCCCGGCTCCGCCGGGTGCATTTTAGTCTTCCACCCATTCGCTGCGACGTTAAGTCCGCGTATTGGCTACAAATCCAATTCCCAATGGCTTACGGCGCTGGTCTCCTCACCCGCGCCGAGCGCGACGCCCACGAAAGACCGTATCCTATGGCGAAATTCCTTTATTAGCGCCTGCCCTGGCCTCTGCTCTGATGTACTGCTCCTCGGGATGCTCATCTGATTGTTTATTTTAGGACCATCGTTTGTATTGCATTAATATAATGCAATTCCTGGGTTTCATCCAGAGACAGGTGTCCTCAGGCGAGCGGATCTGGTGACAATTCACCGTCCTGCAAACATTTATTATGAAATCAGTGTGCCTGTCATGGCCAAGCCGTTGTGCCTAAATTCACCGACTCGGACTCGCACCCCACTGTTGCTGCGTCCACACTGAGTTATCCCGATACAATTATTCCACCTTTGCAGTAATTGTCGGTACATTGCGCCGTAATGACGCGGATGGCGGAGCCAAGATCGCGCCCGGACTTCGGGGGGTTCGGGGTACAAGCACGGACAAACATCAGGAAAACCCGTCTGGGAATTTGTTCCCCGGGTAAGTATGTTGTGATGAATAGGTCACTGTAGACCAACAGGTCAAGTATATAGTCCCCGTAGTCCCTGTAGCCTCCGGCTATCCGTATGTAGCACATCATTGATCTGGCTGATCAATATGTCGGACGATATCTTCAATCAGGTGCCACCAAGGTGCCACACCTCGAAAAAGTAGATGTCGTTTACTTATTCCAAGTGAAATATTCCCCTGCATATACGGCGCATACTAGACATGTACATCCAAGACATTTCTGGAAAAGGATGGATAGCGCCAGAATTGGGCGTGCCTGTAACCAAATTGTTCGTCAGATTCCCGCAAGATCGTCCGTTGTGAAATGAATTCTTCTTCTCGAGATGGACACTGCATGTCACAGGCGACCCATGCCAAGCGGAATGAGTGGGGGAAGATGGTAGGTAGGTAGGTAGCATTACACGGCACGGTCCCGCTTAGGAACGCCGGTTTCAGGAAGTATCCCGGAGTACTACAGGCAGTTTATGTACTCCTTCGTCCCTGACCCTAAAATATCCCCCAAGCCGAGCTCACGCACCCAGTCTCCCGTCGCGTTGTAGAACCCAGGTGATACAGTAAGGCAAAAAGAAAGAAAGAAAAGAAGACATAGAAACCTCAGACCTATGTAGCCAATCGAAACACGGGAGTTGCGTAGAACACTTCAAGGACTTCATGAGCAAATTTAGCCACTAGAGCTATAGTTGAACGTTCATAAACCATGGATTTGAAGAACTCAATTAAATCCAGTTCATCCATGAGACGGCGCAAGTTCGGAGCGGTGGCAAATAAATTCTCCAGAAACTCTGTTCTCAAGGAAATGGTTGTGATTGAACCGCAGAAAGCTCCAAGTCATTTGAAAGTCCGCCATCAATGGTCCGTGCGCAACTGCGCATCACGTTTCTGTTCTCGACGGTTGATTTTGATCCCATCTTTCTTCCTTCCCACCTCGTCGAGCCTCCGAGTGCTCTGTTCAGTGTTCTGGTACTCGCTGCGGTTGCTGCAGTGGGCCGCAGTCAGCTCAAGTCTTATGTCCTGAAAATACTCAAATGCGCTAACCCTCAAATGCTCGTCAAGTCCTCAAGACACCTGATGCGCTTGGGCTCCGTCTAAAGTTTCAAGCACCCTCGACCTATTAGCTCAAGTCCTCAAGCCAACTCCAAGCTTACCCCCTCGTGTACACCGTCTGCTCACAAAGGAGCGCCACGAGCCTCTCGGGCGCGGCTCAAGACGCAGCACAGAACACCCTCAGCAACGGCGCGCGCGCAGGCAGTCCTCAAGTCCTGGGTCGAGTTGCACACCGGGGACATCGAGGAATCAAATGGCTAGCCAATGCTGCAGCATTGTGTTGCCGGCTGTACGAGTCCACTTCGCCGCCGGTATGTGTTTTCACTTCAGCTCAGCTCTCCGCTGACGATTACCCTCGAAGCTTAACTTCATGACACACGTGTACTGTCCTTATGTGCGCGTACGCACTTGTTGTTGAGGACTGGGGGCAGAAGGAGTTTGTTGACGGAGGCGAGTTTCCCTCCGTTCCTTCTCATTGATCCTTGCTAATCTTCTGGCCTGCAGCATGCATATCCACGCTTCAGTATATCTCGAATTGCACGCAGTCGACGAGTTCTAGGCGCAGGACCGGGAATAGATAATTCAATACGTGCAATCTAATATTATTATTGTCTAACACCCGTGCGCGCTATTTCGTCACCGGTTTTTATATTCAAAAATTCGAATGAGCTATGGTATCTGGTGGGCGCAGGCTCCGCGACTATGCAGCTACGGTGCTACGTAGTAAGTCGTAGTTCTTGCTTCAAGCTACATTGTGCTATATTTTCAGGGGGTAACGACAGCACTACGAGAACTACGTCGGCTACGTAGAGCTACGTACCCATCCAGATTTTTCCTGATGAACTGCCAACCGGTTAGCTTGGCAAGCGCTTATTTCCCAGACAGAATCGGGGTGTTGTGACGAAACTAACAAAGAAGAAAGATCGCAAAGGAGGTACTCCCTCGTGCATATTTTTGTGCTATTCGACGAGTGTAGAATAAAAGGTGTCCGTGGTCAGGTGATCCAACAATTCCAATTCATATTCACAAGGGCCTGAAGGGCCGAAACATTCGGTAGGGTCAAATACAGGACGTCACCCAAAGAGTCAAAGCGGATTTTGTTCAGTGCATCAGCCCCATACTGCGATTGGTCAGATCCTATCGCTACTAGTACTACTTGAGTACTACTAGGAGCGCCTGTGAGCGATCTGTCGAGCCCCTTGAAGAACTTGAACCCGTCGGCGGTCTCGGCGGGCGAGGCTGCCTGGTCAGACGACGTCGCGTAGACCAGCGCGATTGTCATGGCGAAGAGGGCAATGATGAAATTCATGGTGCTATTTCAGGAGGCTGTGAATCAGTGAATCAGCCCGCTGCGATATTGACAAGGATAACTCGGTGCGCAGGCGTGAGGACTCGCCTCGGCGTTGAATTTTAATTGGCTGGGTAGACTTTGGTAGGATAGTGGGGATTCAGTTTTGCGATCCACTAGATCTGGGACAGAGCTTTGATGTCAGGAATTGGGTGACAAGAACGATGGAGAAGTATGATCCGTCCCGTCGAGGTTGAGTTATCATTTTCAACCAATCGACTGAGGCCTTGATCCACGGTGTCAAATCGAATGGCTCAGTAAATATTTTCGTGCTGTACGACACGCAGGCACCATTGCAGCTGCCAACTCGATGCATCAATTTTACACCATGAGTATCCGTTTCCGGCCTCCCCGGGAATTTTAGGCGAGCGCGCCAAGTGAAACTTTCCTAGGGCGGCATTGGCGCTGTGGGTATGTAGTTGGACCATAATCATTTAATGTAGTAATCCGACTACTACAGTACGCCAATTTCTGCAGCTACCCGTCTGATGGATTTAACAGATCCTCGCTGCGCGGAGTGGGTTGAACAGCGCTCCCGAATTCGAGAAGCTGAGGGGGCCATACACCACTTTTACCAGTGGCATTGAGGCGAGATTGGCGACGTCTTCGCATATTCGTGCACGCTCAAGTAAATTAATACCGTCGGTGCGTTAAACCTTTTACACACATTGATGATTTCCCGAGCGTGATCGACATTCCCGCGGTTCCCCAACGATCCAAATCGGGGATACTACGCTGGACACAGTGCTGTTGCGGCTTAGCATTGTTTGGGGTGCGTCGAAGGTAGCTGGTCAACTGGGCGGAAGCATTGAGAGAAGTGCGACTGTGCGCCGGCCCTATCCAAAGTCTGCCCCACTCCCGAGGATCGCAGGCGATGTAAGCGCACATAATTCAATTCAATTGAAATTCCCCGATCGTATGTCGCGGTCTACGGCTGTCCAGCCGAGTTGGCGTGTCCCGAGCCCACCGAAGGCCGGGTCTGGAGCTGGCTTGGCCCCGCCGCATTGCATTCAATGGCAGTCCGCTCAAACCGTGGAATCACGCAGCGAGGTACCTATAAAAACTGAGCAGTGAGCGACTCTGCAGTATCATCATCTCAATGAAGTTCCTCGCCCTCTTTGCAATCGTCTTTGTCTCTGTGTCTCCGACACTGGCTACACAGGTCAAATACTGTACTGGAACTAGTCTATCCGGCAGTTGCTTCACAGGAGCTCCATCGGACGGCATGTGCCGTATGTACTATCCACCTCATCTCTCCCGTGGATACTTAGCACTCCCACCACAGTTGACGTCGACCCCTCCGCGAACGACCAAACCCATTCCGCTCAAATTTCGGGAGGAAATTGTGTCTTTTGGGAGTAAGTATACCCACTTTCCCCCTGCTCGTATCTCTTATCTTTTTACAGGAGCTATAACTGCCAAGGGGATCACACCGCTCAGGTGGACGGTACAATTGCCGACTTTAACGCGATTTGTGGTGGAGGGTGGCAGAAGCGCATCTCCTCTTACAAGTGTTGCTCTCGTAGCGCTGCGAGCAATTGGTGCGCTGGCAACAAGCCGACTTGTACTTGAGTCCCTCGGCTTGCAATTGGATTCGGTATATCTAGGCGACGGCTTCATTACTGGAGGCTAGATAAATGAGCAGGGATCTCGGAGGGGTGGCAAAGTTTCATCTACATATACCGTATATTAGAATCGATTTATGCATATCGCTCTGCCAGTGGTACATAACAGTGTGCACCGGGTACGATAATGTCCTGCCAGTGCTCGTTCAGAGAAGATGACCTTGAGCCCCCCGTGGGATTCGGGCAGACGGTAGGTCTTTGAGCGAGGACGCATCTGTGTGGAAAGCTTAGCAGTGCTCCAGTGTCTATTGAAATTCGTGAGGCGTGACTTGATCTTCGCAATGGCTATGGGGGAAAATGAATTACGCAACAAAAACAAAAAAGCAACTCATTACCAGTGACCACAAACAGCATGCCGCCGGGAGGATTCGAACCTCTGCTTCCCTCGTACACAAACTGTCTTCATCATTCAACATCGCAAGAAGGCGACCTGCGTTGGTCTACAGCGACTCGTTTCCCAAGGAAAGAGCACGATAAATCAGCGTTCCCATGGGAAGAATAAAAAATACTGACTCAACGCATTAACCACCCGGGACGTCGAATTGAGGATTCTCAGCGAAAAACCGCCCGCTGCAACACCGCCAGAAAATTATCAGGATTGACGGGGGCAAAACATTCCACGGCGAACCTGGAAGGATTCGAACCCCGGTTCACTCGTAAGCTGTCTTACATATTACAATGTACTGCAAGAGGCCGACCTGCCTTGGTACACGACGGCTGATTTGCCCAGGGGAGCGCCAGATAGATCCTTGTGTCTCCTGATTAGTCGAGTCGAGCTGAGTAGCAGTGCGTCCAATGAATGAATACTATCGAGGACGCGTCCGTCTCTGAACTTAAGACTGCATTGGAATCTTTCTCAGGAGGTTTAAAAGCCTCGTTGATGCTTGAACCAGGAACTATCGATTATCCCGCAAAAAAGTTCTCGAGAACTGTTATATGCCATTGGGAGGATTCGAACCTCCGCCTAGTGCGTTCAACGTTAATAGAATGCTGACTGCAAGAGGGGGACTTGCCTTGGTCCATGGCGGCTTATCTCCCGTTGAGAGAGCCCGGATAAGGCCCCATGGCTCCCACCAAGACTCCTTTTGAACTGAGTCCCAATTTTGAATTTGCCGCAGGCTGCCGGCTTTCGGACCGTGATCCGTGCGGGGCCAAACAAGGCCATCTTCGGCCTTTTGCAGCAAACCACCACCGCGATTCGCTCTTAATTCCCAGAACGCGAAACCTCTGGAGAATTGGCAAGATTCTCACACTATCTACACACGTCTGCCTCCTCTCTCCTTCTTTGTCCCAGGTGTACCTCTCCACAACGGCACTGCCCTACTGACTCGCGACGGCGTGCTTTCCGAGGCCTTGGAACAGAACTTCATGCTGGCGACCGTTAATTCCCTCACGCGTCTTTCAAGGCCAGCGCCTTACTATGACTTCTACTCCCCGATTCCAAAGCCAAGTCCTTCGCTAGCCTCGGTCCCGCGCCTCTTTCTCTGCTCATGCGTATTACGGTCCCGAGAAGCTTCCAATCTACCAGGGGCCCGCGGAGTCCGGGTCTACGTTTCGCCGGAGTCTAGTATAGATATCTTACGTTGCGCTAGAACCCCGAGGCGGTATGCACGATGCAGGTGCGCGTTATCATCTGAATCCCTCGTGCAAGTGCGCTAACGTTTCCAAAGTCTATATCCGTCCTCCTCAAAGCACCCCGGGCGAGCTAATGCCTCCTGGTCATTCCACTAGCTGCGTAAAGAGCGTGATGGCCTGATCAAACAAGATGCTTCGAGTCCAAGCTCCTGCCGCCAACCGCTATTCTGGCACCGAATCGCGAGCAAGCTAGTATCGATCCTCGTTGATCTTGAGCCGACGATGGCCCGCAACTGCCCCTCCGTGGCTCTAAAGGCCTCTGCGCAGATGGGGTGCTCTCCACATAAGCTCGGGTGCGTCGTCGCACCACATTCAGTTCCCTAGTCCCTTGCCGACTTGAGTTATGTTTCTCCTACAGTGCAATAGTCGACCTCCTTCGTCAGCCTTCGCTCTAGCGGTGTGTCGAGCTTTTGCAAGACATTCCTTGCACATGCGATGTCTTGCCGCAGGATGCGCCAGTCGCGGCACCGGTATGGCTACCGATCAATATTACGATCTTGCAATTAACTCCAGACTTTAGCAATGAGCTTGGCCACGCGGGAAGTACTGCGACGCCAGAGGCAAAACGAGGAAGAATAATGGCCTCCGCGAGATTCGAAACCTCGGATGACGCGTGCTTGCGCGTGTTTCGCTGCGGCGTCCTCCACCTGCTCATCATCGCCCCACGTCATGGCTTACACTCCACCGCCCGCGTATAAAAAGCGCGCGCCTGCCGTGCGTCTCCACTATCTACGACCCCCACCTCGACGAATCCTCAACTACTCTCTAAATAATTCCAAACTCTTGCACGATGGCAACCACGATGCACCCGAACCTCGTCCCGGTGATCCCCTCGGACGCGCTCCCGCAGACGCCCGCCGGCGACTGGGCAGACAGCACGAATGGCGTCCTGGGTGCGCACGTCACCCGCACGCCGGTCGGCACGCCTGGCCCCGACGTCCCCGGTGCTTTCCCCAACGCATTCGCCGACGAACATCGCCCTGGGGACGCTACGGACATGAAGCAGGCGCAGGAGAGCCTACTCGAGAGCGCCAAGGCGTACCTCCCCGCGCAGGCGGACGTGGCGCGCGCGCTGTCGGGCGCGAAGGCGTACCTCCCACAGGGCGTTGCGGCGTACTTCCGTGCGTGTTCTACAAACTCTTGTCTCGCTCGAGTGTGGTTCTCATTGTTTTTTCTATGCAGCTGACTCGACTCCCGCGCCGACAGACTCCGCCGTGGAGTCCTCGCTCCCCCCGTTACCCCCGTCAGACGCATCCCTCTCGCGCCGCGACACGGAGAGCAGCACCGCCGTCGACATCGGACACGGCGCGTCTGTGCCCTACACCGAATCCGCGCCCGAGCCGTACTCCACGTCGGATTTGCACACCTCCAACACCCAGTCCAGCACCGCCGTCGACGTTGGGCACGGCACGTCCGTGCCCTACACCGAATCCGCGCCCGAGCCGTACTCCACCGTCGACGTGTCTGCGCCCGCGCGTGGCGATGCGCAGGTCGACGTCGGGCACGGCACCTCGGTTCCATACACCGCGTCTGCACCGGAGCCGTACTCCACGACCGACTTGGCTACGCCCGCCCGCGAGGACACGGACGTCAGCACCGCCGTGCACACGGGGCACTCCATCGGCGCCGTCGCCCCGCCCTCCCCCGCCGTGCGCGCGGCCTCGGGCCTGCTCCCCTCGCACCCCGGCGTCGCGGACGGTGCGGAGGTAGCGTTCGTGGCGTCCCCGCCGAGCCTCACGCCGCAGGCGTCCACGAACCTCGCGCTCGCCGCTGAACACTCGGGCACGTACGGGTCGACGTCGAGTCTCAGCCAGCCGCCGAGCCTGGACAGCGGGTACGCCGCGTCGAGCGAGAGCGCGCTCGTGCAGACGCCGTCCTCCATCGGCGGTGCGCCCGTGGAGACGCCCTCCCCGCTCTCCCCCGCCGCGGCCGAGCCCGCGTCGTTCAGCTCGACGAGCCAGAGCGAGGGCCCGCACGCACCGCAGAACTCGGCCGCCACCGGCACCTATTCCCCCGCTGTGAATGCGGGTGCACCGAACGTGCTGGGCTCCGCGGCGCTCAACTCGTCCGACCCGAAGGACCTCTGGCCCGCCGACACGCCGCCCGAGGTCATGCGCTCCGGCGACCCGAACGCCTCCTCCGACACGCCCGACGCGAACTCCACCTCTTCTGACGACGCTGACGGTGACGCCGAGGACGGTGCAGATACCGGCGCAGGTGCAGGTGCAGACGCAGGAGGAAAGAGGAAAACGAAGAAGCCGAAGCTGATGCAGCGCCTGAAGGAGAAGATGCACGTCGGGCACGGGCACGGGTCTGCGTGAGCGCATAGGCGTCGGCGCTGCAGCTCGGGTGTAGCGCACACGAGACATGAATAAATTTGTATCGACTATCGACTATCGAGCGGTGTACTGTAGTATTAATCTCCGGTGTAATTTTATTTTGGTTAGACTTTGCATTTGTGTGCGGAACAGAGAGAGAGACTTTTCGGACGAAGAAAAAGGTGGACATTACGAGCAGAATGCCGTCGGGGGGAGTCGAACCCCCGGCTCCTCCCGTTTACGGACAAACATTCATCAAACGGTGGAGGTGACCTGCCACTGGTCGACGACGGCTTGTATCCTCTGAATTGCGCCTGGGGAAATGCGAGGAATTTGGACGGGTGCCGTGCATGATGAACGAATCCATTCAATTTAGTGGAATTATTATAAGAGGGGCGGGGTTGATATTCAGGTGCAGTGCATTCCTTCGTTAGTTACATCGCGTTCGTTCCGTTCGTTCTGTCGGCGGAGGAGACACTAGGAGTTGATACGATTTCGACACGGGGATTTCCTCCTAAAAAGAAAAATTAACGGAGAGGGACCATGCCGTCGGGAGGAATCGAACCCCCGGTTCCTCCAGTTTTATATCGACGCAAAGTGATCAACTGTTGGAGGTGACCTGCCACTGGTCGACGACGGCTTGTATCCTCTGAATTGCCTAGAGAAATGCGAGGAATTTGAATCGGTGCAGCCAGAAGTAAAAATACGCGCGGGGGTTTGGGTTGTATTGAGATGCAACTTAAAAGAACGGCGGTAAAATCCTCCTCCTCCTCCTCCGCGGTTTGAAATGCGTTCTTTCAGCGGAGACACAAATTACGTACTTGATTCAAATTTCGAATTCGACGCGGTCATTTACGACTGAAAAGAAAAATGCTTCGGAGAGAAAGCATGTGTATGCCGTCGGGGGGAGTCGAACCCCCGAGCTCCTTCTGACGCAAATTCTATCTGGAAATGCGTGAAGGTGACCTGCCACTGGTCGACGACGGCTTGCACGCTCTGAATTGGGCCTGGATAAATGCGAGGAATTTGAAGCGGGCAAATTAGTAATTCATTGTGCGCGCGGGTTTTTGGTATTGAGCGACAACTTGAATGAGCGGCGGTCACGCGGTATGAAATGCATTCTGTTGGTGAGGAGGCACACCAGTAGTTGTTTCGACTTTCGAATTCGATGCCGTGAGTTACGACTGAAAAGAAAAATGCTTCGGAGAGAAAGCATGTACATATATACGGTCGGGTGGAATCGAACCCCCGCTCCTCCAGTGTATTTGTCATGGTGGGTCTCGCAACTCACGGAGGTGACCTGCCGCTGGTCGACGACGGCTTGAAAGCTCTCAATTGTGCGTCGGGAAATGCGAGTACTTTGAAGCGGTGCAGCCAGAAGTAAATCCGCGTGGGGGTTTGGGTTGTATTAAGCGGCAACTCGGACGCATTCCATCGAGTGAGTTCTCTCGGCGGAGGCGATTCGATTTCGCCGCGGCTATAAAAGAAAAATGTGCCAAAGGCGAAGCATGCCGCCGGAGGGAATCGAACCTAGTCTCTCGTAGACAGACGCTTCAACTTGAAGCTCGTACCTCTAAATCGAACCCCCGGTTCCTCCCGTTCACAGACATCATTCCTTAAACAGCGGAGGTGACCTGCCGCTGGTCGACGACGGCTTGCACGCTTTGAATTGGGCCTGGGCAAATGCGCGAAATTTGGGAGGCAGGCAAGAGGGTTTGAAAACCCGAAAAATGCACCAGGGGTCGGTTTTTTCTTCTCAGAGGGTCGGGGTATCCCCCCCCGCTCCTACGTAAGTGATTTGTAAGCGATTTGTAAGCAGCACGTGGGCTCCGCTTAGCATTTCCTAGCGAAAGACGTACCAGAGTCCACAATTTTGGTAGCTATGTCCTTTAAACACTCTTTGGGTGGTTTTCCACAGTGACAATATATGTTTACATTCATAAGACTTGTCGGCACTTTCCGCCGAGATCAATACACGTGATGATTTTCTCTCTGCCGAGTGGCTGTACCCCCCGCCCCCCCTCCAAATGCAGTAATAAAGTTTTGGTCTCTAACTCGACGATCACGGAACCATTGACTTCGGGACCACAATTTTCGGAATCCCCATTGAAAATTGGGTCAGAATGGGACCTCATATAAAAAATCCGCATTTCGGAAGCCCCTTGGAGGCAGGTGGCGAACAAAAAAAATCAATTTATCGTGCGCGGGTTTGAAAGGAAATGATATGCAACGATTTCGTATGTGGATATTTATGGCCCATTATCTGCGTTCGGTAGGATAGCTCGCGATGGATTGAAAGATCCTCGACGGGGACTACAAGTAAATGAAATAAAAAGTTGCGGAAGACCGCGTTATACCGTCACGGGAGTCGAACCCCGGTTCCTCCAGTGTATTTGGGTCTCACAACTCACGGAGGTGACCTGCCACTGGTCGACGATGGCTTGGACGCTCTGAATTGCGCCTGGGTAAATGCGCGGAATGTGAAGCGGTGCAAAACGAGTTGGTGCGCGGGGTTGGAGTGGTTTAGACTTGGAATCAGCTCAACATTGAGTAACTAGTCTCAGGAGTGGTTGGCAATTTATTTGAAGTGATTATGAGAAAATTTGACGAAGAAAGAAAACGACACTCGAACGTGTGCAGTGCCGCAATTCTTCGTAGTTACACCGGCGTTAATTATGAGTCTAAAATTTTGCCATCCCGTCCCCGCCCAACTCGCGTCGTTTTTGGCCATGACGCAGTGGATTCCTTCCTCAACTTCTGCGCAATTATGACTCTTTCGGGCTCTCCGGCGTATCAGCAAGCCGGTCGACCGTTATTTCAGGAGGCCGAGTGTCGAAGTGCTATGTGCATTGGCCTGTTCTCAGGTTGGTATGCGATCGACGATGTGGATGTACGCAGACCTACCACTCGCAGGTTGGTGCAGTACACCTGTATGCGGCCTCGTTCTGGTGGTTCTCCACAGCAGCTGCGGCGGATACGAGAGTGAGTCATGGAGTCACGGTCCATCAGTGGTACCGGGGTGTGCACCTTTACGTTTCTGGAGTCTGTCGCCGTCTTCTTGCGGATGTTCAGGACTGAATGCAAACTGATCGAGGGGCGGATCGTACTCAAATGCCCTTAGACACTCGCGGCACATGTTGACCGCCCCATCAGTCAGAAAAACGGTGGTCATCCCTTGATTTGGTACGTTAGGAGTGCCGAAGCAGGATGCCTGGCGACTGGCCTTTCGAGGTCTCCGCATGCGAGCTCATATTCCGCTTGCGTTTTCTGTTTTCAGTCATCTTAGCATTCCTCATTTTCCCGGGCTGCTTGCACATGTAGACGGCGATGAATTGGTCGAATGAGCTAAAGAAATGCTCCTTGGTTGCGTCGAATATAAACTGCGCTTTTCTGTCGCAGTTTATCCTCAGCGTCCTACAGGTACGACAGCTGAAATGATCCCAGTCTACAGAGCAAATATGCTTCTTTTTGCTGTGGAGACAGTTGTTGCAGGGCTAGCTCCGTATGTGTGCGTGTCAGAGAGTCCGCTCACCTATAACGAGCCAAGTGCTCACCATTAGATGCCTGGTATTCCAATCCCGCAGCTCCGTGGACGCTATACGCTCCTGTTTGAACTGAGTACGCGCAGTTAGCTGCGCCACTCGTTTCCAGAAGCCGTCTACGGTCTCCTTAGGGAGCCGATACGAGGGAACGACGAGGTCCCGAGCTGAAGGTTCGGCACCCCATTCGTCTGGGGTCTTGCTGGGTGCCCACTGTGGGGTGGATGCCATGGGTGGCCGTTCCGAGTTTGGTCGTCAAGGCCGCTTTGAATGAAAGGAATATTTAATGTGACACTAGTGATTATCAATATGTGACTTACTTCATGAATCCGCATCTGGAAGTCAGCTCGGTACCCGCCTGTATGGGAAGATCTAATGATGGGGGGTTTGCAACTAAAGAACAGACTAAATATACTATCTTTGGCCACCTCTGCAGAAAGATTTTGATGGGTCCTAGGTGTATGCACGTCTTGCCGGAGAGTCGGCAATTGCTGCGAATTGCATGGTGCACAGTGGCTAACATACAAAGATGTCGAATCTGAGACATCTTAATTTTTGAGGCAAAATTGAGGTCACAGCGAGGCTGCCGAGACAGTGACCTACTTTTACCTATGATTGAGAATTTGCGGGCAATCAAAATTGATCAAACCGTGCAAAATTCGACTATCGATTTTCTGCTGGGCTTCAATGCTGCCCTGATGCTCTAGAGCTGGACTCGGACCAAACTGTACCCTATATCCATCTCCCAATTTTATTTTGGGCCCATTGGGTTCAAACTGAGGTCACCGGATCCAATTTATGCCGAGGTGGGTCGTTCTGCAGAGGTGGTTCAATGATAGTATTGGTGAGGCAGGCTTGTAGTTATACAAATCTCTTATCTATAAGTCCTAAGTAGCTGAATCATTGTGCATGTCGCATTGGGACGGCGAGAACTGGGATATCAGATTTTCTTCCCTCCACAATTATTGGACCCAAGAAATGAGGTAGAGACACTTACAAACCTGATGAAGATGAGAGATCTTTGGCTAAGCTACTCGAAGAGCGGTGTGGCGAGTGGTTTATAAACGGCCTGTTTATCAAACAGTATTCAATACACGTTTTGAATCACTGGAAATTATATCCAGGGCCCTAGTACTACGGACTCCCCTCCAAGAACTCGTAATCACTGCGGTGGCCGTTTTGATTTACCCCGAGTAAAGGGGGCAAGAAAAACCTATATGGGGTCCTCCGGGTTTTGCCCCTGATTTTACCTAGAATTTTACCCAATGTAAAATTGGGCACGCCTTTTCCGGTTGGAAATGGAACCATTTTTCTCCAAGGAAAATTCCCCCCTCCGCCCAACAAAAATTCCCACCCGCCAGACTCAATTTTTCACCCGGAAAAATGGTTCCATTTCGAGCCAGAAAAAGTGTGCTCAATTTTACATCTGGGTAAAATTCGGGGGTAAAATCCGGAGGACCCCATATAGGTTTTTCATGCCTCTATTTCTCACGGTAAATCGAAACGGCCACCGCCGTGAATGCCATGCGGAGCAGTGGCCCCTCAAGACCAAGTTCTATCTTGTTCGTTCTCTCAGCGGAGGTGATTCTAATTCGACGCGGCGATTCATGTACTCCCGAAAAAGGCAAAAAGGAGTCAAAGGGGAAGCATGCCGGTTCCTCGAGTGTATTTGTGCCTGGCAGCAATTCGCGGAGGTGACGTGCCACTGGTCGAAGACGGCTTGGGCGCTCTGAATTGCGCCTGGGGGAATGCGAGTACTTTGATGAAGCGGTACAACAAACGAGTTAAAGCGCGCACTGGTTTAGGTGGTATTGAGCTGCAACTTGAATGCATTCCTTCATAGCTACATCGTGTTACCGCCATTAGTTCTTTCGGCGGAGGTGATACGATTCAGAAGCGGTGATTTACTCCTGGAAAGAAAAATGTGGCGGAGAGACCTTGGGCATGCCGCCGGAGGGAATCGAACCCCCCGGTTCCTCAAGTTCATGCTCGATACACTGTGCAAGCGGCGGAGGGGAGCCCCTGGTCAACGACGGCTTGGACGCTCTGAACTGTACCTGGGTACATGCGAGAAATTTGAAACGGGCGAGTAATTCGTCAGGCGCATGAGTGTGCGTGGTTGAGGTGCAACTTGAATAAATGCATTCCTTGGTCGCTAAACCGCGTTACCGCTGTTCATTTTGTTGGCGAAGGGCATACAGCTGCTTCGAATTCGAATTCGATGCGGCGATTTACTCCTGGAAAAAAAAAAAGTGTGGGAAAGACAACACGCCGTCGTGGGGAATCGAACCCCCGGTTCCTCCGGTTTATATGAGGCGATGGTGAACTTCTAGTTGTTGGAGGTGACCTGCCACTGGTCTACGACGGCTCGAAAGCTCTGAATTGCGCCTGAGGAAATGCGCGAATTAAATAAATTGGGGTGGGTGGGCTGTGTACAACTAAGGCTTGAGGGAATGATATTGGACTCGGATGCAGTCACCTCGTATGTGTATATTCATGGCTCATTATTTGCGTTCGTTCGGGTAGCTCAGGATGGATTGAGAGATAGTTGACGGGGATCTACTAGTTAAAAAAACTTCGGAGTACTGCCACATGCCGTCAAGGGGAGTCGAACCCCCAGCTCCTTCTGATACGATTCTTTTCTTGTAATGCGTGAAGGCGAGCTGCCGCTGGTCGACAACGGCTTATATCCTCTAAATTGTGCCTGCTTAACCGTGAACAATTTAGGGCGACCGGCGTACGGTGGGCCGACAAAAACGAAAAACGCGCCATCCTATGCCGTCGGGGGGAATCGAACCCCCGGTTCCTCCAAACATATATATGGATATGGCCCGAACATGTATGGGAGGGGACCTGCCACTGGTCGACGACGGCTTGTACCTTCTCAATTTTACCTGAGGTAGTGGGACAGGCCATCCTGGGTTTAGGCGAAAGCGTCGAGATTAATTTCAGCAGGAAGCTGTGGCCGAGAGTCGTATGCGAGAGGACTGGCACCGCCCATGTGCGCGTCGGGAAGAAATACCGAACCCAGGGAGAAAAAGATTCGCAACGAGTGCACATGTCGTCGGAGGGACTTGAACCCCTGTTATCCCGAAACAGACACAGAGGAGGTGACTTGTACGACGGCTTGGGCCATCTACAATATTAATGTAGTCCCTGGAATGAGTTCGTGAGCGGTAATCCATGCGGTCACTGTGCTGAATTTCGGCTGGTCCAGAGTTCGTGCGAAGGTCTGAATCAGATTCTAGAGAAAGTCGTTCGTAAAATTTATAAACATCGTAAGCTAATGAGCGGAAGAAGCCGTCGGTGGGAGTCGAGCCCTAACTCCTTCTTACACCTGTGGAGGAACTCCTCGAACCAACCATTGGTCGACGACGGCTTGTGGGTATGGAGACACATTAATTAATTGTCAAAATTAGCGAGATGCGTGCAGTGATGGGTTCAAAATGTGGCTGAATAGGTTGAGTAGGTTGACTGTCGTAGGCGAGTAGCCGCCTCGTTGAAATTCGACGCAAAAAGATCGAATCAATTGAACTACAATGCCGTCGGAGGGAGTCGAACCCCCGGCTCCTTTTTACACAGTAGCAAGCTATCTAACTGTGTGAAGGTGACCTACCACTGGTCGATGACGGCTTGTAGGTGCATTCGTCTATTGTTAGAGATCAGTAAGACGCGCGCAGTGAAGGGTAGCGTAGCGCTGGTGGAGCACTGAGTACGAGATATGTTATACATTATGTCGCATTATCCACGGGCTCGCGTGGGACTAGATGAATCACATTGAGGCAAAAAACTTTCCGATGCGGACCAATACCGTCAGGGGGAGTCGAACCCCCGAGTCCTCCAGTTGATGCTACATTCACTTGTGCATGCAGCGGAGGGGACCTGCCAGTGGTCGACGACGGCTTGGAACCTCTAAGATGTAGCACAGTACGTCCTTGAAATTCGGGGCTCGGTGCGAAGGCGTGAGCGGGAGTCCGTGCGGTGGCAACTGGCTGTCCAACGGAATAACCAAGTGGGCTGGAACACTGTCGGGCGGACTCTCACCCCAGCTCTTTCTGTACAATTAAGCTAGGCACAGAGGCAAGAAGGGAAGGTTGGGTCAATAGGGCGAGTCATGGAGGTATGCCAGTCGGACTAGTGGCGCGCCATCAAAACATACTTCGTGCCTCGTTTGCTGAACTTGTATGTGCGGTCTTGCACCTCGATCCTCAGTGGACAGTCAGGGTTCAACGTCGAGCGCCACCTCAGAGAAAATTTAAAAAGCAACCCAATTTGGCTGAAACCATCGGTAGGAATCGAACCCACGGCCCCTTCATGCAGACTTCCCGGTACTAACGCCACAGCGTGAAGGGAATCTGCCACTGATATACGATGGTTGCTTTCAGAGCTCTTAGTGCAGATTATGGGCGAGCGGGCTAGAACCTTGAGTGGGCGACCGCACGGCCAACTAAACCAAAAATGTCAATGACTCTAGTTATACCATCGGTAGGAGTCGAACCTACGCATCCTTCGTGCAGATGTTCGAATTGTCAGACAACCTGACGGCGTGAAGGGATTCTGCCACTGATATACGATGGCTGGTTTCAGAGCTCTTAGTGCAGATTATGGGCGACCGGGTTAGAACCTTGAGTGGGCGAGCGCACCGTCGACAAAACAAGGAAAAAAGCCCAGCATAAAGGTCAACTATGCCATCGGTAGGAATCGAACCTACGCCTCCTTCATGCAAACTTGTTACTATCGCCACAGCGTGAAGGGAATCTGCCACTGATATACGATGGTTGGTTTCATCCCTCTTAGTGCAGATTATGGGCTAGCGAGTTAGAACCTTGAGTGGGCGAGCGCACCGCCGACAAAACAAAGAAAAAAAACCTCCCATAAAGGTCAACTATGCCATCGGTAGGAATCGAACCTACGCCTCCTTCGTGCAAACTTCCCGGTACTATTGCCACAGCGTGAAGGGAATCTGCCACTGATCTACGATGGTTGCTTTCAACCCTCTTAGTGCAGATTATGGGCTAACGAGTTAGAACCTTGAGTGGGCGAGCGCACCGCCGACAAAACAAGGAAAAACCCATCAAGGTCAACTATGCCATCGGTAGGAATCGAACCTACGCCCCCTTCATGCAAACTTCCCGGTACTATTGCCACACAGCGTGAAGGGAATCTGCCACTGATATACGATGGCTGGTTTCAACCCTCTTAGTGCAGATTATGGGATAACGAGTTAGAACCTTGAGTGGGCGAGCGCGCCGCCTACCAAACAATTTGAAGGAAAAAAAACCCCAGCATAAAGGTCAACTATGCCATCGGTAGGAATCGAACCTACGCCTCCTTCATGCAGACTTCCCGGTACTATCGCCACAGCGTGAAGGGAATCTGCCACTGATATACGATGGCTGGTTTCAATCCTCTTAGTGCAGATTATGGGCGAGCGGGCTAGAACCTTGAGCGGGCGATCGCACCGCCGACAAAACAAGGAAAAAACCTCCCATCAAGGCCAAATATGCCATCGGTAGGGATCGAACCTACGCCTCCTTCGTGCAGACGTTCTAATTGTCAGACAACCTACGGCGTGAAGGGGATCTGCCACTGATATACGATGGCTGGGTTTAACCCCTTTAGTACAGATTAACCAGTTTGCGCAGAGGCGTTTGGGCCGTGCAGGCGAATGGCTCCACAAGCCGTTGACGTCATATCGTATTTTGGCGGTGGAGCCGTTCGTTTGCGCTGGCAAAAGCCGGGGCGTGCGCAAATTCTCTATTATAGCAGATCGATTCAGCGCCTTGCCTCAATCTGCCTGTAAGGACCGCACCGCTGAGAAAATAAGGGAAGGCAAGAAGAGGGCTGTCCTAAACACGATCGGTAGGAGTCGAACCTACGCCTCACTGAATAGCGTCGGGTGTACGACCTGCACTACCCACGTTTCTGTTGAAACATGTCCTGAACCCCCGCTATACCCCACGGAAATTCAGAACCTGGTAGCGCCCTGGGGCGCGTCTGCTCTACTTATGAGCTGATCGCCCCGGTTGAACTTGGGCCAGAGATTAATGGATCGGCAGTAGTCACTGCCACCCCCTGTCTTCACTTTTCCCCCAGTACGTCATCGTGTTTGCATTTCTCCTGTCTCATTTTTCTCACTCTCCACCTGCAGACCTCTCCAACCCAATCTCGCTTTCAACTATTCGCACATGGCCGCGGTGAACCTCGTCCCGACAATCGAGTCCACGGCACTCCCATCGACGCCCGCGACTGAAAACACGAACGACGTGCTCGCCTACGCGGACGGGAGGGCGGTGAAGACGCCCGACCCTTCGATGCCTGGGGCATTCCCCGAGGACCCCCACGGCATGGGCGAGGCCCGAGGTGAATCTTACCTCCCCGCAGAGGCGGAGCAGAGCGCGCTGGCTAGCGTGGGGCAGGCGGCGAAGTTATACGTCCCCTCTCACGTCGCGGGGTATTTCGGTGGTGCGTCTGCTCCACTTAACTCCTCTTCATGAGCGCGGTTCGAACTCCGAGCTTCCCCATCAGGTGAAGCTGTTGATTCCGCCGCCCCGGAGCGCGAGATACGCGAAGAGTCACCGATCCCGTCCCCCGCCAGCGAAACCACGGACCTCAGCACCACGGTGCACACAGGGGACTCTGCCTCCGACACCGCCATCGCACCGCCCTCGCCCTCGCCTGCTCGCAACCTCACCCCGGGAGATTTCAGCAGCACCGTGCGCCCGCCATTCGTGCCCCGCTCGTCCTCGTTCCACAGCCACGCATTCGGCGCCGCGGGCTCTGCGTCGTCCTCCATCTACTCCCCCGACCCCGTGGGCTATGCACCGCTCGCCTCGACACCAGCGTCGCCCGCATCGAACGCCTCCGTCGCGCCCTCAGACAAGTCGGCCATCGCGGCCCTCCTCCCGCCAGGCCTCCCCGCCGGCGCGCCGTTCACGCCAATCCCGCCCGTCAGCCCGCCGGAGGTGGTCGCGTACTTTCCCATCGCGGACGGGCTGCACGAACCGGCGAAAGCGAAGCCGGAGGAAGAGGAGGCGGCGGCGGCGCGCGCGTCTGAGGTGGAGCTGAACGCCATCGGGCATTTACGCCAGCAGACGGACGAAGCAGCGCAGCGCGCGGCGTTCTCGGACCCCCAGTACGGCGTCCTTGGACGCGAGGAGGCTGTCCCCGCGCGCCCCGAAGCGCCGGGGGACGCGGCGGTCTTCACGGCGTACGGGCTGCACGTCCCCGCTGGCCCCGCCGCGAGAGCGATCGCGGAGGGGGGCGAGGGCGAGGAGGAGCATGTGGGTGCGGACGCGGACAATGAAGCAGCGGACAATGCCGGGGAGAACGGGGAGGGGAACGGAAAGGGCAAAGGCCGCCGCTCGCGCCTCGTCGCGAAGCTCAAGGAGAAGATTCACGTTTAGTTTGCGTGGGTCGGTGGATGTCGTTGGAATTGAAGTGCCTAGAATTATTGCATACTAGTATAAAGGAATGAGCTGCACGGACTGTAACTTAACTGTGTATATTCAACCTCGATTGGAGCCCGCAGCGTGGTGAATGGAGTTTATTGTTTCCGGGGTTCACAGTTAGTTTCAAAGCGAGGCCTGATTGACTCGGGCGTACAGAGAAAACGTTTAACTCGGTTCAATGCTGCGAGGACTGAAACTGGGAAAGAAAAGAAAAGCGATCGAAAAACCGTATGCCATCGGGGGGAGTCGAACCCCCAGCTCCTTCTGAAATTCCTCAACGCCTAAGCTGTGAAGGTGACCTGCCGCTGGTCGACGACGGCTTGTGGGGACCTCAGGGCGCATTAATCCATTTGAATGATTGAGAGATGGGCTCAGTGAGTGTCAAGGGCGCAGAGAACGGAGACCTCACAGTCTAAACTGAGCGGTTCAATCCCCTGAATAGTGGGACTGGATCCGGCTTTGTGGGGTTTCGACGGAGCCTACCTGAGTATTACACTATCGGCTCATCCAGTTGAGTAATAAAAAACCAATTTCATTTCCACGAGCCCAATGCCATCGGGGGAGTCGAACCCGGCTCCTTCGTATGCATGGCAATTTAAATCCTGCAAGGTCTGAAGGCGACCTGCCACTCGGCTTGAGGATATCTATCTAGTAGCGCGATAAATTAATGCCCGGAATTAGCGAGATGCCTGCGAGGGCTTAATATCCGACGAGCCAGATAATGGAGAACTCACATGCCAGATTCGTTGAATGTTGGAAACGAATAAACCGAAGTTGAAATTCGATCTAAAAAGATGTAAACTACTTTCTGCATGCCGTCGGGGGGATTCGAACCCCCGTCTCCCCCAGTTCTGTGCTACTGAGGTGTTCGAATCGCTGCCACTGCTCTCCGACGGCTTAGATCCTCTTATCTGCTATTTGCGCCTGGTTAAGCACAAAAATAATTGGAACAGGCGCGTGTGCGGTGTCCAGCAATTCTTGGACCAGGATAGGCCATGTGGTGAGAGAGATGCAGCGACCTCCTATCTACATATGTATTTATGGCACACTATCCGCATTCGTCAGGGTAGCATATGAATGCAGTTGAGCGGGGATCTACAAGCAAAAAACGGGTTGCGATCGGAACCTTGTGTGGGCCCGGTTCCCCTGGCAGTAAGGAGAGTCGGTGGTGGTCGACGACGGCTGACTTGACCCGAGTAAGCGAGAGAGGAATATGAAAGGAGTCGGAGAGATTGGACAGCGCTAATGCCTGCTAAATATGGACGTGCGACCAGTGTATGTTCCTAATTGCGTCATGGAAATGCAAACAGGTAGGATAGGCAAAAGAAACGTGGACCCCCGTTCTATGCGGAGTCGAACACCCAGCTTCCTCTGAACCAAAGGGACGATATCATCTCAGACAACCTGCCGATGGTCGTCGACGGCGTAGGGATGTCTAGAGATTCGTTATTCCAATGCACGAAATTTATTGGGTGAATGGGTTCAGGTTGACTCTATTGGATATCATACTTCGAAAGCAAGGCGAGGCTACGCTCCGGATGAATTCATACAAGGGCTCGGAACCGAATAGGATCGGTCGCTCCATGTGCGCGTGAATATTGGGAGGGCAGAGCAAATTTGTGGCGGAAGGAAGAGCAGAAATAAGAGTCGTGGCTGAACGTTGAACTTTGGAAGCCTGCAAGAGTTTCGCGCACATACTTCCCAAAACCAGCCACTCGTGCAGCCCGTAGCAGGGGTTTCAGGTCCCTGCCACCCGCGCCGCCTTCGAGTACTTTCGGGCAATTTTCGGGGGAGGGTGAAGGATGAGCGGAACAAAGGAGCAATGTGGCGATGCTCGCCTGCATCAATGACTCAATCGCCCCTTTCTTGTCGGTCTTCTTCCTTCGCTGCAAGCCGTGGCTCACTAGCTTCGTCGGTTCTCTTGAAAGGTCTTCAAGCAAACAGCTCGATAAACCCTCTGCTAGACATGTCTGTTCCTGGTCCCACCGCTGCCGCGGCTCCCGCAACACCAGGTCCATCGCGCTGTAGATTTTCTTTGTCTTCGCTCATCCTCTTCCAGCCCCCCTCGCTTCAGATGCAGCCCAGATCCTCAATGCAATCGCCGCTCTGGAGCGCCGGTTGGATGGCTTCGAGCGGAGGCTGGATGATGTCCAGCGGGAGACGGCCATCGTGAGTCTCCATTCGTTTGATATTGACAGGGATTAACCTGCGGACACATAGATCGGGAACATGGTAAAAGGTACGGGAAGCCACCTCCCGTACACGGAGGTGCTGTTCATGGATGGTTCGCGGCCCTCGGAAGCAGTCGTGAGTACTAATCTATATCCAGCCACTTCACTTACTTATCTCGTTCTCAGCCCAGCCGCGCAGCCCTGCCTGCGCTCCTCAATGTTCAATGCATTCGGAGCCTCACGGACTCAGAAGCTGAGCAATACCTTGCTGGTTATGGCATCGTCCCTATCCCCCAAGACGGCGCCGGCTGCAGGACGCGTGTTGCGCAGTGTGTGGGGTGCGTCGTTCAGCTTTGGTATGCTCCTTGTTCCTTGCGTGGTTTTCGTATAGAATTCAAGCTGACCGCCTCTCGCTTTTGTACAGAGCCGAAGGATGATAGAGTTTTCGTAGCAGCGCACAGTCCTGTAATTCACGGGCTCATCTCTGATTGTTCTGTCGTTGTCAGGGGCTCAAAGCTAAACTATGCACTGCTGCCTTCAGGGTGTCTCCGTCCGGCGTCCGCCATATCACGACTCGCGGTCCTTGACTCGCTGAAATTTGTTAGACTATATTTCCCACCTTCTTCATTCTCCGGCCCCTGGACATATGCATCAGGGACGCTCTCGCCGCTTTTGATTCTAGCACGGCCTGCGATCACTTCCATGGCTCTTGGACAATACCTCCAGCACACCGGGGTTCCTCCAGGCTCTTTGTCAGCGTCCAGATTCTTGGTCGCCGAGCAATTGTGTTGTGTTGGTGAAGAGTCAAGAAATATCCCCGCATCTGTGAACGAGTCGAGTCTGGAGAGAATACCCGGTGTTGGAAGCATGCGATGTCCTGTTGCGTTCTTCACGGAGTATTGCCAAGGGTAAGTAACGACGCTGCGGAATGAACGAGTTTGAATAATAACGGAGAAACGTGCAATGACGACACACCTGAAGGATACCCCCATTGTTCCCTGTCCAGGACTAATGCTGCTGGTTACCAACAAGATGGGGGTTCAGAAAGCGGAGCCTGACCGCAGTCAGTGGGTGGAAAAAAGGGAGGTGTATAACTCACTTGCATCCTTGGACTCCGACGATCTGAAGATTTGTGCTGGTAGCATAAATTCTAAACGAGTCAAAGATCACACACACACCGTGATACATATCTGGTATCACTCGCATGAACATCGACCCGGTGAATGCACTCACTGGATCCAGCAGCCTTGGCAGCAGTGCATCTGCGCCACGGTTGATCAGCCACACAAACGAACTAAACGTAGAGTGCACACCTTCAAATGCTGTTTGAGAGCGCAATCGAGGATGGAGAGGTTATGGGTTAGCCTCGAAGCACGTAAAACCCGGAGCACACGCAATGCATCCGCGGTACTAGTAGAGGCTGTGCCTCACAATCCGGAGACACAAGCGTAGGGCATACTTTAATTGGGTGCAATGCAAATGTCGGGATATGTGGCGTAACGCGGGTAAAGCGCTGAGTTACGGTCGAGACACGAGCTCGGAGTTTGAATGGGTGGAGACATGAGCTCGGGATATGTGGATCGTGGGTAAAACGCTGAGTTGCGGTCAAGACACGAGCTTAGTTTGAATGGGTCGAGACGTGAGCTCGGGATACTAGGATCGCGGCACGGGCGCTGATCTTCCGGGTAGGACACCTTTCTGGGCGTACTTTGCGCATACTGATGGATTCAATACCAGGCAACCAGGTATTTGAGGAGCGCGATGACAAGATGCGAGGCGAATGGTGAGGGTGGAGTGGAATCTAATATGACGGGTCAATTGACGTACGGCCTGAACACTGCAGATGAACGGAAAGGCGTTCGTCGTTCGTGAGCTCATGTATTAGTTACAATGCTGATATAAATCTGCTTTTCTTATGCCTTTGGCGTTATTGTCCCATTGAGCAAAGCAGGGAGCAAGTCGGGAGCAACAATAATCTGAAATCCAGGTAGTCGGCGAGCGGCCGGCACTGCATGGCATTCTATAGCACTTTTATAGCACTCCACAGTGATAGTGCGCCCGCTTCATAGTGCCCCATAGCACTTGCATAGCAATGGCAGAGGGGGGATGTAGCTATAGGACGTCGACCCGTCCGTCGTTTCGACGGGTTGACGGCCCGTCTCGACGTGCCGGGACCCGTCCGTTAAGGGCTTGGGCGAGGTCTTGAGACGTCCGGGTCCTGGATGGGTCGACCCGTCAACGGGGTACCCGTACCCGTCCGTCGACGGGTCGACGGGTCACCCACTGATATTCTCCGCATCTGGAAGAAATTATGCGCATTCAACTTGAATGGTAGGTACATTGAGACCCTTTGAAAGGTTTGGACTCACTCATATATATATTGCTTCAATTTCCCAGCATGTGCGGTCCACTTGGTCTTTCGGAACTTCCCGAAAGTACGATGTTCAACTTTCTCTCAAGATTATTGGTGCTGATCTGCCTCAGATATTTAAGTTACTGATACTGATGAAATGATAATGAGTTTTTCTCACCAGAATACCCTGCACTGAACAGACTTTCAGCTGGGTTCTGGGTAACTTGTTTGAAAAATTCTGGGGGATGCATGCCACCCGTTTATGGCTTGTGAATGCGCCGAGGAGAGTGTATGGTAGGACTGAATTTGTTCAAATGGTCAACGGTGTTTCACAAGATACTCACAGAGTCGCAGAAACCGATGTTGCCGCCCAAGGAGAGAAGTCCCGCACACAGACCCGTCGGGCGAACTCAGCGACGGCCGTTTTTGTGACGGCCGTCCCGTCGGACGGACGGGTCGAAGCCCTATTTTAGCTATGGCCACTATAATGCTATGAAACCACTATCACACCGAGATTAGCGAAATTTCGGGCGACTCGAAGTTAGCTTTGATTCCTAATGCGAAACTTTACAAATCGGCTGAGCCGAAACGGAAGCCGAAACCTTACATAGCGGCTCATCGGTATCCTATATCGGGGAAATCAGTGCATTTTGGGGGAGCTGATATGGGAAGTATCGGCTCAAATTTCACCTCAATCGATTCTTAGCCCGAAACTCAGGATTCCGGAACTAACTTCGAGCCGCCTGAAATTTCGCTAATCTCGGTGTGTGTCAAGCAGGAGACAGTTTTCCTGATGAAGGAAATTGATAACCATCTGCACGTAAGTGCTATCCGCGGTTGAAACATGCACATACCTTGGGGTTCACGGTATCCGTCCACGCCGCTTCAACGACAGAGGTAAACTTAGTCTATCGGACCAGTGGTGCATACGGATGCCTCCCAGATGTCTTCAAGTTCGTCATGCAGAGACCCAATCTATTTCTTCAAACTCAAATCCAATAACCATCTACATCAGGAAAAGGTCAAATTGCTATGGGCTGCCACATATACGCCCATAGATTCCATAGATTCCATAGAGGCCATAGCAACGTTGCTATGGCGTCTCTGGATGTCTATGTGGGTCTATGTAACTATCCATAGAACCCATAGCAGTTGGAACTTTCCTAATGTACACATAAGTGCTATTTGCGGTTGAAACACGTACATACCTCGGGGTTCACGGTACCCATTCCCTTCGCTTCAACGACAGAGGTAAACTTAGTATCGGACCAGCGGTGCATACCTATGTCTCCCAGTAGTTCGTCATGCAGAAACCCAATCTATTTCTTCTTCAAACTCAAATCCTCGGGTTTCGCGGGAGCGCCCACTCATGCTGTACGCGGAATTTGGTCCCGAGCTAATGGAACGGCCGCTATAAAAGCTTAGGTTCCTCAACGATATTGACTATCCCGAGATCCTACTCGAAATGCAATTCAAGTTCCAGCTCTCTGCTCTCCTCATCACTCTTGCTCTGGGACTCGTCTCAGCCGCCCCGGCAGCTGAGGGCGTTGTGTCAGTGTTGCAACCATCTTTCTTTCTTCCCAGTCTTCCTGACTCCGACCCACAGCGCGGAAAGATCCACTTTCGACGACTGCTTCAACTTGGGCTTCCAGGATGGTGAAGCTGCGGGTTGCAACGCCGCCTCTGGTAACAGCAAACGCGAGTACGGTGACATCTTCTCCCTGCTCATTCCAGCGATTAACGTTCGATTGGACATCGTTAGAGAAGCAAGGCAGCTGCAGTGCACTGGGAGCCTCGCCACTCCATTCAATGAAGGATTCAACAGTGGATTCAACGACGGATTCAACAAATGCTTTTAAATGGTGGGGAAACTACGTTCCAAGTATCCTGATCTGTCGACTCACCGCTCGACAGGTCAATTATCGCAGAATTAGGTTTGAGGGCGTCGATCAACGCCCATCCTTGAGAGATGCAGTTTAGAAATCATGTTGATGTTCTTAAAATGATTGTGGTTGAATGTGCTTCCGAAGTGAAGGTGTGTTGTAGTCATGTTGGCGTTGCAGACGCCGTGTGAGCTGGATATCAGCATGCTTCGACACCCAAGTTTGAGACATTTTTCTCCATCGAATACAGTCAAGTCCTGATATTTTCACCAATTTCTTGAAGGAAAACCCCTTGGCAAGGCATGCCAGGCTGAGCGCGAGATGCGGGCTGGTATCCCCTGCCCTCCGGAATGCTCTCAGATACAACGTATGAAAAACTAGATCATTTGAACTATTATATCTAGCATGTGAACCATCCTACTGAAAAGCAGTCAAACCTGAGCTATTATGACATCTCGAGGGACTAATCAAAAATCGTAACACGCCATGCCCTCCGGATTTTCAATACCAACACAATGAGCATATTCTCAAGGAAAAGGGTTGAGAAGTGATCTCAGGAGAGCGATCCTCGTGAGAATGCGCAAGAAATTGAAAAGAAAAAACGGGCCACACCCTAAGTTCCGCAAAGAGCTGTAATCTATTTGGTAAACTGGATGCATGTGCCGCTGGGCCCATTTGTGTCTAAACTGTTTTATCTGTGCAAATGGGGGTAGTAACAGACTGTAATCAAAGTACGATGAACGGCGGTGTATTAAACTCTTCCTTTGGCCCATAGGCCACTGATTGACTGCACGGCGCTGCGAGCCCTTTCCGTGAATAGATGCCATTGCACCTTCCTGTTCGAATGGTCCTCCCCCCCACAACAACCCAGATGGAGGATCTGGAATACTTCTGCAGACTGAGTACCTTTGCTACAAACATCCCAAAAAAGAAAAAAAGAAAATGAATGAATGAAGAGGTCACGTCGCATTGATCCGGATACCGCCACCGTGACTCTTTCTTCCCGATCACGACGATCTCTCACCGACTGTGTCAGGTGTTCGCGTCCTCTCTCCCGGGTTCAACGGAACTCGGCGGCCCTTCAAGTCTTTTTCTATCCGCGGGAACCAGTTTTGGCGGCCGGCCGGCAACTCCCCCTCTGTAAGGATCCGCCACGTGCTCGCTGGCCCGATTGGGCAGATTAGTCATTTCTCGGTTCGGTTCTCTCTTTTGTTTCTTTCTAACTCATTTCTACCTACTTTCAGTCATAGATAGTCAGTAAGACTCATTAAGAGTCTACATACGGATCCGAAGTATCCCTAGATAGGTATAAATACTCTTAAGTAGTTTAACAGTCGGTATTCTACTGTTCAACACGTAACTCAACTTCGGTCTCATAATTCTACAAGCAACATCAAGAGTACCAGTGTCTACGACTTTCCTAACAGGAAACTCCGTAATTCACACCCTCTGTGCCCACAATTATACCACACTCGTTATGCTCTTGGAGCTGCAGCGCGGTTGGCAGTCGCCCCCTTCTTGCGCAAATTCCCCCTAGGAATCTAAACTTAACGCAGAAGCAGTTGAAAAAAAAAACGTACTAAAGCCGATCCAAGGGCTTGAAAATGCAGATAGGTGTAACAGACGACAACGTGGTTAAACAATTCGTAAGTTGCATAGAAAGTGAATAGCGTCCCTTAGAAATCCGAGGCGTCGTTGGAGTTGACTGGTACCGCGCGCGCGACTTTCATCTCTGCGGAGATTTATCATTGGGGGATGGGCTTAAATGGCTTTCAGCTGAAGTGAGGGGGGTGATGAGTGGTTTCAGAACATGTGGTTGATATTTTCTTTGCACAGGCTATGCCAGACGTCCATGAAAACACGCATGCGCACGGTAAGTCTGTGGGATTTTGTCGCTGAAAAATTGGCTGGAGGATTTCAATACTCGGTTACAGGACAGAAAAATACAGCGCGCACTACTCCGAAGCGGGTGGGTTAGCATCCACGATTGTTCCATCCACAGCCAAATGTCCATGCAGTGTGATTCTAGAGCTTGACTGATATCAGACTCATGCGACAGGTGTTATGATGTTCCACCCCACGTTATCCGGTGCACTTTTGGGAGGGGCCAGGTCATCATGCGTGCCATTGGTTCAATTCGCTTTGCCAAACAGTGTTGTGTGCGAGTGATACCACCTGGATGCGCTTAACGTCGAAGGAGGGACGGATGGGCTTGTGCATGTTTGCCGCCGGGAGAAGCTGTATGGTTTTGTGGGAGGGAATCAGATTAGATATGCCAACACCGCGCTGCAATTTTTGATACCGACAAGGGTATCACTCTTCTGGCGACTCCGCCGGATGTGTACGACTTACCTTTTCTCTGCGGAGGCGTGTGGTGCTCGATGCAATTTAAATGCTTTGCTGCATCCGATGCAATTGAATTGCATTATTTTAGTTCGATAAAAACCGCCCTAGATGTGACATTTTCCGAGACAACCTCGACGTGAGGTATGAACGGCTTGAGGTTGTCAGAGGATAAGCTAAGAGATGAGATGATGTAGGTCTGCGCAAAGCGTACTAGTCAACGTTGTGGGTTCCCGGGCCCGATAAGAGAAGTTCTCGATCAAGAAGTGAGCCAAGTGCACGTAATTCTGCTATTCGCGGTTGTTGTATAACTTTAGGTTGAATTCCGGCGGATGCCCGATCTTGTCCGATTTTGTCCGACGAACATTGGCCGACCCCGAGCCCGGCCGAGCCGAACCAAATAACACCAGCGGCGTGGCAGTGCCACATTTCACATTTGATGCGTATCCACCGCTAGTAGCTCTTCTTACATCGCGCATTATTTTCTCGCATGGATCGGCCTCGTCATTGCCTCCGAGGCTCTGTGGCATAGGCTCGCCTCGCAATCACCTCCTGTAGATTCCTTGATCTCGCTGTGGGTCCGTCACGCCGCCCTCAGCCTCTTGACCTGCTCTGGACGAAAAACTAGCCGCTGAATCTAGATCTCTGTGCAACATAATTTACATGCCACCAACAGACAACCCCCCCCCCCCTCAATCCCCCGGCTTCACATCGTGGCATTCCAACAAGCCTATCGCTGGCTGTGCTTTCAGAGGAATAATACAGACGTATGGCCGAAAGCTGAATGAGTTTGCGTTCATCTTCGGGCTGGAATATGACTAGTAATACGTTCATCTAAATGTGCTCACTGTTCGGTAAGCTGAATGGTACACGTTCCAATTTCTCCTTATCACGTCGCTCAACACGTGGTGATCCCTATTACAAGTACATCCGTGTCATCCGTGTCTAGCGCAGCCTCGCAGGCCAGTGGGCGCTCCACCACCCTCCCACAGAGCCCCGCTCGCCCTCCAATTGATCGGGCAACAAGGAATCGCAGCGGAGGTCTCCAGGTCGCAGAAGAGCGATACCTTTACTTTTTGCAGTCCCGCCTTTTCGCCGCTGCGTAGCCCGATATACTCAATCCGGCGTTCCTGATGACACCATGTCCCACTCGGACATCGGTCCTGTGCTCCTTCTATTGACGCCCACAATCGCTCTTCTGTGCGCTTAGCTACCGTCCATCCTCTGTCCCCCCACCATGACCGCGCGCAAGGTGCACTCTGGAGCCCGTGGGCTTGTGATTGGGTTCGATGTCGGCACGACGTTCAGCGGGGTGTCTTACAGGTGAGAGCGAGCTTCCACACTTCAGATTGTACTGAGCTCACACCCGCCCGATTAGCATCCTGGAGCCGGGCCAGGTCCCCGTCATCAGATCGATAACTCGGTCGGTTTCGTCATCTCTTCGCATTCTTGAGGTCTCATACACATTAGATTCCCCGGTCAGGAGCACGTCGGTGGGGATTCAAAGGTCCCGACGGCGATCTTTTATAGTCTGGACGGTATCATACAGGCCGAAGGCGCTGCCACCACACTTGCGGCAAACGTGGACAAGGCAGACGAGCAGAAGTGGCAACTGGCACAGTGGTATGCGACTTCCAGTTCCGCTCCTATCCTGAATACCTACAAATCGCCCTTATGTAGGTTCAAGTTACATCTCCGTCCGCCAGTAGACGGCCCTCGGCTCAGTGAACTCCCCCACCGGAAGAACGCGACAAGTGTCCTCGCCGACTTCCTTGGATATCTGTTCGAGTGCACGAAGACATTCATTGTGGAGACCCATCCTAATGGCGAGTCACTCTGGGACTCGCTCGAGCACAGTATTCAGTTCGTCATGGCGCATCCGAACGGCTGGGAGGGCAAACAGCAGAGCCAAATGCGCGACGCCGCCGTCGTCGCCGGGCTCATCACCAACTCAGATGCGGGGCACGACCGGCTGCACTTCGTGACCGAAGGCGAGGCCAGTCTTCACTTTTGCATCCAAAACGGGTTGGCTGCGGAGGCTGTCTCCGTTCGTCATTTTCATCTGGTTCACCCGAGGTTCTCTAATGCGCTCTCTTTGTATTATGTAGCGTGGCCACGGGATCGTAGTCGTGGATGCTGGAGGAGGCACCATCGATCTCAGTACGTACCGCATGGTCAGGAAGGCGAATGGCCGGCAGGAATACGAAGAGATTGCTCCCCCACAGTGTGCGCAACCCTTTGCGTTAGCGTACCTAGACTTACATTCCGTTAGGTCTGTTCCAGGGTTCGGTATGGGTCACAGAACGCGCTCGCGCGTACGTTCGAGGTCAGAGTGATTGCCTATGCTCATTCGGCTCTCTGCTAAATCGCCCGGTGTTCATTTCAACCAAGCCCACCTCGAAAACTCGATATTTGCGGACGACGTCGACAATATTGTTAGCAATTTTGATGCCTCGGCCAAGTTGACTTTCACAGGCGACGGGGTGTCCGTCAAATTTGGCCGCCCGCGCGACCAGGACGCGGGGTTGAACATCAAGGCCGGACAGCTCAAGATTCCCGCGTACGTCCACGTTCCGTGCCTTCGCAGGGGCCTCAGGTGACCTCCGCCATTTGTAGATCCGACGCTAAGCAGTTCTTCGAACCATCGATCTCGGCGGTGGTCGCTGCAGTCAGGGACCAGTGCATCTCTGCTCTTCCCACCAAAGTCTCCGTACGTCCCTTCTTGGATTTATATCTGATCTGACGTGTGACTGGGTCAAGTCTGTATTTCTAGTAGGCGGGTTTGCAGCAAACGAATGGCTGTTCTATGAGCTCAAGTCTCGCCTCATGCCATTGAAGCTGGATCTCGTCCGGCCGGATACTCGCGTGTCCGTGTCGTCCTGTTTCCTTTGTGGCAGCCTGAACTGTGCTGATGATAGACTAGGAACAAGGCGGTCGCAGACGGCGCGGTGTCGTTCCAAATTGATCACCACGTCTCCGTGCGCGTCGCGCGATTCACATTCGGCATATCATGTTCGACGAAGTACGAAGAATCGAACAGGGAGCACGCTGCGCGATTTGCAAAGCGATATCAAGGTGTTACTGGAGACATCCTCATCCCCGATAAATTTAGTGCTATCCTGTACAGAGTGAGTTCTCTCGACGGAGTCGTACGCCCTCGACGAACTTTCTACCTCTAGGGAACACAAGTCACCGAGACGACGGAATTCCGCCATTCATATCTGAGAAGAAGTACAGACCGTGCTGTCCTGGACCATTTCTCCACTGATCTGTACACCTACCGCGGCCAAGGCGATCCGCAATGGGTCGACATTGACCCAGGTATCCCTTCCCATTAATTCCAATGACTAAAGTACCGACTAGCGCAGAACTCTACAGGGTCATCTGCAAAATCGAGGCAAATACAACGCGCTTGTTGAAATACGTTACCCGGAGACGGAACGTCACAAACTCTGATTTTTACGAGCTCGATTTCGACGTGGTGCTGTCCTTCGGCCTGACGGAGTTGAAGGCGCAAATTGCGTGGAAGGAAAATGTGCGCCTTTCATTCTGCATTGTTTGTTCATGAACATTTCAGAGCTAATTCGGAATTCGGTGCGGTGCAGGGTGTGGAGAAAAGGTAACCAACTCTTATGCTTTTCAAACCACAAATTTCTGATGGAGATGCACCAGAGGGCCGGCGCAACTTCTGTATTGAGCAATGTATGTTATTACATGGAATATGAAGGAAATTGTGGTGTCTGCACTGTTCATTTTTCTTGTTTTCACGTCCGAGTCGTACAACGAGGAGCCGATGTTGAAAGCCGCTAGATCTTACTCGGAATTTGGAAGCGTTTTCACAGGATTTGTACCCTCCCGGGGCCGGCTTCAACGCCTTAGGTGCATTTTTCTGAACTGTTCTTTCTGTTAAATAAGCAACAACTATCACACAGTCGCCCCCTTAATATCGCCGTTCCCTTCGTCGCAATCGATAATCTCCGGGCTAAGCGCTGCTAAAGCGGGAGTAAACTTAAGGGAAGCACCAACTCGGGTTCGCGCTACAAAGCTTTCGACATTGTCGATACTGCGGCCGAGTCCGACCCGAACTGCAATCATCGTTGGTGCAATTCCCTGGATGGGCTGACAGTGAGGGCGACTTCCGAGAATCATGATAGATGACGGACTACCAATTGTCCCATGACGGCCCCGGTTGTTGTCTGGTGACGGTTAGAGGCTTTGAGAGTAGGTCTAGGTATGCAACACCCACGTAAACGGTGCCTGTAGAAATTGATATGATGACGAACGCGATGCCGCCGGCGCAATACAGAGAGCCCGATTCCAATCTAAAAAAATCCCAGTCTGTGATAATAAAGGGGCATTGATACGTACATCATGGCGCACACGCCGTAGTACCTGCTCGTGGTCTTTCGGCCAATGATCGGGTGAGCTACACGTACTATCCACCAGATCCGACCCGCTAAAATGCACGTTTAGTGTGAGCCCCAAATTAATCGAACGACATCGATGACCAGTTAAACCCATTAGAATGAAGGTTGTGATCACTGACACCCCAACTGACTCGTCAAAAAGGAAGGTGCCAACGCGAAATGCTGGAATCCAGTTTTCAGGATTCCCGAGGGAGTTGAAGACATTGAAGTAACCGAGGCCTGGATGAGTTAGCCATCTCAAACGGGTGGTCAGATCATTGTTCACCCGCTACAGCAAAAGTCAAGAGGGTTGGAACAATGATAATTGTGCGCCGGAAATTCCAGATCGCATAGCAGCGAAGTATCTTCACGTGGATTGGGAGACCGTAAACGCTGATGAGTAGGACAGACTGACGAAAATGCTGTCTGCTACCACGCTGATAAACTCCTTAGCAGGGGCCTGAATCGGAGCAAGCCACGCACTTGCTTGTGACATAAACCCCGTTGGCCGCGCGATTAACATAGACTCGGGCCGTGTTCACCTTCCCCGACAATAAATCCGGAGATGATGCTTTGATCATCGCTCGATTGTCAAGTGTGGTGCTCGCCAGCTGGAGTGCGCAATGCACAGTGCACAGAATGAAAAGTAAAATCGTAGCGACTGTCAGCCAGCGATGGTTTGGCATCCCCCGACTGTGGAGGACATGAATATAGAAGCCGAACAAGGCGAGGTATATCCCTGGAAATAAGGACGTTGTGTCGTAATCCTCCGCGAAAGGTTCGAGGTACCATAGAGGAATATTTCAGCCTTTTTAAGATGGGTTAGTGCAATTTGGAGAGCATGCAGACGCGCCTTACGGCGATCACATATAACCCGGTCTCAATGTCGGCGACGAATCCCATCGCACGGGTGGAGGAGTGGAAATTGTAGGTTGATGGATGAACAGGAAGCGCTGCGACGGGAACGCCTGACGCTGCTTTATATACAAAGAAGCTATGCTTTCCCCTGGATACAATCACGTTGAACATTTGATGTACCCGAGGATCAGGGATCTTTTAGGCCAAACGATTGCCAGATTGTGCAAGCCGCCGGTGATGGGACGGCGCCGAGTGAGAACATCTGTCAATCGTGAGAGGGATTATTATGGGAACGTTCAAAGAATGATCCTGTACTTCGAGGGGCCCAGTGCATCAGTGCATCAAGAGATGGAGTCGGGAATTCGATCGGCTAGCGTTCAAACGCTGTAGTCGAGGCGGTGCTCCTTTCTTCTTCTTTTCGCGCGCTTCTGCGGGGCAACTCTGAAATAATTATTGCAGTTCATAACGATTGCAGCTCATGTCTAGGTCCTGGTTCGACTCTGGGAATTCACCGTCCGTACGAGTGCACACAGCCAGGTTCGATGCCGCCATCACGAAACACATGGCGTTCCCTGTTCGGCAAAGAAGTCGAGTTTTGGTCCTCGCTAACCTCTATATACTCGGGGCCCGTTTCGGCGGGCTCGCATTACCGCTAACTCAGGCTGAATGTCGGAAACGCAGCAGAGGCCTCGCAGACGTGCGCTGGTTTGGGGCGATGTGGTGGGGAGAACAAAAGAGTTTGATCCCGTCACCACCGAGCGCTGTGTGCGTGTACTTAACTAAAACCTCCTCGTTCACCTCGGAGTCACAAATATCTGCGTCGTGCGAGCAAAAAAGCTCGTATTTCTCTGGACTGTCCTTCCGCTTTGAATTTCCCCGTGTTTGATGGACTTCAAGTTGCTGCCCACTCTGTTATCACCTCGCGCAACTCGTCTAGTTAAACTTGCACCCTCACTGGCGAAGACGCGAGCGACCCCCGCCTTTGCTCGTCATTGGTGTGATTCCTATCCCAACAGATTTGTCCCCTCGTGAGCCTGGCGGGATGACACCGGTACCGTGGTGGTGGATAGCTGGATATGAAAGGCATGCTGATTTTTGTATGCTCCCCTGCATCTTTGTGACCACTGACCAATGATTAAAGAATCCCTTCTAGTCCGCTCTACTTTCTGAGAGTCCTGGCTACATTCATTGAGGAAGGGGTTCGAGGGTTTCTACACGGAATAAAACCGTGGCTATAACCCATCCGACGTGCTGGTGGGTTCATTTCTACGTTTCAGAGTACACCGGTTCACCATGCAGGCTGTCGTGGCCCCAATCCCGTTATTCCTTCACATCTCTTATGTTCTTCCTGGGTAGCCTCGTTACATATCTCATTCCGACCGAGCACCTCATAATGCCGCTCGTCAACGGGATCTTGGTAGTACGTTTGGCCCCATACTCTCTCATGACCCTCCTCCTTCTCATCCTCCTTGACTGACCCTACTGCACTCCACTTTCTGGTCTGCTTTGGAGCTTCATGGAGGGTAAGAGTCATGCTGTTCAAAACAGGCCAGAAAAGGGTGTTCGATATGGACAACCAAGGCTGATCAGGGGTAGTAAGGTCACGATCGAATAGAGGACCCACGACTTCAACCAAAATACCGCTGATGAGCCCCATTAGAGTGCGATTAATGGGATGGATGAATGTGTTAGAATACGGTAGTATTATTTCAATCTTGTTCCTTTCCCTTTTCTTTCTTCACCGCGGCTCTTCGGAGCACTTTCCTTTTACGTCTCTCGTGTCACGGATGTCACACTCAGCGCTCGTTTCCTTACGCATTCGCTGAGGGTACGTCCGGTCCACTCGTAATATTGCTATACTCACTTACAGTACTTTAGACCTCTCTGTCTTTTAGGTACTTGAATATAGCGCTCGTTTCCTTACGCGTTCGCTGAGGACTTCTCTGTCTTTTAGAATGCCATGAGTCCACCCAAGAAGAACAAGAGTGACATGTGGATAGTCTCTCGTAGAGACACTTCAACAGGCTCATACCTCGCGCTTGTTGAAGTCTGTTGTTTACCGCGGGTCCGATTGCAGTGCTCCCTTATTATGTAATTGCGGACTTTGAATTCTGTTCAGCAAGTTGCGTGAAGCCCTCGCGAAAGCCTCCCTCCAGTCCAAATCACATTTGCTCAAATCAGTTAGGCTCAAGTACCCACCCAAAGAGTGCAGGAATATTCTCGAGAATTTCGAGGCTCGTATGCTCTCGTTGAAGAAAACCCGCCCAAGATTGATTGTGTAATCACGTGTCTAAATTGTCGTCCATGTTCGACGATTTCTGAGACACCTTTCGACATTCTGAGGAAATAGAAATGTTGGAACAACCGTCACAGCCTTGTCTGTGTGCGGAAATAATGAAATGTCGCGTCTTGGATGCGACAGCATTCGCGCCGTTTGAAGATTACATAATAACGGAGCACTCCCATCAGACCCCCGCAATAAACAATAGACTACATGTGTGGTTAATCCAGACCCCACTGTTACATACGGCTGCCGTGCCCGTCACGCCGGTTCGACGGGTTCCAGCGACGCCCGTTCCGTCAGGGCCTGGAAATATTTTCCGACGGGACGGCAACGGGACGGTTCGATGAGCCGGCCGTGCACCCCTCACACCGGAATTACAGGAATTTCGGGGCACCCGATGTTAGTTTTGATACAGCACGTGTTCGTTCCGGGTGCGCCGAAATGCTTCGGGCTTGCTAGATATGGGAAGGCCGATGCATTTCGGCGCGCCCAAATGGTCACGTGCCGCATCCATCGAAATTAACATCCGCGAGGATTTCAACTCTTGTGATCCAATTCAATGGTGGTTTGCACGGAAGGCACAATTCCCTAACTTATTTTGCCTGGCTCGTGACATTCTGACCATCCCCGGTAAGTCATTTGTGGCGACAGTGGACTGGGAAATTAACATGCTCTTCAGTGTGAGGCTTCGAGTCCTTTAGGAGTGAAGCACACAAATAGAGGGAACTCAAGGAGGAGGGAACACGAGAGAACGGTGGAAGGTCTCCGTGTTCAAGGGTGAGTATCTTACTGACTACGGCTACTTACGGCTGTTTAAGTAGCTACGGGATGAATCAGAATGAGTAACTACGACTAACTACAGGAATCACGATGAGTCAGACGAATCGGGAGCGTAGGGACTACGGACGCGCATCCGCGGGAGCGGGATGAGTCATCGTGACCTTACAATCAAGCTCGGCTGTCGCTGTTGAACGCATCTTTTCCGGCGGGCGTGATACCATCTCTCTCCGCAGGGCAAGTTTGAAGCCCGATACAATCAGAACCTTAATTGAGGGTTAAACAGCGCCTTCGTCTGGCTCGCATCGCGGTTAAAGAGATCCTCGGAGATGCTTGAACGAATTAAATAGCTTTTATTTACCGCCTTCCTCCCTCGTGCAAAGATTTATTCGTGTTTCTTGATTTAACTGTCTCTATCAAATCCTCTAGAATCTGAAATGAGCTAGCTCGAGTTTGCAGCCGTCTCCTACATTGCACGGGCTGAAAACTGTGCCTGTCAAAAAACCGACACCTTCCGGTAGCTCATGACGGCCGTCCCGTTCCGTAGAGATGTTCTAAACTTCCACGATGGGACGGGTTTACCCGTTACCCTCCCGTTGAAATGATGGCCGTGCCCGTGGCGGGCACGGCGCACAGCCCTACTGTTACACAATGTCTGCGCGCGTCGCAGTCGCCAGAACAACCATATTGATTTCTAACTCGCTTCACCCTCATTTAATCCTTTGCGGGCTGACCGTCTGCTCGATTTAGGAGATTCCAGTACACTGTTTTCCCCTCAGCATCTTGTCCAATCGTCTTCGGCTGAATGTTCATTTATCGAGCAATCTTCAGAGGTTCATAAGCCGTCGTGGACCAACGCAGGTCGCCCTCTTGTAATGATCTCGTGGCGGTAAAAGTACACGAGGGAGGCGGAGGTTCAAATCCTCCCAAGGGCATGGGCTTCACTTGAGACGCTTCGTCCTTTTATATCGTAAAAATTTCCCGCTTTTCATAGATTGATACTTAACTCGCTTCCCCAACTTCAATTCATTCCGGGCTTCTGGTCTGTTCCATATTTTAAGAGATTCAAATCATCCTGACATACCTCCCTCAGCACCTTGCCCAGGGGTGTTTCACTATCCTCAGCTGAATGGTCCTTTATCCAGAAATATTCCGAGGGAAACAAGCCGCCGTAGACCAACGCAGGTCGCCCGCTTGTAGTAGTCTTGCCCTCAAAGTCCATGAGGGAGGTGGAGGTTCGAGTCCTCCCGGCGGCATATGATCCTCGCTCGACTTTTTTTCCGCTGTCTTGTTCATCTGGGAACAACAGCTGATAACCACGTCTTTCAAAGATTGATTCCAAAGATAGATGGGGAACGCCGACTTCAGGTTGATCAACTCAAGATATATACCCTCCGGGGTATCCTCCATCTGCTACTCAGGTAACCACGGATGTCGTTCGATGGTCGTCATTCGTTGAAAAATAGATCTTAGGTCTGATTTGTGAACATGAATACTACCTGCGCGAAGAAACAAAAAGAATCGGAGGCTGGCAGCGAATGCCGTCGAACCCCAGCTCCTCATACACAGGCGACCTCTGGCTGGTCGACGACGGCTTGTGGTGTGTCCAGGCTGTTCCTTGATATGAGGGTGCGGACGGAAAGACACCGATCAGCGGCCCATTGATACTTAGGTATCCGGGAATCGCGGAAGCGGCAGGGTCTCCACCCTTGAAAAATCGGAAACCGTTGAATGAAGCAAGAATGGCACAAAGAAGTAAGTCTAGGTGCGACACCCCCTATTATGGAAGTCCTGGATGGAATTCTAGAATGGGTCACAATGGCAATCGGAAACGCCTTGCGACCGTTGAATCAAGCAAGGATGGCAGCAAGAAGTAAGTCGTTGGGACAGCCCTATTCTAGAAGTCCTGGATGGAATTCGAGGGTGAGTCATTATGTGCGCGGTGATAGCAATTTGTGCACAGCACTGGCCAAGTCATTCGTCGCTTAGAACCGGAAAGCTCCATGTAACGGTGACTCCTCAGTTGGGAGTCTCGGGAGCGCAGTCGCTGTGGAGTGGGGGGCGGTGGGTTGTGGGATACTGGCGGAGTAGATGGATGACATTTAATAAAGGACCTGCTCCGTCGGACGCGTCCGTGCGGAACCGGACTGCTTGCATTACTATTTGAGAGAATTAATAGACGCTTCCATGTGCAACGGGATCCTCCAATACAAGTTGGAGTGCCGGGGGATGTGGATCACCGATTACGGCAGGATCTCCATATCCAAATGTCGAGATTGTCGGTACTTCACAGCCCGGCGATCTGTAAGCGGTCTGACTGCTGTTGAGCCGGCGTTGATGGGTACAGATAACCTAGATTGTGCAGGGAAGATAGTCCAGGGCCGTCGGAGTAGGACTGGTTTCACCGGGATTTCGCAATCCGAGAATTAACGTGAGGAAAACGGGAGCGCTGCGGAGTGCGGAGACGGAAGAATTTGAAGTCCGACGGGCTAGGGCATCACGTGAAAATGACACGGCCACTGATGGGTGTCGCGTGGCAACGTCCCCTACACCACCAACCAGCCGATTTGTCGTTTTGATATAGACACAGACTGTGTAGAATAGATCCAACCAAACCGTTTCCCCGATATTTGTGTGAGCTTGGAGGAATGTCGGGAGGCTCGATCTGCCGGCGACGTTGGCCAAATGTTGCCACAACGTTTCCGTCACACGTCACTGGCAGACTTGACTTATTTCTTCTCCTCACGTCGGCCCACTCTCTGGCCAATATCCTGGACTACAACCCACTGACATTGCCTCAAACATGCCCCTCACATCTCCTGCACCTCTCTCCAAGCCCCTCACCAGTCCGGATGTTCTCCGCCGTCGAGCAACACTGTCTTCTCACCAACCAACGCCCAGCACGCCGTCATGAGCTCGCCGTGCCCGTCTTCTCACGCATCAATGATACTGGCGGCTGCTCTTCAGAAGCCGGCTCCCAGCCCTCCTCGTGCTCCAGGCCCCGCCAAAAGCATTTCGGGCAGCCCATCCGACTCGATCGATAAATCCAGTAGCCCCCGGTCTCAGCCTGTTTACCACTACTACGGGCTCGCCTCATCATCCACCGGGGACTCCTTGGATGAGGACGACGAACCAATGGAGCCTTTGCTCTTGGTCTCAGCTGCCGGCAATACCAGCACAGATATCAGCATGACTACTTTTGTTAGTCAATCCTTTGGCCCCATTTTTCGTTTCGCTAACGTGCTCAAAGGATGTTTTTGGGCCTGTGCACTACCCTGGAACCCACTTACGGACCTATGAACAGCGGCAGGTCCAGGCCGATGTCGCGGCGGCGGCGCGCGTGCGCATCCTCCGAACGGCGGCATGGATTCGGAAACTCCGAAGGGACTTTGCGCGTGGGTCATCGGCAATAGCAGGAGACGGGGATGCTATTGCCAAGTAATCTATATGTGCTACCTACTCAATGGAATGCCTCGGCCGCTTATTCGCGCCTGTGTTATGCTCTGCACTGTCCGTGTTACCCCCCGCACTTAAGCCATTGTTGTTAGCCGCCACTTGAGCCTCGGATGCTCCTGTTCTCGCCGCTTTGTTCCTCTGTCTTGTGGCTGCGGCCTTTTCCTGTGTTGCCGCGCGCTTCTCCTTCTGTGCAGCTGCCAGCGGTCCGGAGAGATCATCGTGTCGTTTTCTTCGATCTGGGAACAACACGCGGGGCTTAGTGAGAGCCACCGGAAGGTATTTTCGTAGGAGGGTTGCATTGTGGAACCCATGGGTATTGATAATGAAGCGGTCCTCGTCCTTGTGAACAATGGAATGAATCAGTTTGTCTGATTCCTGTCGTTCCTGCATTTGCCGGGTAACACCGCTCGCATCACACCCGCAAGCACGACAGTCATGCTGGGCGTTGAATGAGAACTGTATTGACTGTAAAGTGAGTTTAGAAAGCAAGTTTGGGTGCGACAATCTGAATTAATCTCACATCTGAAGGCACTACGACTCGAGCGGTCTCTGTATCGGCAAGTAGCAATGGCATATGCAGCTGTGAATGCAGCGCTTCTCCGACATTATATTTGGCTACCACGAGGAGCCCTTGGCCTGACTTTCCGCCTTTTGGGAGAAGGATCCGAAGCACACGACCGACCAGGGGTTCCTAAGCTCTGTTAATAACACTCCGCTTGAGTCACTTGAGGCTTACATTGTTCAAGCGAAATATTGCCCATGAGTCGGCCTTACAAGAATCACCCGACCGAGCGGTTACACTTTGGCCATTCGTCCACGATGCCCTGGGGTCGATGGTTACTCCGCAGAGGTTGGCGGCTCCGACAATTAATGTCTGCTCCGGTGAAAGGGCCGCCTCCTTTTGTTGCCTCTTCTGTGCAACTGCCCGAACATTACCAGGAGTCCAAACGGGTGGTGGCGCCCATCCGAGGTGTCTCTGGATAATTGGGGTGTCACGGAGAATGCGGTGGACATCCTTTCCTGCGCGGATCCAGGCCTCATCCTCGAGCCAGTACCCGCCACTTAAAATATGCTTGACACGGTCCAAGTCTGCAAGCTTGGCAGCTATATCGCGACTCGGAGCTTGATGATTGCTGAGAACCGAGCACAGCCGAAAGATGGCGTTGAAGCATTCAAATACTTCTGTGGAAAAGCGGACGGCGGGCCCGCGACGCCGTATGTCGTCAATAATGTGGAGTAGAACATGTAGTTTCAGCTTGATTAGGATTTTAGTGGGGTCCAAGGTCGCAAAAGCATCGAGCAGATTGTCGATGAGTATCTGTAAATCGGCCTGCGATTTTATTAGTGTATGCAAGTTGAATGGAATCCATATAAATACCAGATAGTTCTCCATGTTGTCGATCACCGGCATCCAGAGAATGGGCCCGAGCTCTCCCAGAGCACGCACAAGCACGAATTGGTCCGGTGAAACTAGATCGTGGACATGGAATATCATCGTCTGCATGAGTGTCTTGAAGTGCTTCCCAATGAGTCCATTGCGGTATTGCATCATATATGCCGCACGGATTGGCGGAACACGAAGACCATCCAGATTTGTACTTTGAAGCCGAACCGTGAAAATATTCTGTTGTGCAGGGGTCCAGTTGTGATGCAGCTCGTACCATGTATACTTGGCATCCCCCAGGAGGATAGTGTGCAATATTTCGACAAGCGTGTCTTGCGAGGGATCGAAATCTTGGGAAATATTAATAGATTAGAGCTGGCCATTAAATGGGACACAGATCACCGACGTACGAGGGAGATCAAGTAAAGGATTGTATGGCTGATCTGTTTGCGTACTCAACCACATTAGCAGCTCCGTTGATATCTCATCGTGTGATCGCCCCGGAGTTTCTGTCTGCATATCACGGGCTTTCTGGATCAAGATATCAATCCAATGCTGCGCGATTTTGTCTTTGGTTCCCGAAGCGGTTTGCAAGGCCTCAACGCGAGCGGCAACCCCAGATGTGGCGAGGCCGATTTGGGTGAGCACACAGTCGCGGATCTCTTGCACATTCCGTGGCTGGCCCGTCTAATATGGCAGCAAATAAATTCTGAAAGCTGGCCTAGATTACGGACATGGAAACTCACCTCATAGAATGAGTGGTAACCATCTGGACACTCTTTTTCTTCACTCGTGCCCCCAACCTTGCAACGGCGACAGAAATGACTGCCTTGATGCCCGATGTGAGAAGCTTCCTCAGCTTGTTGAGGGTTGTCTGCTGGTGCATCTGGGATGCCCAACCGAAAGCTGCATGGTCGGCCCGTTTCTGCATCATAAGTTCTGACAGGGCTTATATGTGTTTCCCTGGGTGACAATTAGCTTGTAGAGAAGGACATAAATGCTTCAAACTTACTTAACATGGTTCACAACAACCTTAAGCTGCTCGAGTGCACCAGCATGCGGCGAAGTGGACACAAACCGCACAAAATATTCCTGTTGCAGGAGCTGGCCAGGCAGGTTGGCGTTCGAGGTATAAACATTGATATGTTTCTGATACTGCTTGCTCCGGGCACCTGAGACATCATCCGCCCAGACAGGAACCCACACCGTAAATAAGTCTTCGCCGTTATCAATTGCGCGAAGCTGATTCGGGATTTTTGCACCATATTCCTTACTTGATTCTGCATGGAATGGTTAGAACAATTAATCCGCATCTATGCAAGACATACTATACCTGAGAACGACACGGGAGCGCCGAGGTGTCTCACAAGATCTTCGTGGTTAAATTTAAATAGATCTAGCGAGATTCGAACAATCTCCGGCTGTACTGACTGGACTCCGACGCCCTAAGGAACAATTAGTAATCGTTAAATGCAAGCAACACGGGCCTACATTTTTATTTACCAGATGACAGTCTGCATATACTTTGCCCCGACAAATTATCCACAAGGCAGGGATGACCCAACGAGCATCTGAGAGCTCCGCCACCTCGTGGATATAGTAGCGCTTGTGGCCAATGAGGATGGACGGAGTAAGTTCATCAAGCGGTATGTTGTGCCAGCGCCCATCTTTGACTTGCCATATCTCGGAGATTGGACCGCCGTCTACATCCTCGGGATATTTCTGAATATGCGGGGCTACTTCTGGATTCGAGAAGTCCTAAATATGTACTGAATCAGCGGAGAAAAAAAGTCCAAATCGTGAGTCATACCTTTGAAACCAGGTCACGGATGTCGTTGACATAAAAGAGGTTGCCGAGATCCGATTTGTGTGGCTCACTTCTCACACCCACGGTTTTCCGGATATGCTTCTGCATTGAGCGGAAAGCGTTGAAGGACGGCACATCTTTTGCACCACATTCTTTCATCATCCATAAGATCATCTTGAACTGGCTGGAGGACAGGCGGAGACGAGGTAAGTTGTCCAGAATATCCAAGTAACACATCTGTGGGTACACATGAATTTTTGTCGGTGACGGTGAAAGAGGTCTAATTTGACTCCGTACAGTCTTGTTTCCGTACGGCGCATAATCGTGGCTTGCTGGAACCCCTGTGAAGTGCTCATTCATGGCTTCCTCCGCATCCGGTGCAAGCAGATCTGCAAGAAAATTCAGAACCAGAGATTGCCCGTCGACTGAGACTTGCACTTGCCATTGTTTAGAAGTTCTTCGGATAATTGCGGAAGAGTCTCGTCATCTCCTCCTTCGAACTCTTCGTCAAGGTGCTCGAGCATCAGTAACTCGACTTCTCTTCGAAGGATCTCTACATTCTTTGCTCTTGTTTCCGCTTCATCAGCTGTGGGCCCAGGGTGAGTGTACTCGAGCATATCGAAATCTTCTGCACTGATTCCGTTCGTGTCTTCATCCAGAATTGGGTGGAAATGGGCCCGGGATACTGGACTGTGAGGACGGGCAGGCATTCGCAGAGGGGCACTTCCCATGCTGTAAAGGTCTGTATAATATTTGTTCGTAGCATCAGCAGCTCGCGCAGCGTCTGATGCTCTTTCCGTTACTCGTAAATGTGATTTTGACTCCACATGTTTCTTCCAGGAATTTCGGAGCATCCAGGGAGTGGTGTCGCCTTCAGAGGCCTCTTTGCACACCCGACAGCGAACTTTTCCTGTAGAGGTGTCCTGGATACAGTCTGACGAAAAGATTCATCAGGACTGCAATAATCCAGGAGAGAAAAAACAAGCATTACCTGGACCAAAGTCCATGGCCTTAGCCCCACGTTTGCCCGCCATATTAACGCGCCGTTTGCGTGCCTGGGACGCGAGGAGTCACAGCTGTGCTTGAATCCACGTCCCCATTGGGCCTTTCTGTGACCTTTAAAAAAAGTCGCGTCGCATGGCGGAGTTTCAAAAGCCCTCTTGATCTCGACTCTCACCATGACTCAGATGTCGGACCCCAACTTCGCTCCCAGCCCTGCACAACTAGCCCTTATGACTCACCTCCAAGCTACTCTGGAGCGGCGTCAGCAAGAAATCGCGGAAGTCGCGTCTAACGCGTCTTCGACGCGTCAATCACCTGATGGTGAAGCATCTTCTCAAGGTCTCGTTCGCACGCGCGACGAGATGGAGCTCCAGAGTTTCGACGACACTTCTTTCCCTGTTCAGCCCGGCTTCATGACAGGACCATACACTGTGGAGGAAGCCCGCGCTTTTAAACGCACCAAGAATCTCTCTGCTCAGTCGGACGCAGACGCTGAAGCTTTCATGAAAGTAGGTCCATCTGGATCATATCCCCTTTCGATGTGTTAACGTACATATTTCAGGAAGGTCACCCCATGCGGCACGCATATCAGACTCTCATCGCAACTCTTGAATGCCGTGACAAGCTGGCACTGATCTGGGCTGACCACAGCGCCAAGTATCAAGTGTCTGATACCTTGGGGGTGAGTTTCATTTGGTCTCAAGTCCGCGATGGAAACCCATTCTATTCACAGAGAACCCTTCACGACTGGTCGTACGCGGCAATCTTGTCTGCGACCATAACAAGCTATCGTGATCAGGAAGGAGTGCCCTCGATCGCCACCAACATCATGGTATGTACCCTGGGTGTGCCTGAGCTACTCCCATTCATTGATGCACAGAACGTCATGCGTACCTGCCAAATTGCCGAATTGCCCCCCAGCAAGGAAACCGGGCGCTGCGAGGCTGTCAAGGCCATCATCATTAGTGGACTCACTCAAGTTCGCTGCCATATCAAGGCCTGTGTAAGCATCTATTTCCCGGAATGGTCGCTTTGGGCTTATTCCCCTTTTCGTCAGGTCTTCAAGGCTTTGAAGGAACACGCGCCAGGGGGCTCGACCGATGACAAGAGCGTTGTGGACATCGCCACCCTCACCAGATCTTGCATTGGTAATGCCCCAGCCAAGCCCACCGCCCGTTTGTACCAGCGCGTCGCGTTTATCGTTTGTTATTTCATCCTCGATATTGGACTTCACTGATTTGATGGTTCCAGCGACTTTGTGCCCGGGAGTGCAAAGCGACGAGCACCAGTGAGGCGAAGTTCTGGAAGGAAGTTGACAGCAAACTCGCGACGTACCGCAAAGTCGCCGTGACCAAGGAGGCCTTGCAAATGTCAGTTATAACTTCTCATTCCAAGTATTTACCATCACTAACAACTCGCTAGCCTCTACAATGCCAACTATGAGGACGACAAGAAGCTTTACGGTCCCCCGGACGCTGCGATCCCCACCGCAACGATGCATGACATGGAGGACTGGCTCGCCACCCTCCAAGAAGCCATGTAATTATTTATTCTGGTCTGATCCTCCAACCTACACAATAAATGGCAGTAGCCTCTAGTTTATCCTCACACTTCGTTCAATTACCATATATTCTCGTAGATATCCATGTTACAGTCGCGTTCAGTCGCGTTAACAATTTCCTTGGTCTGTGCGCTCATTGCAGCCAAACATGGCCTAACAGCCGAAAATGGTTGATCTCGAACCACATTCACCCTCACCGCACCCCGCTCCGTTTACCCTCCTGCTCACATGTGTCGGCTTTAATGGTGATAATTTGAAGCATATATTCATAAGAGGACTTACCCAGAGCTTCCAGATGCTTGGGAGCTGCACAATCAGCACATACAAGCTGGACCATTTTCCCGCATCGACATTCACCAAGCCGTCCAGACTCCCTGAGGGCAACACTGAGGGCGGGAAAACTACTGACCACACTGACCACACACTGTATTAGCCTGGTGAGTCTATTTTCCACTGAGTGAATTCGGTCTCTTGAATTCTGGGCGAGTTTTCCAGGGCTGAGATTTGAGCGGTAAGCACCTCTCTTGACCCTTGCATCCCGTGTCTAACCCAACCCCTGGTTTTGCTATATGTTAGTGTAGTACACAAATCATGAAGCATTTCAGCCCGAGTCTGTTGGATTGCCTCAGATCGACACTGAAGGTCTGGTGAGGGAGTCTTAAAAAAAGTTCGGGCGCTTTGCTATCTAATTTTTATACACTTACTGTTTTCCTTCCCAGCCCGCATGTATGCACAGACCATTTGTTGAGGGGCACACGCGTATGTGGCGTGCCGCAGCGTGCGTGTCTTCCTTTGCCATGGATCGAACTGACATGGATTTGTGCTACAGGTACATCCGACCCTTCAAGTTGCGGGCCCAGAACGCTTCACATCATTGACGACTCATGGAAGCTGGAACGTGAGCAGTATGGTATGTTTCTCTCTCCCCCCTTTCGTACACTGAACCAACGGTTATTAGTATCAGGCTAAACAGGGCCCCACTTGCTCTGGCCCAACCCCCCGTAGTTCGTCGTCCCTTTCCCGCTCACCCCGCGCTGCACGCTGCGCTCGCCCCGAGTCCTGCACACTGCGTACATCGGCACGAGCATGAAGCCCGCGTGTACCGTTGTGGTGCAGGACTCGGCGGCCGGCACGGGCACGTTGACGATGATGAGGGCGGATGGTGCGCTGGACGATGCATGGTGCGTCTTCTCCTTCCCAAAATGTGCGATTACTAAACCCGGGTCGCTCGTGCTATTAGACTGACCAGGGTCCCTCCACTGGCCGTCTAGCATTGACGCGGGCGGCGCTGGGGCCAGGGTGCTCACGCTGTCGTTCAAGGGTCACGGCGCCGAGCACAGTGCGTAGCGCCTTCCCCTCGATGCTTCGTATTAACGGGTCTACAGCGTCCAAATCCGGCAAATCCTTGGGGGGAGCGCAGCAACGTTTACACGGAACTCGACCAAAGAGCTGCGGCTGCCGTTGCCTGCGCATCGACGTCGCGCCCCTCATCACATTCCTCATTCGACCTTTGTATGCCACAGTGCACGCGCGCTGGATCGGTGCTCTCGCGGAGACCATCCCGAGGGCCGGGGAAGTCCCCCAGCCCGCCCGCTTATGTGTATTGTTCTGGATTGTAGTATTTAGAAGCCAATGAACATTTTTATTTGATTATATTTCATGTGCGAAGAGCAGTAGGAAAGCATTCCCTCAGGGTGCACCCGAGCTTTGTATAACCTCAGGAAAATCTGGCTGTAGCATTAAACCGAATATCAGAGGTACGTTCCTCTGGGCTTGGACTAACATCAAATACATGCTGTGGCAACACTGGCTCCAATATGGGCCGACGGTGGCTCCAACCAAACTCAGGAAGCGGTCATGTAATTTAGCTCCGGAACGTCAGGGCAACATTGCCTGATGTTTTGTCAACAGTTGGCTACTGCTGTTGATTGATGACTGGTCTCATCTCGTCCAAACACTTGAGCAATTCCGTGGTGTAGTGCGGGCCACCTCGAACGCGCACTGCCTGAACCGATGGAACAGAAACTGCACCGATCTGCGGATGCGAGGCCAATGGCAGACGGGACAGGTGCCACAGAAACGTATATAACCTACTTTTTTTCCACCAGGGTCGTTCCGCGATGGCATTATGTCTGATAGTACCCCCCCCTACTCGATCCCGGCCCTCCTCGTATCTGCATAAAGCGTGCATGAATTGCAGGTGAGAATATTTCGCCCTGAATACCTCCTGAGCATCTGGCTGACGCCCCGATAGACGCCGGAAGATTCGCTGTTCAGCAGACCGTCCCGTCTGTAAAGAGTGCCGTCTTCGCCCTCCGCGGTCTGGTATTCCCTGCAAGTATTCACATACACCTCCAGGTGGTGTGGTCTCGCCCCCATGGGAAGACGGGATGCAGGCCGTGGTTCATCAACTACAACAAGGCACGAGTAGCGCGGGGTCGTCTGAGATATTTCTCTCAGATCCATACGCCAAACAGTCTCCCACGCAGCAGAGCCTTCGTGAGTCATATTTTTATTTGTGCAGGGGATGCGGAGCTCAATCGGTCCAAGCCGCAGGTGCTTGTAATAATTTCCCCTATTCATCCCAAGGGTCCTCTCAGATATTTCTCTCAGACCCCTACCCAACACAATCTTCCCCGCATCAGTGTCCTCGTGCGTCATGTTTCATTTCTGCAGTGTATGACCAGCTGATTAGTTCAAGCCGCAGGTGTCCGTAATAATTTCCACTATCCATTCATGGAGGTGACCAATCTGCTCCAGCGCGCAGTTCGCATACACTAAATCACATCCAAGGAGCACCCACTTCCGCTCGAGGCGACCAGACCGCTGTGCGCTTTTTACTGCTTTTAAAAGAATCCGCTCACATCACCATAGCTTGGACGTGTTCCTCTGCGACTTCTCGCCGCGCCATTTCTTCTTTCTGGATACGTCCGCATTCCAGGCGGCTTTCGATGCCCACCCACCCGTCGCGCCCGCGCTGCTGCACGCAATGTATCTCTGGGCCACCCGGCTCTCATCAAAAGCCGCGTCCGCGTGGCACCTCTCCGAGGCCCAACTACTCACGCTGACCACCAACCACCTCGCGCACGCCGTAGCCACGCCCCACGCGCACACAACCCTGCAGATCATCCAAGCGGCGGTCCTTCTGTCGTTGTATTATCTGGACGCGGGGCGCCTGGTGGAGGGCCGCTACCACTGCGCCGGCGCGACGTCCCTGGCGTTCAGCGCAAGACTGCATCAGCTCGGGGCGGCACCGCGGGCGCCCATGCCGCCGTTCGTCTTCGCCCCTGTCGCGCAGGATCCCAGCCGCGGGAGGGAGCAGGTGGACGCATTCTGGAGCGTCGTGATCCTGAACAATTACTGGGTCGCAGTCTCCGGCATGCCGTCGAGCATCCCCGCGGGCCCGTCGATCACGACGCCCTGGGCACCGGTGAGCCTGACCCCTCCTGTGCAATCTCGAGCAGACTTTGAATTATTTCGTGTTAAGCAGACACCCGGAGAGGACGAAAGTGTCGGAGACCGCACGGACCCGACAACGTTGCTCGTCCAGGCGTCCATCCTGCTCGAGCGCACCATCGTGTTCTCCATGCGCGATTCAGGTAAATATCCACCCCCGTCCGCATTAATCCGTTTTCGATGCCCAGCGCTAATGGACAGCCCTAGAGCCCGACGCTCCGGAGCTCTGGGCGCTCGACGCGCGTCTGGAGGCGTTCCGCGGCGCCCTCCCCACCACACCGGTACCATCCCCATCTCCATCTGCGGGCCCGGGCTCGGATGAGCACGCGCTCGTCACTCACGCACTCGTGGGCGCCTCGCTCGCCCGCCTGCACGCGCCCCATGCGCACCTCGGCGGCGCGAAGTGCCTCGCCGCCGCGCAGCGCATCGCCACACTCCTCAACGGTGCCGCCTGGGATCCGACTAGCCCAGTCAAAGCCGATCCGATACTCGGGGTGCGTCCTGCGTCCTGTGTCCCCGTTATCCCATCCGCATTATTAATGCTGCATCGCAGCCGCTCCTCAGCGCGCTCGCGGACGTCTGCATCACGCATCTCGCCCTGCCCACCGCCGCCGCGAACCTAAACACGCTTCTCGCGGCCCTCACCGCCCTCGCGCCCGGCAGCGCGCTCGTCCGTGCGTCCGCCTCTTCTCTTCCTCATCTTCTACTCTCCTGCCCCCACATCTCTCGTTCTTTTTCTTCTAATTGCTCTGTGTAATTGACTGGTCGTTCTGCAGAGCAGTGCCTCGCGAGCACGCAGCAGCGCTACCACCTCGCGCATGGTCAATCCGCTTCCGTTTCCGTTTCCGTTTCCGCGTTCCCGCATCTGTAGCCTGTTCCCTACTCAACTCCCACTTGACTCCCATTTGGTATTTGCTTACAGGATAGATCATGGTAGATTGTAGATCACAAACACGCTTGTGTATTTTTGAAGTATTTATGTATGTAGCACTAATGTTAATTCTCTGGGGTAGTAGTCGGATAGCTAGTTCCCGAGGGGACTACGGCATGCGCCACTGATTGACCCGCGCCGTCCGTTAGTTATCGGACGGGGAGTCTAAATTCAGACGTCGCTGAGATGCTAAAATTGCTAGGATGTCTCTAACACGAAAACAAAAAGACGACGACGAGCGCAAGATAGCGCACGATACTAAAGAAATAGCTCCAGCATTAGGTTCGCATTTCAGGCCTTTCCGCCAGCCCTGTCCAATATTTACAAGCGACCGAGGGTCCAGTTCTGGATCCAGGGCGTACACTCTTGCCGAAATGCCGCGGCGGTGATCCCATCAATTCATCGCGAAAATCTTCTTTGTTTCCATGCCACCATCACTGCAGCGCGCACTGAATGATTCACGGCGACTGCGGTTTCGCTCTGGGTATTCTGCACCAAACACCTTATACTCGTACTGTTCACCCTCGAATATCTGGAAATACGCACAGCGGCATTCCACAGAATCATAGACCAGGAAAGCCCAGCTAGAGTCCGCGAAGAATAAATACCACAGGCTACCGCAATACCACCGACCCACTATACGACATCAGGCCCTCAATTTGACATCACACCGCCTCTGATGAACTCCGTTACCTATCGGCTTCAACTGCGCTCCCGCAGCCCAGTTCCGTTTATGTCTGTAAAAGTTTGTTTCAGGATTGGCTAACGGCTGCAGACGAACGGTATATAAGAGTTCATACCGACCGCCCAGAAAAAACATTTTATTCGCTACGTTCTTTTCTCCCATGGTTCACCCACTTCACCATCCGCTGCGCCGGATGCGGCTGCTCTTGCTCTCACTTCCGCTTCTCGGGATGGCCACAGCTGTGGTCGTTCCCCGCCAGGACCCCTCTGCCCCGCGCCAGAACCAGACGATTCGCTGGGTCGACTGCCACGCGAACGTTCCGCAGCCGATCGAGCCCGCGCTGAACATCACTGGCACCAGCTTCCCCGGATCCCTCCCCTCGACTTTATTCTGCGGGGAGATGGACGTCCCAATGGACTACACGAAGCCGTTCGACACGGCAACCAATAATATCACGATTGGCTTCGCGATGAACCGCCCCAAAACGCCATCGGGCCTTATTATCTAGTACGTCGGATTCGCTCGCTTTATCATTGCCCCCGCTGAGCATGTTCTGCAGCCATGCAGGTGTGCTGTGGGACTCGAATTGACCAGATACAATTATTAAATTTGACACAGGCGGTCCCGGACTGGATGCCGCATCTCAGGCATGGGCGAACGCGCTCAACCTCTCCGCCGGCGCGGCATTCGCGGGGTTAGAGGAGTTTGATTTCCTTGGTGCGTCTTTGAATCATTTCACCCTGCATCCAGCTGACTCCGGAGTTGCCAGCGGTGAACACCCGCGGACTCCAATTCTCCAACCCGCTTAACTGCTCCTCGGGAGTCTTCTTCAACAATATTTCTTTTGCTTTGTGCGTTTGGATCAAAGTATTCTGTCCCGGTTGCTCATTATCGCCATAGTCCCACTTTTCAGGACGAGTACGATCAGTACCAAGCTGCCATGGCGAACTTCTACGCGGCGTGCACGAACAACAGCACCCCTGCCGGAATTATGGAGCACGTCGGAACAGTCGAGGTTATCCAGGATTGGGACGCCGTCCGCGCTGCACTCGGATACGAGAAGGTCAGCTTCGCAGGGGTTTCATAGTACGTTTGCCTTGCTACAGCCCTGCTGTCCGCGTTGATCAGGGCAACCTTTCTTCAGCGGAACATTCGTGGGTATGGCCTACGCCGGCCGCTTCCCCGACCGCGTTGACCGCTTTGTCTTGGATGCGGCCATTCCCCACGGCATGGTATACCGCCACGCGTTCTTATAATCTGCAGTGCATATACTGACAGAACCGCAGCCGTTCCAGGATATGGTTACCGACCAAGTAGCCGCGGCGAACCGTCTCCTCCAGCGCGCGGACGCATTCTGCCTCACGGACCCCACATGCCCGTTCCACGGCCAGGGTAACGGCAGCGTCGTTAAGGTTTCTTTCCCTCTCTCCAGCCTTTGCCTCTATGCTGAAGGAATTTTATTAGGCATGGGACACCCTCGTCGCCCAAGCCATCAGCGCACCACTCCCTGCGCCTGACTGCGGCCCTGGCACAGGCTGCAACACGCCCGTGACGCCGACGGACCTGCGCCTCGGCATCACCGTCCTCTTCCGCGCGCTCCCCGACTTCCCCAAGTTCAACATCGCGCTGAACGCGTCGCTCCACGGGAACGCGAGCCTCTTTGCTTACGAGCCGCTCGGCGACATCCGCGAGACCGTCGTCGGGCCGCTCCTCTGCTCGGACTTTAGTGCGCTCTCCCTCCCTTGTTTGTGTGTCACTGTGTGATTTACGCTTGGTTCCAGAGATCGACGATGCGGATAAGACGTTCACAGGGTTCAATAACCTCAGTATCAACTCGCAGAGCGTGCGTCGCTACCTATATCCTGTCGTCCCTCGCTGACGTGCGCGCGTCCCGCAGAGCGACCCCGCGAAAATCGTTTACTCGCAAATCTGGCAGTTCGCCCTCATGTGCTCCGCCTGGCCGTTCCCCGTCCCCGAGCAACCCACGCTGCCCACGGACCTCCCCCTCATGTGGATGACGTCGGACTTCGACTTGAAGTGCGCCTTCCACCTCTCTCCTCCTTCATTACGCTCATCTCCATGCGCAGTCTTCCGACGGAGCTAACCACCTTCGCCTGGGCGCAAGCGCCCAACTCCACGCTCGTCGTCCGGCACGGAGACGACCACACTTCAATTCTCTGTCAGTTTCTTCTTTCTTTGGTTATTCTCGGCCGGCTGACCTGACAACCGGGACCCTAGTGGCGCCCCCCGCAACGCGCGCGCAGCGCATCGCGCAGGACTTCCTTCGCACGGGCGCGATGCCCCCCGCGTCCTCGGACGCGGAGGTGACCATCCTCGCCCCCGGCGACACGCGCGGCCCCGTGCCTGGCGCATACGACGTGCCGACGGGCGCGATTGCGGGGGATATCAGCGCCGTGGAAGACATCGTCGCGTCGTCATCGCCGTCTCAGGCTCCCAAATCCAACGGGGCGGAGGCGCGGAGATTCCGGTCGGGGCTTGGACTGCTTGTTGGACTGGCTGGCGTTGTGGGTGTCGTGTAGTCGTAGGGGAGGGTAAAACTATCTATTTCCCAGAAATTTATGCCCGGACTCAAGGAGAGGTTCGACTCCTCTATTTATTTCAAGGGAGGTCCATGATTTCGGGAGATACGGAAGTGCAGAGGTCGCTGTTCACGGATCTGTTAGGAATCCTAAGTGCGAGTCGAGGGTATTGGAATACAAACTGGCGCGGTAGTATGCCTAGCAATGTTCAAAATAACTTACCACTAATTTGGGGTGAAATTACCTCTTGTTTCCCTGCTTTACGCCGCCGTTTGGGGTCATCCGATTGCTTATACCATGGAAGATAAGCTATAAACAAGCATTGGATTCAGCGGAGCTACGTACGACAAGTTGGTGTCTATGGTTCGACCGGCCCTAGACTCTTGGGGAGCCCTCCGCCCACCGTAAGTATAAACCAACCAGTGAGTATCTGCAGTGATATTCAGAAGAGGCTATCAGGGGATATACGAGTATGAACTCACTGAAAGAAGTTGCGGAAACACTGGGTGAACTCGTAGCGCGGATGGGAGACAATAAGGAAGCCTAAGGACATTTGTTAGGATATGAAAACGCAAGACAGTTATTGTACTGACCGCTGATCCCGCGGAGTTGGCACGGATTACACGTCGGAACCGCACGGTGAGTATGTAACATATACAAGATGGACTCCCGACGAAGATAAGCTACCTTGCTCGAAGGAGGTTCAGCGATAGGACGGCGGAAGGCAGGTAGTACTACCTACCTGGGGGGGAAAAATGCAGCGTGTTACATGTTGCATCGGACCTTACCACGGAAACACACCAGAAATGCACAAACAGGAGCCATAAAACTTACAGGTCGATCGGCAGTAGGCTCGGGCCGCACTTCAGCTTCGACGAGGTAGCACACGGCGAAGAGACGGTACCCACCCCCGAGGGGCTCGGCTCGCCATCCCCGCTGCGAGCGCGCTCGCTGGTTGGGAGGAGTCGACCAGGTACAGGATCTACCATTTGTATACTCGTGATTAGAGTGGGAGCTGGAAGGGAATTAGGGGGACCATGCACAATGATGGTGGAGATGAGGAGGATGCCGCATGCGACGAACGCCCATAACCAGTCCCGCGCTCCTCCTCCAACCGACGCGTCACAATGTTTGTCTTCGCGCAGATGGCGCTGCGATGGCGTTGCCCGTCGTGATCCACTCCGCCATCGACTTCTTCGCCTCGTACACACTGACCCCACACCCCGGGGAAGAGGACTGGGCGCTCACGGTCGCGTTGCTCCTCATCTGCGCAATCGACGGGTGGTTCACGCTTGCACTCGCGGTGAACCGCGGTTCAACCACGCTGCGCGGCTTCCTCTTCAAGACCGTCTACCACAAAGCATGGCAGCATGATCAACCTCGAGATAGAGAAGATTGTCGTGCGCATGACAAGCATCTACCAGCCGCTCGGCATCATCTTCTTCGGGTACAGAGCACTTGCCGTTCATGCAGGAGGAGAGCACGACACTGGGGGCTTCCGGCGCAGGAGACTAGCATAGCCTTATATACCTTGGAAAGCTCAATCCAAAAAAAAAAAAATTTGACCTTAATATTGTGTAAATTTTGACAAGTCCAAAACCGTGAATAAGTTTCGCAAGCTCGTAAAAGTTTCGCCAAGTCCTCCGGCAAACAAAAGTTTCGCTTGTGTGACTTCGGGTAATAAAAGTTTCGCGGGTGATCAACAAAAGTTTCGCAAGTCAAGTTCGGCCGAACATATGTTTCGCTGAATGGCACTTTTTGCGAAACTTATTTAGAATGCGCAAAGCCCAATAAAGTTTCGCAAACCATCAAATTCGCCATGAAAGTTTCGCAAAACGCGAAAAAAGACCGAAAAAGTTTCGCTTGATTAAAAGTGCACTTGGACCGCCATACGATTGAAGCAGATGGGCGGCACATCAATTCATACGCACGGAGACGACATGATAGGAACACGCCGGGGTGTAGCAAGCATCGCTGCAACGGACAAGCCCGATACACATTCCAAGGGGTGGAGGACGTCCGCATCTCATCTCCTCGCCGGCAGGACTAAGAGCTATCCTCTCAGCGTCGAGAGATCATGTCCGTTGCGTGTCGATGGCCGTATGGAGTGCTGGAAGAGTGTATGTAGCTCCGGGAAATGGGGAGTCGGAACATAAAGATGCCTACGATGAGTTGTCGACGGTGTCCAGTGCGACGAATCGCCGACGATGAGGGAAAGGAAGAAGAGTGTTTAGCGGTGTTGTGACACCAAAACGAACCATTTTTCGCGCTCACGTGTTTCGTTTGATCCGACGGAGCGGGCGGCGTGAAGTTGGTACCATATTCTCTATCACATCGTCTCCCTATTTCTTCTGGGATCTGCAGTCCTATTTCATTGACTCAGCCTCAGCTGAGTATAAGTCCCAGAATCTTTCTCTCACTGAATCCCGCCTCACACGGAAGTGCAGGAAAACTCGGTAATCTGGCGGATTCCACGGATTGCTGAGAGTCATGTGCACTGAAGTCATTACGGGTTGCTGGGATAGTTCACGAACGTGTGTTAATTCCGTGATTTCATTGAAATCTCTAGCACGCTCAGCATTCGTGGAACGAAAGGACCATCCTGACCGGCTGACGCGTTGCTTGGCACTCTTTGGTCATGGCGACGCGTATCAAGGGGCACGTGCGCGATCAATCTCCTTAAGTTCTCGCCGCCACCATCGTCTTGCGATGCAAGAGCTCTGCGGCGCGCTTCACCGAATCCGAGCGGCTCAGGCGCATTGCTCCTTCCACCAGTGTTGCTCGGCCAGTACTTACGACGAGAACTTAAAGAAGCTCTGCCACTGCGTCGCGCTCGCTCTGGGTCTCGAATTTGCAGGCCGGCTTTGTAGTGCAGCTCTGAGACGCCCGTCCATCCGACACTTCTGGCTGGTTAGGAGGAGCGCCGCGGTGTCTGGATCACTACACGTCCGTGCGGTGTCCGTATACGGTGTAGTACTATGCGTCCGTGCGTCCCGAGGCTCACTATATCCGACGCTGGCTGATTGAGCCTTGTTCACACATCACACGCCGCGCTCTTTGCGCGCTTTCCGTGTGGACGGGCCTGACGTGCGGCATCTCAACGTTCCCAGTGAAAACACGGTCTTGGAGGGCATCGCGTGGTATCGTGCCGTCTAGGAAATATCGGCTGGCCTTGATTTTGTCTTCGAATCGTCTAATATTGCCTCGCAGAGATGTACATGACATCATACAATTGCCGTTAAGTCGTTCGGGGCCGCCGGGGCCATGAGTCAATGACGCGACGCGGCAGCGGAGTACGAAATGACTCTCTCTCCTGTACCACGACCATCGACAACGCCGCTATGTTCCCTTCTGCTTCCTGCCGTCAATCTGGATTTCTCTCTTCGTCGGATCCGCACTTGGCTGTTCTCCGCCGCTGGTAGATGATGTGCTTGGGATCTTCACGTGGCCACTGTCCAGCAGCTCGCTCTTCGCTCACTTTGCTGCTGCCTGGGTCTGCTCTGGTTTTGGCATCTGCATCTGTTTCTCTGAACCTTTACCTGGTCTCCATTGATTTTTCGGTGTGGTTATATCCCTGGGATTGAGCTTATGATAAGGACGGCGACAACGGCGCTGCCCCACGTAGTCCGGGAAGACGCCAAGCGACATTTCAAATATTATCAATGCACTACATGTAATTATTCTATTCCGTTACACCGCACATGCTCTGAGTATTTGTCCCACAGGCGACTGAGCTCAGGTAAAGTAGTTTCTGCTCTTGTGTGGCGCGCTACTGACGTATATTATCTTCACAGCTTTACCGTAAAGCTCTTCAAATTTCAAGGCCTCAAATTTCTGTTCCAGAGCTGTGGGGCATTCTAAGTTTGGTGTGCTGGAATTTGAGGTGTCGTGAGTTCTCTTCTCGACCTCCCCGAGTATCTGCAGACTCGGTTTTTTCTCTTCTCCCGTAGTCGTTGCACCTCATCCTCCCTAGACCATCATCGCTGATATGGAGACTGGCATCTGATTCCGCCCTGCGCATCCTCTCGTTTCCGTGCGCTGACCGCACGCTTAGCAGCCGTTCATCCTGTGGATCCCAAAAACCTTCCGCGTGCTTCTCGATAGAGAAACGCTTCGGGCGGCACCTGCTGTTCCTTGCGTTAGGCGTCCGCTCTTCATGACACCGCGAACTTTCTTGTCGACGACCACAAGTCCATCCGCGCTGAGCTCAAGCTCCTCACCCGCTCACAGGTGAGCTGTTCCTCCTTTTATTAGAAGCGCCACGCTAACCTGCAGCATTACGATCACGCCACTCGCCATTATGATGTACAGCATCCACCGCAACAACTTCAAATATTCGACTTCTGCATCGTTCGCTCGCCGCGCTTATCTTCATTCAAACACATCACCTCCTCCCTACCTCCGTCACATCCTCCTTCCCGACAGCCACTCGCGCTGATATTTCATACGTCCATACCTTGATTCTCTTCATGGGCTGACCTGGGAGGTAGATGCGTGGTGCGGTGATCCTGACGGTGCCGCACTTAGCGGTACCACTACGTTTATTCCTTGAAGCGCACCGAGTACGTGCCGCTGCTGTGTGCTGTCCCGTTACTAATGTGTGTACTACACAGTATATATTCCACCCGCCGCGTGTTGGAATATTACCAAGCCGACACGTTGCCGACACGTTGGGCACTCGTGTACCTACGTGGCTGTTTGGAATGCTGGCATGGAGATGCACAGCAATGTGGCGAAACATGTCTCAGCTGGTCTGAAACACTGTACGCTCCATTGTTCAACGTTTCTGTTTATGATTGTATACTACATTGTTCTCTGAGGTATAAAAGCCCTCGTACATCTTGGAATAAATAATCGAAATCTTGCTTTCCCCACTTTCCTTACTCTTCCCCACTCTTTTGGATACCCCATTCTCACACCGCGGCAACAATCCCAACTCCCTCCAGTTAAATAAGTCAGTCCCCAGACGGTAACGCGTGTGAGCGAGCAGCGCCTGCGTTGGTGGGGGAGCAGGCGGAGAAGCGGAGCGAGGATGAGTGTGCCGTGGAAGTGGGATGGGTGGACAACGGGTGTGGGGGAGGCGGAGGTCTACGAGCCCGTGACTGGCATTCCAGGGGGAGCAAGCGAGGCAACGGGCAGGGGGAGCGGGGGAGCGGGGGAGCGCCGTCGTAAAATTTGTATATTAAGAGCATGCAATAGAAAAAAACACGATACTGCTTGATACAGCCCGATACAAAATAGTCCAAATTCCCATTTTTGCCAGGTGTGGCATCGCGCTGTATCGCGCTATCTAAAATTGATAGTCCGAGGCTGTACGATACTGCCCGATACATGCCGATGCCCCTCAAGACGTTGTTTTCACTGGGAGATCTCAACATTTCTCGGGCTCGCCCCTAATGATGTTGTTAGAAATTGATTAACTTGAACTGGACGATCGCTGGTTCAAAGCAAGCCTCCCACGATCTACCGATAACCGGGATTTGAAGCTAACCTGTCTCCAGCCTGCTGGGGTGGAGGCATGCTGCATACTCGGAGTCGGACCAGACAATTCCATGAGAGGGAGTTATACCAAGAGAAACTGTATGCGATGACTAATTTCAACGTTATCGAGTTGGAATTTAAATATACATTCGCGAGCAACTTAAAGGGTTTTGCAGGTTAGAATTAAAACATAATAATTCGTGTATAATTTCGAATATAGCCAACTACTAGGGTAACTCGCCTCTATTCTCCAGCCCCAATTCTCCACCACTTGACCTTCAAGACATTTCACCGCGACTAAAAAAGTAACCACGTTGGGCAAACATCCTTGAAGGCGAGAAGCGCAATGACGAAGCAGAAAGCATATGTCCACATCTATGTTGCTTGTTTCAGTGGAGTAGAGGTATTCAAGCAAAGAGCAACCGACCATGTACGTTTTATGGTCGTAGCGCGGGCCACCGGCAGCGTGCACTACACGGTAGCCCAAAAAAACGTGTACGACAATCAGGCTGATCGGAGCCACGGCGAGAATGCTCCAAAACCACAACACCGCGATGGCAGCCGGGAGAATGAAGTAGGCGATGATCCTGCGGGCGAGGATGTCACCATACACGACTGCCATGGTTTTCCGTCCCGTCGCCAGATCCCCGCCTAAATCACGCAGATCCTGGAGTTGAATCGACAACCCGGTCCACAACGCTATGCCGACGATGTCGTCCTGTGTTCTGGGTGTATATGGGGAAATGCTTCTCCATGATGCACTCAACAGCGCCCATGTACCCAGCGTCATCCCGACGTTGTTTTTCCCAAACCAATGATTTCCAGCGGACGTAAAGCAGAGGAATCCGGTCGTCAACACCCAGCAGATCCATTCTGGGAGCAGCCTCGGCGAAACCATCGAGACCACGAGGAATGCCCCAAGAACGACTATTACTCGACGCTTGGCACCTGCGAGCGTGACTTTCCCGGATGGTATTGGTCTATCCGGTTTGTTCACGCGGTCCTCGTCTACCCCGACGATCTGGTTCGATAGGGTGAAGAAGTAGACGAAAAAGGTGACCCAGAGGATGAGACGAGGAAAGCGGTAGAACAGGGCAGTGGGAGGGGACGGCGGGCTAGCCACAGCAGCACCGACGCCCCAGATAGAACCGGGAATGAGTGTGGTGCTCCAGTCCCTCCATGAAAATGCGAAGAAGATATCGAGTTCGTGAACTATACCAGCAATTGCCCACTGGAGTCTGTTCATTGTCAGGATGATTTCAGCTTCCAGATGGGTAGCTTTTTGTAAGGTGTTAGGGCACCAGTGCCGGCAACGGATGGACCCCTTCAAATCGAGCGCTTTTGGCCGTCGGAGGAACGCTGAACACCACGGCTGTGTCTGACATGCAGCTGGCATGCACATGGAGAGTTTCGGCAGAGTTTTCCTGTAGTATTAGGATTTGTTCACAATTGACTTGTTTTGCTCCAAGGCCGCCAGGCAGCCGCCGGGCGGAGTTGGGAAGGCTTTGGGCTGGACGGATAAAATCAAAGCAGTCGATTTGATTATCGTTCTCTTCACGAGATAAGACATAGTACCATCGCTTTGCTCCGGCACATGTGGCTGGGAGTGAGCTAATAGGTCGGAACTCGGGGCGATTTCCCGCGTATCCAAACGAATCAACATTTGCAAGGACCAGGGCGCCATAGCAGAACAATTCACGAGATATGCGTCCATGCGGAGAACCGGAAGGCAGGAACATGGAGGCAGACGTCCGGCCGACACGAGAAAAAAAAAACAGCTTTGAATTTGGCGCCAACAGAACCAAGATTGATACTAACGGCCGCAGACTTAGAACCAAGTAGAACATGTACCAACTTGAACGAGGAAGAAACGCGTGGAGAATGGATAATGGTACTGCCCGAGGCGCCTGGCTGATGACATAATCCCTGGTATTCCGGTGATCGCGTTCCTTTCCCATTAACTACGACTCCAATATATGTCTTGGGCCACAGAGTGGCAATGTGAGGAGACGGAAATGAACATATTGAATTAACTCCATTCTCCAGCTTTGAACAAAATGAAAGGGACCAAACTTGAAATCGAGGCCAAAAACAATAAAAGCAGTTATTTTCAAACTCGGTACTCAGACCAATTGAACCGAATGAGAAGTACCTGTCTGCGTACGGCAATGTACTCGCCACATTGCTGCCAATCGTAGGAAGACCGGTTACGAGTGTAATTCTCCGCTTTGTGGAGCTTTCGAACCATCTCTTTAGACAATCAACAGTTGGTATGAACACCTGCCACGACGAGAACGGCAAAGATATTATTGAAGCGCCGGGGCGCAAAGTGCCCGGGTGCGCTCTTCGCTCTCTTTCCCAAATTAACCATATGCATGTCTGAAGCGGGTTAACTCCGCTTTTTGGAGCTTTCAAGCCAGATTTTTCGATAATTAAACAACTGGAATCATGAACATCTCGAATTGCAAAGATATTATTGAGAAACTCGGACATCCGTTGACTTCGCGCCCCGGTGCGGTCTAGCCTCTTATCTATTCTCATACAGCCCCTCCTGACATCCCGTTCCGTGGACCATGTCATGAGGGTCTGGGCCGTAACCAGCTACTTACTAATCGGGCATGTGCGTCTTGATTTTCGACTTTTTTGAGGTCTTGTTTAGGCACTCATCAATCCTTTACTGGCAAATTTTGGAGAGAAAGTTTTAGTAATTCATAGTTCAACCACCTGAGAATATTCTCAGATTTATTGGTGTCCGAATCCCAGTGCAATGAAGGTTCGCAAAGTGCTGGGGTCCTAGTTAGTGGCTGTAACGACCGGCAATTTTGGTGATGGAAAAGCCGGGGTCCCGATGGCTAACTAGCTGGTTTAACGTTACGGCCCAGACCCTCATGACAGGGTTCCCGGAACGGGATTTCATGAGGGGATGTGTACGAGACTACCTCTTATCAATATTAATATGAATCTGATTCGACCCAAGATTCGACCTGACAGTTTACACGCTACGGAAGATGTTTTGACGGCTCGTACCACCTTCAAGTAGTTTACCAAGGAGTCCCTCGAGCCCAAATCCTCTCCCAACTAAGATCATGTACATCTTGCTGGCTGTAGTTCTTGTCGTCCTTTGCGCTGCTGTTCTGCTGCTGAATGTCGGCCATCGTGAAGATGGACTACCCCCAGGCCCGCCGACTCTCCCTATTATCTGGAACCTCCACATGGTTCCGACTGAATTCCCTCATTACATGTGTATATCAGCTGGACGGTGCCAGCCCTGAAGCTGATGGCTCCTTAGATTCACGGAATGGGCACAGAAGTACGGTGGCCTGTACTCAGTGAGCGCATCCATCTGCTCTGACATAATTATGTTCTCATCCTAGCTTGTTCACGAAGTTGAAGATGGGCCCTCGCACAGCGATTGTTCTGTCAGATGCAGCGGCAGTCAAAGAACTGATGGAGAAACGGAGCTTGACCACCGCGAACAGGCTGCCGAATTATGTCGTCGAACATACGACCGGAGGACTTCACATTGCGTTGACGCTTTCCAGTGGAGTTTTTTTTTTCACACATATGCAGCGAGCCCTTTATTTCGGACTGTTGGACGAAACAAAGGAGTGATTGCGCAACGGCGAGGCAAACGGGAGCTGCATGGAGGAAGTCCTGGCGAGGGGAGGAGAACTCGGGATGGACAGGGAAATGACGGCATTGAGTTTCTCTGCTTCGAATTCCAGTACGAAACTGATACGAGTATAGATATCTCGGTGGGGCCCTCATCGAGGGCGCATCAGAATCGACCGCTGCTTACATACACTCTCTCGTCTTGGTCTTCACGGCATATCCTGACGCGCAAAGGAAAGTGCATGAAGAAATTTCGCGTCGTTGGCCGGATCGCATGCCAACTTTGGATGACCTCAAACATATGCCTTATATTCGGGCTACGATTTTGGAGGCGGGTTATACATATCCTTGATGAAGAGTCTTTGCTAAGAGTGGTTATTAGACGCATCGATTCCGCCCCTTTGCGCCTCTGCTGGTCCCCCACGCCACGACAGTCCCACAGGAGGTATGTGTGGGATGGTTCAAGAAGCTAGTCATTCATCCTTCGCGTCCAGTACAGCGGCTACCTTATTCCCGAGGGCGCCACTATCTTTGTCAACCTTTGTAAGCTTCTAAAAATTATTCCCGCACTCCGCCTAGATTATTTCGCGTCCAGGGTGAATCTTCCATGACCCAGGTAAGTTCCTCGTGTTCAGCTTCCGCCCAGACTCACCTCCCGCAAGCGTTGTACGATAATCCGGAGGATTTTGTTCTTGATCGATATCTGCTGACTGAGAATGGTGCAAAACCCGATGTCGACGGCAGCGATTTGAGGCCCAACCTTGCGTGTGAGCCTCCTCGAACACATTCAAAATTTTATTGCACTTACAATGATATGGTCTCAGAAAGCCTGTCTCGGATCCACCTAGCTCAGAACTCGATCGCACGATTCCCATCCTACCTATATGCCCAGTTGCTTACAGGCATCATCATTTTTACCGCCATGAACCTCTTGTGGGCGTTCAATTTCAAGACTGATATCGATGCGGAGGGAAACTTTGTGAAGGTGGATACCTTCGCCTACAAGAAGGTCGCTCAATCCACGAATCGCTCTCCTGTATCATTAACCCGTTACAGAGACTAGGACTGACACCACAGCCGTTCACGTGCCAGATAACACCCCGCACGACAGAGAAGGCTGCAATCATCAAGCACGCGTTTTCTCAAGCTGCGGATACATTTGGAAAGTTCGAGTTCGGACTCAGCCCTGACGATAGAAAATATGTGGCCAAGTCAAGACCCGGTAGCTATAGCATTTAAAATGGGGCCAATGTTCTGTGGACTTTATCATTGTGCCTGCGCTTTTCTGTTGAAGTCCCGTCTTTCCGAGTGGACGGCAGTAAATCCACAAGTGTCCTTTATGGGCCGGCTCGGAAGATATTAGGCACACACACCGTGAGTGTCTCATTCGTCGGTGTCTGTCAAGCCTCCGAACAGTCCAAATTAAACCACGCTGTGATGTTACCTAACTTACGCACAAGTGAGGGACCAGACATCGGCAATCTCCGGATCCAAAGTCACTCAGCGCAGATATCTACCGAAACCAAGCTAGCTAGAATTCTTGAATCTTTGGAGCTGGGTATTCACGAGCGCACTCACGTCCCTCGGTCTCTGTGAAAAAAATCTGATTCTAAGGAATTTCAAATTTCTCATGATTCGTCCTCTGCAGCCCGGAAATTAAATGGGCCTGCATCGCCCACAATTAGCGCGTTTATCAGCGCACATCCAGATACTCACAAGCCGTCGTCGACCATCAGCAGGTCACCCCGCGCTCTTTTTTACTCCACGGTGATGAGACTTGCGTTGCGCTGCCGTCGGAACCGTCCGGGATCCTATCAAGTTGGGACAAGCATCCGAACCAACCAACGCGTCCTTTGCACTGGCCGCCATCCATGCGTTCCTCGCCGCTGCCGCCCACGTCCCACCGCGCTTGCGTTATCGCCGTTCATCGCGCCCGGAAGCAAATGCAAGCACTTTATCGCCGATTTCTTCACTTTCCATCAAATTCCATGCTGTATAAGTATTTACTTTACTTGTACGACCTACATTGCAATTGTTGGAATGTACAAATGCACGTGCTCGCGCCTTCACCACCACCGACGCACCCACATGCTTTTAATTTCCGGTCTTCCTTCTTCCTGTCTTGCACTCGGACTCTCGGCAACTGCCACCGTTCCTTCTACATCCCCCGGGCCGACCCGGCGCTATTTCATTTCCGGACTTTTCTCGGTGCTATTCTTACTCCGTCCTTAGTATCTAAGCTGTACCTTCTTGGATGAATCCCCTGCCGCTTTGCCAGGGTCTTCTGCTTACACTTCCCGTGTGACATCGAAGAAACCGTACATTCTCACAGGCAATCAGACCTCGTTTTTCGCCCCCGTTCATCTCGCTCGTCTCCTCCTTGCGTCCTTCGTCGTCCACATCCCTCGGCGTACCGCTCCCAGATGGAGCTCGTGCCCGCATTCGTCCTCGCCCACTCGCTTGTGTAATTCGTTGCACATCCCCCTAGGATCCACACCCACTCAGCCGAGCCCTGTATCTGGATTGATGCTCTCGCACACATTCTGTATCATGGCCGTAGGGTTGAGTTTGGTTTGCATCCACGCATTCCTCTCCTCTGCTATCCGCGCCATGGTCCTATCAACGGGCCTGTGGTATTCCTCCCCGACAGGGCTAATGTACAGCACCATTCACGCCTGCGAATGTCGAATATTTCCGCAGCCTAATCCGACCGCTGTTCCGTCTGTCCCTTCTCTTTTCTCTCCGAGTCAATGAGGCATTTGATAGGCTTCGAGCCGTCGTCGACCAATGGCAGTTTACCTTTAGCACGTAAAGGAGAAGTACTCTGACTGGAGAGGGAATGTGGAGATGTACGATCTTTTTCTTCATATAATATGTGTAGTCCAAAATACAACACAATAACAATCGAACCACTGCGTACGGAGCAGGAGCCAGCATTCGCTCGTTGCGGAGCACTCAAGCGAGTCTGAGCGTCGCGCAGCCGCGGAGCGTGGACAGCAGGAACGCCGGGGCGAGCGCATGGACCGCGGACGACTGCGGCAAGCCACTCGCGGACGGCGCAAGCGGGGCAGATGTACAGCTATGGCCGAGGCCACAATGAAGTACGGCTCTGGCGCAGACGTCACGGTGGAGCACCGCGATGGAGATGCTGTATCCGACCTCGAGGGCGCTTCTCGGCGAGACAGAGGCCGGGCCCTCGCCGGGACGGGGGCAGCGGGAGAGCGACGACGTAGACCTCGAAGGGCTCCTACTCACTAAAGCGGCCACCCAAACAAATAGAAGGCAGAACACGAAACGCAAGGCTGCGGGAGGTACGCCTTCAGGACCGGAGCTTGGGACGTCGGAAGTAGAGCCCCGTGCTCTCCCGGAGGATCTCTTCCTGCTCTTGCTTCAAGCGCATTAGATCCTTCTGCGCAGGCCGTCCAGGATTCTAGTTGCAGGTGGGAAGACGAAAGGGGCGGCAGAGAAACACGCACACATAACTGTCGGCTGTCACCGGATCAAACCTCCTCCTAGTCTCTCTTGACAGACGCTTTATTGATTCTAACTCGTTCCTCGTTCAATAAAACCTCCTCCCACCACCTCGCACCGAATCCAGCGTGCTCGTCTGCGTCTGCGCGAATCAGGCTTATATTCTGCGGGACCTCAGCGTCACGGTCGTATCACTGTTACTGCTGGCCTCTTCTGATCTCATCACGGTCTTGGGGTGGATGCTGAATCCGTTGGATCCTGTTTCCTTGTGCTAGCTCCGGATCAGCCTCACTCGCAACTGAATCTCCTGGTGTCTGACACTTCAGCGGATCGTGACCCTACGCTTCAGTCTCTGTATCCCGCCCATCTCGTGAGTCGCACGGAGGTTTTGACTTCCCCCGATGGCATACCGCAACACATTCACTTTCATCATCTTTTTCCAATGAGAGCTTGCATTTCCTGGCTAGGATTGGGCCCTCGGCGACACTATCTCGGTTCATTTGCTTCACATTTTTAGATGCATTCATGGTTGAACAGGTTTACACAATATTGATGCTCGCTCGTAGCACCCTGAACCATGGAACAATCCTCATCCAGTGAGCGCATCTTGCTGATTTTTGGCAATGAATCTACGCGTCTCCAGATACCCACAAGCCGTCGTAGACCATTGGTAGGTCGCCTTCAGCCATTTCTGAAGGAATAAGGATGAGAAGGAGCTGGGACTCCCTTGACGGCATGTACGTTTGGTATTTTCTTTTTGGTCTAATTGCGGATTCGCTATTCACCCGATTCAACCATTCTCCGCATTGTAACGGCACGCCTGCAAATGCTCACCAGCCTCTCGCTCGCTGCATACCCTTGGGAAATTTCCTGGGGTTAATTAGGCACATTCTGCAGGCTCCAAGCCGTCTTCGACCAGCGGTAGCCTCCATCAATTGCCATTTTCTCTGATATGATGAACAACTCGCAGAACGTTTTCGCTCCAGGGCGGGCTCACCGGTCTTGACTATTTACTGGCTTTGTTTGTGTTTCTGCCTGACACTCAACTGCACAGCACCAGCCCCAGCCCACGAAGGGCGAATGTTTCCGCAGGCTCAAGCGTTATCTACTGCGTCCATTCCCTCATTTCTCTCTCACTTACTCAGGTACAATTTGGAGATTCCAAGCGGTCGTCGACCATCGGTAGGTCACCTTCACAATGTGATCATGTATTCAGAGTCCTTGTTGCGAAGGACTCGAAAACCGGGACTCCCGAGGAAGAACTCCCGTGACTGACTACTCAAAGGTTGTCCGGACAAACTCACAAGCCATATTCGCGATGCGGGAGCTGCTGATGACGACGTGAGCTTGATTTTCCAGTTCCTTCCCAACTAAAATGACTGACAGGATTTAGCTATGGTTACCCTGAAGCAAATATCAATATACTCGTGGATGATGGTGTCCCGGGGCACGTACGGCCCACTCGGTCAAATATCGTATGTATGATCCTCGTGGCACTCGGTAGTGTCCGACTCATTAATTTTTAGATGGCCGCAATTGCTACTCTTGTGAGAGATGCGCAGAGCGGTGATCGTTTTTACTTCCACTGTACGTTCAATACTTACCTAAACTTCATTCTACTTCCAGACAGCGGGAATACAACGCCATCCAAGAGTCTCTTGGTGGATGAGTACGACGCTTCTCTCGATGATGGTGAGAAGCTATGAAACTCTTGCATTCAATTCACTTCCATTCGTCCAGCTTTGATCCCGTCTGATGGTCAAAGTGCGCTAATTATGGATTCGGTCAATGGCCTTCTTCTACGCAGCATATTCGCAGTTGACCTAGATTTCAGGAGCTCGAACGTACACTTGTGTCACCTCTTCCTGCCGATTCATATCTCGTTGCAGTATTCGATTGTGATCACACCGCCTCCCTCCTCGGTATTATTTATTTATTTAATCCTCCCCCGTCGCCGTGTTGAAGGCTGTACATAGATCTTGTCCACTGCACTTGCAACAGAGTAGCTCTTCCGTGGCTGACCAGGATGGACGTGCGCAACCGTCAGCACTCTTTTTTATCCGGGAACTTCCGGCCGGCCGCCCCCTCCCGACAAAGTTGCAGCCCTGAGCACTGTGGCCCTGTGACGGCTGGTGCCACGAGCGCGGAAATGAGGCTTATTCTCGTCCCGATATAATGTCGCTGTCCTTCGGTTCGAGCTCTATCGTCACAGACCACCCGCAGGACATAAATCTTACCTCCGTAAGCGCCGATGCCGAAGAAAAATTTGCATATTGACTTCAGATGCGACAGACCCTCATCGACTATATTCACTCGATTGAAGAATTCTCTCCAGGATTTCGAGTCCATAAGGGCTCACTTTGAAATTAACTGTGGACCCCCTAAAACAATGAACTCCATTCGCCACGCTGCGGGCTCCAATCGAGGATAAGTTACAGTTCGTGCAGCTCACTCCTTTATGTAGGCAATTATTCCAGGCACTTCAATTCCAACGACATCCACCGACCCATGCAAACTAAACGTGAATCTTCTCCTTGAACTTCGCGACGAGGCGCGAGCGGCGGCCTTTGCCCTTTCCATTCCCCTCCCCGTTCTCTCCGTCATCGTTCTCTCCTTCTAGTTCGTTCTCCCCCTCCTGGCCCACATGCTCCCCACCCGAGTTCCCCTCGGTGAACGCATTCTGAGTATGCGCGGCGGCGGGGCTGGCGGGGACGTGCAGCCCGTACGCCGTGAAGACCGCTGCGTCCCCAGCCGCTTCGCTGAGCGCGGGGACAGCCACATCGCGTCCAAGGACGCCGTAGCGCGGGTCTGAGAACGCCGCGCGCTGCGCTACTTCGTCCGTCTGCTGGCGCAAATGCCCAATCGCCTCAAGCTCCACCTCAGAGGCGCGCGATGCCGCCTCCACCTCCGCCTCCTCTGAATCCAATTTCGGTTCCGTCGGGTTCAACGCGCCCGCGATGGGAAAGTACGCGACCACCTCCGGCGGATTGACGGGCGGGATGGGTGTGAACGGCGCGCCGGCAGGGAGGCCCGGCGGGAGGAGCGTGGCGAGGGCGGAGCTGTTCGACGCGCTGGAGTTCGTGGATGTGAGCGACGCTGGGGTTGAGCTGAGTGGTGCATAGCCCGCATCTGAGTCGTTGGGCGCGTAGATGGAGGAGGACGTGGAGTCCGCGGCGCCAAATGCGTGGCTGTGGAACGAGGACGAGCGGGCCACCAATTGCGGGCGGAAGTCACCGGGGCTGAGTCCCCCGGAGGGCGAGGGTGGCGCGATCGCGGTGCGGGAGGCGGGGTGCCCGGTGTGCACGGTCGTGCTGAGGTCCGTGGCTTCGCTGGCGGGAGACGGCATGGGCGACTCCTGGCGTATCACGCTTCCCGGGGTGACAGGATCAACAGCTGGACCTGTAGGAGAAAAATCAGAACCATGCTCATCAGCCGTGAAGCAAAGCAGACGCACCGCCGAAATAGCCCGAAATCTGCCGCGGGACGTATGCTTTCGCCGCCTGCCCCACGCTAGTCAGCGCGCTCTGCACGTCCGCCTCTGCGGGGAGATAAGATTCAACTCGGAGCTCGCCGGTGCTACTGGTGTCCTCGGGGAAGGCCCCGGGCATCGAGGGGTCCGGCGTCTGCATCGCGCTCCCATCCGTGTGGGCGAGCACATCATGTGTGTTTGCAGCCCAATCCGTCGCTGGCGTCGATGGGAGTGCCGTGGACTCGATTGTCGGGACGAGATTCACCGCGGCCATTGTGCAGAGTTGAAAGGGAGATTCGGTTAAGAGGTCGAGGAAAGGTGCAGGTGGAGAGGGCGGAACGAGACAGGGGGGAATTCAACCACAATGACGTAGCAGTCAAGACAGGGGGTGGCACTGCCAGTGAAGGCACAGCGTTTGGGCGCAAGTTTGAACCTCTGCAAGTGAGGATGAAGCGTCCAAAGTTCGAAGCAAACCATCGTATCTCGTGTTTCGCGACAGAACAGAAGTCGTACTCGAGATCACAGCGGAGGCCGTCCAAATCGGCTTGCTGGAAATGTGCATCGCCGCTACCCTTCTATTCAAATCCGGTCGGACAATCGGCTGAAGAATCAAATCAATCACGCTAGCGCTGCCAGTGATGGTTTACGATACGATGGACATTTTTAATAGTCGGCGGACTTTCAGGACCCCGGATAATGGGTTTCGAAACGGGAAAAATGTCAGGACACTTTTAATTTTCCCACGCTTTCTGAGGGTGCGAAAACGGTTCTTTTTGCAAAGGCGGCCTTTTTGGTTTTTCTTTTGGACAAAATTTGGCCGAAATTTTGTCAGGACTCTATATCAGGCCTCCAGACCTATTATCCGGGGTCCTGGACTTTCCTTGTAGATTCGTACTAAGGAGAAGACCGCTCGGTCGGAATTCTGTAACATAATACATACTAATAATACTTCAAGCTAACAATAGATATGGGCGCTAACAATTTCGAAGGATAGGAGGCCGGGCAAGGTAGGCCGGAATTTGATGCATCCAATTCCGCCTTTGATGGGTTCCCGCAAACCTAATGGTATAGAAGGATACTAGTAATGTAGAAAAATATACGCACAACTGCATTGCATAAGGAGAAGTATTCATCCAGGCGACCATGCAGAAGAAGCGGATAATGCCCTTCCACGAATACTTGCAAACGCTCGTCTAGAAATAGACCCTTCTGGACAATCAGGATTACCCCGCTCAGCCCGACAATAGCAGCAAAATTCACAGTGAACGCACTGGAATCTCCATATTCGTTGTCGGGGTCGAGGACGGCGGGACCTTCTAAACCCCCAAATTTATTGTACCCATGTTCCTGAGGTTCGGCTTGGTCTACCGTTCGAATTTCCGGATTTGAGTGCTGCCCAACCACTACATTTTATATAGGCTGGAGATCAATTGTTGTACCGATAAACAGCTGACAGTGCTAACAATCTGCTTCTACCCAGTGGTGGATAATTTAGTGGCATGCTCAATGCACATACGTCTTAGGAGCCCGACCACGAAGGAACGGACTCAGGCTGGTCTTCGGTTTGAATACGCCGTGAAGCACAGCAGCTTGATTTGAAACCTCGCATTGCTTTGTTTGCGGGGTTATTTCAACTGGGACGTCGAGTATCCACGCCTTTCCCCCTTGTCGTGAGAGGCAGGCGGGCAAATTCGGACATTAAAACACATATGGAACCCGAGGGAGGGAGGTGCTGGTTCCACTTTTAGGTGTTCCAAGTGTAGGATATCTCGAGCCTGAGAGGAAGACTGTTGGCCATCTTGCACGTTAATATTTGCGGTTCCCCAGGCAACTCCACGAGCGCTCGCCGCTGTTTGTAATGAGAGGGCTGGAAATACGAAGACTTGCGGTCGAGACTGGAGAAACAAAGCGCATCAGCGCGCACGGGCGGCTATCAGGTGCCAAGGCGCTATTCTCCGACAACTCCATGAAACAAGGGCCCGGTGTCGGTCGCTCCGCCACTCGCTTCAACGGCGAAGCAACTGCAAGGTATTCCAATTGCACGTCGTGCCACCCCCATCGCGTGCTGATCCAGTCTCTCCATGGTGCCTCTGAAGGCCCCGGGAGTTTCAATTGTACTCTGTCCGCCCTGAACTACGCGACGTTTGGGTGAATCATGACTTATGGGGTGTGAAACATGTAGTTCAGGTGCTGGGTAAGTGACAACTTGTAGACGTTTACTGTCAGTCGTTCAATTCGACTTGGGATGTGGCGCGTGACCGGAAAACCAGTTCAACCAGTCTCGGCGAAAGCCGAACATTTGCATGACCCGACTGAAAAATTTCGATAACCTAAATGAAAGGCATCACGCGCTTCTCAGGAAATTAGGAGCTAGGTGACGCTTTCTCCCCTTCATACAGCGGTAGGCTGAGTGGGTGACACGTGACCTTGACATGTGACTCAATTTACGCACAGATCTACCTCCCCACAGCCACTGATTCACCGCCAATCCCACCCATAAATGGGCGGACAGCATCATTTTCGAATGATTTACCGGATATCCCCTTCCTCCTTCGTCCATTCGCGGCAACATCTGCATTTTCAGCCTCAATAGGGCAGGCCCGGGTACTAGTAAGCCATTCTTTACATGGTTGTCGGGCGGCGAACTGAATTGGGGTTTTGGCACCATGTATTTGGGCAACCGCTTCCGTAATGGTTCGTTGAGGCGGGTGGCGAGCTCGAGGTCGTTTAAAGGGAGCAGTGACGGGTGCGACTTCATCCAACTACCTCAACCAACCTCACACCTCAAAATGTTCAACCCTTATGCACAAGGCGGGTGGAAGAACTCGGCGAATCCCAACGCAGGGTCTTCCCGGGGGACGGTCCAGCAGCCGTCGATTTTCGGCGCGCTGCCCTACCCCTCCGGTTCTGCGGTCGCGTCTCCGACGTTCATGTCTTTTCGGTTCACTTCGTTCACCCCGACAATCTTGAACTCGGTCGTGACGGGCCCTCAAGCGCGGACATACTTCCGCATCGCGACCGATTCACCGACGGTTGGGTTCACCGTGATCCATAATTTGGCCAACGATCCGATGGTCATCATCGAGTGGGCGAGACATCCCATCATCGAGATCCGAGACATCGTGTCGAAGCGACAGACGTCACAGTGGCTAACGCTGTCGCCGGACAAAACGTGCGTTTGCCGACTTAAAATCTCCCTCCTCCTCTCTGACACGCCTTTCTGCCTTCCAGCTATCGGACGATGTCAGCAAATGGGAAGCCCTTCTTCTGGGCGTCGGATGGGAATTACATTTGCGTGAGTGGCGCAGTACATCTCCGCCATTGAATCGTGATGCTAACAGCGAGCTTCAGTTGTATGCTCCCGGCCTGGGCGCCCCCCAGCTTCATGCGCGCATCTTCCGCGAAGGGAATGAAGTCGTCCTCGAGATCACATCGGAGGCGATCCAAATCGGCTTGCTCGAAATCTCTGTCGCCGCTGCCCTCCTGCTCAAATCTGGCCGTAATATTGACTAAATCGGGGCACAAATCACAATTTTTTTTAAAATGGACAATGTAATAGAGTATGCGGATCTTTCCGCCGCTGCAGTTTTGCAGCACCAGTAGAGGCCCCTGTGGGCGTAATTTAATAAATCTTTAGATGAGGTAGAAAACCCGTATGCCTAAATTCCATGCGCAAAATGGCAGGCCGGCGAGAGTAGGCCGGGACTCGAGTCATCCATATACATATAGCCAGCCTTCATCACACGCTGATGAGTTTCCGCTGCTTTAAATGCCATAGCCTTCAGGGATGGCGCGCCGTTGCCAGGGGAATCCCCCCGAGTTGACGCGCCATCTTCCACATTTTCTCTGGTATATGAATCCAGTGCAGAATGTCAAGCATTTCTTCGACGGGCATTGTGTTTAATTCGCCTCCGAGTCGCGAGAACCCCCGCCACATGCCCCGCCCCTTATTGAAGGGGCAGAACGGTGGCGTGCGCACAGCACAGCATCTACTTACACTGGCCAGACAGAGCATTTCTCCTCTTTTGGTCGTTAGTAAGTGCAGCGTCTAAACATATCCCAGCCTAATCTTGAAATGCCCACGGCGGGGGCAAAGGGACTGACTGTTCGGGGGACACGGCATAATTTGAAGCTCCGCTGAAGCGAGCCGCTGTGCCGACGGGCTTGATGCCGAGCCCCGGCTGCAGACGGAGCTCGGCACATGTCGGGTGGGTCCGCCGAGCTGTACCGACGTCCTGCCACAAGTACAATGAAGTTAATTTGCGCAGGCGAAGTTAGTTTTCACGGAGCGAGTTTGTTATCAATTCGTATAGTATATTGCAGGAACTGGATGTAAATTTATCTAAAGAAGTGGTGGCCTTTGAAATTTTACACTCTAACATCTTCCATTACAGCGGAAAATCCTAATCTATACTTGCACTCAGTCGAATCGCCTCGTTCTGGCTATACTTCTCTATGTTCGTAGTTTTTGTCCGACCGCAATGCGTGTTGCAACGAGGAAGGCAAAACCCACGAGGGCCATTAGCTGCATCAGAGGAACAAGATAAGAGAAGGCGACGAGAATGAAGCAGAGAATCTCGGACATACTCCGCTGAACAGTGTTGGGCACCACCAGATGAATTTGGACGTAAGGAGTGCGCCGTTGATTGGCGGCCCTGGCGGAAGGATTGGCAAATAAAATACTTCGCAAAAAGGAATGACCCACCGACGAGGGCGCCAATACCCACCACGGAGAAGGATACGCCCATTCGGAGTCTACGTCGGTCAGAATAAGGATACAACAAAGAAATCTCAACATCGCACCCGAGCTCGCCGACGTCTTCTGTAAGGACCGCAATCAACGGTGCGGTAAGCGTTACATCTGCATTGAGGGGGTCAGCAAAAGCACAAGGAAGACAGAGTTGGCTACTGACAGACCCCGGTGAAAAATCCACACAGCACGCCGATAAGAACTACACTCACAACGCTCTTGAGGGCAATCATACAAAGGATAAGAATCGCACTGCTGCCGGCGGAGGCTGCAATCATGTTGATGACCCCAAGACGATGTGCCAAGGGCCCTGGGGAGAGACGGCCCACAACGTTCGAGACATTCATGATCACGAGCTGCATTCCGCGGTGAGTCAGCCAAAAGTAGACCAGACCAAGAGGGACACACAGAATAAAAGGACACTGTCTCATTGACTCCGTGTTTGACGGCGTCGAGCTGGAGGTAGAATATCGGGAAGTAAAACCCCATCGTGAATGTTGTCATTCTGCCAGTGGTAAGCAAATAGTTCCGTAGCGACCGCGACGGCGTACCCGACAGTCGCAAAAATATACGCTCTATCCCTGGCGAAGCGGCGTAGGGACTTCCAAAAGGGAGTATAAGTCGGGGATGGCGGGACTCGCGGGTGCATCAAGAAACATGCGATGACAAGAAGACCGCTGACCAGGCCTGCACTGGCGCGGACGGCGTTGCCGAAACCAAGATCAGTTCTAATCGTGTTATTGAGCATTATGGGGTGAATGACTGCGCCGAGGGCGGAGCCCGATGCCACAATAGACATGGCTAACGCTCGACGTCGTTGGAAATATTGTGACACAAGTGCCAGGCTCGGGATGTATATTGCGCCGGCACCAAGGCCGGCACCGATGCCTTGCGCTAGGAGGATCTAAAGGGTTCAGGTGAGCAGAGGTAGAAAATTCCGGCCGAAGATATACCTGATATAATGCTTCTGGTTGGCAGAGCGAGAGCATAAAGAGGCTGAAGCATAATAGAATACTGCCGCTGTAAAGCAGACAATAGCTGGGTGTAATATGAGCTCGGGCTCTTCCAAGCTGAAGACCACGCACAAGTATCCCCGATCATATAATCGCCCGGCGATGAGGCCTCCAAAAAATAAAATAAAGATGTTGATACTTCCAATCCACCTGTGAGAATGTATGCGTTGTTCAGGCAATTCGCACCAGCCAAACAATGGGTAGAGGCACTGACGAGATTGCTGAAGACGACGATTGTGTCAAGTAATCTCGTGTGTAGAAATCTGAGCCTTGGACGGTGAGCGAGCGCTTCTTTCCAACATTGTGTAGTGAATAACCTTGATAGACACCGAACGATGTGGAATATCTGTCGCTCAGGGTAAGAAAGGGCAGAACATAGAAGAATCGCACCGACCCGAAACCACAAAATTGGACCAGAAATCTGTGCGAAGGTAACGGGATGAGGGCTCTGAAGCAGGGCCGCAATATGAAGTTTCTGCTCACGCCCCGGCGACGGTAGCCCACGCTTTCACCCCTCCTTCAGGAACCGGTGGTGGTGGTGGTGGTGGTGGTGCAATGAAGTGAAGTTCTTGTTTGGGAAGCATCACGCCACTCGAGATTTCAAGCGTGGTGCTCCCGCTGTGGGCCTCCTGTTGATCTGCCATGATTGTGAGTCGGGTAGCGACGTTTCTGTCAACTAACTTGGTGGCTGGTATTTAAAGGACGCGACATGAACACTCGGCACAGATTTCGGACAACTCGGAGAGGGGCTGATTCCCGCATCGGAAGTCGACATACATCTATCGGATAGCGCCCCATATTTTGAGGATCGTTTTGACCAAATGCATCTGTGCGTTGCTGAGAACAGGGGCCTTCAGGGTCGGCCGATGCATTATAATTGGACTCGGAGCCGACGGAGTCGGCGACACATTCTAATATCAGATTAGATGCAACCCTCGGATCTCTACCTGGAGGACGGGTCATTGAAGGAAAGAGCGTGAACGGAGAGAAAAACCTAGCTAATAAAAGAGCCGTATTGAGGGAAAGCCAATCAACATGTCCTATATCCAGCATAGATATAGGGCTCAGAATCGACTGTCCACCGTGCGACTATTCATGGGAGTTGGCACGAGACAGTACCACCCGTAGGCCGGGGATCGGGCAAGGGCAGCCGGAAAGCGGTGGCCCGGGGTATATGACCCACTGCTTCCCGAAGTTCGTGCGCACATGTGGATAGGCGGTCTCAGCCGGAAGTGAGCACCCCACCGTTGGCGTGGTGGCGGGGATATGGCGATGGATATGGTACAGCCGTGGACAGCGGACATTATGAGGAGAGTTAACTGAGGGAATGGACAATTCACATTTTCGGCCATATTGTCGGCAAGCAAAACGTTTGATGAAGATATTGGAAAGAAAAATGGTTTATGCCAGAGTTTGTGAAAATAATTTTGTGCAACTAGAGACGACTCCGTGAGTGTCTTGCAGGTGCCCGAGGACAAAAAACCCGGAGATTCCGAGTCTGATGGAGGTTGTTGACTGTGAAGAGAAATGCTTCAAAGAGAGGTGAATCAAGCGCACATACGTAGAGCACAGATGGAAGGCTAGTGGGATTCCAAAATGAGGCACAGTGTAGAAACATAGATGTTGAAAAATCGGAGTTTCAGTTGTCAGAGCAGGGAAAAAATACACGATCATCCGAGTGATGAGGGCTGAGGATTCGATATCGAAATTGGGAGCGCGATGACTTGAAAGAATGAGCGGAGCAATGAGAATGCAGGTCATGCGAGCTTCGTGTCCAGACTTGTCGAGTCGGAAGCCGCATGGATAAATTGTAGAGAATTTTGCTAGGTTCGGGGCACTGGCGGACCGGGGAAGTACGAGAATTCCCAAGCCGCAAGAAAGGTCTCCAGAGGAGAACACCCTATTGGGAGAGGTTTGAGAGGTGGCAAGAGAAAAGTCCGAACGATTGTAAAACAGCTGCAGTTGACAGTCACAGTACTAGTCGGGTGAACCTCAAAACTCCAGAAGATCGAGGATGGGATTTAGATGATGTTGCCTGTGGCCACTGAATGACATCTGCGGAGGATTTGAAAGATGGGCGATGGCGCGGGAGACGAGGCATAGCCTAGAAACATAGACAATGGAAAATCACATTATTAGCCATATGAAGCGGGGAAAAAGAGGGGAGTAGGCTGTGGAACTCACATCGTATTTGGGAGCGCGATGTCTGGAAAGAATGAACCAAACAATATTATCCGCCGCGCAGGCAGTCAGTATACAGATTATGCGTCTTTCGGCCGGGTTTAAGCTCTGTGAAAATCACAGAGGATTTCGGCGGGTTCGGGCCAATGATACTGGATCCGGGCCAACACAATCCCGAGGTGACAAGGGTTCCCAGGCGGCCGGAAAGTGAGGAAGAAAGATCCATCCCCACGAGGCAGCGGTGGGATTCGGACAGAGAGCCACTATTGGTTGAGATTTTGGATAAAGAATTGATAAAGAATGAATCTTGCCAAGAGAGAATTCCGAGCGATAGGTTGACGTTCAAAGTCGAGTGCACCCGGAAACTGACGAAGAGATTGTAATGAAATCCACCGAGCATTTAGAGAGATAGGCGGTCGCCAGAGTTAGAGTCGGGAGCACGTCCCAATCAGGCGTGCGTTGGACCCAAGGCATCCAAGAGATTTTCTGAAAGGACGGTAAGAATACTGGGGAAGGAACACATCCAGTTAGGATTGTCGAGGATGAAATCAGCCGACATTACGCAACTTGAAGAGGGCGGGCAGACATGGTTTTTTTCTCGAGAGAGGCATCTAGTACGGCCACAAGATTTGGGCAAACAAACGGGCAACGGCCTACTTGGAAGGCATGCTATTAGAACTCGTCGCTGCTAAATCCCACAGGCGGACTGCATGAAGACAACATGCATTGATCATGAAACGAAAGAGTGGGGTGTCTAAGTAGATCTGGAAAGCTCGCAGATACGTACTGGTTTTTCCTAAGCAGGGATGATTGACCGAAAGCGAGGGATATATTCCACTGTGTGCCGGGAGAGAATCGCAGGCGACACCAGATACTGGGAATCACGCAATGTGGGCGAAGGAGGGAGAAATACCAGGGAGACCGCATTAATATTACCAGAAAGGATGGGAAGTTGAAGTAGAGGGGAAAACAGCAAAAAAAAAAAAGAGAGACCCGAGAGAATTTTGAAGGGCCAACGTAATGCCAGAGATCCTAGAGCACTGCAGCAACCGAATCCAAGTCACACAGAGAGAAAAGCAGGATAGTTAGCTCTATGCTCAAGCCAGAAATGCACGAAAGCCTAGGTGACGGTCGAGGAGAAGAGCAAAAGGCGCACGTGCTACACGGATGACAGGGTTTCCCGATTTGGCCTTGACTCCGCCCACCACAGTTGCACCACAGTCGCCCACGGCTCTCACTCCCAACTCGTCTTGCCTCCCTTCTCTGCGTTCTGGGCGCATCCAAGTTGGCTTCGACAACCTTCCATGTGTTCATCGACCATAGTATATCCGGGACCGGATCGACGCGCTCAAAGCGTATCCCCTCTGCGTTGACTCTCGTTACTCTCCTCTACAATCTCCGACGCCTTCCGTCTCCAACTCCATTCGATTTTGGCCCAATTGCGGCGGGCAACGGCCGAGGATAATCTTGCGCGCGGACACAGTGGGGACAATCCAAAGAGGATGCGGATTCAGCCGTGGTCGTTAGTATGTGGTGAGTGCTCCTCCTTTCTTCTTTTTCGACCTCTTCTCGTACTTGAGGGTGAAAGAGCGCAGATGCCTCTACGACCACGAGCGCTCTCCGCCTCCTCTCCGCTATCCATACCTATACCTCTCCCCGCTCCCGCACATATATACTGACACTCTTTTCTATCCCAGACGACTCGGCGCGCACGTCCTTGCGCATCCCTCCATTCACGCGCTCAGCACATCCATCTTGCCCCCTCGTCCGCGGGTAACCGCTCACAGCGGCACCTCGACGCTGTCTGCGCCAGCCGTCGGTACGCTGGCACACGCCTGCGCGGTCCTCACATCCGCGCCTCTCCACTGACACGTCTGGGGCTGGAGTGCGGGCTTTGAATTCCGTTCGCCCCATCTGGCGCGCTATGCGGGCCAAGGAGTCCGTTACAAGCGATTTGGTTTTTTTTCCGACACGCAGGGCGCAGTCACGGAGAAGCGCGAGTTCAAGTTAAAAGCAGTGCCGGTTGCGCCACAGTGCGAATATTAGCCTCGCATGGGGCTGATCAAATGGGGCAGCAACAGGCGAGGTTGAGACTCTTGAGAGCGAGACGAGAGAAAAACACAAAGGAGATGACTCTGCATGGGGTAATTGCACCGACGAGGAGCCATTTCGTTAAAGAACGGTTAATCACGCCCTCGACATCACACCGCCTCTGATGAACTCCGTTACCTATCGGCTTCAACTGCGCTCCCGCAGCCCAGTTCAGTTTATGTCTATAAAAGTTTGTTCAGGATTTGCTGATGGCTGCAGACGAACGGTACATAAGAGTTCATACCGACCGCCCAGAAAAAACATTTTATTCGCTACGTTCTTTTCTCCCATGGTTCACCCACTTCACCATCCGCTGCGCCGGATGCGGCTGCTCTTGCTCTCACTTCCGCTTCTCGGGATGGCCACAGCTGTGGTCGTTCCCCGCCAGGACCCCTCTGCCCCGCGCCAGAACCAGACGATTCGCTGGGTCGACTGCCACGCGAACGTTCCGCAGCCGATCGAGCCCGCGCTGAACATCACTGGCACCAGCTTCGCCGGATTCCTCCCCTCGACTTTATTCTGCGGGGAGATGGACGTCCCAATGGACTACACGAAGCCGTTCGACACAGCGACCAATAATATCACGATTGGCTTCGCGATGAACCGCCCCAAGACGCCATCAGGCCTTATTATCTAGTACGTCGGATTCGCCCGCTTTATCATTCCCCCCGCTGAGCATGTTCTGCAGCCATGCAGGTGTGCTGTGGGACTCGGATTGACCAGATGCAAGTATTAAGTTTGGCACAGGCGGTCCCGGAATGGATGCTGCATCTCAGGCATGGGCGAACGCGCTCAACCTCTCCGCCGGCGCGGTATTCGCGGGGTTAGAGGAGTTTGATTTCCTTGGTGCGTCTTTGAATCATTTCCCCCTGCATCCAGCTGACTCCGGAGTTGCCAGCGGTGAACACCCGTGGAATCCAATTCTCCAACCCGCTCAACTGCTCCTCGGGAGTCTTCTTCAACAATATTTCTTTTGCTTTGTGCGTTTGGATCCAAGTATGCTCTCCCGGTTGCTTACTATAGCCATAGTCCCACTTCTCAGGACGAGTACGACCAGTACCAAGCTGCCATGGCGAACTTCTATGCGGCATGCACGAACAACAGCACCCCTGCCGGAATCATGGAGCATGTCGGAACAGTCGAGGTTATCCAGGATTGGGACGCCGTCCGCGCTGCACTCGGATACGAGAAGGTCAGCTTCGCAGGGGTTTCATAGTACGTTTGCCTTGCTACAACCCTACTGTCCGCGCTGATCAGGGCAACCTTTCTTCAGCGGAACATTCGTGGGCATGGCCTACGCCGCCCGCTTCCCCGACCGCGTTGACCGCTTTGTCTTAGATGCGGTCATTCCCCACGGCATGGTATACCGCCACGTGTTCTTATAATCCGCGGTGCATATGCTGACAGGACCACAGCCGTTCCAGGATATGGTTACCGACCAGGTAGCCGCGGCAAACCGTCTCCTCCAGCGCGCGGACGCATTCTGCCTCACGGACCCCACATGCCCGTTCTACGGTCAGGGTAACGGCAGCGTCGTTAAGGTCTCTTTCCCTCTCCCCGGCCTTTGCCTCTATGCTGACGGAATTTTATTAGGCATGGGATACCCTCGTCGCCCAAGCCATCAACGCACCGCTCCCTGCGCCAAACTGCGGCCCTGGCACAGACTGCAACACGCCCGTGACGTCGACGGACCTGCGCTTCGGCGTCACTGTCCTCTTCAACCCGCTCCCCGACTTCCCCAAGTTCAACATCGCGCTGAACGCGTCGCTCCACGGGGACGCGAGCCTCTTTGCTTACGAGCCGCTCGGCGACCTCCGCGAGACCGTCATCGGGCCGCTCCTCTGCTCGGACTTCAGTGCGCCCTCCCTCCCCTGCTTGCGTGTCCCTGTGTGACTTATGCTTGGTTCCAGAGATTGACGATGCGGATAAGACGTTCGCGGGGTTCAGTAACCTCAGCATCAACTCGCAGAGCGTGCGTCGCTACCTATATCCTGTCTTCCCTGGCTCACGTACGCGCGCCCCGCAGAGCGACCCGGCGAAAATCGTCTATTCGCAGATCTGGCAGTTCGCCCTCATGTGCTCCGCCTGGCCGTTCCCCGTCCCCGAGCAACCCACGCTGCCCACGGAGCTCCCCCTCATGTGGATGACGTCGGACTTCGACTTGAAGTGCGCCTTCCACCCTCTCTCCTCCTCCATTACGCTCATCTCCATGCGCAGCCTGCCGACGGAGTTAGCCACCTTCGCCTGGGCACAGGCGCCCAACTCCACGCTCGTCGTCCGGCACGGAGACGACCACACTTCCATTCTCTGTCAGTTTTCTCTTTCTTTGGTCATTATCAGCCGGCTGACCAGACAACCGGGATCCTAGTGGCGCCCCCCGCCACGCGCGCGCAGCGCATTGCGCAGGACTTCCTTCGCACGGGCGCGATGCCCCCCGCGTCTTCAGACGCGGAGGTGACCATCCTCGCCCCCGGCGACACGCGTGGGCCCGTGCCCGGCGCATACGACGTGCCGACGGGCGCGATTGCGGGGGACATCAGCGCCGTGGAAGACATCGTCGCATCGTCATCGCCGTCTCAGGCTCCCAGATCCAACGGGGTGGAGGCGCGGAGATTCCGGTCAGGGCTTGGATCGGTTGTCGGGCTGGCTGGTGTTGTGGGTGTTGTGTAAACAGCAGATCGGGTGGAGATATTTGTTGTAGCTACGTACGTATTTGACCATTGATTGCTGTGGTTTTTATGGGAGACACGGAGAGTCTTGTCGCTGAGTACGGATTTGGTGAAGAATTCTAACTGGGACTGAAGGGCATTGGAATTGCCAGAAGGGTATGAGATCATGCGATGTTGAAAGTCCTTCAGGCGACCGCGATGTGCGTAGACACCAATGTGTAACCACAGAACCGAGCCGCACATCCGACGCGCCGAGTGTTCTCGTTTCGTCTAGATATTTTTTCCCTCAGTTTCCGATTCTCATTATGCAGCTGATACACAGACTAGTGGATAGGTATGTACAACCTTGTCCACTACTACTTGTAAAGATCACTCTATTTGAATTCGAACCGCTCTCAAACGTGCATCTTCTTGATCTTCGCGACAAGGCGCGAGCGGCGGGCGGCCTTTGGCCTTTCCATTGCCATCTTCGAGAGACTCGCCACCGTCTTCATCTTCAGGCTCGCGCTCGTGGGGGCCCTCATGCGCGCGCCCCTCCCTCGCGCGCGCGCCTTCCCCCGCCGGCGTGGCAGCAGTATGCCCACCGGGTATGTGCAGCCCATACACCGTGAAGATCGCCACATCTCCTTGCGCCGCTGCAAGCTCCGTCGCTTCAGCAGCGTCAGCGGACGCTTCAACAAAACCCGCGCCCTCCCGCCCGAGCACGCCGTACCGCGCGCCCGAGAACCCCGCGCGCTGCGCTGCTTCGTCTGTCGGCGGGTGCGGGGGGAGCTGTACCTCGGAGGCGGAGGTGGTTGGAGATGCCGCGGCCTCGTCCATCGCGCGCGCGATGGGGAAGTATGCGACCACCTCCGGCGGACTGACGGGCGGGATGGGCGTGAACGGCACGCCGGCGGGGAGGCCGGGCGGGCCCCCAGGGCGGAGTTGCTTGAAGTGCTCGATACGACGGACGCAAATGGTGAGGCGAGCGACGCGGGTGTCGAGCCGAGGGGTACATAGCCCGCATCCGAGTCGTTGGGCGCGTAGATGGAGGATGAAGCAGAGCCTGCGGCGCCGAATGCGTGGCTGTGGAACGAGGAAGAGTGGGTCCCCAGTGGCGGGCGCGCGGGGCTGTTGAGCTCAACGGAGGGAAACTGAAGGTCGTAGGCGAGGGAGGGCGCTGCCGAGAGGGACGGTGGCGGGATGGCGGTGTCGGAGGCAGAGTCCCCATGTGCACGACCGTGCTGAGCGCGGGCGAGGGCATGAGGTTCACGGGCAGCGTTAGCTCTGCTGCGACGGCTGCACGGAAGGCTCAATACCTCGCACGCGTAGCCAACATTTCACAAACGCACCGTCTAAATACCCCGCGCTCTGCACGCCCGCTTCGACGCGACGCTCGCTCGTACTGGGGGCCTTTCTGGGAATGCCCCAGGCATCGCGGGGTCCGGCGTCTACACCGCGCTCCCATCAGTGTACTAGTAGGCGAGCATATGGTTCATGTTCGTGGCCCACTAGGCTGCTGGAGTCGATGGGAGTGCCGTGGAGTCGATTGTCGGGACGAGGCTCACAGCGGCAGGCATCGTGGAGAGTTGTAAACGAAAGCGAGATGGGATTGGAGAGGTTGACAGGAGAAATTCAAGCACGATGACGTAGGAAAGTCAAGACAGGGGGTGGCAGTGAGGGTTGATTCGGTAATTTCTGGCAGTTCAACTAGGGCGGTCTCCTAATCATAAGTCGTGCACTCGCACACTATCGCGCTACCAGGTTTAGTATTCTCGTGGGCCAAGCAAGGGTTCAGGACATGTTTCAACACAAATTATGTCTCTGCAAGCGGCCGTGCACATCCAAAGTTCGAAGTAAACCATTGTATATCAGTGGAAGATTGCCCTTCCACTGGCACTCTGCACCCTGACAGGAGCTTTTAGGGACGGACGTACCGGTGGTATATTACGGCTGAACTCTGTCCCCATTTTTCTCTATTTTCTCAACGGTGCAGTCGCACAGTCAAAGCGCCGATCGCTCTTTGATAATGTGCCCTAAGAAGGTTCAAAGAAACCATCGTATATCAGTGGCAGATTCCCTTCACGCTCTAGGTACGCGCATTGGATGATATTCAGAAGGAGGCGTAGGTTCGATTCCTACCGATGGTATTATCTTGATGTCTTCTCGAGTGCTTTCCGCTTGTTTTTTTCGGCAGTGCGGTCGCCCAGTCAACGCTCTGAATCGCTCTCCCATAACCTGCATTTACAGATATGAGAGAAACCGTCGTATATCAGTGGTTGATTCCCTTCACGTTTTATACCTTTGATAAGTAGGGATGGGGGGCGTAGGTTCGATTCCTACCAATACCATGGGGATATTGTGGATCCGTTTCACTTTTTCTCTGAGGTTGCGTTATACCGTTGCTTGGACCCTCGGTGTAAATCATGGATCGGTGTGCAAGGATGCGCATACAACGAGGCAAGACTCTGTGCATTGTTCAATTGTACAGAATGATCCGGGGTTCGACTCCCCCCGACGGCTTGAATGCATTCCGTTCATTTTTTTTGTTTGTTGGTGAACAGACATTTACAATCCAAAGATTACTTATAGTATCGCTCACGCAGTAGCCCGCACTGAATGTCGCTCACGTATTCAGGGGCAAATTACCTGTTCTCAGCCGTCGTTGACTAGTGGCAGGTCACCTCCAGCAATTAGCCCTTGCGAGATGTGACCGGAGGAAGCAAGGGTTCGACTTCCCCCGGCGGCATGGAAGTCTGGTGAAAGTACTATATTTTTGTCCAGTTTCCCACTCCCTTGTTGTTTGCGATGTCCACACGTTTTACTAACCACTAGCTCTCGAAAACGAGTCCAACCGTTCTCGCACGAAATCTGAACCCGCCAAAATTCACCACAGGGACTGCACGGACCAGTGCTCACGCCCGAGGACTGGAAACCAATTTCAAGGACGTATTAAGCTACGTTTTAGGGGTTCCAAGCTGTCGTCGACTAGTGGCAGGTCACTCCCAGTGATAAACACCTGTACGCGTATGATTGGGGAGATGAAGGTTCGAATCCCCCCGGCGGCATGGTGGATCCGAGCATTGTTTTCTCTCGCTGGACTCATATATTTCTGCCAACGCGCAGATAGTGCCAGTCCTCGCGTGCGAAGCTGCGATATTCCTGGAGCCCCCTGCCGAAATAACCTCATTTCTTATCCCACTTACTCAGGTGTAACTAGGAGTGTACAAGCCGTCGTCGACCAGTGGCAGGTCACCTCCAACAATTGTCCCATTTCAATATCACCATCTAGTGGAGGAACCGTGGGTTCGATTCCCCCCGACGGCATGTGTTGGAGGACCCGCTTTTTGTCGCCTCAGTGAGAGTCATGGGACATGTACGACCTGAATCAGATGTTAGAGGTGACCTGCCACTAGTCGACGACGACGGCTTGGAACCTCTCAAATATAGCTGAATACGGGCGTGAGCGGTGGTCCGTGCAGTCACAATGTTGAATTTCCGCTGGTTCAGACTTCGTGCGAGAAAGGTTGGACGCACATCCGATGGTGGGATCTATTCGCATCATTCCACGTTGCAGCCGAACATATAATTCCTTCCGGCCGGAGATCTGGGGAAACAGAGCCTAAGAGGCCCTGCTGCCTTGGCTGAATTCTCGTAGCTCGGTGCCGGCACAATCAACTTGGTCGGTAAAGTCTGCCGATGACCCCAGGAAAGTTCGGAAGCGCAAAGACCGACCCTTGATGCCGCCGCGCCATTGTGCGGTTCCAATATTAACTCTGAAGTCTATTTCACCCTAACCAAGTACACTCTAGCCGACTGCATTTTATGGCGGGCGCCGGCAGCAAAGCCTGCACACCAATCGAAGAGTCACGAATAGATGCGGCGCCGACTTAGTGGCTGAGGTAGCTGACACCCAAGGAGCACATTTTCTTGCATGTGGTGGGACTGTGAGAGGGAACTGCGTCGAAAAGACAGAAAAGAAGAGAACTGTAATTACTCGAACACATCCCTCTAAGACTTCCAGGTGAAGCCATCCAGCCCTCGGATGAGTATTTTCCTTCCTGGGTAGCTTTGGTGCTCAAACTGTACAGCGAGCATGAGGCATGTCCATTACCAACCTTCACACGCACCGAGAACGGCTGTAAATGAAATCAACCTTCATTCACTTCTATCGCATTGACACATCGGCGGCCGCGCAAAAGGGTGCGGGAGAACTGTTTGGATTGACCTGTGGTAACCGGCAGACTCACAAAGTGTGCTCAGCAATAAATATGCATTCCGACATTAGCAAACCCTGTGATCACTGTCACAGGATGGGGTTCGGTTGCCATGCCATACGCGGTAAATATCCATGCGCTTCGCCGGAGCTCCCTGGAACCATCTTTACCTGACGCCACTGCCGAGTTCACCACTGAATGTTCTGTCTTGAGTGGAGCGTTAAATTTTCGTGCAACTAGACTGCACGCGAGGAAGACGTCTGACGCCGAAACTGCCCTCCAATGTCATGAGCCAGGGTTGCGCCTGCTAAATATCCCGCGCTCCCAGGTCACTGACAGATCGTGGGGAAGAAACGATCTCGGCATGACATCGGCACCCTCCCTGAAACCTCCGACTGATTGGGGCCCCACAGCAGGTCTTTCTGCAACAAGTTTCTGGCACTCCTGGAAGCCAGGTCCTTCCTGGATTCTGTTGCCGACCATTAACGGTAGACAGTGAAACTAAACTTAGGGAACGGCAAATGAAAGGAGAGAAAAAAACTGAATCTTCGTTCCCGGCATCGGTACGCCGAGAATGCCGGCCTCCGAGCTATCTGACCAACCATTTCAGGACAGCGGAAATAGGTAACAAAAGACGTATTATTCGCGACACTTAACACGGAACGTAGAGATTAAAACAGGCCACGACAGAAACCTCTCAACATCAACACCGAGATTTCCCTTCCACCCTTCACAGATCCCGACACTCAGAGAGTGATGGGGATACAGTTAATGGCGATGAGGCTGCCCCACTGCTTGTCGGGCGCGTCGCAAGTAACCTTGGTTCCGCCACTGGCAGTGTACGTCAGCTTCGGATTTTGTTCCGGAAATTAGTAGGACTAACCAGTTGTTGCCGATGACGGTGATGGGGCTGCAGCCGAGGCCGATGGGGACATTGAGGCCGCTGAGGTCGAGGCCGAGGGTGGCGGCGACCGCGGAGACGGCGCTGCTGCTGGAAGACTGGACGCTGTTGCAGCACTGGTTCGAGCTCGGGGGAGTCACCGGGGGCGTGGTGGTCGGGATGGCGGCTGCAAGGGTCTTTGCAAATAATTGATCAGTGCGATGGAGGCCCGAAATATGAATGGTAGCGTACAATGAGCACCGAAGTGACAACGACAGAGAGTTTGGAGAACATTGTTTAAAGAGTTTGAACGACGGAGGGATGTGTTCGAGTGAGTATTAGGAGTAGAGTTGCGTTGCTTTTATACTGTGCTCTGCCACATTTTCCCGCGATTCCAGAGGATGTCGGAGCCGCAAAGTACTAGGAAAGAAGTTCACCGTGGTCGCCAAGAGTGGAGTAGTGGAGCTCCTGGGCATTGCATCGACGTGGTCGGGCAGCAAGGGAAACCGTACTTCTCCCATGTCAGATGTCACCTCGAGATTTGCACTACGTGATCTGTGGAGCTATTTATTTCCTCATTGAGGGATAGCACTGACGTCACGACGTTCATGAAAGGAAGAGCTTTATGGTTCCTTGGCAAAGGATGATCTATGTGCGTTCAATTCACCTCTCTAAGTCGCGATGGGCTGGGCTGGTATGATGCGGAGGCTCCTAACATCCACTTTGTACCGCAAACCCGAGGCAACGTGTGTTATAAAATAGACTGCACAGATGGGGACAGAGCGCCGCTGTCAGTAACCCAACAGGCGGCGCCTAAGCGTCATGCTGACGTACAATTCAATGCGCGGAGGAAGTGCGCTGCTGCATAGTCACCTGACTGTAACAAGCTCGAAACATCTCGCCAAGCCCAGCAGTATGTTGTTCCATGGGCAGGGGAAGACATCTCTTGGCAGGAATGGGGTGAGATCCGCTGGGCAGAGACTGTTAATTATTTCGACGTCATCAACAAACGCCGCAGAGATTTGTCACGGCTTCGTATGAGGGATGTGCAATGACATCGCTCGCTTCAGAAACTCATCCGACATCTTCAAACTACTAAGGGGCCAAAGTAAGTTGTGAAGGTGACCGGCCGATGGTCTCCGACGGCTTGTGTGGAGCTGCGAGGAGCTGGTGGTCCGGGAGAGTCAAGAAGTGAGGTAGGATATGTCAGAGTGGCTGCCGATGTTTAACTTTGGAGGTTCAACGTGCAATTCCAACATCCAGAACGCTGCAAGAGAGAGCTAAATTGCTGACTCAGTGGAAAGTGGCCGGACGCCTAGCGCGAAGTTGCCTTGAGCTGAACAAAAGGAGTCCGTCGGGGGGAGCCGAACACCCAGCTCCTGCTCATCCATAGTTTGGATCTAATCAAGGTCTGAAGGCAACCAGCCCAGCCACGACGACGGCTTGAGGGGACTTCAGGGTGCATCAATGATTAAAGAAATGGGCTCGGTGAGGGTTGAATTTCCGCGAGTTCCCAGTGAGTGTCAATGCGGGATCTGATGGACTCGAAATTCCAGAGAGGATGTGTCAATCGATTGAATGTTCCGAGCGCATAAGCACTAAGTTGAAAACTTGAAAGTAGAACAAAAGAAATCGAGAAAACGACCTATGCCGTCGGGGGGAGTCGAACCCTCTTTCTATCCTTTCGACTGACCGAAAGATGAATTGACGAAAGTGACCTGCCGCTGGTCGACGACGGCTTGGATCCTCTAAAATGTAGCTGAATACGTCCTTGAAATTTGGGCTTCGTGCGTAAGCGGTCCGCACAATGCAATGCCTAACAGGAATGAAATTGCCTTAACCCATTGAACAAGGCACGAACAGCGACGGCTTATATCCTCTAAATTGTGCCTGGCTAACCGCGAAGAATCTGGGGCGGCCGGCGTCCAGTGAGCGAGTCATCGGGAGAAAAAAAAGAACACATCGCAATCCTACGCTATCGGGGGGAGTCGAACCCCCGGTTCCTCCAAACGTATGCGCGCGGTGGCCGAAATATGTATTGGAGGTGACCTGCCACTGGTCGACGACGGCTTGTACACTCCCAGTTACAGCGGAGTAAGCGGGACAAAGAATGAGGTTATTTCGGAGGCCAGGGGCCTCGAGGAGTATCACAACTTCGCTCGCGAGGACTGGAACTATGTGCGCATCGGCCGAAATATCAGAGGCCATCGAGAGAAAAACAATGACCACAAGTGTTCATGCCGTCGGTCGAACCCCTGTTTCCTCCAGTTATGATGTGGAAAAGAGTTTGCATCAGATGGAGGTATCGTGCCGCTGGTCGACGACGGCTTGGAACCTGAGCCTCGAAAATGTAGTTGAATAAGTCCTTGAAATTCAGTGTTCGGTGTTCGGGCGTGAGTGGTGTTCCGTGCAGTCCCTGTGTTGAATTTCGGCTGGTTCAGATTTCGTTCGAGAACGGTTGGACTCGTATTCTAGAGCCAGTGGTTAGTAAAACCAATGCATATGGACATCGCAAACAAATAAGAGGGTGGACACTTGGCTCCAGAATAGCTCCATGTGTGAGGGATTAAGGTTAAAGAGATCATAGACCGAGTGGCGAAAGGATTCGCACCCTTAAGCCGAAAGAGCACAAGTATAGCAGAGCGTTCCTGGTTCGCCTCCAGGCTCAGTCATAAGTCTTCCCAGTACATTTCTTTTTAGTCTGCGCGCGTTGCCTGGGACACAGGATCAACCACGAGCGGCTTTTGAGAACAATTCTGGGCCTTGGAGACGTAGTACATTCGCCTCTTTCGGTTGGTGAACTGCCGCGGAATGGACCACAGTCGTTGGATGTCTCGACATCGTCGTTTGCCCAACGTTTGCCAGCAAAATCGCGCCTTGTCACGCCGTGGAACATTCGTCAATGGCTGACGCCATTAGGATCAATCCTAACCTACGATAATCCTATCTCCCTCCCAAGACAAGGATAGAATTGATCCTATCAACTGAGGTGGTCGCATTCGTGTCATGTAGCGATAGGATCACGGTTGGAAAATCATTTGGAGACTCCATGCAGCGAGTACGGGCCTTTGGAGCCGTACTATGCCGAGATTTTTGTTTCATTCTTTCCTACATAGTGTCTGGTCGCTCTCGCCAGCACATGTCCATGCCTTCGGCCTCTGCTCCAAACTGAAGCATTTTACACGAGCTGTTCGAGTTCTACTAGGTCTTTGTCATCGCAGACTCAATGGCGCCGGGTCTTGCTTCACTGTGAGTGTCAAAGCTCATGAATTTCAGGGATCTGGTGCATGAAATCCACAATTCATGTACAAATACCATGAAAACTTTTTCATATACTTTTCACTTCATGTACTTTATTCAGGTACTTCTTGGTGCCATTCTTAAATCCATGAATTTCACGATGGAACACGATGAAGTACAGAAAGAAGTACAGATCATTCCAAGGCTGGTCCGCCATCCCCATCACATCCGGTCGCTCCCATGGGTAGATGCAATGAGTGATTGGTAGTAGAGTGCGGTAGGACATGCGGGAAGTCCGGCGGGAACGCGTTCGAGTTGGGGTGGTGGCCGTGAGTGGAGTGTGACGTCACTTCATCATCACGCTCTTCTCGGACTCTCCTCCATCCCGTTTCTTCCACCCTCGTCTCTCCGGCTTTAGCCGCTCAAGCGCTCAAGTACCACTATGCTGCAACACCAGCACAATACGAGTTGCATCGCGGCCGGACTGTGGGCACATGCGCACCGATGCGTTCGGAAATGAGCACCACCTTGCCCCACCACCTAGCGCATGAGGAACTTAAAAGGTGGGCGCTCCTCTCCTCTCTCCCCACATTACCATGTCTCAACGCAAATCTAAAGGCACTTCCCGCACTCGGTCGACTTCACGTACGTCTTCATATCGCTGGTTCCTATATAACTCTGATTGGGCTTATAGACCTCCACTCGCGATGCTCTGTCCGCTGCCCGCCTCGACTATGACCGTAATTGGAAGGTTCAGAAGCCGGACAAGTTTGCGATGGCGTACAATGCGGTGCGCCCACTAGGCCGTCGTTCTCGATCCAACTGACCCATATTTCAGGTTGAGGAGAAGTTTCCGGTGCTTCGCCGCTGTGAGGGCCAGTGGGGGATCGACCGGATCGCGAAGCAGATCAGGGGTAACCGCAAAAGTTACCAGAGCTGTGTTCGCAACCCGTCGACTTACCATGGCCGTCGCGCGGCAGACCGCCGCACCCATCATTCACCCGAGCCCACTCCGCCGGCCAGTCCCACCAGTCCGGTGCATACCCCTCGCTGGTCGCTGTCCCCAGGTCCATCGCAACCGCGCCCTCAACGTCCTCCGGTTCGTCATGTTTCGAGCTCCGACGTTGACGGAGACGATGGCTTATTTGACTTCAATGACGAGCCTGGACAGCGCAGCGGCGACGAGGGTGAAGAGGAATTGGGGAGGAAGCGCGCGGCCCCCCAGCATGCGGCGCCGCGCAAGCGCGTGCACCGCCAAATAGTATCATGTATTCATGTGCCAATATCATAGTTTTCATGATCCTTTTGCGTGACCATTGAGCTGGTTTCTACAATATAAGTTAATGTCTACCACTGTCTAAATGAGCGGAAGTCACGCAAAAAGATCATAAATTAGATAGCTGGAATGTTACAAAAACTACCTGAAATCTGAGTCGCTGAATTTCACTCATTTATTGTGGATTCCATGAACAATGTTAATGGATCCCATTGGTAAAGGTTGTGAAATTTTGTGTGAATTCCATGAGGTTCGACACTCACAGTGCTTGTTTTGACCCAACCTGTTAAATGACGTTAGGGAGCACAATTCTCCTGAGTCGGAAAGTTACGTCGTTGTGAAGATGTCGGATGAGTTTCTGAAGCGAGCGATGTCATTTTCTCAATGCACATCCCTCATGCGATGCCATGACAAATCTCAGCGGCGTTTGTTGATGACGTCGAAATAATTAACGGTCTGTGCCCAGCGGATCTCACCCCATTCCTGCCAGGAGATGTCTCCCCCCGCCCATGCCCATGGAACAGCATACCGCTGGGCTTGGCGAGATGTTTCGAGCTTGTCAGGTGACTATGCAGCAGCGCACTTCCTCCGCGCATTGAATTGTACGTCAGCATGACGCTTAGGCGCCGCCTGTTGGGTTACTGATTGTGGCGCTATGCCCCCATCTGTGCAGTCTATTTTATAACACACGTTGCCTCGGGTTTGCGGTACAAAGTGGATGTTAGGTGCCTCTGGGTCATACCAGCCCAGCCCATCGCGACTTAGGCGTGAATTGAACGCACATTATTCATCCTTTGGCAAGGAACCATAGAAGTCTTCCTGTCATGAACGTCGTGACGGCAGTGCTATCCTTCAAGGAGGAAATATTGTAAATAGCTCCACAGATCATGTCGTGCAAATCAACATCCGAGGTGACATGGGAGAAATATAGTTGAATCGGTTTCCCTTGCTGCCCGACCACGTCGATGCAATGCCCAAGAGCTCCACTGCTCCACTCTTGGTGACCGCGGTGAACTTCGTTACTAGTACTTTGCGGCCCTGACATACTCTGGGATCGCGGGAAAATGTGACAGAGCACAGTATAAAAGCAGCGCACCTCTACTCCTAATACTCACTCGAACACATCCCTCCGTCGTTCAAACTCTTTAAACAATGTTCTCCAAACTCTCTGTCGTTGTCACTTCGGTGCTCATTGTACGCTACCATTCATATTTTGAGTCTCCATCGTACTGATCAATTATTTTCGAAGACCCTTGCAGCCGCCATCCCGACCACCACGCCCCCGGTGACTCCCCCGAGCTCGAACCAGTGCTGCAACAGCGTCCAGTCTTCCAGCAGCAGCGCCGTCTCCGCGGTCGCCGCCACCCTCGGCCTCGACCTCAGCGGCCTCAATGTCCCCATCGGCCTCGGCTGCAGCCCCATCACCGTCATCGGCAACAACTGGTTAGTCCTACTAATTTCCGGAACAAAATCCGAAGCTGACGCACACTGCCAGTGGCGGAACCAAGGTTACTTGTGACGCGCCCGACAAGCAATGGGGCAGCCTCATCGCCATTAACTGTATCCCCATCACTCTCTGAGTGTCGGGATTTGTGAAGGGTGGAAGGGAAATCTCGGTGTTGATGCTGAGAGGTTTCTGTCGTGGCCTGTTTTAATCTCTACGTTCCGTGTTAAATGTCGCGAATAATACGTCTTTTGTTACCTATTTCCGCTGTCCTGAAATGGTTGATCAGATAGCTCGGAGGCCGGCATTCTCGGCGTACCGATGCCGGGAACGAAGATTCAATTTTTTTCTCTCCTTTCATTTGCCGTTCCCTAAGTTTAGTTTCACTGTCTACCGTTAATGGTCGGCAACAGAATCCAGGAAGCACCTGGCTTCCAGGAGTGTCAAAAGCTTGTTGCAGAAAGACCGGCTGTCGTGCCCTAAATCAGTCGGAGGTGTCAGGGAGGGTGCTGACGTGATGCCGAGATTGTTTCTCCCGCACGATCTGTCAGTGACCTGGGAGCGCGGGACATTCAGCAGGCGCAACGTTGAAGGAAAATTGAACGCTCCACTCAAGTAACATTCTGGTGCTGGTACTGCAAAATCCCTAAGTTGTGTATCGCCCTTAGATCTCGCGGTCGGGCGACTGGTCGTCTCTCCGACAAACGGCAGCAGTTGAGTACATAATGCAGGTCGGAAAGCACAAAGTAGACCATCGTATATCAGTGGCAGATAACCCTCACAATATGAAATCGCGTGAGCAATTTGGGTGGGCGAAGCAGGTTCGATTCCTGCCAGTGGTTTGTGATATATATCATCAATCCCTTTGTACATTTTAGGACTCATCCTCGAGGATGTATCGATTTTTGACCTCGCAATGGCCTATGGATAAATAAGACATTCTTCGGATAACTAGGGCTAGAGCTCGGAAGGGAACCATCGTATATCAGTGGTAGATTCCCCTGGCGTAGTTTAATAATAATCTGCTGAACGTTATAATCTGCTGCATGTTAATCAGGGAGGCGTAAGCTCGATCCCTACCGATGGTGTGTGCAATAACGGCCATTTTTTTTTTTTTGGCTGGGCTAGACTGTCAGCGCTAATGTATCGGGATTGAGTAAGAATTTACTGCCAGTGCTCACCGTGAATCTGCACCGAACTGCAGACCGTCCTATTTTCCCTCCTGTATTCCCGCAGTCCGCCTGTTGAGACATACTTGTGGCTACCATTTCAACCTCGCTATGTCAAACAAGAATTAGCTTATGACGGCAAAGAATCCTCACGTGTATGAGGGAGATGCGCAATGACCGATCCCGCTGATGGGGCCTACATACGATTGCGATATCTTGTTTTTAGCTTCCAATGTTTCTGGGTTTCCCATGATTCGACAGGCTTTACGTTTCAATGGACCCATCGAAAGGTTGAAGCAAGCTTGAACTTAGGAGGTGGCGATGACGTACGGCGATCACCTCGGCAATCATTTTATCTCCGCACAGCCTTGACTTGTGCCTTTTGTGCCCGTCCATCTCCGTCCATCTCCGTCCTTGCGCTGTGTCGGATTTTTCTCCGGCGTGGATTCTTTCCCAAAGTATGACGACTTTGGTTCCTGCGAGCAGCGCCACGACACGGATTTCAATCGCGATTATCGGTTTCAAGCAACGGCCTCCTCGTGGATGTTTTCGGTCGGGGTGGCGTGGTCCTCTCTCGGAGTTTTCCCTCTTTTTTGGGCGCCTATGTCTCTGTACTTAGCAACGGTCAGATTGATTCTGCGGAGCCAAACCAGCGTCAGCCTCGGGCGCTGGTACGGCATCCCACTCCGGAGAGAAAATGCCTACTGAAGGACCCATGTATCAGTCTTCACTGCTGTGCTGGGAAGGAACAGGATCAAAGGCCCGGAAACGCTGGCAGGTGTAGATCTTTATCTTCTCCGGTGGCATGCAGCCCACGTCCAAAGTCATAACCTATGTGAGTCGTGGGCTCGAATGCGACAAGACAACTGCCCATGATTGTGCTGGAAGCTCATGCTTTTTATATGGGGCGACACGAGGTCAGTCCCACTGCGTATATATATCCACAGCCATCCACAGCCATCGACCTTTTTTAGTACATCATCCGTGTCAAGATGGCATCGAGTTGGTGATCATCTTCCCTGTCGTAACATAAGCCAGTCCCTTATGACGGCAGCGGCATCGCTGCACCCACCCACCATGTCGTCGCAAGCGACTGGCGAGTTCATACCTTTACTTATAGCGAACCTTATTCCCCTTCACGTTGTTCGTGAGTCCCTCCCGTTCTAGGCTCTGCTCATGCCCGCGATTGCTCATTCTCCTCAGTTGTAGGCTTGACGTGGATTCTCCACGATTACTGTCGGTGAGCCCTTGGTATCGAGCTCCCCACCTCTAACACTGTATTCAGTTATCACCCTGGAGGATGAGGTCAGGATCTTCCTCTGTGGCGTTGCTCATGGCTAAAGATGACATGATTGGCAGATTCAGTATATATGGGTACGCAGTTTGAATTGCTACTATTTCCGAAGTCCCGCTCACCTCCTCAATGCTGATCTACAGCCACAGCGCCTAAGTTTCAGTAAATTGATGTTTTTCTGGGTGCGATTCATTCACTGAAATCCAGCCGGCTGCTGATCACATTCATGCAGATACGATATTACAGGTTCGGCGACCACTTTCCCTGGGCTCTATATTTCTAAGGTTTCGTGAATTGCTCCAGCATCGCACTTCTATTATTCGATGTCATTCAAATACACGTCTTCGCACGACCTGGGATCACTTCTAATAACCTGTATGTATGATTCTGACAATTTACTTGTTGCCCAAGACTAATCAGATCGCATAGCTGCGTGGCAATGGATACCATCATCCGTGTGGTTGGGGCGGTGTCTTTGTGGAGCGTGGAGATAATCATGCAGCTGCGGGTTTATGCACTTTTCGGCTGCTCAAAACGGGTGCGCACATTTTCTCACTGATTATCCACTCACTCACGCTTTTCTTCTTGCTAGATCGCAGCGATCAACCTCGTGCTATTCGCCGGCTCCATTGCTGGCTTCATGTGGATCCTGATTTTCAACCACTCTCGACGCGCCTCCGTCATTGCCAATGTCATCCATCTCGGCCTCCCCGGGTGTCCTTCCGTCCATTCCGGGATTGAGTGGGCTCAGTGGGTCCCAGGTGCGCGACAACATCGCTCGCCGGCGAATCACTGCTTAACCCAGTGGCGCAGCAACCATTTACGAGGGCATCCTCTTCGGATTCGCGCTTTTCAAGACGTTCGAGACGACAGTGGTATGGTATCGCACAGACGCCAAATTGCCCTTATATACAGTCCTCCTGCGAGACAACATTCTGTATTTCTTTGGGTGCGTAGTATGTTATTTAGAGGTTCCGTATCTGATCAGCCGGGCACAGAGTCGCTGCGATCCTCGTATTCAACAACGTGAGAGCCTCTAATCTAATAATTCTCAAACATTATTTAAACGCACTCTACAGCTCATGGTCGTCGTACGCACTCCACTTTCCCCGCTAGCATCTTCAGCCACTAACAGACATGTTATTCCAGAGCGTGACACACATCCCGTGGTTCAGCTACGGGTCCGTCTTCTCCAAATTCTCCCGACAGCCCTGAACTCACTTCATTTGGATACAGGCCCTTCCACGCCGCCGTCGGGATCATGACCTCCCGCATGCTCATCAACCTCCGCAAGGTATCAGCGGACGAGCTGAGCCTCACTCACCTACCCACCCACCTACCACCGGCCACGCCCATCAGCCCCCGGACTCCGGGGGACCTGGAGAGAAATCAATAGCATCCATGAGCGAGTCGAGGCTGGATCTCTTCTCTGCGTATCCCTAGTACTGTATGTATTATTTAAATTATTATTATGATCCCGATGCCCCAGTCCCCGGACGTTCCGGTGTGAGCTCTGCGCTGTTTCATTCGCCGACACGTCGTCAATCACGGATCACATGGCACCTGCAAGTCGTTCTCGCAAACTGTGAGAAAATCCTTTCGCCAGCATACCGAAACCTCCGGATCCCACGCCAAGGGAGCGCTGGCGGGCATCAACGGCGGTACCGATGCCCAGCAGTTGCTACGAAACTTCACACCTCGGCGTGTCAGCGAGCACCGCCTCGGAATTCAAGCCACAGTGACTTGTGGAGAAAATAGACTTCACTGCTCAAAACGACAAAAATTTGGCTACATACCAACTTGAAAGTGCAAGTTGAAATTCGACTCGAGATCCCCGATCAGACATTCCATTTCAATTTGACAAATCAGGGCGGGCATCCTCGGTTTTGATCGTGTTCTTGGGTGACTGATCGCGTTCTCGGGTGACTCACTTGGCGGCGCTAATTCAACGGATAAAAGGTGGATATGCCTTTTGTCTTCGGCACCAAGCCTCTTCCTCTTACTCTTCCCTTCCACCAGCAGCATGAGATCCCTCTCCTTCCTCCCGCTCGTTTTCGCCTTCGCCGCTGCCCTTCCCGCCGCGAGACAGACCGAGACGACATGCACGACCCGTTGGTCCGGCATTAACGAGCTGATTGAGGACCTGGAGGGGCGCGTGAGAGTTGGTTAGTCTTTCTTTCCTTTTCTTCTGAATCCGATCCCTGCTTTTTTTCTTTTTTTGGTTTACTTGCTTGCTCGCTTCTTTTGGTTGAACCGCGAATGCTGATAATTCGACCAACCCAGCGGACCCAACGTTCCTCACGTCGTTCTATGGCTCATCTAGGCAAGCATGCCGTGGTCCTCCCTTCCTTCCCCCATTCATTCCCGGTCCCATTCCTCGTACTGGAGTTGAACGCTGACTCGGATTTAGCACGCTGAACTGCGGGGGCGTATCCTACCAGACCTACGTCGATAATATCCTGGCTGTGATCGCGACGCCGGATTCGTGGTGCAGTCTCAATGGGTACGCTCCTTCCTTCTTCTCTGCGGCTTTTCTACCTCCATTCGAGAGTCTCGATTCGAGCTGTCGAGTGTGTTCGATTCTGGAGAGCTAATGTACTTTCTCCAGGGATGGATTCGGTGGGTACGAGTGTGAGATTAGCTATCTCTGATCTGGAGAATGTCGGTGGGGGGTTGAATGGACAGGTTACATTACAGTGGTCGTGGTATCTGCTTAGATACATTTTTGGTTTGGGCTGCATTCTTAATAGATGCAATTTCTTTCAACCATTACTGAGAATCATACAGCGATGACAAGAGATAAACCGACCCTCCTCTCCTTCGTGCTCGAGATACCTGTCTGCCCTCCTTACTATTCCTCGCGTGAAAAATAGACCCCACCCTTCCCCATCTTGGCGTCCTGCTCGAGATCATACGCCGTCCGCACGCCCACCGCGCCGAACGGCACGGTGCGATACACGCTCTCTTCCGCGCGCGCGCGGCGCTCCTCGACGCGATAGCGTTCCTTCAGCTCCGCCGTCGTCTGCTCCCCGCCCGCGAGCCTGTACGCGCGATTCAGCGCCCACGTCCCCCACGCGTGCGTCCCCGGGAGCATCTGCGCCGCCTTCAAGAACGGGAACGCCGCGTAGAAGCTCGCCCACGCGGCCGTGTACGCGGTGACCGCCGCGCTCTTCAGCGCGAGCTCCGGCACGAGCGTCACGGGCGATGCGCCGCGCGGGTTGGCGGAGCGGAGCGAGAGCGAGCCGACGCGGAAGGACGCGGTCGCTGCGAGGACTTGTCCCTTCGGGCTCTTGACGAGGAGGCGGAAGTAGCCGTCGCCCGCGGCGGCGGGGACGTGCACGAGCGCCGTCTCGCGCGCGCGGTGGTCTTTCGGGGCGCCCGCCGAGTCGAGGAACGCGCGGACCTCGCGATCGTACTGCGCGCGCTGCTTCCCGTCGAGCGTGTCCCATTTTCCCGCGGCCACGGGCGTCACGTCGATTTCTTTCCCGACTGTGCCACCGAGCCACGCGCCGAGCGTCCACCCGAGGAGCCCCGTGCGCCAGCCGCGGCGCTGCAGGGAAAAGGTGCGCCCTGCGGGGAGCGACATGCGCCCGAGGATGGTAATTGGGACGAGCGTCGCGGTGCCCTGGTAGTACACCCACGGGCGTGTGTGCCGCACGGTCGAATAAGCCGCCCCCGGGACGTAGTACGGTTCAGCGTCGTTGAGCGCGTGGAAGGTGGAGACCACGGCGTGACCGACTTGGGCAGGTATCGAGCTGCTGGTACTCTCTTCTGGTTCCGAATTGCGCGTTCTGTGTGTCGACATGGTGGTGCGGAAGGAAGAGGGAAAGTGAACCGTGAATGACATCATCATTTCGCGATCACGTGTCACAGTCTCGGAGTCGCGTGATATGCGTGGTCCGCTTCAGAGAGCCCAGGTTCTCTCGCGGGAGCACGGATATCAGTTGGCAGCGGTCAGTGGAATCTTCTGGGTGTTGCATGGACGTAACCTATATCGAATGCACGAGATTTCATAGGCAGACGCAGATTGAATGCGCAGCTGCGACAAATGTATTACCTAGCGAACTAAGTGCTGTTGAACAGATTCTTCGCTCTGCAGCTCTTGTATTTGCGCTTAGCTTGATAGCTGACCTGAACGAAATTCCTTTTTCATTGTTCCTCCGCGCGACTGCCCGAGTGTATTTCTACATGAGCCTCTCCTCAAAAGAACTTGTAAGTAATGAGGACCCACGAGCGCCATGATATTTGAGAGCTCTGTCGGATGGCCAGGAGCCCGAGGCATAACTACTGTGACTGCGGCGAGGATCGAATTCAGCTATAGCTCCATTTATATCAGAGAATTTTATATGTGGGCCTTCTTTTCCATAGCGTGTCTTAGACAGACACTTCAACATCAAGCTCATGCTCCTTCTTATCTAATAGCTTTGTCGACCGGACGGCGGGAATTGAGAATCAATGGCTGCCAGGCAGATCTCGTCCCCGTTCAACTTGAGCGTATATCATGACAAGTATATACAAATCCCTGTCGAATAAACTCAAGCTTTCACTTAAAATCTATTACGCTCCGCCGTCGGCACCTAAAGCTGGGAGCATCGGAGCTTACGCGCTTACCATTTCAGCCACGGTTGCAAGGGCACAAAAAGAGAATCACAAAGTCTCAAGCTTTCCGGAAACAGATGTAATGCTGTTGTTAGCATCAATAAAAATTACTACCCGCTCTCCAGAAGCGGAAGGGGATAAGCTGAGAGGAATTGACCATCTCTCTAAGAGAACGGATAATCCCGGTAGCCGAGGCGGATCGATGGTTAGTTGTATTGATCGCGCCGAGTATGCTTGTCCGGTTCGCAGTTTCGCTGGGGTGCGAAGCCTGTCTTTCCCTCGTTCTCAGAATTCTTTAGAGTGTTTTTCTCCCAGCACGCTTGTAGGTGCACCCGTAAGAGGCAAAGCCTGCAGACAAATCAAGAAACCACACTCGAATGTAGGCCCACAACGGCTCTCCATGAACGTGAGGGGATTTGAAGGGAACTCTCTGCCGCCATAAAATGCAAGAAACGTCGGATTCGACCAACGCGAGCTTCGGGGAATCCCGGAAGAAAAAGAGCACCATCAATGCAAGGTATACCATCGGTAGGAATCGAACCTACGTCCCACACGGATTGTGCTTATATAGTATAAGAAGCGAGGGGAATCTGCCACTAATACACGATGGTTTCCTTCCTAGCTCCTAGCCCGAGTTATCTCTAAGCGTTTATCAAACGAAGACTGGCGAGAGCGCAGGATAATGTTAATATGTATATCAACATCCTAGAGCCGGCCGCAAGTACTATTAGGTATCCGTAAGCGAATGTCGGAGCAAGGGCTCGGCGAGCTTGGATATGTTCGAGGGCGCGAGGGACGCTCAAATTCGTGTCAGCGCGAGGGAGGCGATCGACGCGAGGAAAGAGGGTGCCGTCGCTGTTGACGGATTTGCTAGGAATTCCCATACGACTGAGGGGCATCGGAACACAAACCGGCGCAGGTATCTCGGCCATAGGGAGAATATTTCCCTTCGTCCAGGATCAAATCTGCTGAGACCAATTCTGCAGCCCGTACAAGGTGGGCCGTCCGATTGGAAGGCCCGTCAGGCAGCTGCGGCGTGCGCAGACATTGTGTAACAATGGGTTCTGGGGTAACCACAGAACCAAGAAGTAGCAGTCACCCATCCGACGTACCCCCGTATTCTCCTTTCTATATTTTGGAGTGCGTCGCTTCCGAGCCGGCATGCATGGTGTTGTGGATGTAATCCCCATGCTCCTCCACATCGCACTCATGCTATTCCTGGCAGGACTCGTCGCATTCTCATTCCGACAACGGCATCATGTGGGCTCATCCGCGAAATCGTGGCGATCAACAACACCGCCCAGATTCCGGTGGGAAGCTCCATTATGATGCGGTTAATTGGAATGGGGAATGTAACGAGGCCACCCAGGAGTCCCGTGAGGAAGGTGTGGAGGGGCAGTGGAATCAAGTCCACAACACCGTGCATGCTAAACTGGCGGACTCCGAAATATAGAACTGAGAACACACCAGCACGTTGGATGGGTGGCTGCCTTCTGCGTTCGTGGTGAGGGGAGATGTGTGGCGGTTGTGGGCGGCTGCGGGCATGAAAACAAGCTGGTAGCGGGTGGGCATCAACGCCTGGTATGATAGCCGTCGCCAACGTTTCGGTCTGCGCAGCCCACAGGCGTGAAAGTGGGCGATGGAATGTCTAGGAGCAGATTTGTCAAGAGGATTTTCACACTTACCCTATTTTCGCTCAGTCCATTCATGGCCCCTCAGAATCATGGGCCTCGCCGTTGCAATCTCCACAGAGGTTCAACTCGGCGATCAGGTCCGGCGATCATTTGAATCACAGATTGCCGGCGGCTTGGCAACGGCGCGTGGCCACTTCATCTCCTCCAATTCCTTTCTCGAGCACCGTCCACGGCTCTCGATCTCTGAGCGCTCTGTCGTTGGTCTATCTTATTTTCTCTTCGTCAGCATGCTCGCATGTCTTCATTCCCGGTGACTCTGTTCTTTCACCCATAAGCCATGCTTGGCTGTGTTCGGCGTATGGCAACAATATGGCAACGATGATCTCGAGCGCAACTCGGAGGCGGCAACGAATGTGCTCGAAGTCAGCATCATGACTCAGGAGGGACAAATGCCTACGGAAGGACCGGAAGGACCGGAAGGACCCATGGTGCGCCGTTCTTGAAGGTCGGAATCAAGTCTAAGGCCTACACACACTCAAGCCCGATTAGAGGCCGGCTAATCCCGCCGCCTTATCTCGTCCGTTGGCATGCGCAACCTACATCCGAAAATAATAACCCATGTGCACAGTGCGAATTTGAGCAGATCAACGATGTCAAGATGGCATCGACTTGGCGCTCTTGCCTGTGATATAAACCCCAGGACCATCCGTCGATCGCTGGCCTTCCCCCACCATGTCGTCTGGCGCGACAGGTGAATTAATACCTCTGCTGAGAGCGAACCTCATCCCCTCTCACATAGTTCGTGAGTGTAGACTCTGCTCATTGCCCGTGGTTGCGCTAATTCCCCTCAGTTGTTGGTTTGACCTGGATTCTTTATGATTACTGTCGGTGAGCCCTCGCTGCCGAGCTTCATACCTCTCACATTGAATATTTAGTTATCACCCTGGAGGATGAGGTCAGTCCTCCTCATCCCCCGCGTTTCTCTGAGCTAAAGGCGACATGATTCGTAGATTCAATATATATGGGTACACGCGATTTGAATCCCTGTTCCTCCCAGTCCGGCTCATTTATTCAATTTTTATCTAGACTCAGCGCCTCAGCGTCAGCAAATTAATGTTTCTTTGGGTGCGGATCGTTCAATGACCGACGACCGGGCTGCTGATACCATTGATGCAGATCCGATATTACAGGTTTGGTGTTTGTTTCTCCGAGAAACGTGTTTCCAACCGCTCATGAATTTCTACAAGTATTGCACTCCTATTATTCGACGTAATTCAAATACACGTCTTCGCGCGGCCTGGGATAACTTCAAACAACCTGTACGATTCCCACAATACGCTGGCTGCCCAACAACTAATCCTGTCATGTCGTGTGGCCCAGCTGCGTGGCTATGGACACCATTATCCGCGTGGTGGGCGCGGTGTCGCTGTGGAGCGTCGAGATAATTATGCAGCTCCGGGTTGTTGCGCTGTTCGGCTGCTCAAAACGGGTGCGTCCTGCCCCGTTCCCTTGCGATTCGGAGAATCACTTATGTTTCTTTACTTGTTAGGTTGCAGCGATCAACCTCGTGCTGTTCGTTGGATCTATTGCGAGCTTCATGTGGATCCTGATATTCGACCACGCCCGACGCGCCTCCGTCATTGCGACTGCTATCGACCTCGGCCTGCCAGAGTGTCCGGCCATCCATTCTGGAATAGAATGGGCTCAGTGGGTCCCAGGTGCGCGATACAATTGCTTGTCTAATTACATAAATGCCGACCCAGCGCATTGCGTGCGCAGCAACCATTTACGAAGGGATCCTCTTCGGATTCGCGCTCTTCAAGACATTTGAGACGACAACGGTGTGGTACCGCACGGACGCTAAATTGCCGTTGTATACAGTCCTCCTTCGGGACAACATCCTTTATTTCTTTGGGTACGTGGCATGCTCTTCGGTGGTTCTGTATTCTAATACCTTTGATGTAGTATCGCTGCACTCCTCGTGTTCAATAATGCGAGTGTCTCTGGGCCCACGAATTCTCACGAACTGACTTAATGTACTCCGTAGCTCATGGTTGCCGTCGTACGCACTGTGACTTCTCCAAGTATTCCCGGGCATTAACAAACAGGTTAATCAAGGACGTAACACACATTCCGTGGTTCAGCTACGGGTCTGTATAGCTCTTCTCCCGAAATTCCTTATCTCATTCTCTGGATATATAGCCCGTTCCACGCCGCCGTTGGAATCATGACTACGCGCATGCTCCTCAACCTCCGCAAGGTAGCCGCAACCGAGCTTGACCTCACCACGTTACCGACCAACGTGGCCCCGGGTACCCTGGGCAGCAGTGTCCACTTCCGGACGCCTGGGGACCTCGAGAGTAATCAATAGCATTAATGGGCGAGTTAATGTAAAATCCTGTATTATTGTTACAATGGCCGTGGTTTAGCCGGGTTAATGGTTTTTTGGGGCTTCTCCCTGTGTCTGTGAGTGGGAAATGGTGATTGTTCTGTTTTTCCTGTGCTGATTAAAGCCTGATTTCGCTAGTTGAATTCGGGGCCAGTTCCTTTCGCCGGCAACGTCCGGCGATCATAAGAGCCGCATAGCCACAGGCGTGGTTTTCTTTTTTTTTTTTTTTTTGGAGCGTTTGGGATAATGAGACTCAGTCTGCAGAAGCATTCCAAGCTCATTCGCTTGTGTTACTGGGTTTGGGCCAGTTATTGCCGGGGAAGTTTGTCCAGGAGGAAATGCCATTACGCACAGTGTTCAAACCAGTGTGGGACTCCGGCCTTAAAAAATTATCCTATACCATGTTTATCCATCATGGGCCGTATACCCACTAAAACCCCCTCTGTGCTGCTCCAATCATCCGGCAGTGAATCTTCGTTCATGAGGAGACCACTCCACGTGTTTAAGACTAGTTGTTTTTTGAGTGCGAGTGGTCCGAATTTAATAATCTTGTCAGTCAGAATGCGGTCACGTTGTAAGGCGGACAGGCGTGGTTTTCATCTACGCCCAGTACAAGGACGCCTGTGGTAAACACCTCGCACATAAATACTGCGCCGCAAAAGCATAGCTAGTGGATTTTACGGTGTGGAGCAAGTCTGGGTACACGTCGGTACTCAGCACGTACACGTATAGGTGGTCGGCACACGTAGTAGGGTACGTTGCGGCTCCGTACTTCATTCAATATAACCGAGAACCCATGACTCGAAGAAGTGCCAATACGTCCATCAAACCGCAGCTGAGATAAACAGGGATTTGCACCCGTCGCATCTCTGACCGCAACCACCATCTCTTTCCTGGCAGAAATACATTGATAGGTAACCCCTTCACCATGGACTTCGGTATTCGCGGCCATCTACAGAGGCACGTCTTCAGACTCGTTTTAGGTAGTGCTCGTCCGCTAATCATGTTTGCAGGATGGATGACGCTTATCTGCAGCCCGCACAGCGGTTCTTGAAGGAATCGTTCCAGGAACATAGCTTGATGACGGTAAGAAAACCCGTAGACAGGTCCCATTAATCCCTCACTTCCATGCAGTCGATGCTCGCTGTGTTTGCAGTGGCGAGTTTCGTGCCCATCGTCTCAGCAGTGTAAGCACCGCCAAAGCCTTACCATTGCGATGTTTGACGTTCATCGCAGAGCTCTGGCCTTATTCACCTTCATCCTTGCCGCTGCCGGATTTTTGGTAACCCTTGCCGCGCTGGGTACGTCGCATCGCATGTCTTTAGGTTCGATCAGTAATTCACTCACATCCCGCGCTGGTAGGCCTCCTGCTTTCAATTGCCCTATCTATCACATTCGTTCTTGCTGTCATTATCACAGGCGCTGTTTGGGCGATAAAGTCTCTCACAACAAAGACGAACGATCCTGTCGCGGAGCCCACGACAACCAATCCGGCTGGTCCCACCGTCGCGGACTACCACATCTACCTCCAGCGCGGGTACGCGGTCCTCAAGAGTATCCGCCGGAGAACCCCGGGGTGGAAGTCCAGCCTCCTGGCCTTCGCCCTTTTCCGGAACCTTTTTGCCCGCATCTTCCTGCCCCGCGTAGTGCGTTATCATCCATTCTACCCGTATGTTTTCGGCTCCGACCGCACTCCTCACCCCCTCAAGTGGGTTTTGGTGGATGCCATACACTTCATACAGGTGTCCCTCGTGTCTACTGCCCTGCCTCTATGCGTGCTCCTCGCGCTGTCGCCGTCCATCCGTTCCGCCGCTGGCAAGAGAATCGAAGAGCTCTGGACATCGCCGGAGCCCGCCGGTACCGCTCGTGCTCCTACGGATGCTCCGCGTGCTCCCGTTGATTCAGACATCCGCTCCTCCATCCAGCGCGGACGCTCCGTACTCAACCGTATCATCTCAGCAACACCAGGCTGGAAAGCCAGCCTCCTGGGCTTCGCCCTCTTCCGGAACCTTTTTGCCCGGATCTTCCTCCCGCGCGTGGTGCGACACCATCCGTTCTACCCATATATTTTCGGCTCCGACCGCACGCCTCACCCCCTTAGGTGGGTTTGGGTGGACACCATAGACTCTATCATCGAGTTCGTCATGCCGTTCGCGGCTGCGGCCCTGCTCACAGCATGCGGGCTGCTCATCCTGTCGCCATCTGTCCGCTCCGCCGCCCGCAAGAAAATACAGGAGTTCTGGCCCTCCTCCGCGCCCACCGAGGCCGAGCCTCGTTCCACGGACGCTCACTCCTTCATCCCGCGCGTTCGCGCCGTGCTCAGCCGCATCCCCCGTGCGACTCCAGGTTGGAAATCCATTCTCCTGGCCTTTGTCCTCACGCGAAACTTCATTGGGCTCGGTTGGCCGTTCCGGTTGGTGGCGGCGCTGGGATCAGCGGTAATGACCTCAGAGGTCCTAACGGCAGGCGTGCTTTTTGTGCTCTTGTCGTCCATGCGCTCCGTCGCCGAGGGGAAATCTGCGGCGCCGTCAGCTGTTGAAGTGCCCGTCGATGCGGCTGCCCGACAGCCGCCCCACAGCCCGGAAACGCCAACGGAACCGGCGCAGGAACACGAAATGGAGTCTCCCGCCATTGCCGCAGATGGCGCCACAACCACTGCCGTCTCGACGTCCGCCGGGAACAGCGGCGAAGGTGTGCGCCCCCGGAATGTCCATGTGGCAGCCTAAAACTCTCTTCTTTTCCTTTCTAACCCATGCTTCATCATTTTTTTTTATATGGATGGTGAGATAGCTCTAACTTATTGTCAACGGGACGTTTGTCTCTTTACTATACGCTCGGCGTGGAATTGAACTCTTTCTCGCTGTTTTGAATAAGGTAGCCAAAAAGACTTCAACTTTAGTTGTCCTGGGGCTTGCGCGTGAATTAGGGCTCAATATTGCTCCGATTCACAACCATGAAGCAAGCTCAAGTTTGCGCCTCGAAATGAACGGCATTGCGCGCAATTCGACATTTCTAATACTCTGCGCCTTGCTGCGCTGCGACGCCGCAGGCTCCAGGGAACTATTTATGTACAGTCAATTCCACTATGAAAAAAAAGATCATCCATGTCCATTCGTGGTTTGTAATACGACGAGGGAGTTCCTAGACACGATGCTCTTACACCCGCCTCGTGCCCTGCTGCGAAATACCACATATCGCTCCAAGCCTTCTCTTCCCGACAGGCAAACCCCTCCTCGGGAAGAGCACCCATGGGAGCATTGCGATCAGTCCCCTGGAGGGCCTAGACGCTGACAGACAAGAGTGTCGGGGTCCGTAGTCTGCGCGGAGAAGGCAATATTGGAAGGAAAGCGCGCGGAATCGCAAGTGGGCAGAATCGTTCTGCGCGGTGCAGGAGCGATAAAATGACGCATGGAGAGTAGCAGCGCGCGGTGATGGAGGCGCACGTCTGCCCAAGTGAGTTGGCGGCAAGGCGACGTGTTCCGCGGGACATCCTTCCCGCTGTGCACGCCGGCGACGAAGGGCGCCGGGAACGGACCAGGCAGGCGGGTAGGCATGCCACCCGTCCCAGCCTGCCGCTGGACCACGCCCTGCTACTCCCCTGCTACCTCTGCATCAACCTCTGCATCACGACAGACATGTGTCTACTGGCTTCCGCGGACCATGAGCAAGCAGAATAGGCGCCGCCCGTGGGCAGAATTGAGCCACGGCAATAGTGGCTCAGAGACGCACTGTACAGCCGTACGCTCCCGCGCCAGACCCCACCCACAGCACCCTCGTCCAGGTTTCGTCGCGCGCTCTGTGGAACTGGGCTCGTCCGCGCCATCAACCCGCCGCCGAAAGATGACGCAGCCTCCGGTGGCAGCACTAAGGAGAAGAGTAGCAGACGAAAGGCGGCCGCCGGTGTGCATCTCGGACCATGGCATCTGAAGGTGCAGGCATAAGGTGAAAACCCGCTCGTCATAGGGGCGCGTCCCACGGGAGCAACGTCATCAAGCGCTATGCAGCCCCCCCCTTACGCGCTGTTCCCCTCCGGCACCGCGCGTTCGCCCGCAGCCCATCGCCGCCTTCGAGGAGCAATGCTCGTCCGCACCACAAAGAGTCACCGTAATCCTCCAACACCAGGGAGCAGAAGAAGGGCGTGAGGCGCGTCGTGCACCCCCATGGGTAGTACAGCCGCTTGCCATCGGGGGCATGAGCACCGACAACGTAACCGCGATTGAGAGTATCTCGACCCGGGTGAACGCGGAAGCCCAGGTCTCGCCGCGCGCGCGAGGACCGCTGCTGCCCGACGACGACGACGTAATGGTACATCGTGATATGGGGAGGAAGCACCGGTGGCAGCGTCGTCATTGCTATCTCTTGAAACGTGCAAATTGGCCGGATCCAGGCAACGATGGGTGGATGACGTGGCAGCCTGAGGCGGGTATCTGCAGACGCAGAGGACAGACAGGCGAGCGCCAGGACCGTCCGTCACCGTGTGCGCCGCGCTCGCCCATGACACCGAACGCCGACGTAAAAGTTCTAGACGCATGAAGAGACGACGATGGGAGATGACGTGGCGAGCGCCATGAGGGGAACCGCCGGCGGAGGGAGAGGCGATGGAGCTGGGACGGTGGGACATCATGAGCGGCAGCGCCTCATTGGGCTGTGGCAGCGAAGCGGGAAGGGCGCGCAGCTGACGCTCGATGGACGGGCGAAGATCCCGATACAGCCGTCGCCGCTATCCACACGGCCGCCCGCGGGAGCTAAGAGATGAGACCCGCCGTGGGTGGGCGGCATGGCGCCGGGGTCTCAGCGCGGCGGAGGCGGAGGGATGATTTGAGGGAGTGGCGCCTTGCAGCTGGAAGATCGAGGGGCGCTAGCTTGGTATCGGAGGCGCATACAGGCCAGCATGAGGAAAAGGAGGCCGTGGAGGTGCGGGCGACGGTCCGCGTGCATAGAAGCTGCGGGAGAGGACGATAGGGGATGACGTAGCAGGCGAGTATACACCGACGCAGAGATGCAGGGAAAGGCAGTGGAGCTCGGTACACCGCGATCATCGTGACCGGAGGCGCGTCTTCGGGCGGGTGGCTGGAGGCGGAAGCTGGTGTAGAGGTTCCGGTGGGTCAAGATGGCGATGACGTGGCGCGCCGTGGAGGAGAGGCAGCCGAGCGGCGACTCCGTCGGTTTGAGCGGCGGCGCTTCATCGGGCAGGGGACCTGAAGCGGAAGTGCTGCACGCTGGAAGGTGCAGGTGTGTCAAGAGGCGATAGGGCGTGATGAGGATGCGGGGAAGCAAGTCCCGACGGCAAGAAAGGAGGCGAGCGGCTGCACGTTCGTCGTCGCAGGCTGCGGCGCTTCGGTGGGACAGTGGACAGTGAAGCCGGATACAGGGCCCCAGCCTCCAAGGCGCTGTGCTTACGCTGCAATCAGGGGCAGGCGTCATGAGGCTACGCAGACATCCGCTCCGAGGGGGACGCGAGGTATTCGAGCGCGCGGGGCCTCGCAGCGGGACGACCGAGGCTACGAAGGGGGGAGGCGTCGCATAACAGAAAGCAGGCGTGGGCATGCGGACGGAGGTCGTCCTGCGCGGATAAACGAAAGATCCATATCTTGATGCCGACACAGGCTTTACTCGAGCGCGGACCGTGCGCGGCGGGATGTGGAGGCGGCGGTAGCGCATCGGACGCGCGCGATGCGGGCGCTGGCGGTAGGGAGGGACGCGCGGGTGTGCAGCGTTTGGCCGCAGGTGGTTTCTGGGACACGATTGGTCGTAGATAGCGATATCGTCTCTGCGGCGACACTTTTGAGGGTCCACCGCGGAGAGGGGACAGCAGTCCTCGTGCGCGGTTTGCGCCAAAAGTCTTGAGGAGCGAAGATAGTGGAGTGCGGACAGGTGGAGGGGCCGTATGCTCTGTGCGCTAAAACATCGAGGTCGCCGGTCGGAGATCCCAATCAAGACACGCCTGGCGAGAGGAAGGGACGCCGGGAGTCGAGGCGCTCCCAGCTCGCTCGCCCGCGCATGAAGCCCGGCAGAGCTGACGCCCCGACGGACACGGTACGGTTGACGAGATTCCCTGCGGAACACGGGCGGACCAAGGCATGCGCATCGCAGAGCCTAGAGCACGCAGGGCGAGTCGGAGGCGAACGCGGGGGTGGACGTCGTAGGAGAATCGATTGAGGTTTGGACGGAGAGCGGCGATGTAAGCGAATCGGCCGCGGCGTGGCGCTCTGCGGCGGCGATGAGAACACGCTACGCGTAGGGCCACACGCGGAGGAGGGGCGCCAGGGTGGGTCGCGGGACGAGGACCATGCCCACCGGAAGTGGGACTCAGCATGACGCGCTCACGCACACTGCGTGTGCTGCAGAAGCGGCGGGGATTCGCGCTGAGCGCGACATTTGCTGTCGTACCCGCCCAGGCCCAGCCCTTGGCGTCGGGTCGGGGAGAGCAGCACTGGCGCATGCAAGCGATTAGTCCTACGCCGGGATCCAAGAGATGCTGCCTTGCTCTTGATCAGACGAAGAGGGTCTAAGCTCCTGAAACGGGCAGACGAGTGGCATGATAGTATGAGAATGAGAGCGGGGCGAGCCGCTGGAACACGCACCGGTGGAGCAATAGATGCTCAGGGTCGTCCGGACACGGGCAAGATCGATGCCAGGTACCTTCCATCCGATCGAATTACAGTCTGGGATGATTGTGCGTCAGAGCCAGCGTAAACGGCAGAAGATGATAATAGCGCACCACCGCGGCTTTGGGATCTATCAACTGGACCGGCGATCTCGGTGGGAATTCAGGAAATTTTTTAAAGGTCTGCCGTAGACCAAATATGGCTCAGATCTCGCGTCTTGGGAAAGGATTCAAATAGACGTACGGCGTGCCGAGTGTGGCGAGATCTCGCAATACTCCTGATTGTCTGTCTATGATGATTCTGAAGCAACAGCTTCAACGAAAGGTTGCTATCTTGTCCTGAAATTCTCTTCCCGCTATGACGCCGAAAAGACTGAGAGTAGAGCAAAACATTGAGCAAGGCGAGTCAGAGCGGGTCCGTGCGTCTTAGATACTGCGTTGTGCGGTCTGGTTTCATCGCAGAGCGGTATGTAGTAAGGTCAGAGCGATGTGGTTTCGACAAGAGGCGAAACGGCACACGTGACGTTCACCTTTTTAGAAAGTTTTAAACAACGCCCACCTACTTCGGGTTCTACCTTCTCGCGTCTTTCTATCGTGGAATATGGCTTGCAACGGAAACTACACACAACGAGGACACTTCTGGTTATTTGGCTGCTCGGAAGCGGTTCCAGACTCAAAGCATCGCGACCTCCGCGAGGCCGTGGCACTGCGGATTTTCTGCTAGTCGTAGCGCTCCACATTTTTGAGCAACAGAGCCGTCGTCGACCAGTGGCAGGTCGTTCTCGTTGCTTACGTTCCCAGCGAAATCATCGGAGAAAGACGGGGGTTCGACTCCCCTCGACGGAATTTGCTGGAAAGCTTTTTTTTTTGTTCTCAGCGATTTTCTTTATCTCCCCTGATTTCGGGAATTTACAGGGTAGGAAGCCGTCGTCAACCAGTGGCAGGGCATTCTCAGCACATAATGCCCATGCCCGGTTACATGAGGGTTCGACTTCCCTCTGCGGCGATGAGCTGAAGAAAGTGTCTTTTGCTGCTCCCAGCGTGTACTATTTCTACCGGGCTTATTTCAGGCCAATTATAGGATAAGAAGCCGGCGTCGACCAGCGGAAGGTCATTCTCGCAATGTGGCACATGTCCCAGGTCATCCGAGAGAGCCGGGGGTTCGACTCCCCTCGCCGGCATAACACCGGGCAAAAGCAAATGTTGTTGCTTTTTTTGCCTTCTAACCACCCGTTTCTGCGCAACTTACCTCTGGCAAATTCTAGGCTACGAAGCCATCGTCGACCAGTGGAACTTGAAGGTCAATCTCGCAACGTAGGTCACCAAGCACGTCCTCCTACACGAGAGAGACGGGGGTTCGATTCCTCCCGACGGCATAAGCAGGAGATCGAGCTCTTTTTTCTCCCAGCTCCCTCCATACGCGCTAGCCTTGTTTAATTTGGGGAAGCTTGCAAGGATAGAAAGCCATCGTCGACCAGTGGAAGGTCAATCTCGCAATGTTACAGTACGATTATTGACATCCGAGAAAGACGGGGATTCGATTCCTCCCGATGGCATAAGCAGGAGATCGAGCTCTTTTTTCTCCCAGCTTCCACCTCGTGCGCCAGCCTGAATCAATTCGGGGGAGGTTACGGGATAGGAAGCCGTCGTCGACCAGTGGAAGGTCAATCTCGCAACGTAGCTTTTGGAGTTCTTGAATTGCAATGGGGAAAGACGGGGGTTCGATTCCTCCCGATGGCATTAGCAGGAGATCGAGCTCTTTTTTCTCCCAGCTTCCTCCATACGCGCTAGCCTTGTTTAATTTGGGGAAGCTTACAAGGATAGAAAGCCGTCGACCAGTGGAAGGTCAATCTCGCAATGTAGTATGCTGGTCTTCCATTGACATCCGAGAAAGACGGGGGTTCGATTCCTCCCGATGGCATTAGCAGGAGATCGAGCTCTTTTTCTCCCAGCTTCCACCTCGTGCGCCAGCCTGAATCAATTCGGGGGAGGTTACGGGATAGGAAGCCGTCGTCGACCAGTGGCAGGTCAATCTCGCAATGTAGTATGCTGGTCTTCCATTGACATCCGAGAAAGACGGGGTTCGATTCCCTCCGACGGTATGCGCTGCTATTTAATTTTTTTGGCCCCCGAGCTTTATTTGCCTTTGACTTGATTTAGGACAACTGCAGGCTATAAAGCCGTCGTCGACCAGTGGCAGGTCATTCTCGAGACGTCATCCCATCTGACATCCGGGAACAATGGGGGTTCGACTCCCCTCGACGGCGTGTGGCGGTTACGTTGATTTTTAGTGTTTCTTAACCCAACTACGGGGTTTTACAACGTCGACAAACGCACAGGTGGTTCTTACAATGTTGCTTAACAATGACGCGTATGCGGATGTCCCGAGCAACCCAGATGCCGTGGGTTCCCAGCAACTCTGCCACTGCCTTTACAGCACTATCAGCGGAAGTATTCTTACATACATTTAAAAGCTGCTGATGCGCGGATGCAATGTGGGAGTTGCTTGACGCGAAGCACTGCCTTGTTATCTAGACCTAGATAAGAGGCAAGTCTCGCTGATGCTCTTCACATCCAGCTTCCTCCTCACCCCGCTAGACCTCGAATGCCATCCCCACGTGCACGGAATCCGCTCACGGCCGCGAAGATGTACGTGCTTTGTTTGAACGTAATAGCTCATCCACTGACCCGACCCCACATTAGCCATGGTACAAATCCCGTTCCCGCTTTAGAAGAGATAACTCGTCTGACGTTCAAACCTCCCAGGCTTCCTGTGTGTCCTGGACTTGGGGTACGCGTATCCCATCTACTGCACTGCTCTGTTTCCGCATTACTTATTCAAGCCGCCGTCAGATATGTGTGCTTATATGTAGCCATATCTCTCACACAAGAGTGAGTACGCTGATTCACGACCTTCGCATTCTTATTGGCTGTAGCATTACTGGCGTACCCCTCGCTTGGCTTCCCGAACTGTTGTGCATTTTCGCGGCCCTTCTCGCCGTGTATCATTTGAACATGATTTGGCGGTGCTGGCGGATTCACAGAACCCAGAAGAAGCAGGCGGCGGCGGCAGCAGCAGCAGCACCGATTCCACTGCTACGGCTCCAACCCCTGCAGTTCCCGTTTGAAAATGTTTACGTTCATGTCTTACTGGCCTGGACACCTGTCCGCACGAAGTTGTATCTAAAAAGTTTGTATTCTACCATCCAGTCAGCTGCGGCTTCAGAAGGACGCGTACAGGGGAGCCGCGAGGCATTGCGATTCCGTGGACTTTACAGCCGATGGTAGTACCGAAGGCGCGGTTGGTTTTTTTCCTGTTTGGGATGTTTCCAAGGAATTCCCCATAACTCAGTCAGCTCTTAACAGATTTGCATAAAACCTAATGGAAGTCCTTCGTGCGAGCCTGCTTTAACTCGCAGAAGGCACGGGTTCGATTCCCCCCGACGGCATAGCAGGCGTCTAAAACTTTGTTTTACTCTCAACATCCTTTTTTTCTGACTTGACCTAAGGGCAACGCAACCGTCGTCGAACATCGGAAGGTCCTTCTCACCGTGTAGCCTAGAAACTCTTGGTCGCAGAGAGAATGAGGTTCGGTTAATTTATCAATTTCTGCCGACGGCCTAGTTGAAGGTGAACGAATGCTTTTCGCTCTCGATGGTCTTATTTCCGACTTCCCTCGGGGCTATTATAGGGTATAAAGCCTTGGTCGGCCAGTACCAGGTCATTTTGTGCTCTTAGTATCTCTGATTTATAGGAAACCAAGCATCGAGCGTCGCGAGCTCACGGTAGCGATAGCTTTGGCAATGTCTTTTTTTTTCGAGCCTCGGCCTTTCTCGGGACCTGACGGATTTTATCAGGCTACGAAATCGTCGTACCACATCGGCAAACCCTCCTTGTTGCTTCATGCACTCCCGACAGAACAGATGAAAGATTGGTGTACATAACTCCAACACCAGGACCAACGGAGGGGTACAAGCTGACATCAGAGCGTTAGCTCGCAAGTAAGATTTGATTGACCGCCCAGTGGCCAATAAAATTGTTCATATTCACACGACCGTGGGCATATCGCATTCGGCGGCCGACCTGATTCTGTGAGTTCTCCCCTTTTGATACCGTTTCCCCTCCTCAATGTCTTGCCATAGGAGCCTGTGACTCAGTTGCGGAATTGCCTCTAGTGCCTCTAGTGCCACGTCTCATACTGGTACTAACAGTACAGGCAGACCCATGCGCGCCCTGGTCAGTCTTCTAGAATTTATCATCAACGGTGCATTGATAACTTTATCCCACCTGGTGGCCGATGAGCGGCCGTCACCATCTTCTTCGCCCACTCTAAATGTAACCTTCGATACATCTCTTCTGGTTGACACAAGCTCACGAACGTCGCCGCTTCAAATTCTCCCTTGGCCTTAACAAATGATCCTTCTCAGACGCTGTATGATCTTCTCTAGAACGTACTTGGGAGCGACCAACCCTAACAATTCGGCACCCAAAGATGCTCAAAAGACGAGCTTTCATTTTTAACGCCGGGAGTTAGGTTCGAAGCCTCGGTGAAAAATGCTTTTGTTAGTGGCATCGCCATCTTCCCGTCTTCTCTCACAATTCGCCTGTCAACCAACAATCTCTCACGGCTTTCCGCGTGGCACGATCTGGGATTCAGTTCTGATGCCGAAATTCGCATCCAATGACCACCCCTTGCCCCCGGCTTTTCCATGTCCCGCTCAAAATCGAACATTAGGAACAGTATCCGCGACGAAGATTCCACGGACGTGAGATGGGCTCAACTTCATTTAAATCAACTGCTTTTGGGAACCTGATTTTTCTTTCCCTCGAAAATAATCGTTCAGCGCCATGGATCCTGTTGCAGGCCCTCCCCCTGGCTTCCAGATTGTGGACTTGTCAGTACCATTCCTCTTGTGGCATTAATATGTCGTTAACGATCCGTAGCTCAGGACCACTGGTAACTTCAATTGGTGGATTGTGCCCTACATATTAAATACCACTCGCAGCTTTTGTCCTATCTTTTGCATTGGGGACTGTTCGGTGCCCTGTCGGTTCAATTGTGTAAGCCGCCTTCGACCTTGTCCAACCGGATATCTTCTGAAGCACTCCAGATCTTTATTATCAGGCCTTCCCCAACGACAGGCTGGGAACCAAGTGCCTGGTTTATATTGTATACACCATCGAGTTGGTGGAGACGATTTTATTAACTCACGACGCATTTCAAACGTTCGGATACGGCTTTGGTGACATTTCTGCACCCAGCAAGATAAATCTTGGCTGGTTGGATCTTCCTGTTACAAGCGGACTAGGTAATTTTCGGACCCAGAGCGACTTGCTCCTTATTAACGTTGTGTCTAGTTGGTTTCATTGGCCAATCGTTCTACGCCCACCGTCTTTATGTGCTATCGAAATCTTGGCTGATTCCTGTATTGATCGTGGTCGTAAGCCTAGATGCCTTCTGCGCATCATGGATTATTCACAACTAAATCCAGGTGTCCCTGGCCAGCAGTATCGGTGCATTCGTGACGGGTGCCTTTAGCTTGGAAGGTGTGATATTCTACTTCATCACACCGCACTTCGCTTGGTTTAGCAATCCACAGCTGGCAATTTCGCACTGCTGAACACTCGAAAGGTTTCCATATCTTCCGGGGTATGTTTGTGCTATAAAAAGGGGAAAAACTAAACTTCCATCATTATTTCCCAGGTCTGGAACGGAGGCTCAGCGTTGAGCGACATCACCATTGCTGTTTTTATGACATATTACGTGAGTTTTCCTCGTACGAAGGCTAGATTTTGACCCGATTTTCGTTCCAGTTGTCCCAAAAAGTCACAGCATTCCGCCAGACACGCGCCTTTGTTTCAAAGTTGATGCGATTAACCGTAGAGACAGGAACATTGACGGGTCTGGATTATTCGCTACAAGGCCTAAAGGCTCGTTCACTGATTCCGCGCAGCTTTTGTGGCAATCACGAATTTCACTCTCTTCATCGCCCTTCCTGGCCGCGCCTACTACGCAGCAACAACTGCGATGCTGCCAAAACTTTATGCCAACTGTATTTTGGTGGTTTTGAATGCACGCTCCCAAATCGTAGGTGGACGTGGAACCGAAGCGATGTCCATGGAACGTCCATCGACCACCAGTTATCCCCGTACTCCGGGGATGCGCCCAACTGGTACGAACGACGCGCACATGGTCACACTCGACCGGGACGCTTTGTCGGACGCAGCATTGCATGATCACGTTGAAATGAAGGGCTTGGATGTATGTTTTTCTATCTCTGCTTGAACAGCGCTGACAGTGTTAACAGCCCTCCGAGTCCGACATTGGGACTGCTGTTTGATCAATTTTTTCTCTTGCCAGTGGAGTTTCTCTTCCTTGATATCAGCACCTCCGCCAGGAATTAATTGGCAGATTTTAAAGCGCTGGTGGTAGTTCCACCCGGGAAAGATTTAGCGTCCAAGACTCGAGAAATATACGTACTACAACTATACAGGGACGCCGTACTACAAGTACTGCGCGGCATCTGCCGCTTCGGCCCGCATGCGCGATGAGAACTTTGATTTCTACATATTTAAGAATAAAGCCCCGACTGTGCTACCCATGGGGTCGGAATCCAAATTTGGGGGTCCGACATTGATGCGTACGCGTATGGGCGGGTGGCAGTGCTAATCGTGTGATGGCGGCATGTTTACGCTTGTTGGGACTCTCTTCCTTCTCACCAACACCCGGGTCTGGTGCGGTGCCCTGAGGTACATAAGCTCCCAAATCGGGACATAGCGTATGTCCGTCACACTTGCGTCACACTGTTATGTCCCCGCCTTTGTCGTCGTCGCCGCTGGCCCCCTCCCTCGCCGCTGCTCGAAGCCACATAACTCGAGCCCCCAGACATCGATTGCCGACCTCATGGCCTCCCGCGACCCGTCTCTGACCCCAGACGACGTAAAAACCCGACTTTCGAAGGCCTTTCAACGCGAGCCTGAGCACTCTTGTCCTGTTCTTTTCCTCCGCAAAATCTTTGAGAAATGATGGCCCACTGCATCGGGGCCATCTATGCTCAGCTATCTTAGCCGCAGGGGTGTTGCGGCCGCGATTTCGTGCGCCGCCGCATGTGCGGCTATGCATGGGGCTGCATTGGCAGAAGAGGGATTGAGAGCGTGAAGTGGGCTTGAAGATGGATGACAATCTCCTTTGGCCACTGCGTAGCAGTACGTGCGCGCTTCGTTTTTGTCCGTGCTTTCCTCACCGACTTGCCTCCTTAGCAAAATACTTGCTGTTCGAGCCCACCCCGTGTGTACCAGGCGGACGGTCGCAGTGCACACAGAGCGCGGATCCGTGCTATCGACGACATCAAATGACCGTGAGCACTGCAGATCGCGGTATAACTTGTCGCGCGCGAGGCTGCACGAGCAAGAACGGCCAATGCCTGCGCTGCCTGTACGAGGTGAGACTTTCAGTGCAGTCGGTCAGATGGGCTCAATGCTGCTCAACGAGGCCTTAGATGCCCTCGCTTGCACACGCACGCATACCTGGCAGCGCCTGCGCGCGTTACATGAGGCGGTGTACTAGGAACCGCGCCACGAGCGCGTATTATACGCCACGCAAGCTCTGGAGATGGTGTCGGTGGCTGCGGTGCGTGCGCGCTTGGTGCGCGCCACCTCCTGTTGAGTGCATGAGGTGTCTTACTACGCGCTCATTGATGGCAGGCACGGCGAACCCCACTCCACTGCATTCGCCACTCGTACACCGGAGGGCCCCTTTTACATGCCGCGGGTGCCCCTCGCTCTGCATGCAATGAACAGCGCGTCTCTGCCCGCCTGGCTGCACGTGCCTGCTTGCTACGCGCTTATCAACGGTGGGCTCGGTGAACCCAAAAAAACTCGACCATAATTGAGGCTCGCGCCCGCGTCCAGGATTTTTCAAAAAAAACACGGCGGCGCTGCTTGGAGACGACAACGGACGGTCCTCGCAGAAATTGTAAGTGCTTTTACATCAGACTTCTCTCTACATTTTTTTTGTGCCACGGAATCAGTAAGCTGCTTGAGTGTAGTAGGTTTTCGTAGTCTTTGTTAGTTCTGAGAAGCAAAATAGTTGATTAAAAGTGGCACGTAAATGCTTTCGGTTCCATGACAAAATAAATGAAGGGGCAGAGGGCGAATCGAACACTAAATGACTGCTTAAAAAGGCAAAAATAGCAGATACGCAACATAACCTCTCAGCAATTCAAGTATCGTGGTCCTGGCCTCTCAACTCTACACCACCTCCGAGTATTTGAATAGAAACCTATTCAAATACACCCCAGGACATAACACCAGAGCCCAACACCCTGAGTCCTCTCCTGGACTCTCATTCACCATTTCTACCGGGAGCAGAGCACTTTTCAGTCTACCCAGACTTTCGCAGTAGTGAATCTGAATCTCCACCCCTGGCTCGGCTGTATTGGGATACCACTGGCATTCGAATGAGAAGAGCTTGAAGAACAAGATTTCATTGTCTCCCGAGCATCTTTGGAGTGCTATATTCTGTTCACGGGCACCCGCAATCGGACTCTTCTCGCCGCTCGGCCGCATAAAACCGCACTCGTGGCACAACTCTGACCTGCACCATTTCGTTCTCTGCGAGCGCTGGCAGTATGCCTTCCGATGCCCAACCGAACGAGTCGCAGCCCTTTCTCTGCGATACCGCCTCGAGGACCAGGCTCCCACTGTCAAGGTCATTCCGTTGCCCAAAGCGCAGCTGACCGCACTATGCATGGCGCGATTGTCCGATCCCACCGGCTTCACCCAGATATTCCCATACATCAACGAATTCATCGCCTCCCTGCATGTCGCGGACGATCCTGCGAAGGTCGGCTTCTACAGCGGACTGGTGGTATGTGCCCTATGCTTTCCGTATTGATTCGAGTTTGCTTACAGTCGATCGGCGCGAAGGAATCCACGTCTTCCATTGCAGTAATGCTGGCAGTATTTCATTGGGGAAGCTTTCTGGTGGGCTAACGATCACCACGAGTGAATCCTCGCTCGTGTTATCCAGATATCCGGCTGTCGACCCGTCATTCTGGCCTGCACTCTGGGTATGACCATGGTCTCTTCCCTATTCGGACTGTCTCGGTCTCTGGCACAGATTCTCGCCCTGCGAGCCATTAGTGAGCCTCTCGTTATTTTCTCCCGCATTTCCAGCTGAATCCGCTAAAAGCAGAGCTGTTCGTGGGCAACAGCGCCGTGTATCAAACCATCCTCGCGGAACTCACAGACTCTACAAATCAAGCCACTGCATATCCAATATACTGAGGCATCTGCCCCCTGGCGCTACCGTGGGCCCCCTCATCGGTGGATTTTTCTCAAACCTGGCAACGAAATACCCAAAATATTTCCGGTAAAGCTTCCTGGAGGCGCATCTGGACTTTCCCCCAGGATTCGTATGTGCGCTGATAGTTTCACTGGGGCACTCCATGACATATTGTTTCCTGGAGGAGGTGCGTGTGCGACCAATACATAATGCATGCTGCTACGGCTGACATATCATACAACCTCAAGACCCTCCCGAGCACGCGCACAAATCTGCGCCCCAAGATGGTGCAGCCATCGCGCCCTCGGACGCGCGGACGACGGACATCCTCGAACTCCTCGCAATTCCCAATGTCCGCGCGATCAGCGCTTCAAGCACTGTACTCACGTTCCTCGACGTCGGGTTCTTAGTATGTAATGTCTCACCCGTTCGCGCATTTCTCGCCCCTCATTGATTTACAGCTCGGTATTTGCGCTTTCGGTGAACAACCATCTGCCTGGTGGGTATCTTTGGGTGTGGTGGCCACTGTTGCGATGGGTCTCCACAAAGGTCCCTAGAGAGTAGTTGAATGCGATGGTGAGTGTCAATCGAAATAAACTCGTCACTCCTTTCGCTCACATTTCGGGCGCAAGGTACATGGAGACTTAAAAATCAAAATTAAAATGGACATGATATTTTACTTGGATCAAAACGCTGTGGCCTGAATTTACGATCCGACGGGAACAATCGCACAATGTCTAAGACCTCCGCAGATGCCCCGAAGACACCGAGAATCTTGCACAGGAAAGAGGGCCTAGACCGTTGTCTCGCGGGACCGGATGTAAAAAATGTCTCAGCCCCTATTCTCACTAAACGTATAAAAGGTGGGCGGACCGCATCCTTCAGAGCAACGTTTACCCAAGTAACACCCACTTCCAAACGAATCTCGACAAGGATTAAGGTGAGCCCCTTATTTTCTGTTCATCTTCATTCGCTGACGACGCGTCCAGAAATATTACCGACATGTCCGAAATCCAAATGTCGATGTTTGAGGCCTCTGTCCCGTCCGCCTCGACGCCGACCAGACGGCGCAGCCTCCGTGAGCGCTGTGGCTTCACGCTCTGGCTGTCCTTCTCCTCCGCCTTCCCCAACATCCCCGCCAAAGGCCATATCGGGCCAACCGCCGGGAACCTCCCTCGACGCAAGCGCAGCAGCGTTGTCTCTTTGGACCTCCCGCCCGCCGACGTGAGCGTAGCTCGGACGGAGTACTTTGCGTGAAGGGCTGTCTCGGAGACCAAGGGAGATGGGGATGATGCCTCACGAAAGCAGTGTGTGGTGAGTGTCCTTTTCATACTTGCATCTAAGTAGTTCTGACGAGTCTCCAGTCATTGGCATTGCTTCATTGCAGATTTTCAATCTGGAGGGGTTGAGCCAACGCTCTACACCTTCGGCGAGAGTCCGACGCAGGAGCGAGGAAGCGGAATTTGAAGGAGAGAGTTCGCGCTCGTCGTACCTATCCCATGATACTATCCATGCGTTGTACCAAGGAATTTCGAGGTAGCATCATTTCATGGCAGCCCACTTCTGTGTCAGTAGCAGTTGGCTCCGATTTTTTCCGCGCTCACGGCCAAACTCACGGCCCTGGTTCCAATAATGAGTTCAACTACAAGTAAACTTCTTTGAAGTGTCAAGACTCCGAAAACTCAAACGAGGTGCATTTTCTTTTCCCAAGGGTTATTGCGCCTTTAGAACCGAGAAATCTCGGGGCGAGCTGGTAGTGCGGCTCGATACTGATGTTAGTGGCCGATACTGAATACCGGATAGTGAGCGGAGTTTGAATTGCATAAGCATCGTCTGATCAGATGTTGGTTCGAAACCTGATGATTGCATGCTATTTTTTCAGCTAATGTCATGGTTCAACGAAGCCCAGATGATGTCGATGGACTCTTGCTGGACTCAGAAAGCCTCGGGTCGAGCTGCATCACTATACATTCATATGATGTCCATCTGGCTGTGCAAATACAGGCAGTAATTAGTAAATTACAATTGGACTGGATTAGAAAACCAGCATTCGGAACTGTCTCGAGCAAAACAGAGCCGGCAGGTGACAACCAGAAGGTCTTCTAGTACAGGTTTCTACGATTTGAAAGTGCCTATAGGGTACTAATAGCAATTGTACTGGACTAAAAGAAACTTGGATTAGAATTTACTGTAAACATATGATTTACAACTACAGACAAATGATTCGGCTGGCAGAAAAGCAGGTGTCATGAAAAGAAATTGGCTGAAAGGACAGAAGAAAGTATAGCCAAGCCCCACAGGCATGGGTTTCACGCTCGTCCAAATACTTGGAAACTTACTGTTCACAATGCACAAAATATATATGGTCCTCTTGCAGACTCGGACAAAGTTCAGTTGCAGGTCTGAATTGGAGACCAAAGACTGAGATTATAATTCATTGAGGAGTGCACAGTTTAGAGCCACAAGTAGAGCCAAAGCCCCACGGTCGAGAGAAGTGCCGGGTGATGCGATATTTGAACTCCGCTTATCCTCAAGCTCCGCTCGCTATCCGATGCAGTATAATGTGCCTCCCCCAGGGAATGCAAAATCATGATTATATTTAGGCATGTTCAATATGCTTTTACGGACGCTCCCCATTTTTTTCTGGGAGTTTATGAGCCCTGTGGTAGTATCTTTGCAGCTTTTTTCCAGTATCGAAATCAGCACGTGCAACCGGAACGGTCCGCAGAAGCTCTCGCCAAATGAGACCAAAGATCAAACAAATACGTGTATATTTTATTATCTTTTTTATTATCTTTATTTTCTTATTTTCGCCCACCTACACCAGTATCGAGCCGGTAGTGCCGCACATCGGGAAGTGCCGGGCACAGCCACCTCACGTGTCCACCCTCACTTTTTTTTTGCTCTGTGACCAACTTGCCATCAACTGCCACAACCTCCAATGACTGAAGATACGACGATGGATTCCACGGCTCCTCCCTTTGTCCCAGGTCCCCCGTTCAATGACCCCGGCGCCGATGTCATTCTTCGCTCATCAGACATGATCGATTTCCGTGTCCACCGCCTCGTCCTCTCACTGGCTTCTCCGTTCTTCGAACAGATGTTCTCGCTTCCCCAGCCAACCGCTGAACCAGAAGTCCCAACTATCATCGTAACGGAACCTGCCGCTGTTCTCGATCGGGCTCTACGCTTCTGGTATCCCGGTGCCGGGCCCATCCTGCGCCAGACCTTGGATGAACTGCGGGAGGTGTTGGAGGCGCTTATTATGAAGTACGACATGCAATTCATAGTCCCCGCCGCGAAGCGACATCTGCGGGACTATCTCGACCAGGATCCTGTAGCCGTCTACGCCATTTCGTGCCGCCATGAATGGAAGGACGTGGCACTCGAAGCCGCAAAGGCGTCCCTGCGACTTCCGCTTCGCAATTTCGAGCCAGCGCGTCGTCCGCAGCTGAACCATATCACTGGCGACGCTTATCACACCCTCCTCCACTATCATTCCGAGTGCGGCAAAATCGCCAAATCAACGAGTTCCTCGCTCAAATGGACGACTCTCACCACCGATGTTCCGGGCGACGAATGCCCCACCGACCCAGATGACTGTCCATTGTCATCCAAGGAGTGGTTATTCGCAGACGGAGAACGAGAACCAATCGCGGCATGGTTCGCCGGCTACCTGAAAGGCCTACCCAGACTGTTCGGCAAGACGCCGATCGCCCCACCGGATAGCCCTGAATCTCTATCTCTGGCAATGAAATGGATTCCTCCAGATTGTTCCCATTGCAGAACGGTTGGGGTAGAGAAACTGGTCAAGTTCGGAGTTGATTTGAGGGCGCAGATTGCGAGGGAAATCGATTCGGTAAGTCGTTCTCGGTTTAGAGACCCTGTCTCTAACGTTAATCTCCACAGGTGGAATTGAACCTGGGCTTTTGAAGTTTGTTTGATCCAGTTTCCCGTCACAGTAAGTTGTATTTCGAGCGAGATGATTTGCATCAGTAATCGACCGGACGTAGCAGTTTTCTTTCAGGCCACTCACGTTCTCCCGTGTTGGCTTGCATTCATTCTGCTACTATACAGAATCAGTATACAAAATCACTACACCGGACATGACCTTCCATTTCGTACTGTCCAGTTTCAGTCATCGATGGTGGGCGTGTGGCTATTCTACATGCCTTGGGCGCATCCTTGACCGGACATTGTATCAATATTCACTTTCCGATACAGCCCATGGCTTTCTCGCTAAAGTTCAAATTCCCTTCCGTCCCCTCATGATCAGGCGCTCTTCTGCATAGCTCTCTTGCGGGCCGCTCCACCCAGTGCACGGAGATTCCGTCACTGGGTTCGGCCGTTTTGATACAAGCATTGAATAAAGAAGCGGAATGAGCCGCAGACTGAATCCAATGTATGCTGCCCTCTCCCAGCGCGAATGGCATTTCAGGATGATGTCGTACCGCTTTCGCGGCCCTTCACCGAGACGCAAGGAAATCTTCAGGAGACCGACGTTAGGTGGCCCAACAAATCATGATCTTGATGTTGATCTATATTTCATAGGATCCGCAAAGGCACGCTGGTATTCATCCTCATCCACACGCTGAACCGTGAAACGGGAATTTGGGGCCCAGAGACGCCAAGGATTTCATGTGCATTATCGATCTATACTGCACTTATCACGTCCTACAGTTACATCTCTTGCAGCCCGGAACGTTGGGAATCTTCGACGATCTCCACCTCCATCTCAGGTGTGTGGGGGAACATGCTGACCTTCCTGGGAGGGCCGCGTAACTGCATTGGCCATCGTTTCGCGCTCGTGGAGGGAGTCTTCGCGACGGCGTTCCATCACCAATTAACTTCTTTGAAGGATGAAGGCACTGGTATATACCCTGATCTGTCCCGATCGCAGATGTCGTGAAGAAGTCGACGGGCGTAACACAAGGATCCATGCTCTCAGCGACGTTGAAGCAGGTCCACAACTGCTCTTGCTTGTGAGGCTATTGCGCACCCTTAGTTGACTACTCTGCCCGTTACAATTGGTCAAGATATAAAATATTCATTTTATTGTATATCTCGGCTTGTAACCAGTACTACGCTGGATACCCTGTCACATTCTGTCAGGAACGTGTCGGGTAACTGGCAGAGATTTATCAAGATTATATGAAGGCCGGTCAAAGCGACATATATTTGATGTAATTAGGGTTAGGGTTAGGAGCACGGAAGATCGAAAAAAAAATGGCCCACCCAGCCGAGTGGCCGTGGTGGAACTGGAAAATATTGAGACGGTGCATGAGCCTAAGCCCATACAAGCCGCAGGCGCACTCTGTATGGACAGGGTCGCCGTGCTATGGAGTGTTCCCACGGCCCACAGACCCAGGGAGGTGAAAGGGCCTATGCCATCAAGGTAAGTATGAGTTGCACCGAAGATAGGACGATCCTTTTATACGGCTGCCGCGCGCACGGACCATGAGGTATTTGCGAACGTTATGTGATCGACGTGATACATCGCTTGCTAAGTGCCGTACCCAAGCCGTACTTACCACGCAAAATATCACCGCGCAGTTATATCTGCGTTGTGTCTGCGTTGTGTCTGCACGAGGAAAGAATCCTAAATGAGAACTTGGAGGTCAGTTCAAGCTCCAGGGGGTTCCAAAATCGAGGCACCGACGCCGGCAACCAAATTCGGAACTGGGCAAAGGTTGCACGTGATAGTTTCTCTGACTCGAATTTTGGGCCTCTGATTCGAGGCGTTGTCGCCAGGAAAAAAGGAATAGCATTGGCTTGTTTCGATCAAGCGACCTCCGGGTGGCTCTATGAAGATATGGGCCCGACACGCTTCCAGCTGCGTTACAATGCTGCGATGCCCGCTCGCCACTGGCATGGAAAGTGTTCGCAGGACGCACACCAGCGTACCCCACATTGTCATTTGGACGCAGTACGATATAACGATATTTCAATAGGACTGACATTCGCAAGATATCTTGGGATGACAAGAAGACTTCTAGCTATTCACTCCGTCCTCGTCCTTTTCGATGAAGCTTCTGCGTGACAAACTTGGGATCAACTTATCAGTCGTGGCCGCGAACGAGACACATACCACGTTCGCGCTCTTCACGTTCTGCTATCGGCGCCGGAAACGTGAGCTCGTGAATGGAAATTTAATTCGATAACACATACCGATCTTGGCTCTCAACCTCGGATCGCGGGTTGGCGAATAGTTGGGTGGACTGTAGTTTGATTGCGGGGAATGGCTGTATCCTGAACGCTCGCGCTTAATGGGCGGGTCGTTCGCCGGAGGGTAAGGACGCAGATCTAGGCGATTACGGTGTCAATAATTTTCAACTCCATAAGATTGCAACACAGTACCATCTTGGTAATCGCGCTCCCTTTTTACGGCGCGAGGAGGCTACGGCACCCAGCTCAGTTACTCTGTCGAGGAAGCAGGAAAGGGATGCGCACTGGGCTAAGTGTCCGGGTGGCCTGCCGTGGGTAATTGGCAGCATCTTGGGAGTGCACATCATTTACACTTAGCGCTCGGTCGTGTGTGTAGAACATGAAAAAATACGCACCGTCACGAGTTGAACCAGGATAGTTATTCACTGCTGGAATTTAGAACAACATTATCAATGGTCTATATTGCGAATAACGTACGCGGCGCCTGGTGGTTGGAGTTGTAGCTTTGGTATCCCTGCGGCTGGCCTGGATATCCGCGAGGGAACGCGGAAGGACCTGGGGGGTCCCCATTCGCTAGTTACCCCCTGCGGTCAGCGGATAATGAAAAGACTGGCACTCTACGTTCACCTCTGTTGGGGTATCCTCCGCCGCCATAGTCATGCCTGGCTTCAGGAGAGTAAGGGCCTCCCGTTCGCAAATCGGCGCGGCGCGCTGTAGATAACACCCGAGTAAAAAGCCAGGAATGCAGTCAATGATAAATCTACTCACCGCCCGGACTAGACTCTTGCTTGAACCCCGTAGAGGGCGCGCGGGCTGTCCGGTAGCCATCGGACTCTTCTTGCTTGACCCGGGGCGGAGGGGCGTGCGGGTACGCAGACGGCGAGTAAGCAGGGCGCGTGTTGACTATACAGCAAATCAGCAAGTGAATATCACGAGAGCCAGGGGAGAACTGACACTCTCTTGCCTCCAGCTTCACACCACTGCTAAGGCCCCCGTCGGGTTCGAATGGGTCCATCCGCCTGTTAAATGCGCGCGGAGGGGGCATTGACGTTTCCCCGGGCTCAGGCTTGATTGATGCCGGCCGACGCGTGTTGACTAATCGGAGCGTCAGTGTACGACCCTCAGCCACGAAAAGGGACATATATACAATCGTCTGTTGCCTCTTGCCTTACCCCACTGCTACCGGGGTTGCCTTCCGGCTCGAACGGGTCCATGCGCCTATTGAGTGCACGCGGCTTGGGCACTGGCACATCGGTCGATTCAGGCTTGATAGATGGCGGCCGACGCGTGTTGACTATTTAGGGCGCCAGTGTAACCCTCAGCTCACGAACAAGGAATTACTCACAATCTTCTGTTGTCTCCTGCTTTACCTTGCTGCCGGGGCTGTCATCCGGCTCGAACGGGTCCATGCGCCTATTGAGTGCACGCGGCTTGGGTATTGGCACCTCGGTCGGTTCAGGCTTGATAGATGGCGGCCGACGCGTGTTGACTATTTAGGGCGCCAGTGTCAAACCTCAGCTCACGAACAAGGAATCACTCACAATCTTCTGTTGTCTCCGGCTTTACCTTGCTGCTGCCGGGGCTGTCATCCGGCTCGAACGGGCCCATGCGCCTATTGAGTGCCCGCGGCTTGGGTATTGGCACCTCGGTCGGTTCAGGCTTGATCGATGGCGGCCGACGCGTGTTGACTATTTAGGGCGCCAGTGTCAAACCTCAGCTCACGAACAAGGAATTACTCACAATCTTCTGTTGTCTTCTGCTTTACCTTGCTGCTGCCGGGGCTGTCATCCGGCTCGAACGGGTCCATACGTCTATTGAGTGCCCGCGGCTTGGGCATTGGCACGTCGGTCGGTTCAGGCTTGATCGGCATGTTGACTGCACAGCGAGTGAGTGTACTACCACAAACAGACAAGGAAGACGCACCATGTGCCGGGGTGCGCGCGCGCATCGGCGTGTCTTCATCTCCTGTTCCGCCAAATGGTCCCTCTTCTTGCTGAGCCTGGAGCTCGCGTTCGCGGCGCGCTTGCTCAACCTGAGCGACCAGCGCCGGGTCCAGCCCATACTTCTCCGCGTTGACCGCTTCCTGCTTGATCGTCACCGCCTCCTGCTCCTGCTTGACCGGAACAGCCTCCGGACCCCGCTGTGCCTGAAACTCGCGCTCGCGGCTCACGCGCCCGACGCTCGCGCTCGGCTCAGGAGATAGCTTAAGCTCCTGCTCCTGCTCCTGCTTGATCACGGGCGCGCGCGGCTCCGATTTGACACGCACAGGCGCGTCTTCCCCTGAAAGTGTCGAAGCGCCTCGTTCGATTGTCGATCTGTCGGCGGATGAGTTACGAAGCAGGACGTCGACCGCAGCCGCGTCTGTACAAGATATCATCAGCACTCAGAGGGAGTAGACGGTGGGTGGGACACACCTTCTTCGTCTGGGTCTTGCTTTGGCTGTACAGAGGCAGATCCACGCGGCAGAACAGAGGGCGCGACGCGCGGGGGCACAGACTCTGATGCGCGCGGCGGGACGGACTCTGATGAGCGCGGGGGCACAGAATCCGATGCGCGCGCGCTGGATTCGGGCGGCAGCGTGGTGATGGTGTGCCCGCGCGGGAAGTTCGGCGGGCGCTCGTACGGCGTGAAGGCGAACTGCATGCAGGGGGTCAGCATTTTTTACATCAAGAGAAGGAGGACGGACCTCAGAACGGGGGTTGGGCTCGGGCGCAGGCGTGGGTGTGGGGGACTCGAAGCGGGACGGAGAGCGCGAATCGGAGGCGCGGGATGGGGATCGCGACCGGGGGGCGGCGGGCTGCACTTCTTCAGGCGGGGAGGAAGATCGTCGGCGCGCGGTTTGCTCCTGTGGCAGCGGCGCAAGCGTCTGTTGTGGACAGTCTGGATGGTGGAGGACCAGGCGGCCTGGGAGTGGCTTCGTGGGGTGCAGCTGTCGCTTTTCAGCAGGGCCTGGGGTAGGGTACGAGCGTTGCGAGAGAGCAAGGCACTTCACAGCAAAGTCTTTCGGAAGGCTGCTGTACTTTGCCGTCGCATGGGTCCAGTCTAGGGTGCGTCAGTGTGACAGCGTGAAGTGTAGAAGATGTAAGCGCACTGGTTTTCTGTGGAGAATTCATGCGCTTGTAGTCGTACTCGTAGACGACACTGGTAAGATTGCCAGTGCCAGCGTGCCTATCGGTGAGGAATAAAGCCGAGTGATGTGCGCCAAGAACAGCGTCGAGGTTCGGGCAGTCATCGGGTACCTCGATGTCCGCGATTAAGTCGCGGTGCTGAACGATAGGTTAGCGCGCTTGCCCGTGTGGCGTAATTCCTTACGGTAGACTGCCAAAAGATCTGGACCTCGGTGCGGTAGATGTCGATGTCGCAGAGATCCTGGATCATGCAACAGATCCAAGCAACGACCGCGTTGCAGAAAGCTTGAGGATTTTGGGAACTCGACATAGATTCATCGAAGGGCCATGGATTCTTGATAAAGAGAAAACAGTGGTTCTCCGGGATCCGGTACTCCTGCGCAATGAAAGGTTCAAGCGTCGTGCAAGCGCTCTGAGGAGTGGATGGACCTTGAATTTGAGCTTTTTTGGAGGCATCTTCGTCTAGTGTAGCATTATAGTGGGTTGGAAGGTGATCCTGGGTAGAACGCCGCCGTAGGGAGACGACTGCGTCGTGGATGGTGGGCGCTTGGTGGATGCACGAGGGAAAGAATTTTGATTGCCGGTGGCGGCGGCCTTTCGGCGGACATCAGCTTGAGTTCCCACGGGTGCGGCTAAAGCCGCGTGCATCCCACTTCTATTTGCTCCTCCTTCCTACCGCCATTTTCTACGGGGAGCTGGGGAAACCATCTGCGGGTGGCAAATCTTGATCTGTGCTCGTTGATTTGGGCCAAATGCCAAGTTGATGTTCCAACCAATGTTCAGCCCTTCCAAGTTCAATAAACGTACAGATTTAATTCCCGACCGGCAGAAAACAGTTTATCCCGGCATATTCATTGCAATTTATCCACCCCGTTCAGCTCCAGAACTTCATCAATGAGGCATCTGTTATACTACTGTCGGTACAACAATCAGTCCGGAAGGTACGACATCGGGAACTCGGGGAACAGGACCTCTACCCGATTCCCGTGGCTCAATTTCACGATAGGCTGCTCGTCAACCCCGTGAAAGCTGTAAATCTGGAGCGGGCGATCATGGCCGGGACGAAAATCTAACTTAGTGATCACGATTGTTGACTTCGTGAGCGATGGACGGGCGAGCTCAGTGAGCTGCACGTCAAATAGGCGCAGAGCTACATCGAGGATCCGGATGATTGTGCGGCCCTTCCACTGCGAAAATGAGCTATCTAGTTCGGGAGCGGCAGGAAGAAATGCGACGATGGAAGGAAGACCGGACACCTCTAGATCTTCGATGCGTAAATATCTGACCTTCGGAAGCGCTAGAGTTTTGCGTAGGCGTCCCAATTCCAAAATGTCTTCTGGAGAGCATGACGGACATCCAAAGCGGATCATCCCAGGCTGAAATCAGCAAATTGCTCTACGAAGTGAAGACGTGAAAGACTGCCCTTGACGGCGTGGTTGATGTGAAAGCGGCCCAGAACCAGGTGTGCTTGTCCGGTCGGAATTCGCCCAACTCTACGTGGGTTATAGCTGCCTTCTCTGACGTGTCGGGATGTCAGGTCCACTGATTGACACTGTGGATCCGGGACGGGCGATGATCCCCAGGTTCCCCCCCGCAAATGTCTAGCATTTGCATCCCAGGTGCCCGTCGAATGAGGTCCAACACAGATTGAATGGTGTGCTCATTGAGAGAGAAGACCTCCCCAACTATTATCTGCGACTGCCTTCCCGGCCACACTAGGTAGTCGGCCACTTGCTTAATAGAAGGTCTTGTGTCGCAGAATCCTGGGTTTTCGTGCTTGAGGGATCTATTAGGACCTATGGGCATTCAGTATGTCAAATTTGGAGGCATGGAAGTTCGGCGATCAAAAAACTGTGGGAGGTTTTCAATCAAGATACCGGCGTGTCGCCATCATTTCTTCGCCTTCGCACTTGTTTTTCGCATGTTTCTCCACCAATTCCTCACCAATTCACAAGTTTGGGGCTCTTTTTGATCCCTATGTTCACCCGGACGATGCTGCGCTACTTCATGCACGACAAGTTCTCTCTATCATATCCATAACCCTCGAAGAAGACCACCAGCCAACCCCAGGTGGCACAATCTCCCCACCGGTATAGCGAACCATCCGTACATTCTACGGACATAGAACTTGGTCATTGTACTGAGGACTGTCACCCATAGGTCCTCCCATTACCATAAACCTTTAACTGCCCAACGTCCAGGGCACCGCCGGCTTCTACCGAACACTGCCAAATTTCAGTCGGGCATAAAGGTGGATTTTTTTGGATGGGTTAAGGGTATGTGGAACACATCTTCTGCGATTGGATATGTTCATATACATCCTATGGAGTCATCTAGGCCGTAATTCAAGGTGTCCTTGCGGTCTGTGCCTTGTACGGCAAGCCATTCAGTCAACAGCGTCATTTCAGCCACCTCCGAAGCCGGCACAGGGAAATAATTATGGTCCCCATATTTCTCAGGTGTACAGTTGGTCTTTACAGAATAATGTACTTATACCCCCTTAACTATTTGGTATGCATTGGGGTGACTAGTATGTCTGCCAACTAACAATTTAAGGGGGTGGCCGAGTAGCCTGTTTCTGGCTATTTTTGGGTACGGCCACAAAATAAATTCCGCAAGCCATGAAATCATCATCTAAATTCTGGGGAAAAATGTAAGCTTACTCTGAGGATGCATACCATCGTCCCAGAGCTCACAGACATATATCCTCTTCACGCTATGTACGGGCCCGACGTCAAAAGTGCTAAGGTGGCCGAGTACACAGTCTCAGATAATAATCCCAGATCAAATCTGTTCGACCTTTGAGAGATCCAGCTTCAAGACTCCTTGACGAATCTCCCTTGGAGCAAACTGGGTCGGAGATGCGGAGGGTGTGCACGATGTGATATCTCTCGTTGGGCCACAACGATTGGCACACACCGACACATTGGCTGAGATCATTGTGGTCAATGCTGCATTCAATGATATCGATGCGCTGTTTGGTCTCCTTGGAAGGGGAAGGGACGGACTCTGGAGACTCAGACATGAGGGTAAGAGGGAAAGAACGAAATGTGGTCCTGCATGTGGCGTTTGAGCAATTTAAATCAGCCGCACAAGTTAAACGGCGGGCTTGGCTTGTATTGTACTCGTCGGGGGGGGCGCATGTTTGACTCGTCGCATCTGAAATACATGTAGCGGCGCTGCGTTGACGGACGGTATCCCAAGCGACTGCCGAAACGAAACGATAAGTACAAAGCCTAAAAACGATACAGAACCTAAAAACGATGGCGATACCTGTGCCCGCAGCTACGCCGCCTTCATCTTCTTCCCCTCCTCCACCCGCTCAGGATCACGCCGGATCTGCCCGCTCAGCACCTTTGCCTCCCCCTTCACCTTCCGCACAAGGCGCTTCACCCCGCCCTCGCCCTGCTCCGCGCCCCCCTCGTCCGAGGAATAGTCGTCCTCCTCACGCGTCGCGCTCTCCGCGTGCGGGCCGACCCCGTCATACGCCGGTGAGAGTGTCCCCTCCGCGCGCTCCGCGTCCATCTGCGCTTGCACGTCCTCGCGCAGCAGTACGCCGCCGTGCTGCGCGTCGCCCGCTGCGAGCGGGTGCGTACGCGGGGCGAGGTTGAGCTGCGGCGGGGTGGGCATGCTCGCGTCCGCGTGCGGCTCGTCGAGGAACGGGCTCCTTTTCGCGTCCGCTTCCGCTTCTGCGTCTGCGGGCTCCTCGCCGTAGTCCCTTGTGCGCGGAGATCGCTCATCCAACTCCCTCTTCTCCAATTCGCCGTCGTCCGCGTCAACGGAGAGCGCGGAGGCGGACGAGCGCGGCGACGCCGGCCCCGAGGGCGCGAGCGAGCCCGCCTGCGCGGCCGTGCTCAGCTCCGTCAGATCGGTCCCCGTGCTCGCCGTCTCGTCGTCCCGCTCTGCGCCGTTCGCGCTCGTCACATCGGTGTCGCCGGATTTCCCTCCTGAGTCCGCGTAAGCAGCCTCCTGGCGCATAAAATCCATACGCCTCGTACCAAAATAGTTGGCAACGCCCTCCGGCACCCACTCGCTCACTTGCCCGACCGTCGGATATCTGGTTTGTGGCGCGCTCGTGCTGGGAGTCGGAGCGTCGGGGATGCGGGGTGTGGCTTCGGGCTCGGTGCCCGGGTGCTGCAGAGGAGTATCGGGTTCAGCGGGGCCAGGGGTTTCTGTGGGTGCGCTCATGGTGGGCGGTGGACGGATTAGATTGCAAAATTGGAGCATGACGTCAGTGGGAGAATAACACGCGCAAATAGCGCGGTTCATTTTCACGTTGAATATCTTCGGGGGCTTCAGGGTCGGGGCGGTAGCCACAATACAGACTCGATTGAAATTTAGAACAGCCCTACTCTGTTTAACTACTGGTTAGACTCGTCACCAGTCTGCCTGCGAAGGGCAAAAACGCGGCAAGCACTTTGCCGTACTGGTTACGAGTCTAACTACTAGTGCTATTTGCGCATAAGGAATCAGTACTGTACTCACTGTGTTCCTACAAGATATCATTATGGGGGATATCCGGAAGGCTATCAGTGATATCCAGCATGATGACACCTGAAGTGTCACCCGACGGAAACCGTACTGGGAAGTAATTATTTCAGATGGTATCTACGAGGTGGATATTTATGATGTCTCTAGATATAGATAGGGGAGGTATCTTTTGTAGGATAGCGTAGACACCTGAAGTGTCTGTTACTGGATATCAACATTTTCAACCCATATCCGTTAGACAAAAAATTCGGAATATCCGCCGATGTCTGTCCGAAAATATGTCAAGTGTCTGAGGGTATGCACTGAAGACATTCGACTGACCTCTGATTATACGATGAATGAAAATCCGGTGAGCCTTGCCTCGTGGCTCAAGGCATTTTTTTCTTGCTTACGGGTATATCTACCAAGGATCCAAGTTTCGCCATGATGCTCCACAATATGATAAGTAAAGCACATCAGACTCTGATAAACGGAGTCTACATACCATCCATCAGTCCAACGATGGGAGAAACCTCGATGCGAATTATGGTCGACAGCAGCACGGGAGCCTGTCCCACTTTTATGGTGCTCAGGTGCACCCACAAGTCAGCATTTAATGCGCAATGATTGGCAAGCGATGATTATTCGGGAGGCAGTATATAGTGACAGAGCGGTTAAGTACGACACTGAAATTTTGCGTAAAGTCTTCCCCCGTACCCAGCGTTTCCGGTCTTGGGCAACATAAAGCTTGAAACGCCGATTTTCCTGCCTGGTTTTACGGCATTGCGCGGTTACCTTTGACTCCGCATCTGTCCCCGTCTAACAAAATGTGAGTACAATGGTGTATGCGACAGAGAGTAACGTACCGCGTGCTTCATTGCCCACTTCAACATAGGAGCGGAAATTTTGTCCTGTTAATAATATCAGGTGCGAGCACTGAGTGATGGCTCGGAATGAAAGGATCACCTGCCAACACACAGGGTCCCTGAAATTAATTTCTTCGGTTGGCATGTCAGTTGGAATGGAATGCATAATGACACAAGTACTTTAAGTTCTGGTTTCAGTTTGTCTTTCTTATAATCCTACGTGTAGAGGTTTCAAATTGATTTCAGGGCAGTTGAAGTTCAAACTTATTCAACTAGTTTATTGAATAGACACCATCAGTTAGATTGAAACTACTTGAATCAGAGTCAATCTCACATGTTTTTTTTCTAACTCAATATATAAAAGCTTTTTCACCGAATAATACGTGGTTTGTGAAGTGTGTTCGAACACTGTACTTTTTCTGTTTCATGTTCTGAGGTTGTGGTTTGCTGAGATTAGCCGAGAGTAGCCAACAGTCCCATGGCTCAAACTCGATTCAGATAGGGAAGGAAAAAAACTTTGAACGCTAGCGGATGCAAGCTTCCCAGGATACCTGTGGCTTATTCATTCAAACCCCATCTGTGGACACCTTTGGAATGATATTGTGCCGTTTCAGCACCGTCGTGAGCTGTAGTGGTGATGCCAACAGATTTCAAGGAAAGGAGCCTCCTGGCAAATTACCTTACACTTATCTACGAATTTCCTGAGGAAAAATGCTTGTGTATTCGCCACGATGCCGCCGAGGTCAGACAGTATGCAGAGACATCGTCGGCACGGAATGATCCGGTCTTCGGCAAATGCTTAACCGCCGGTAAAGCCAAAACTCTTGGTGCTTTCTGCACACCCCTCAAGCTCGACTTGCGAACAACTAAATCAAATTTAAGGGCTCAAATGTATGTCTGTGCCTCAAAAGCACAGGTCACGAACCATGGACATGTCAAATAGGCAAGTTTTCGAACCACAGACCTCGATTTGCTTACTACGAACATGTTACGTAGGATAAATACTGTCATATCAATACTTTGGCTTTTGAATAGCACCTCGGTGCTGCCTAAATTTGGCAATCCTTGGTGTGATGATTTTCAGCCCGCGCTGCGCACGGCCATCTTTACGATATGCATCCCATCCGGCACCTAATTCTCCCGACGGCTCTTGGCACATTTCTGAGAGGCCCCCGGTCACTTGGGTCAAAAGCGGTCCGGGATAGAGTAAATCAAGCCCCAAAAATGACCCCTATCCTGGTCCGCGATATAGAGTAAAACAAGCCAGGATGGGACGAAGTCCGTCCGACATAGAGTAAATCGCGCTCCGGGCGAGATTTTTTTTTTGAAATAATGTGTATCGCAAATGGCTGCTCGATGATATTTGGCTGATCGGCAACTTGAACACCAATATTAGATGTTGAACGCACAGGGAAGATTGGGAATGGCGCCGGGGGGCGAAAATTGGGCCTGGGCCGAGAAAAAAATGCGATTTTTCGCTACCTCTTGGTCCAAAATAGAGTAAAACAACCACTGAAAGGCGGATTTCCTAGAGTAAAACAGCAAATTTTGGGAGCAAAAAGCGGACCGCAACGAAAGGTAGTGACCGGGGGCCTTTTCTGAGACATAAGATCAGCACCGAATTCTTCCAATGCCGTCACTGCGTTCCGGCCCCTCCCTCGGAGGCAGAGGTTTGCCGACGTTGTCGTACACCGGATCTACCTCCGCCAATCCCGGTAGTGCGAGTCAAGGGGTCTGCGGTCGTTGTCGTACATTGATAGTCATACCATGTGTCTACATTCGTCGATCTACGTAGACCCACTTCGTCTACCTGAGCTGGCAGATTCTGTTAATGTTGCTTTCCCCCAAATTTTGAGTGACAATGAGCAAACCCACCTATGTCTACAGCCATAGTCAGGCTTAGGCAGAGGTAGACCGAGGTAGGCAGCTCGTAGGCGCACCATCGCCTACGGGTGTAAATTCATGTAGTCAGACATCTCTGACTACCCTCTGACTTGGGCAGTAGTCAGACCCTCTCACTGCGAGGGACCGGAGAGCAGTGTGCGAACCAAAGATTGCACTGCGTTGAGAATGTGCCAAGTGCACTGTTTATGACTTGCCTAGGTGCGGAGACATCGCCGATTCATTCCTGGCATTGTGTACGTGGGAGGCGCACTGCCGGTTGTGCTGCCGGTTGTGCTCGTGCCAAGCTCAGGGATCACCTTCCATCGGTGACTACTACTAGAAATGGATCAATCACCAGACTATCCTTGGGCAGCGCGTAAGTCATTGAGTGTTCTACTTGTCTTACTATCGAACACTGAATATAAGATAAGCTGAGTCACTCCTCGCGCTCACGACCCAGAAGCCAAGCAGGAAAGCTAACGGACGGATATATTCTCATTTCTGGGTGCTGTCCAGAATTCTCGCCCCTGGAAACGAGTCGGGAATCAAGCACGGGCCGATCGGCGAACGATCATCAATCGACGGGTCAGTCACCACAGGTACGGTTGCCCCACAGGGTCAAGGTCTGTCACAACGCTGGCTCCTCAATTACGTGGGCCTCTTAATTCGCCCCGTTATTCTAAGTATCGAAAAACAAATAATACGGCTCGAAACTGAATTTTATCTATCGAATTTAAGACTTAACTAAATCTAATATTATATCTTTTATTATACTCAGAAAAAAAGTGGTCACTTAAACGGCCCACTAAATTGATTAATCGGGATCTGATTGGCTGGCTAATGGATTTAGTGGGTCGTTGAGGGTGCCACTACTTTTTAAGTATAGTAAAATATATAATGCCTGGACACGTAGTGTTCCGGGTTCTAGTCTAACATGAAACTGCCTTATAAGGCGATTCTCTCACGGGGGTCATCTATATTCCGGAATAATTGAAGTAGCTTGGGTTAGGGTTTATGCGTCACTGATAGGGAAACGCACCTGGCTTGTTTCCGTCTCTCATGTTGGGTTTGAAGTTTGCTCTGGGTGACATTCCAGTCGATTGGTGAGATGGATGAAAATTATAGCAGTTCTGTCATTCAGTATCGGTGTCTTCAAGTTGCTCAATTTATTTGATCGCGACTGCTTCAGCTCGGGAGAGAGCACAGTCACAGAAAACACCGGTACCGACTCCTTGTCTCTGGTTCTTGTCGACTTTTCGAGCACCCCTCAGCCACGCATTGCACACCACCGGCAGCCCCGCGCAGCAACCGCTAATGTAGGTCTTTAGACCCTGTATGATTCCTTGGCCTCGGATAGCTCTTGGACACGAGGATAAAAAGACGGCCAAGGTAACTCGGCCAGAATTAAACTTCGTAGAACCAGCTGGAGTTGAATGGAGATATACAGTATTTCATCTAGTCGAAGCTAGCATGCAATGAGTTCAGCCACCCCACGGGGGACCATGGGAAGAATATGGGTGTCCAGGCGCCGCCCGTAGGGCAATTATCGAAGAATATTAGATTTAGCTAAGTCTTAAATTTGATATATAAAATTCAGTTTCGGGCCGTATTATTTGTTTTTCAATACTTAGAATAACGGGGTGAATTAAGAGGCCCACTTAATTGAGGAGCCAGCGCTGTGTGTTTGACGTGATTTCATCAATAATCGCTGTTGGGGTCCGAGTGTGACGCGTAATTCCACGTTCCGACACATCGTGCTGACCATCCACCCGCAACTTAATGAATTCGCATCAGGTCGCGTCGCATCCTGTCGCGTTCTAACTTCTGGCGCGTCGCGTCGAGCTCTGGTCACACATTAATCAATCAATATAAAAGTACTGCTGACTGTTGCCTTTGCGCATTGTCTCGCTACGGCTACAGTTAGTGGGGATGCCGAATTCTGGTCAAATATTTGAGGAAGATATTCAGTACCATGCTGCTATCCCAAAAACCGAACGTACTTGGTGAATTTTCCGCTCGGATGTCAGCTTCAAGCCCAATTTCAGGAATGAGCCAGATGCTAAATTGACTGGAGGGATATTCAGCCAGAAATTGGTATTGGAGAAGTGCCTCGGCGTCTAAAAATCAACCCAGCTCAAAAGTCGGGCTGCATCGTGCGATGTGATGGCTGATCTACACCCAATATTTGTCCGCACTTTGAGGGAAGTTTTTGGATATCCAAGGCAGGAAGGCAAATAGCGAGGTGGTAAAAAATTCTGCCGCCGTCTGTAACTGTGTGCCCGGTACTCGGGAGCACTCCGTGCGCACATAGTGGCCTGGAAAACTTGACACACCTCGCAATTCTTAGAAGAGATGGTGGTGGTAAGAGAATTTTGGGAGCTAATGCACGCTACAATAAATGTTATTCCGTCCGAAAAACACGTTTATATCCCATGTGGACCGCTAAAGAGCACGGCGAAAGTGGACGCGTCTGGTCACGTGCTGACCCGATCAAATATTGATGAGCGTTGAGTCCAGGCTGTGAAAGACGACCGACCGCCTCTTCAAAGGGGAGCATCTCACAAAAATATGCTTCAGTAGGCTTCAGTTTATTCCCAGTAACAAGCCTCAATTCAGGCCTAGAGATAGCCCAAATGAATATATTGAAGAAGAAAAAAGAATAGCCCGCGCTCGAAGACCATTGACAGCACAGTCAGCACCGATGAGTACAGGAGTTGTACAGTAGTCACAGAGTTCCAGGACCCCGCATACCGCGCGATGGCATCACAGAATTGCCTAAAACAGACCTTGACCCTGGAGGGCAACGGTACACAGGTCACCACCTGTCACCACTGCGTCGGAGACGGAGATCTAGTCCGCCTGATCTAGATCTCCCCGAGGTCCAGGGGCAATAGTGTACGTTGCGCGTGTACACTTCGTTACTCCCTGGAAACCGGCGTTCCTAAGTGGGACCGGCCGTGTAATACTACCTACCTACCTACCCCCAGAGCAAGGCGTGGATCCTGCCTGGATCAGGCTCTCGCCGCTTAGTGCTCCGAGCTATTTCCCGACAAATTCTTTCAATGCGCTCCAACCCTCCGTAGACCCAGGGTGTGTCTACAGGCGTAGTCTAACCCGTAGACACAATCTGTGTCTACATGTGGCTACGTTGGTAGCCACAGTGTGTCTACCTCCGTCGACCTGTGGCTACCTGGGTCTACCTGGGTCCGGGCCGTAAACTAAGGTGGGTTTGGGTTTGTCGCCTGCTATTAGGCCATAAATCAGTTCCGGGAATTCTGCTTGTACCTCACTATTCAGCCGCATGGCTATGCACGTTGCCGAGAGGCGCAATACTAGGTTTTATGCGCTTCGCTACCCTGTCACTGCTTCTCCACAGCACCACCAAGGCTGCCATCTGCAAGTCATCTCAACTTCTCCCCTCAGCCTCAGACCATCCCCTTTAACTTGTCGTCCGAAAAATGACCTAGAGGCTCTTAGATTTGCGTCCTCTTACTCCCTTGGTAGCCAATCCGCGCCCCACTTCGCACCAACGTCGATAGAACAGTACCATTACCGTGAACCTGCTCGGGCCCCTTTTCTAGCCGAAACTTGGGATATAGATCTGCGGCATTTGTCACCATTACCGCCAACTCTGAAGCTGGTGGAGCGGCATTGTTGGATGGCCCGGAGTGTGAGTTCATTCTAATATAATCGTTCGGGAATTGCTGATGCATCGTTGATGCCAGAAGTCATCAATGTGTTTCAAGACCCGGCGGCTGTCTCCGACGAATAAAAAGGAACGCGGCGAGCGACTGTCGGGTATTCCCAAGGAATTTCGTCTGCCCGATGGTCAGAGCTCTTTGCGTCTTCGTCGTATGCGTGCTGGCGCAAGTTCACGACTGCCTCTGTGTTGTTTCGAATCGCACTATCGATGATTTCAATGGGGACGCCATAACTGGCTTCCACCCAATTTATGAGCCTCAAGATGCGTGGAATACCGTCGTCGTGAGCCCCCCGTATCATCTTGTTTAACCCCGGCTAATGATGAGTATTCGAGATAGAATGGGAATTGTACCGAGTGTGCTGTGAAACTAGACCCGAGCCTAACGCTCAACCGTACCTGGCACGATAGTGGGAGCTCTCTGAATCCTTCTGCCTCCGTTGAGATACTATTTACTGGCAAGTGGACACGGCCAGGGAATTCGAACGACACTTAAGATTGCATTTCCAAGGAACGGCCATATATTTATTCTGCATCGTGCCCAATACTATTCCACAAATCAAGACCCCGACCAACGTAACGTTTACCTTGGACGGCGTACTGATCCAGGGTGGATATACTCATACCCCAGATAGTTCAAGTGATATATCGTATAACGTCTCTGTTCTTGCGGCACAGGGACTCGAAAACGAGCCACACACATTAATTGTACGAAAAGCGAGTCGATCGCTCTTCCTTTTTGACTATGCGATATATACGTGCGTAATATGTTTACTACCCTAATCACTAAAAAATTGTGTCAGGTTCGACGATGGACTTTCCACCCAAGGCACAACGACGAACGGCACTTCACATCAAAAATCCATCATTATCGGGAGCGTATGCGGCGTCGTGGCATTCGTATCGCTACTTGTCGCGTTTATGCTGTTGAAGCGTAGGAAACGCCAGAGTAAGTGTTTATATATCTTCCATACAGAGGGTACTGAAACAGAACGTGAAACAGGAACTGCGCTTCTAATGGATCCTGCTGCAAGTTTTCTGGTTGAACCATTCACCGAGCCGGGCTTGCCGCCAGATACACCATCATATCCGTCTCAACCAATACAAACTACCGGGACGACGGGGACACGTCGACCGGACAAGGCACGTCGATAGTGAATTGGTGTCGCATGTTTAAACAAGGTACGGCACAATAGAAACTTTTTTGTAAGTTGCTGAATTCATGAGGAGGCGGATCACCTTCAGGCATATTGCATTCCGATTGTCATCGTCAGATGTATCACTGGGAAGGCGAACCGCTTCGCAACATATTTCCTCGGAGAAGTCTTCGAATGGATGATGCATCCTGAAAGAACGGAGAAAACGTCGCCAATACGAGGTCCCGGTCTGCTGGAAATGAAGAACCGAAGGGGAATTTTTGCTCGCGGATACTGTCGGCGAGCCAACGCAATATCTACAGCTTAATATTTTCGTCTTTACACTCATCTAATCCATCGATGATGACCACCAGAGTACGACTAGAACTACTGGTTTGCAGTCAGTGTTGGATAATCAACTGCTGTAGCTGAAGAGAAAGCAATCTGAATACGACGGGTGGATTGTGTTGAACTGCCCTGCCCGAATGATGGCTTGTGACAATCCAGGAAGATTATCCAGCAAGGCAAGCTGATATGCAATTGTGGGAATAGTAAGTTGTTTCAGTGGGGTGTCTACAGAGCATAACCAAGCCCTCACCACTAGCGCTCTCGTGGAAGATATTCATATTCCTGAATACGTACTGGAACTTGATGGTCCCACCATTGACAGTTGTTTGTTTCGGCCAGTGCTCTGGGGGAATTCTGGTAATAAGCTGCGTGGCCGATCGAGAGCGTCTGCGCCTGCGGCGGAGGTGGCGGGGCGCGGCTCCTCGCCGTAGTCTCTCGTGCGGGGGGAGCGCTCGTCCAACGCGCTCTCATCACCTCGAGGCACGGGTATCCGGTGTCTGGCGCGGGAGTCGGAGCGTCGGTGATGCGGGGCGTGGATTCAGGCAGCGGAGTAGCGGGGCCAGGGGCGTGCTCAATATTCAGAAAATTGAATCTTTGTGTCGAACTTGAAAGTTGACAGCTAAATCAAAAACGATAGACACTCTGGATTTTCGAGCAAAGTTCGGCCCCACCGGCTGGCATAGACACTAAATTTGGTTCACATCCAACACATCCGGTTGGCCTTGCTTTTTTCTCTTCCCAAGGGTGCTGGAAGTTACCCTTTTTTTTTTGCGTATGGTCCACCAAAACTTCCAAAGGTTGACCAAAGGTCAAATACACCTTTGCTGATGTACGGTAGCATTGGTAGGTGGAGTTCCAGGGCAGATGACGTGTTAGGGCTGCTCGGCCCGAGCTTTGCTCGAAAATCCGTTGTGTCTATCGTTTTTGACTTAGCTGGAACATTACAGCCAGTTGCGGAACTTAGGGCGCGGCCCATTTTTTTTTTTTGGATGTTTCGGATATTTCAGCTCTGCTGAGCTCAGTTCTTCACCGATTCCCTTGAAACTATGATCAATAGATTTGCCTTGCGATTCCGGAGGGAGTGAGGTTCGAAAATATGTTAGAAGCGTGGGAATTGCCTTTTTCGGCAAGTTTTGAGGCATCTTCTCCTATCAGCTCTAGCATTAAATATACTGATCCAATTGACTTAGTTTTTGGATATATCATACTTACATGCATTACCTAGGATGTATCGTGCCCAGATCGTCAAAATACCTCATTATTCAAAAGTCTTACTGTATTCAATTTCAATCAGTTTTAAGCCCCATGCCAGATGTGAACAAAACATTTAAATCCTTATCTGGGCATGACACATCCTAGGTTACAGGTAATACATGTAAGTATGATATATCCAAAAACTAAGTCAATCGGATCAGTATATTTAATGCTAGAGCTGATGGGAGAAGATGCCTCAAAACTTGCCGAAAAAGGCAATTCCCACGCTTCTAACATATTTTCGAACCTCACTCCCTCCGGAATCGCAAGGCAAATCTATTGATCATAGTTTCAAGGGAATCGGTGAAGAACTGAGCTCAGCAGAGCTGAAATATCCGAAACATCCAAAAAAAAAAAATGGGCCGCGCCCTAAGTTCCGCAACTGGCTGTAATGTTCCAGCTAAGTCAAAAACGATAGACACAACGGATTTTCGAGCAAAGCTCGGGCCGAGCAGCCCTAACACGTCATCTGCCCTGGAACTCCACCTACCAATGCTACCGTACATCAGCAAAGGTGTATTTGACCTTTGGTCAACCTTTGGAAGTTTTGGTGGACCATACGCAAAAAAAAAAGGGTAACTTCCAGCACCCTTGGGAAGAGAAAAAAGCAAGGCCAACCGGATGTGTTGGATGTGAACCAAATTTAGTGTCTATGCCAGCCGGTGGGGCCGAACTTTGCTCGAAAATCCAGAGTGTCTATCGTTTTTGATTTAGCTGTCAACTTTCAAGTTCGACACAAAGATTCAATTTTCTGAATATTGAGCAGCTGGAATGAATATTTTAGAGCTGACAAATGTGGCCCTGCTCCTGGCGTTTGATCAAATTTAAATCAGTCGTCACAAGTTGAACCTTGACTCACGCTCATTTAGACACGTCCTTGTTTCGGTGTGGGCATCAGTGGGTCCACTGCTGTACATACGTATTGTCTCACCTCCTCCCTAGTGCCACCCTTTCCAATGCACCAGGCCATGCGCTACGAAGGCGCTTCCAAACAAGAGCTCAAGCCTCTGGTATTTAAGGTTGCTCCCCGTTACTTAATCATACACCAAGGTTACAATCGCACTCATTCCGCACCCTCTCCCCGCTCCAGTGCACCGAGCGACGGTGCAGCCCGGCTCCGGCTCCGCATCAAGCGGCCCAGGAGCCCGTACACCCCGCGCGCCGTGCCTGTCAGCCAAATGTGGCCAGCACAGACCTTACTCAGAGCACCTCCCCGACGTTAGGGTCTTGTATATTATTCCGGTTTGTAAACTTGTTTATAAACAGTTGTTTATAAACCCGGTTTTTAATCTTTCGACGGGAATACCCTGTTTATAAACATCTGAACTGAGGCTTTTTCAGAAGCTTTTGTGACTCCAGATGGGAGAATTTAGGAGAATTCCACTGGGGAACCATTGGAGTACGCCCCCGGAACCAATCTGGCATATTACCTATTCCTTATGTCCTTGGGGAGCGAAAAAATGGCTTGAAACGTGGGCCAGAGCCTCCGGATTACTTCCGGTGGCCTGTTTATAAACGAAAAATTAAAAACGGTTTACAATCCTTCAGGAAATTATATACAAGACTCTACCCGACGTCTATCGGAGGGCTATACCACACTCTAACCCACCTTGCTTCCTCTGAATTTAATTATCCCTTGAGCTTTGCCGCTGGTTATATGTACTGGCACAAAGGGCGTTGGAGCCCGAATCGCGATATCCACCTTGAGCTTGAGCGGCTGTTCCTGAACTTCAGACTGCCAGTGCCGGCCTGAATTTTAGGTTGTAGGAACAGCCAGTTCCACGAGTCGCGGGGGATTATATACGTTTGCTGCCCGCTGCCCAGGTCTTCCCGAGTGATGTCAACATTTCAAGCGTGAATTTGTCGGGCCATCGATAGGAGTGGTGAGTTCTAGTATTGCGCATTTTTTGACGAATTTTTTGTATTCAAAGTTGGCCCAAACACTGGCATATCCAACACGGTCCGAGCACATCTAACACGATCCGAACGAGTAGAGCCGCATTCGACTGCCGTCTGACGATCTCACCCTTCGTCCTGCGCCATGTGGCATGTGGCACTATAGGCTAACCGTAAAACATTTACATGTACATACCGCACTCTTGAAAGTTGCCTCACTGATAATGTGTTTCTAGGATTGACTGAGGTGCTCTGGCTCTAGACTGTGCGCAATCGGGCTGAAATTTGAATCACTGATACTAGTACTTGATTTGCGCAGGTACTAGACCGCACTGGTCTCGCATACTTAACGAAAGAGTTGCCGGAATCACTGTACTATTTCAACCAAATGAGTATATACCTCATATCCATGAACAACTTTGTATTTGCCATAAGAAGGAGCCTACTAACGATCACAGATGGTACCCAGCAAAGTAGGAAAAGTGAGGAAGTCTTGGATCAGCATAACGAAAACAACAATATCTCCCGACTCGCACTTCATAAATTCCGCTGTCCATCGGAAGTCAAATCCCTGATGGAATTGATTCAACGACAGGATGGTACTCACCGGAAATCGTCGCCACGCCTCACTCACTCCCTTGACCTTCCAATTGTTGAATCGTCACGGCCAATTCGCGCGTGTTGTCCATAGTGTCTGGATGGCCCTCCGGCAAGATGCGCTGGCGAGCATTTAGGGCCTGCTCCTGAAGCTCATGCGCCTCTATGAAGCGTCCCATATCGAAGTATGTCAGCCCCAGATTTGCCATACTGCTCAGACTGTGAGGATGCTCATTCCCTAGTAACTCCTTCTGCTTCTTGAGCACCTCCATCCCAAGTCGAGCAGAGTCCTCCAAACGCCGGACTCGGCGGTATGTCACAGCCAGCTCAGCCTGAGCTCGGAGGCTGGTTGGATGGTCCGATCCCAAGGACGTTGACTCAGTCATTCTGCTCACAACATATTCACCCAGTGTTTCCGCCTCCTCCCAGCGTCCCAGGGCTCGAATTGTGGCGCATAGATGCATTTGAACATTAAGGACCTTGGGATTGTTGGGATCTAATATTCGTTCCAATCCATCACTGCTTGTTATTTGAAGGATTTCGGCCTGCTCGAGATATCCTTTCCGAGAGTATTTATTGGCTAGATCATCCACCTGAAAATGTTCAGCTTGTTGGTAGTGTATCTCTCCAAGGTTTCCCATGACTTTCAGAGTATCTGGATGATCCTTGCCTAGGATTTCCCTGCACTTGTCCAAGACCACTTTCTCCAGGTCTGCAGCCTGGTGGAACTGTCCCATCTCTGAGTACCTGATTGCCAGGTTTCCCATGCTGCTCAGAGTATCTGGATGATTCTCGCCGAGGAGCTCAGTGCGCTTCTTCAAGACTGTGTTCTCCAGTTCTGCTGCCTGTTGAAACTGTCCCATCTGTGAGTACCTGAATGCCAGGCTTTCCATGGTTTTCAGAGTATCTGGATGATTCTTGCCAAGGAGCTCAGTGCGCTTCTTCAAGACTATGTTCTCCAGTTCTGCTGCCTGTTGAAACTGTCCCATATACAAGTACCCAATTGCCAGGTTTCCCATGGTGTTCAGAGTCTTTGGATGATCCTCACCAAGGAGTTCTGTGCGCTTTTTCAGGACCACTTTCTCCAGTTCTACTGCCTGGTGAAACTGTTCCATCCTTGAATAGCTGACAGCCAGATTTGCCATGGCTATCAGAGTAGCTGGATGATCCTCACCAAGGAGTTCCCTGTGCTTATTCAAGACCACTTTCTCCAGTTCTACTGCCTTGCTCAGCTCTCCCATCGTCTTGTAAATTATGGCCAGATTCCCGATGGCAGCCAGAGTATGTGGATGATCCTTGCCTAATTCTCTTCTCCGTTCTACCACCAATTCTTGAAGTTGCATTGCATGCCGGAACTCCCCCTTTTGGAGGTGCATGGCGGCTAAACCTCCTTGAATGTGCAAAGTCTCGAGTTCGGCCTGCTTCTGAGATGCAATGTGCAACATAGAATTCCCCAGTTCAATTCCCTCATCCCATTTAGCCTCCTGGTAATATATTGAGAAATACTCCCGTGCAAATATTGTGTCCAGAACATTGACCTGACGGTGTAGCCCTTCGGTTTTACTGAAGAGGAGGGCATCAAGATGTGGGTAAATTGTGTGGATGAACCGGAAATCATTCTTGGCAGAAGAAATGGCCATTCCCATCAGGTTGTGCATGCATAATGCGGTTGGCGCATCCATTTCAGTTGTGCTCCTGCACCACTCATGGACCAGTGGATGAATTGAGAAGATAATGTTCCCCGAAGCGGCCTGAAACTCAATCAAGGAGTAGCGTACAAGCTCGTCGGTGACAGCTATAAACTTGAGTGAATCCCACTTTGAACCTGTACTGTCAAGGAATTTGGCTGAGAAGTTCAACGGCTCGCGTAGGTCAGCTTCGGTGGGGCCCTCTGCTCTGAGCCTGTACGAAGCAGCTTGTTGGAATATGCCCTCCGATATCCCATCATGATGAAGAAATGAGCACAGCTTGAGCATTTGTGCTGCCTGTGAAGAGATTTTCTGGAAACTGATCAGCCATGTTGTATAAACTGACCATTGATAGTCTGATTGGAGTGGCCGTCGATTCAGCAACTGTATTCGGCTGGCGGTGCTTTCATACAACTCGAGATATTTTTGAAGAGCACGGGATGATGAAATATATGCCCCAGCCTGTGCCACAGCCAAGGGGAGGCAATGGAGTCTCTTTTGAATGGTTTAACCGAAGTCTAGTATTGTGCAGATTCAACGTACCTGGACAATCTGTCTCCCAATATCTTGATTGTGTGCTTCCGTGGTATCACATCTAGCGGCAGATAACAGTAGCTGAGTTGCCTCTTTGAGTGCCATCCTAGCAATTTTGTGCTCAGCCTGTGCATGCTGACCGAGGTCCGGATTTCGGGAGGTAATAAGGATGTTTCCGTGAGAGCCCGAAGGAAAATATTTCACAAGGTTAAGATGGATGTCATCCGCATTGTCGAAAACAATCAACCATTCAGTGCGGTGGAGTGACAACCAATGCAAACCATCTTGGAAAGTTTTGCCGACTTTCTTGTCAAGCACGAGGGTAACCAGATCATTTTCAATTGTTTGCTGGGAGCTGCTATCCATGAAATACACTTCAGAGAACCTGGGCTGGGGTCAGCATGAGATAAATTAGACATTCAGCAAGGCGCACCGTGACTCCGGCATCCTGGCAGACTGCTCGACGAATTTGAAGGCAATTTGGCTTTTCCCAGAGCCTCCAAGCCCATGTAACAGGAAAATATGCCGTGGACCAATGTTCGCATTGAAATAGTTCATCATCTCTCGGAGAATGTCCTGTCTTCCCGTGAAACGCACACTCGGAGGTGGGCAAACTTTAAGATAGGTTGGGGACTCAGACACTGTAATCTCAGGATCTACCAATAATGTCAGCACGGAGGCGAAGTTAAGACACATCGAGGCACTCACTTAAAATGACTTTGACAGCGGCTGTGAGCTTGGACTTTGCGCTCTCTGTCCTTAGATAGGCCTTGGTGTGAGCTGACACTTCGCTTGCTTTCTCCCAGTCTTGAAGTGCGAAACCTTGCATACCCTGTTGAACATTGAAACGGAAGTAGGTGTTGGGAATGTCGTGGAAGCTGCGCGAGTTGGCTTCGTGTGTTCTTTCGCAATCAGTTGCGATGCCCTTCATGGCCGCGGCGACAGCACCCGGGGTGGGTGATTTCAGAATCTGGATTGTGTCTGGATGCCCACTACCAATGCTGACCACTAGGACAACAGGCCGCGATGGGTATATTTCTTTCGCTTCCGCGAGGACCAGGGACGTAGGGTTATGATAGCAAATTCCCCCGTCGATGTAATTCTGTTTGATCCCTCGGAAGTCAATTTCCATTGATTCGAAAAGTCCAGGCATCGCAGAGGTGGCTCGAGCCGCTTCCCATATCATGCAGTCATTGGCCGGTTCCTCTGGGGTGTCATATGAGCGAAACAGCTCAGGAATGGCAGCATTCAGGTTCATTTCGTTCATGGCGCAGACGAATCTACATTGGATATATCTCAGCGTAGTTCTCATACCAATCGAAAACCATACGTCTTGCAGGTGTTAGGGCCGACACTTTTCATCTTGTCCTCCTTGAATATATCCCTCAGGGCCTCCTCAAGCTTGCTGGCTTGGAATCCTTCCGAAAATCTCATCTTGGATTGCGGCCGAAGTTTTTCATAAGCGATAATGGTATCAGCGATCGACATGCGCATGCGCCCAAGCATCAGCGCGATAATCCTACAAATTGCATGAGCCCCAATACCCTTCATGAAATATCACTCACCCTCCAGGGCCGCTGCCTCCAATGAGCTCGAAGAAGTCACATGGAGAAGGCTCGTTATCGAGATTGCCTTCCACTTTGATTCGATACATCATTCGTTCGAGTATGAGGAGTTCAGAGAGTGCTCCAGCTCCCCCACCATCTGGCCAATCGGAATCGTGAGTGTAAGCGCGAGTTTACGATGGGGGGCGATAAGGACGTTACCGAGGGACAAGACTCTTACACCCCCGTTAGGGGCAACTGAGTTCGACATCGTTGTGGATCCGAGTTTTTTGCTCCCCTGAAAGTGAAAGTAGTTGGCGGAGGGGAGAGGAGGCCCAAGAGGAGGTGCAAGAGGTCGCAGATCGTTGGACACCCATCAAGCCACGTGCCAGACCCTCCCTCCCCCCAAATGCGGAAAGCGCGGTGATTAGAGCACGCGACGCGCCCACCACCAACCCACGACCAAACTCGCGTGCCACTCGTCTCCCTCACTGTGGTAGGGCCTCTACTGGCCCTGCTGCAGTCCCAAGTGCCCCCTAGAGCTTTTCTGAGCACTAAACCCCGCTTTTCTCTCCAATCTTCGCGCCCTGAACGCGCTCCAACCTCCCGGCAGCAATGTAAATACTGCCCATACGGATGTGTTCATACACTCGGCCCAGTCATATAGCGAAATCAATGCTCTCCAGGAGTCTGGCCGACTCTCTCCCTCCATTTGCCCCGGCAACTGGGCTACTTCACACCTCTGGGCCTATCAGCGCACCCAGCACGGCCTTTTCCACATTCACTATCGAGAATACACGAGGACCATTTACGTGCCCCAAATGCAAGAAGGTGTTTCGTCCAGGGGCAAATGAATGGTCGGTCAGGAGGCACATGGAAGGGAACAAATGTCAAGGTGCGTCTGTTGTAGCCGCATCGAACTAAAGTGGCTGTTGCTGACTTCTCCTTGCCAGTACAACCTGTGCAGACCACGGAGCCCAATCCTATCATTCCCCCCTCAGTTCCAGCCTCAATTTCGTCGATATCATACCAACCTTCCACGAGTACATCATCTTTTCCCCGCCGTATCATACTGCCCTGGATTACCACTTCCGCGGGACGAGGAAGAATTCCGGAACAACTATCCTTTGCATGTACATGCTCCCAAGTCGAAATATCATCCGGGCTATCGTTTTATCTCAGTGGAACCCCCGATAATCCGCTCTATGCGTTGTCTAGGAAGCTCAAACTCGGCAGGGTCCCCCTGCTCGCGGTGTTCGAGCCTTGATATAGATGTTGAAGTTGTTAAGGAACGAGCACAGCGTCGATAAAGCAATGTCCGCTCCCAGGATGAGCTCAGTCACGCTCAGCTTAAAGAGAAAATAGCGGTATTAAAGGCTGACGTGAATAAGCTAAAACTCGAGGTAAATCCGACAGCATCTATTGTTATATGGTGTCTGATGTCAATAGACAGCGAACCTGCGCCGCTCAGTTCGATCGGCTCGCGACCACCCCTCCGAATACACCGCCATCTTCCATTTCCTTGGAAACAATTCTGTACCGGGGCTGCACCCGATGTTTTCCAACGCATTGAAGCACGGTTGGGGATCTAAAAAATTCCTTCAGCAGATTCGGGCCGCTTCTCAGGGAGATTACACTCCACGGAACTACACGCAATATGAGATTGATCTCTCTATACTGTTATATGAACTCGGAGGCGGTGGTGCCGTTTACGCCATGAACCACTCAATTTTTGCTCTGCCTTCCTTGAATACTCTCCAGCCATACCGCCGACAGCACAAGCCGAAACCTTGTATTGACCATGTCGATCTCCTCTCCATCTCTGATAATATCGCTACCGTGTTTGGGCCGCACGAGGAGAAGGGTGGAACGGATCGCCAGGCTCCCAAAAAGATGTGCGGGCATACACTTACAGTAGCGCGGGTCATAATGCATAAGGACATAATGCATAAAGCTCATAATGCATCAGATTGGGCTGTCCACCGACTTGGGAGGCGGGGATTTATGCAAAAAATGCATAATGCATAATGCATAGGGTTCCTGAGGAAATTTTGGCGGGTGTATGCACTATGAGAATCAAAATATTAGGGTTGAAGTTGTATTTTTGGTCAGGTTTGCACCTTTTAAAGCCTAAACCTCAACTTAAAAGTCCAGGAACCTTGTTGATCAACCGCTGCCACCAGGTGTGGGACCAGAGTCTGCCATCAAATGACTTTCTGGTTGCTTTCTGATTCATTTATGGTGGAATGTCACACAGATCACACCATGCCACAAGGTGTGACAATATCCGTGGCTGCATAAACCTCATAATGCATAGGGTTCGGGTGTCCACCGACCTTATGCATTATGACCCGCGCTACTGTAATCATAATCCTGAGCTCGAACGGAAAGCGCGCCGACTAAAACTTGTCCGAGCTCGAGATGTTGACCATATCGGACCGCGAGAGTGGGAGGGTGAAATATCGGCAGGTAGCTGTGATATAGATGCATGTTATGAGTCTGGAGTCGAAGCGGCGGAGGAGATTTTACGCAATCATTCAGTCTTGGTGCCAAAATCATTCAAGGAGCATTTCAAAAAGGACACGGACCTATTACGGCCGTTCGGGGGCAAATATCCGGCTATTTCGACAGACATTGATCGCTCCAGGGTCAATACCTCGAATCCTTCAGGTGCATCGGGCATCGATCCGGAGGCTATAGTCATGACAGGTTCAATCAATCCGATTTGCCAATTCGATTTCCACGCGAGGATGGCAAGGGATGAATCTCAGAGAGCAGCTATGTCTAGCGATCCCCATTCCGTCTATTAACTCGGAAGGCCAATTGTGCCACAAGAAGGCCATCGTTCGGACTTAATTCGACATGACACACAATACTCATAGCAGTCATGATCGCCTTCAGCGCGTGCGCGGTTTCACAATTGGTGGGAAGTCTTGGGCGAGAGAAGAATCAGATTCTGAAATAGTATCTCCGTCTACGCACTTCCAGTTGGGGAATCTCTTCGCGACATTTATATGCTACAATGGCACCCACCTTGGACTTGTCTTCGCAAAAGTACACTCATAAAGCGCGGTCTCCCTGGCAGTAAATCACCATCCATATCGGCAATACCGCTCGCTGAGCTCAGCCTCCCGTCCTCTCCATACACCGTCTGCGGTCAAATTTTTTCTCTTGTCCCTTTGACGACCAATGGATCCGAATGGGTATGGGATGGACGATTCGTGTCCTTGTGTACGAAGAAGAAGGGGAAGTCGGGACCAGATGATGTTTCACGATTACGGAACCTACAGTTCTCCGTCTCCAGCAGACTGATTGATCCAATTAGAGACAACGCCCGACGAGATGGATGTCTTCGTATCCGAGCTCGAGTCCCCGGAAAATAACATCTCCTTTAGCTCTGAGCGCGAGAAGGCATGGGTTTTTCCCAATGATCCCATTCTAGCCGCGTGGCACTCCCTGCGAAGACGCATTGAAACTGATAATACCTTGCACGATAAGATTCCCGTATTCAATGGGGTTAACAACGGCATTTTCCCATACCAAGCGGCGAGAACAGAAAGTCAGTGACTCGGCCATATCCATAGGAGCTTTCTGACGGGACCTGTAGATTTTCAAGGTGTCATCTACGCATTTTCAATTGTCGACACACCCATCTCCGATGCCATCGCGAACCGCCAGGCTTGTCGAGTTTGCGGCAAAACGGTCAAAGATACGGATAGACAAACCCACATGGGTCAGCATATCCGAAAGGCCCTCCGGGGTATTCAAGAGGATTCCGTGAAATGTCCTGTATGTATCTCTTAAGCTTGTGTCCTCAGTAATGTTTCACGAGCTGACTTTATTATCCAGGTAGCCGAAGCTTACCCATGCGGGACGTGTGGGCGGTCCATGAATGATGGGATCTGCCAGCTCCGCATCAAGAGTGGAAAGGTCGACTCTGATTGTCCATCCACATACGCTTTCCGCATTAGTTCAGCAGCAGAGTTCCGCCAGACACGCCCTTGCACGAATATTCCTCTCCAATGCCCGTTGAATTGCAATCATATGCACTGGAAATACAATTTTCCTATGCATCTTGAAGCTCAGCACCCAACCTGGAGACAACTTGTTTCCCCGAAATTCATCGAGCAGATCACTGTGACTCGTGCCGAAGAATTGGCACTTGGCATTCCCGAAGCAAAGGCTAGACCGCTATGCCCACCCCCGGCTTCACCCCGCGCTGTATGTTGGGACAAGTGTCCAGCTCCCTCTTCACCGAGAACACCACGTCGACTTCACTTGCAGAAAGAAAATGAAGAACCCCAGAACAAGGTTCCTCGTCTTGAGCTGCCAGGACTTCCAGGATCGCATGTTTCGGCCAGTAGAACCTGAGGTTCTTGTCAATTAGCACCCAGAATGAAGATGTATTTCAGTAGTTCCTTCGTACGTGCGCCGGAGAGAAATTTCGCTCGTATTGTGAAATGACAGTTCTTGCTGACGTTTCTGCCCAAAGGAGCATAAACACGTGACCTGCCACGCGAGTTACTGTACTATTTCGACCGAGTGTTCAGGTGACGCGTGACGGCCGATTTTTCCGAGGCCGTTAAAATTCGCGACAATTCAAAAGAAAATTTATCGGCCATCTCGGAGAGTGGAAATTCCGAAATTAATGAACACTTGGTCGAAATAGTACAGTAATTTTTTTTTTTTTTTTGTGGAACGTTTAATAGCATCGAGCAACGGCCTTTCGGCCTCCCATCCGGCCGAGATGCCCGTGGGCGGCATCCGGCTTTCCAGACCAACCTAGTTGTTCGCTCTCCGCCCGTTAAGGTGAGGCCTTGGACTTTGAACCCGGCCAGAGGAATTTATAACCACCCGAGGAAATGCGCAACCGCACTCGTGCCGCTTTCACGGCACGGCGTGTGGGGCTCCGGATTCCCGACTCAGGGTACGCGCTACACGGCTATCCCGGAAGACCTCGGAATTTGACGGGTTTGATGACCGTCGGATTTCAAGCGGCTGACTTCAGAATCCGAACGAATATGAAGATCGTCGGATTCGATGGTCTGACCTCTCAAATTTCAATGGGCACGCCATAGGCCACCTTCATGGGTGCCTCCCTGGGGGCCGCTGGTTGCCGCTTGCCCCGATACATCCCAAAATGGCAATAGCTTGATATTTTGTGATACTGCGTCTGGATCGACAGCACCTCATAGAATTGCAGAGACATGTGCATATGTTGCATAGTAATAGCATAGTACATAGGTATGGGACATTTTTAGGCTCGGACAACAGGGGTTGAGTCGAGAGAAGCTAGGTCACCGAGTGCAGTCATATTTACGGTCCGATCTTCGTGAGTAGACTCGTCGTCGACCTCACTGGCCCCGGGAGCGACGACCCCACTGGCTCCGGGAGCGGCGTCATCAGATGCAAGAACAGCGGCATCAATCTCAGCCTGAGTCCGAGCATCGCTCTCGGCGGCGCGACGATTGTATTTGCTGTTGTCGTGATTGATGATTTCCTTTTCCCATCTGCAAGTCCTAATGTTAGTATACAAGATAAAGATACGAGAGACAGTACGGTCGACTTACTTGCGCCACTCGGGGCTATCCCGCTCATTTCCATTTTTCTCGAAGAGCTTATCAAGCTCTCGCTCGATGTTGCTCCAAAAGCCGGTATCGCCGCCACGCGAAGTCTCCTTCCCAATCAAGGGGCGGGCAACTTGACGCTAGGAAAAGGAAGGCCTTAGCGGATGTTAAGATTAGCAGGGTAAGTACTTACCATGAGAGCCAAGCACGCCATGATATCTTGAGGCGGAACCGTGGGGACTGTCGGCAAATGGTGGCTGGTGATCATCTTCGTGCTGAATGACATCAAGGTCGCCTTCTCCTCGACTGAAGAAAAGACCTAAGCATGCAGTTAGTGGGCATGGGCAACAGAGGGTAGCATGTCGGATAACATACCGCTTTGCGCACACCACTTCGTACCGCGTTGTTCTCCGCGATGAGCAGCTCACGAACCACAGTCTTGGCTGTGGGATCTTTCTTGTACAGCTCGAGCCGCAGAGTCTTCGCATGATCAAAGATATATGTCTACGGACATTTCAAAAGAGGTATAGACGTCATCGACAAGTTACTCACCTCGACGATGGACACCAAATTAGTATATGAGGTGATGGGCCTAATAATGTAGTGTCGGACCAGCGACTTGAGCAACTTCTAGACGGCGGTCAAAACAACGTCAATGGAGATAAGGGAGCAGACTGACGCTCTGCTCCTTGGATGGCTTCCAAGCCTCCGTACAAAACTCACCAACAGCCGTGAGTTGAGTTTGAAGAGCTTGCAATTGTTCTTGGATTTCATTATTTTGCTGTTCCGTGCGAAGGAGGCGCAGGTACATGAGGATTGCGCGGTCTTCACCGCTCTGAAAGGGTATATGTTAGCGTAGTCAGATTCACAACAGGTCTACGCACCTTGCAAAAAGCGTGGGCCGCTTTGCGTTGGGCGGAGTTGAGGCCGTACTCGGTGCTAAGCTCGTCCACATTGACAATGGTGGTAAGCGCCGGCAGTCTGCCTTCATGGCCGTGGTTCTGGAGCGTAGAGAATGGGGTACGGTCGAAGCTCCCGCTAGAGCCAGCATATGGCATGTATTGGCCACTGAAGTCGCCGCCTTGCTGACCGGGGCCCATGGGACTCGGAGGCACATTCTCCGAGCTGCGACGGTGTCCAGAATGCCGGTCTGAGTCGTAGGGCGTCCATCGATGTGGTGAACGGTAAGTGCGGGCGGGGCCCTGAGATGGAGGAGATGAAGGGCTGCTGCGCGACATGGAAGGAGACGTGAAAAAAGTGAAAAACAAAAGAAAGACAAATAAAGACTTTACCTCTTTCGCGATGGCCTCACCGATGCGTCCCAACAACCGGAGCAAAAGAAATACAGCCGAGGGCGCAGCAAGGTCTAAATTGTGAGCTGAATACGAGTGTACCTCGAGTATTTTTCTGACAGCCGTTCGCGAGTGTACTCAATCCCGAATACGGCTACTTCAGTTCACAAGTGCAGGACAGGGAAGCCTTCAGACAATATTTACCGGCTCAAGCGGGGGAGGAAACTCAAGCAGAGCTGCAAGAGCCCTGGCAGAACACCGCAGCAGCTCCTGCTGAATCCAAAGTCGACGCACCGGAGGCCGACATCAAGCCTATAATTGTCAAAATTGAGAAAGAAAATGTGTGGCCAAATGGTATGTCCCGACACACATTCATGCCCAAATCCAGGGCTGAAATGCGATCCAGCCGTGGCCTCGAGATTGGCCTCCGTCCCCAAGCCATCATCGGCCAAACGCGCGCGAGTCGACGACCCCATTGTCAAAGCCCAGGAACTCGATATCCCTGCTCTTGCAGAGCAGCCCGAAACGGACCGTCTTCGCGTCTGTCAGCTGGAGAACGAGGTCTCTGATCTTCGCCGTCAAATTGCTGCTATTCAGGAGGACGCAGCACACACCATCGATGCGCTACGGTCCGAATGGGAACTCATGCGGAGCGAGTGCGTATTCTTCCAGAGTCGAGTAGGAGGGTTTGGAGTTCGCTTGAGTCGCGTGGAGGGGCATGTTGACGAGATCGTCGAGCATCTGCCTGGTCATCACGGTTGGAGATCAGAAGTAGGATCCAACTACGATCCTGACAGGACTCTTACGGACATTGACATTGAAGATGGGACTCAGCCTCTGGAAGCGTGGACTGAAGAGCAGGATTGGTCCGATTCCGAGGTGGACGTGAAGAAGGAACAAGTTGACGTTTGATGTTGTCGGTAAACCATGTTAACGCAATGTTAACGTACAAAATATATTCAGCACTTTTATGACTCAACTGTACGTGATCTCGAGGGTCTCGGTACATATACAAGCTCTTCCCCGCCCTCAGCAAAGTCTCGATCAACCTCGACCTCTTTGCGTTTCCTCTTGCCCCCCGGGCAAGGGGGTACGAAAATGCGAAAATATCAACATACCTTCCATTTTTATTTTCAGAGGGTCGAGCTCCCCCCCCCCCCCCCCCACGTAAGCGATTTGTAAGCAACACGTGAGCTTCGCTTAGCCTTCCCTCAGCAGTAAACGTACCAGAGGCTATACTTTTAGTATCTACATCCTTTAAATCATCCCCAATATCATTCGGGTAGCTTTCCACGTCGTAATTTATGTTTTCGTTCAAAAAGACATTTCGGCACTGTCCGCCGCGATCAATACACGTGATGATTTTCTCACTGCCGAGTGAGGCCGAGTGGCTGTACCCCCACCCCCCCCCCCCCTCCAAATGCAGTAATAATCTTTTGGTCTCTAACTCGACGACCATTCCACCGATCGGCTTCGGAGTGTGATTTTCAGAATCCTCGGGGAAATAGAGGCTGATTGGGACGTCATATAAAATATTTGCGTTTCCGAAGCCCCTTGCCCCCGGGCCTTTTCCTGCTTGCGCGCCCGATTCGGCGGGTGCTTCTGACTGCGGCTTGCGTTTCCTCCCACCGCCCGTGCCAGCTGACCTTGCCACTCTCTCAGCCGCTCTTGCCTCTTTCTCAGCCGCCCTTATCTCCCTCTCAGCCGCTTTTTCCTGCCGCTCAGCGTCCTTGGTTTGCTCGGCTTCTTTGGCCTCGCGTTCCAACCGTTCTCGGTTGTGAATTGACTGTTCAATCGCATCGGTGAGCGAAAGACCTGGAAATCGAGCGCCACTGCGGAGCTTTTGCACGTCCGTCGCGCTTCTGAGCTGTGCCAGGTTTAGGAAGCAGTCGTTCGGCTCAACTGCATGGTTCACTTCGTTCTCGAAGTGCTCAGTCTTCTGACGCTCTTGAATGACTTGGCGAGCGAGTGTTATCTTGCACCTGTGAGCCGCACAGTTGTGATTAACGTTAACGGCACAGATAAGTTCCTAAGGTCCGATAAAATTAACGGGATCCCAAGCGGTAAGTCTCGGCACTAACCTTGAAGGAAATCATCTGACGGCAATCCAGCTGCACCTTGCACGAGGGTAGTCTGTACGGCAGAATATCTGGGCCAATTTTGCAGCTAGAAATCAATATTCCGAGCACGGCATCCGTTTCGAGCTCAACCAGAATTTCCTCTACACGCCCTACGCAAGATTCTCCGTCTTTGCGATAGATCACGAACTTCGTGATTTGGGCGGTGTCTCCATTGGGAAGACCGAGGCTTCGACATTGTTGTACCTTGTCACCTTGGTGGAGGAGACTTGATATTCCAAGCTTTCCAGCCATGGAATCCGCCCACAGGCACGGTTCAATACCCACTAATGGCATGTAGACACCTGAAAGGAAACATCATTATTTTCGTCCACATCAGTAAAATTAATTGCAAGAACTTGCCACTTTGTGATTCGCCCGCCAGTCCATCCATTGACATGAACCCTAAGAACTCTGGATCCTGCAAGAGTGCAAGTACCTCAATGCCTGCTTGACGAGGAACAATACTATTTCCTTCCTTGTTGACAAGGACATAACCACCGCTGACCAGATGCCGAATCGCGTGTAGGTGGCTGAATGCCCTCGCGATATCGACACTTGGTGCGTGCTTGGTCGAGTGGATACTCCGAAGCCTTATAACATGGTTGAAAGATTCGAAGCTCTCCGTCGCGTAGAGAATAAGCGGCCCGAATCGGCGGATATGTGTTGTAATATGTACGAACAGGTGGAATTTGGGCTTGTTAAACCACTGGGTGTTCCAAAGGGCAGTTGCAGTCAGAAAATCGAAGACAGCCTCGTCCAACTTCTTCTACGACATCGCATTAGTATGTAATAATAAAAGAGACCAAATAGGACTCACAAGATAGGATGGCATATGTTCGATCGCGGGTTGAAACATCAATGGTGCAAGTTTGCAAAGTGCGACCCATCCATTGTAATGCGTCTCCGGGATCAGGCCGTGAAGAACGACGAGTGCGACTTGGAGGACAACTCGAAAGTCACGACCAACCAGAGATCCGGCATACTGGACATAGGTATTCCCGCGAATCGGTGGAGTATTTAATCCAGCTACATCAATGCTGGAGAGACGCGCTTTGAGTTCTTCTTTGCCTTTAGAATTTTGCCGTGACACTGCATCTCTCCACCAGTATTTGACAACCCCGAGAAGGACTACGTGGAGGATCTCGACCGGGGTATCACCGTTCGCATCGAAATCTATGCTTGTGATCAATAGTCGAACCAAAAATTTAGAATCACAATGACGCACCGAGAATAGAGAGGATGGGATTGAATATATTAGTAGGCATTTCCGCGCGTAGTTGATGTAGCAGCCTTTTCACTTCTTCTGCTTTGGAGAGACCAGCTGCAGACAGACCTTGGCCGCGTTCTTTCTGCTCTTCCCGGAGTTTCGAAGCAGCGGCTTGAAGTTTATCGAGAAAATGTTGAAAGTATTTATCCTTTGAGCCGCTCTCAGTAGCCATGTCGTCCACGGCTTCGGAGCGCCGTCAATTGCACGCTGGAGCTGTGCCGTGAGGTCAGCAATTGTTTGTTCTTTGGTTCGTGGGGCTCCAGCCTAGAACAAATATTCAGGATCCTATCAAAAAAGATGCGTGCGCGCAGGTTAATACACACCGTCATGAACTCTTTCAATCTGTCTATTTCACCAGCGTGCCCTGGAGCGCGATTGTTCCTATCCGATTTGGCTTTACAAATGCGGCAGAAATGCTTTCCCTTCATTCCGATATGTGATGCAAACTCACTCGACATGGGATTGTCACCCTGGAATGCCAAGAACCAGGGGATGATGAGTATCCACTCCCTGTACTCGCAGTCCCAGACTTCTATCCCATTCTTTCGTGCCTCCCTATCAAAGTGTCAGTGAGACGAACACGTCCAAAGCACCGTAATAATCACTGTAGCATAGCAACGACCGCCTCTATCATCTCAAGCGGCGGAGACAGGTTCGATGTCGCAATAAAATGGATGTTATATAACATCTGGGTCAAGGCGCGTGGCAGTCCAGCGAGAGTGAACAGGATGGAATTGTGTTTATTCCATTTCTTTGAGACGTTTCCGGAGGTATCGTCACAGTAAGTCCAAAGCGGTACTGAATGGACACGGCGGCCCTTCCCTTTGATGCGCCATTCATTAACAGGTGGCTGGTTCCATTTCTCTAAGGGCAATGCCGGATCCCGAGATATCCCTAGCCATCCATTAATAATCAGAATAAAATGATCACAAAATATTCACCTGCAATGCTAGACGGCGGCGGAACTCCGTACCGAGCTTGGCACTCAAGATCATCGAGATCCAGAACGTTGAGGAAATAGTTGGTAAGAGGAATTTCGATGCAGACAGCCTCTCTTCCATCAATAACAAAAGCTGACTTGGACGGCGTGAGGTGCAAGGGATGAGCAATGGACAAGACTTCGCCGTTGCGCGTGAACCACCGCATTGGCATCACAGGGCCTACAGCGCCGGCATTATCCAGTCTCGCGAAGCAGACCTCTTCGACAAAATAATCTTTTCCGCCGTTCCCACGAGCCATGGGCCCAGAAATATTGCCATCGACTTCGGTCTTCCATTTCGCAGCTTGTCGAGCTTCTTCAAGCCGTTCTCCGCTGTCTTCAGGGTATAAATGGAGCTTAGGCCGAATGAGGGGATTCGCAAATTCCTATTACGAAACTATTAGTCTTGATTTCCTTCCCGAAAGCGTATGACGGTCATACATGCTCCAGAATTTTGAACCAGTCATTGACAGCGAATGAATTGCCGAGCTTGCCGTCCAATAATTTAGTTTCAAGGCCCGCGACGTTGAGAATATCCTCGCGATGATTTTTTACTTGCTTTATTGTCGGCTGGCTCGATACACCATTTTTCATAGCATACCATCGAGTTGCATTGAGTTCTTTCTCGGAAAAACATGCCCGGGGAAATCCAGACATGAGATCAAGAAGGCACTCCTAAAAATAAAATCAGGTCGAATTTATACCAGTTAAAAATCCGGGGATACCTGTTTGCTACGCCAACACCACCAGTCTTCATCGCCACCCGCTACCAGCGAGTTGTGAGGGGCAAGAACTGTTTATAGTTCAGACTCGGGTACGTACAGCCTAAGGTCATCCACTTACGTCTCTGTTCTTCTGCAAATTGGTCGTCATATTGGTTGAGCAATCCGTCTGATTCTGGGTGTTCCCCAAACAGAGGGCCATCACTGGGTGGATCGATATTATCTGGATCATGATAATCCTCGTCACTTGAAAAATCGTCGTCGTCGAATGATTCTGGAGATGGCCGATTGCGCGCAAGTTCACCGGAGAAATCATCGTATATTTGATCAGGGTTGTCCGAAGAAAGCGCGGGGCCATGAACAGTCGAAATAGATGGTCTGCCCCCAAAAAGATCGTCCACGGGGTCGCGACTTGGAGAGGAAGGTGTGCCGAATCGGGCGGAGTCCTCCGAAGCAGCTCTTGAGTGATTGGAATCTGAATCAGTGTCCAAAGAGGCACGCAAGGGGCTAGACATCGGAGCGGGATCCCGGTCAAGCCTTCGAACACGAGCGACATGAGACTTGTTATCTTCGTGTTGCGCCGCCTTCGACAATGGGAGGTACTTGCTATTCGGGCAAATGACACACCTCCAGAGGTTTGTCCGGTTTTGATTGAAGACTTATATAGAACTGTATCAAACCAGAATAGCCAAAAAAAAAGAGACGGAAACACACGTTGGGGGTTGACCAATTGGGACGGCATTTGGGGCAGAGTCTCGGGGGAATATAACCGCAAGTAGGGTAGAATAAATAGATAGAATGCTATGATTATGATGATGAGCCGCATCTGGGCCCGAGTCTGAAGGGCACGCCGACGTGCGATGGTGAGCGAGCGGCAGCGGCGACGCTAGGGCGACGTAATTGATGCGCCGGAATCAAGTCACGTGTAGTAATGCATCGCATTTCAAGCGGTAAATAGCGGTGTGATGGGCGGATCGTATAAAAATCGATTGGCGCGCCATTAGATTTCAATGATCTTCATATTGATTTGTATTCTACAATTGACCCTTAGAACGACAAGAACAAAATCGTTGGATCCCGACGATCCATCAATCCTATCAAATTCCGAAGTCTTCCGGGATAGCCGTGTAGCAAGCTACCGCGTATCCATCATTGTCGTTCATCACCCGATACCCACTAAAACCCCGGTCTCCCACGTCCAATCTTTGGGGAGTTTGTCCTCGTCCTTCAGAACTTTTTGCCATGTTTTCCTGACTATTCCCTTCTTCAGGGCTTTCTTTCCGTACTTCTTGTCGTTGGTTAGGGCACAGTCAATCCCTAGCCGGTTATTAATAGACCGGAGCCACCTATTGTGAATCTCGCGCGTCGACGCGCTTCCTTTCTCTTGGATAACCCTCTCACATCTCAGGCGCCAGACCAGATGCGCAGATTCCGAAATGAGTATTCTGAATAGACGCGTCGCGCCCATGTCGCGTCCAATTTTGATTGCCGCGCAGGACATGATCTGGCCCATAGTGGGCGTTGGTAGGTCCAGCACGCGAGTTAATGAGGGTGCTGGAACCAACGATCTGCGACCTCTTGCCGTGCATCATCTTCTCCCGCCTTCTCCTTGACATAGGCGCCCTTTGCCTATAATCTGGTCTTCAAAAGCTATGAGTAAATGCACTTCCAACATGAATCCAGTCCAACTCCCCGAACTCCTCCGCCAAATTGCCGTCTCTCACAAAGGCATGCCGGTCCCTGATATTCTGTAAAGCCAAGGGATGCGATATATGAAGACGAAAGGGCGGAAGACGGGGGCGGAGTGTCCGACTGGATGATGATCTCTGTACCATCCTCAGCGCGCTGGTGGAGCACGCGCGGCCCGCGAAACTGTCCCTTAACTGGAGTGCTCACCGATATCTCCAGACAGACGTCGAGTTCCCTGGGCCTCCAGGTGCTCGTCAGGGTCAACGAGCAGATCAAATGGGTACGTACCTTTGTCCGTTGAATACCAAGCACCATGAATGTAGGCATCCCGCACTCACGGACCTCACGCTCGACCTGCTGCAACACCGAGGGCATCACTTACCTCCACCTTCCCGAATCCTACCTCCTTCGTGCTGACCGCTTCCGATCTCGGGCGTTCTCCGTCCGACTTCCTCGCGCGCCACCCCACCCTCGTGCGCCTCCGCTTCAGCACGTACCAGGCCTTCACCGTCCCCACCGTGTCCCTTCAGCACTTGCGTGCACTGTGGGTCACGCATTCTCTGCGGGATTGCCTCACTGTGCCCCCGCTCACCATCGCACGCGCGCCCGTCGCGCACCTGCGCCTCCGCGCGCTGCCCAACTTCTCCTCGCCGGACGTCGCGACCGCCGTGCACGCTCACCTGCCTCGAGCTCGACCGCGTCAACCCGGACGCGTTCCCCGGACTCTTCTCCGACATCCGCACGATCCTCGCGCTCGCGCTGTCCTCGGATCATCTCCGCCGCCGTTGGAAGCCTGCCGACCTTGTGAGCACGCACTCCCATTTGCCTGCGCATCGCTGACTGGAGCCACTGAATAGCGCGCCCCCCTCCCCGCGGTCGCAGCCGCGCCGGCGCTCCGCCTCGTCGACTGCGGCAGAAAAGGCGCACCTCTCCCGCGCGCGCTCCTCGGCAAGATCGGGCCGCGCCCCGCGCGGCTGCAGTACATTCGCTGGGACGTAGATGGCGCGCCCGTCACGCACGTCCTCGAGGCCACGCACGGTGCGCCGCTGCCGTTCCTGCGGACGCGGGCGCGCGGCGCAGAGGACGACTGGACGGCGGGGAGCGTGCTGGCCCATGTCGCGGGGCTGGATGCGTAGTTCGCGGCGTGCGTGATTGCACTGCTCAAGAAGCGCTCGACTATGATTCTAGCTATACCGGAGTATTCAGAGACAACGCTATGCTTCATCCCTGCCACGTACCACGTGTCAAGCTTGCCAGTGTATATGCAGATGTACGCCGCCACAAGTTGAGTGAGAATTGTGGACTAATAACTGGATTCAGGTGACTTTCTCGATGATATTGACAAGTCAAGAATGCTTCTGGAACGCCGCGGCGCCACACGAGTACTTTCTAACTTCGCCGGCATTCATACACCCCCCGACTCGTGCTAGACCCCACTCATACCGACGCGTCTCCCTCTCCATCTCCCCGCCCCAATGCAAACGCCCCACCGCACTCACGCCGTAGCCCTATCCCCATCCAGCGCCCCACGACCCTCTTTCCCCAAACGAAGAACTCTCGTGCTCATCGACCAATGGCTGATCCCTCTCCCGCTGCCTTCGCGCGAATTCCTCTTGAATATGCGGGGCGGCGAGCCCCCAAGCAGCCTGACCTCGACAGAAATACCCGGGCCGCTACGCCGAGACATTAAGATGCATGCGGCGGACATGTCAAAGGTCCTATCTACGCAGGATCCCAGTTTTCGAGCTCCGCCATGGTGCGAAAGAACAGTTCGGCCCGGGGCCCGTCGAACATGCCGGCGTGTTGAGCACTCATTGCAGGTGGATGTTAGGGAAAGCGGTCAAGATGTGACGAGCTGCGATTAAGCCAACTGCAAGAGGGTTACAGAAAACAAGAGCGAAGATGATTGTTTCGATGATGGGGGTTGTGGCGATTGTTGTGGCGTGCGGTTGTGGCCACAACAAGTTACAATGGGCGCACAACTAAAGATCAGGATGGATTATTATATTGTTGTACCGGCGGCTCTTGTTGGGTCCGTCGTCTATCTAGACCGAGGAATTGTACGCTTCCAAAGCCCTGCCACTGAAATACTGGATTTGGTTTGTGCTGCTTCATATGTTACGAAACAATGGTTAACGCGCTGCATTCCCGCCGGACGTCAGTACAGCTCGGCGGACCCTCCCGACATGTGCCGAGCTCCGTTTGCAGCCGGGGCTCGGCATCAAGCCCGTCGGCACAGCGGCTCGCTTCAGCGGAGCTTTAAATTATGCCGTGTCCCTCGAACAGTCAGTCCCCTTGCCCCCGCCGTGGGCATTTCAAAATATATTGTTTAGACGCTGTACGTATGACCACAAGACGAGAAATGCTCTGTCTGGCCAGTGTGAGTAGATGCTGTGCTGTGCGCACGCCGCCGTTCTGCCCCTTCAATAAGGGGCGGAGCATGTGGCGGGGGTTGTCGCGACTCGGAGGCGAAGTAAACACAATGCCCGTCGAGGAAATTATTGACATTCTGCACTGGATTTACATGCCAGAAAAATTTTGGAAGGTGGCGCGTCAACTCGGGGGGATTCCCCTGGCAACGGCGCGCCATCCCTGAAGGCTATGGCATTTAAAGCAGCGGAAACTCATCAGCGTGTGATGAAAGCTGGCTATATGTATATGGATGACTCGAGTCCCGGCCTACTCTCGCCGGCCTGCCATTTTGCGCATGGAATTTAGGCATACGGGTTTTCTAGCTCATCTAAAGATTTATTAAATTACGCCCACAGGGGCCTCTACTGGTGCTGCAAAACTGCAGCGGCGGAAAGATCCGCATACTCTATTACATTGTACATTTTTTTAAAATTGTGATTTGTGTCCCAATTTAGTCAATATTACGGCCAGATTTGAGCAGGAGGGCAGCGGCGACAGAGATTTCAAGCAAGCCGATTTGGATCGCCTCCGATGTGATCTCGAGCACGACTTCATTCCCTTCGCGAAAGATGCGCGCATGAAGTTGGGGGGCGCCCAGGCCGGGAGCGTACAACTGAAGCTCGCTGTTAGCATCACGATTCAATGGCGGAGATGTACTGCGCCACTCACGCAAATGTAATTCCCATCCGACGCCCAGAAGAAGGGCTTCCCATTTGCTGACATCGTCCGATAGCTGGAAGGCAGAAAGGCGTGTCAGAGAGGAGGAGGAAGATTTTAAGTCGGCAAACGCACGTTTTGTCCGGCGACAGCGTTAGCCACTGTGACGTCTGTCGCTTCGACACGATGTCTCGGATCTCGATGATGGGATGTCTCGCCCACTCGATGATGACCATCGGATCGTTGGCCAAATTATGGATCACGGTGAACCCAACCGTCGGTGAATCGGTCGTGATGCGGAAGTATGTCCGCGCTTGAGGGCCGGTCACGACCGAGTTCAAGATCGTCGGGGTGAACGAAGTGAACCGAAAAGACATGAACGTCGGAGAGGCGACCGCAGAACCGGAGGGGTAGGGCAGTGCGCCGAAAATCGACGGCTGCTGGACCGTCCCCCGGGAAGACCCTGCGTTGGGATTCGCCGAGTTCTTCCACCCGCCTTGTGCATAAGGGTTGAACATTGAGGTGTGAGGTTGGTTGAGGTAGTTGGATGAAGACGCACCCGTCACTGCTCCCTTTAAACGACCTCGAGCTCGCCACCCGCCTCAACGAACCATTACGGAAGCGGTTGCCCAAATACATGGTGCCAAAACCCCAATTCAGTTCGCCGCCCGACAACCATGTAAAGAACGGCTTACTAGTACCCGGGCCTGCCTTATTGAGGCTGAAAATGCAGATGTTACCGCGAATGGACGAAGGAGGAAGGGGAAATCCGGTGGGATTGGCGGTGAATCAGTGGCTGTGGGGAGGTAGATCTGTGCGTAACTCGAGTCAACATGTCAAGGTCACGCGTCACCCACTCAGCCCTACCGCTGTATGAAGGGGAGAAAGCGTCACCTATCCTCCTAATTTCCTGAGAAGCCCATGATGCCTTTCTTTTAGGTTATCAAAATTTTTCAGTCGGGTCATGCAAATGTTCGGCTTTCGCCGAGACTGTGGTTGAACTGGTTTTCCGGTCACGCGCCACATCCCAAGTCGAATTGAACGACTGACAGTAAACGTCTACAAGTTGTCACTTACCCAACACCTGAACTACTTGTTTCACACCCCACAAGTCACGATTCACCCAAACGTCGCGTAGTTCACGGCGGACAGAGTACAGTTGAAACTCCCGCGGCCTTCAGAGGCACCATGGAGAGACTGGATCAGCACGCGATGGGGGTGGCACGACGTGCAATTGGAATACCTTGCAGCTGCCTCGCCGTCAAAGCGAGTTGCGGAGCGACCGACGCCGGGCCCTTGTTTCATGGAGTTGTCGGAGAAAAGCGCCTTGGCATCTGATAGCCGCCCGTCCGCGCTGATGCGCTTTGTTTCTCCAGTCTCGACCGCAAATCTTCGTATTTCCAGCCCTCTCGATTCCAAACAGAGGTGAGCGCTCGTGGGGGAACCGCAAATATCAACTTGCAAGATGGCCAGCAGTCTTCCTCTCAGGCTCGAGATCCTACGCTTGGAACACCTAAAAGTGGAACCAGCACCTCCCTCCCTTGGGTTCCATATGTGTTTTAAAGTCCGAATTTGCCCGCCTGCCTCTCACGACAAGGCGGAAAGGCGTGGATACTCGACGTCCCAGTTGAAATAACCCCGCAAACAAAGCAATGCGAGGTTTCAAATCAAGCTGCTGTGCTTCACGGCGTATTTAAACCGAAGACCAGCCTGAGTCCGTTCCTTCGTGGTCGGGCTCCTAGGACGTATGTGCATTGAGCATGCCGCTAAATTATCCGCCACTGGGTAGAAGCAGATTGTTAGCACTGTCAGTTGTTTATCGGTACAACAATTGATCTCCAGCCTATATAAAATGTAGTGGTTGGGCAGCACTCAAATCCTGAAATTCGAACGGATCTATCGCATAGCCAGTGACTGGGGCCTCTAGAAAATTCCTTGGTCATCAAGTCGGTGTTCTCCAGAAGGGATGGATAGTTCAGTAATATACCACAATGTAGACCAAGCCGAACCTTAGGAACATGGGTACAATAATTTTTACTGCTATTATCGGGCTGAGTGGGGTAATCCTAATCGTCCAGAAGGGTCTATTTCTAAAAGAGCGTTTGCGAGTATTCGTGAAAGGGCATTATCCGCTTCTTCTTCTGCATGGTCCCCTGGATGAATATTTCTCCTTATGCAATGCAGGCGCGTGTATATTTTTCTACATTACTAGTATCCTTCTATACCATTAGATTTGCGGGAACCCATCAAAGGCGGAATTGACGGCTCTCTGTACGTGGATGCATCAAATTGCGGCCTAGCTTGCCCGGCCTCCTATCCTTCGCAATTGTTAGCGCCCATATATATTATTAGCCTGAAGTATTATTAGTATGTATTATGTTACAGAATTCCGACCGAGCGGTCTTCTACTTAGTACGAATCTACAAGGAAAGTCCGCCGATGATTAAAAATGACCACTATATCGTAAACCATCACTGGCAGCGCTAGCGCGATTAATTTGATTCTTCAGTCGATCGTCCGACCAGATTTAAATAGAAGGGTAGCGGCGATGCACATTTCCAGCAAGCCGATTTGGACGGCCTCCGCTGTGATCTCGAGTAAGACTTCTGTTCTGTCGCGGAACACGTGGGCATAAATTTGCGGGGCCCCAAGGCCAATCGAATACAGCTGATTGGCATGAGCATCATTGAAGACGTAAAATGTAGTGGTCCGCGTGCACAAATGTTTTTTCCGTCTGGTGCCCAGACGAACATTTTCCCATTCGCCATCATTGTCCAATGCCTGAGTGGAGAAAGCCGCGTAAGTATGTTGGCCCTGGACTCGGTCAATGAGATCAACGAGCGCACCTTTTGTCCGGCGACATCCCCAGCCAGCGCCAAGTCTGTCTCTTCGACACGATATCGCGAATCTCGATGATGGGATGCTTCGACCACTCAATGATGATGACCGGCTCGTTGACCATATTATGGACAACTGTGAATCCAACTGTCGGCGTGTCGGTCGTGATGCGGAAGTATGTCCGTGATCTGGGACCAGTGACGGCGGAGTCCAGTACTGTTGGGCTGAATGAAATGAATCGAAAAGACATGAAAGTCGGGGGTGAAATCGGGGTTGGATAGGGCAACGCGTCGAAAATAGAAGACTGGTAGACCGTCCCGCGACGAGAGCGCGCGTTAGAATTTTCTGCGTTCGTCCATCCGCCTTGGGCATAGGGGTTGAACATCGGAGATATACGAGGGGTCAATCGAAATACGGAAAATCAGAAACGCACCGCTCATCTTCAAATAGGATCTCACTTCCGCTCCGACAAAGGGCATGGCCGAATGTAAGAGGGTCAAGCAAAATCAATTTTGCGAGCCGGAGGCACAGGCTTCCTCGGGCGCCCCTTACCGAGTACCGCTGTGTCTATATTTGTGGTGGCCTATATATATGGGGGCGCATGAGGACTACCGGGTCGCGACGCTTCCATTGATGCTGTCCGGAATTCACCTGTACATTTGTGAGAGATTGGAGGAAATCCATCCCAGATCAGGGTCATCTTCGACGCTACTTCTCGCAGATCAATCGCAGATCTTCTCGCTGCCGACATGAGATTCTTGTCTGGTTTCTCACGCATGGATTGCCCAGGCTACCATTTAGAATAGAGCTATTCCGTGGGGGGTTTCAATTCGCTGTTTCGCACCGCACAGTCCTCCCAACCGCCACATCGTGCGCCAGGGGTATCATTACCCAAAAAAAGCTGTTGTGAAAACTGCTTGTCGGAGATAATTATATGGCGTAACTGATCTCATTGATCCCATGGCACAGTTGACAGGCGAGCTTCCGTGCAACCGACTGCTGTGCAGTAGAGACTAGAGAGCTCGGTTAGTTCAGCTTTCCGAACCCGGACGTCCTATAGGACCGACCAGTAGTCATAGTAGACCGATTCCGAGACAGGGACAGAAGAGCCGGAGCCTCGGGCGTCAGTATAGGCCGAGCCAAGTCCAAGTCAAGTTCAAGTCTCGATCTTTGATGAGTTCACGTTTAGAATAATTTAAAACTTGTTTAAAACCTAAAACAGGGATAGGGCTCACCCCCGAATGGGTTGCCTGCAGCTCGTCCAGCAGCAAGAGCCATTGAAAGCATATTGATTCTGACTCAATTATTGAAGGAGATCGCCGATTTGCCCAGAGGAAATTCTTAAAGGTGGCCATTGGGGTGCGCCGCATCAGGGCGCATCTAATGTACCCAAACATAAGTAAATTACTCGGATCGCCGCGGCATGTACTGCAGGACCCATCCGGATTTTATAAAACCAAGCCTAGGAACAGACTGCGAGCCCGCCGCGTCGCCACTCAACTGTCCGCACACACCGTCCGGCACTTGTGCGCGGATCTTGAAGTTCCACAGGTACAAGCGCGAAAGGTCGAGCGGAGTACGTCACCCGTCTCCACTCTCCTACCACCGTGATTTGACCTCGACACGCAGGACACGGCGGCCATTCCCCATGCCCACTACCGTCGTGCGTTCGCCATTTCTAGGCCACACGACCATACGAAACGCGTGCGGCGCATCCGTCCATTAATAGAACAAGCGCCGCGGCGGAGTGCGTTAGTAAAACTGAATAACATCTTGCGTTCTCTCCACCAAGGCTCGAACTTTCTCCATGACAATCTCCGGAATTGTCTCGACTGATGGGTCGTACAGGACCCCGGGTGGGAGGCTGTCTGCAATGTCCCGTAGTGCGCGAAAAGGGACGTCGCTGCTGGAGCGCATCGCCATCGACATCCGCTGGGCTTCCCGGGCGCGCGGAAAGTCGACGATAGTGAGGGCCATGCGCCCGCCGCTCCGCTGGATGCGTGCGACAAAATCTTCGATCCGCGCGTTTGTGGCATGGTCGGGGTTTGAGTGGACGCTGACTACGGACAGGAAGAGGCGGCCCGCGGTGTAGTCGAAAAGTGTGCAGACCGGACTGGATGGCTCCCGGTGCATGTGCATCACGTATCGCCTGTAGAGGGATTCTTTCCACACTTTGAAGTCGACAAGTACGATCGCGTGTATGAAGGCCTTGTCGTGTGTGCTCAGCCGGTAGGGAGTGACTGAGATGGGATTAGTGATATCCTAAGCGCAATCCAAATGGCACAGACGACGAGTGTGGAGGACGGCACAGAAGGACCGATGCCCTCCTTCTTTCCAATCTACGATTTGACACTCGTTGGAGCAGTAGTACCTGTTAAGGCAACCGGAACAGCGGCGGACATCTGCTCGACGATTAATGTTGGTGCACTGGGGGCTCTTCAGTATTAGATCATACACTGGAGCCAAATAAAATTTACCTTAGTGTTGTCACAGCCTTTAAGCGCAATGTATGCATCGGAGTCAAAAACCTCTTTGATCGCCAGTCGTTCCGTCGCGAGCTGGAAAAATCTATCCCATACGTTGAATAGTCCGGAGCGACGAAACGCATCGGTGGTTACAAGACCTGAGACCTCCTCTAGAGCAGGTCGGAGCTGGCAGAGGACCGAATGATACAGGGTGACACCGGACAGTGAGCTCTCGAAGAACCACTTGAGGGTCTCGATGACCTCAGGTCGTCTCTTGTCCTGGCACACGAATCTTACAAGGCCCTGGAGAAAGCCACCTTGTAGAGCCTCGCGGACATAAGGGTATCCTGGGACGGTCTGGAAGGCCCATCCTACTAAATGGATCGCATTATCGATGACGCGTGTGGCTTGATCTAGCCGAAAGACGGATGCGACCGCCAGGCAACGACTGACTGCTTCAGGGAAGCCTCGAGACAACAAGGCCGTGCGCAGAGGTTCGCTCGACGGCTCCTCGTAGTGTTTGATCACGAACGACAACACGCTCGCCAACGTTGGGAGACAAGCAGGGGAGTCGCCGCGAGTAAGGCCGTAATTGATATGTTCCAGTATCAGAGAAGCTAAATGCGACGCAGAGCCTCCAGCTCCTTCAGAGTAGTCTTCGACAACGTGTGGAAAGTCGTTCTGCGACGCCTGACTGAGCAGACGACACAACAGCACAAATGTGGCATCCGGCTCGTTTCCAGCCCGAATGGCAGCTGAAAGCAAAAGGACCCAGGTTCGCGCCACAATGACGCCGACCCCAGGGGTCGTCTCAATCAGCTTCCAAGTTTCGTGGTGGGTTTGAAACCTCGAAAGTATCTGTAGGAATTGGATGCAGACGAGTTTCTCTGGAGGCGCGCCAGGAATGCATTCCAGATAGGTATGAATGAAGCGAGACCAAGGCCATATTCTAGGCCAAAAGTCTGCGCACGCTTCCAGAGGGATCCGAGGCCCCACAACGGAGATGCAGCCCAATGCCGCGATCGCGCCCATCAGGATGACAACTGGCTCGCTGGACGCGGACAACTCTGTGTCCAGTCGATCTAGATGTGGGATGCGGGACGGATCTAGGTGGGAGTATAACGCTGGAAGCAGCAGGATCAGCTGTGGATCATCTGGACGCATCGTTACGAGGCCAAGTAACGACCCGACCGCCTCGGTGGATCCTTGCGCTGCGGCCAAAGCGAGGCCCTTGCAGAATGATGAATGGGGCGGCCTCTAAGTTTATCGCCACCGATACCTTCATTGAGCCTCGAAGTTTGGCGAGATTCGACGGCCGTAGCGACTGGTGCATATCGTGGTGGGAAGGGATGTGATGCTAGTGTGACGGTGACATCCCACGTGAATTGCAGCCCTCGGGAGAGTACGGTTCGGTGGTTCCGCGTTCACCCGTCAGCTGTCATCTGGTCTTCAGATAGATTTGACTTGTCAATGCTCCCCTCCTTTTTTTTCTTTTTTGTTAAAGACCGAGATATGTCGTGGTCGCCCTCAACCAAACTTATTCTCCAGCCCACGTCTGAAATCGCTTGCGCGCAGACCCCGAGTTAAACACAAAAAAAAAACAAGAAAACAGGAAGGATAAGAGGAGCTTGATCGAAGAAATCAATGGATCCCGGAGTCCCAAGCAGCCAGTAGCAGCGGCAATATATAATCATAGGCCTTTTAAAGCCCAATTCGATCTGGAACAATAAGGAACACAGAACATGACATTAGACGACCAGAGCAGTGGAAGAGACAAGAAGGCCTCAGGGCAGCAGCAGGGTGTCCGGCGCCTCTTGGACAGGCCGCTAATAAAATCGCGGAAGATCCACAGAGAGCGTTTGAGTTGCGTAAAACAAATGTTGGATCCTCGATAAGCGGATCCACGTCATTTAATTAATGGAGGACGGCCAGTTGTTGAGTCACTAGGACTGGAGTGTTGGGTGGGAGATTTTCTTGGGTAAACTGAGAACTGTAGTTGAGCATCAAGTCTCCGATACGACCGACCCGCTTACATTCTCGCTCTATCCACCCAATGATCCATTTCCTTCAGACACTCTTCCGCAGTCTCAACCGCATCGTTATCGATCTTGCTCTGCGTCGGACGTTGCGCGATCCGCTCCACCTCCGCTCGCGCCCGCTCCCGCACCTGCCCGGGCATACAATCCACAAGGAATGACAGCAGATGGCCCTCCCATTCCCCATCGTCGCCCTTCCGCAGAATGTCCCGAATCGGGTCGATCGCAACCTCCGGGAAACGGGCGAGCTGCGCGCGGCAGCCGCCCCACGGCGGCCAATTGCAGTCCTGCAGCCACTCGAGCAGCGCGGGGACGAACGGGCGCATCGCCTCCGGCGTCTGCACCAGTAGATCGAGGCTCCGGATCGCCATGTCGTCCGACTTGGTGAGCGGGGCCCAGGGGCTCGCGGCGTCGAGGAATTTGAGGATGTCCGTGCTGCGCTCGGGGAGGTCCGCCGCCGCCTCGGCATCGGTGGGCTGCGTCGCGAGCCGCGTTAATGCGCCGCGGTAGAGCTCCAGCCGGTCCCTGGGCAGGTCGGCGAGCACGCTCCAGGATAGGCTGCGTTTCAGATCCGCTCAATGCGGGGGTAGCCAGGATGGAGAGCATGGCAGACACGAGGGGATCATCGGTGGAGGGCGCGCTGGCGGTCAAGCGGGAGACGAGAAGCTCCGAGACCCTGTAAAACTCCCGGTAGGAGGAGGAAGAAGTCGGGAGTTGAAAGATGAAGGCACTCAATGCATCGGTGTCCCCCGAGTCGAGGAGCTGAATGTGATCGGTAGACATGGTGGATATTGGCAATCGACACCAAGAAAAAACTGTTGGACCTCTTGGTATTCGAGGCAAGTTCAGAGGGGGGCGCCGGAGAAGCGTATTGAGAAAGCTAGATCTGAACGATACTCGCATGATTGTCCACCGTTATATCAGATTCAAGCCATGGAGGTCGATGGAGAAGAGGCGGTGATGCGAGTGCAGTGGCGGTGCCGACTCGGAGTTTGCCGACACGGCGTTCTTGGTGCATTCTTCGAAGCTGAACGTTAAACCATGCGTCGATCGAAGGCAAATCTCCCAAAAGGCCACCCCTGTATTTTTTCTTTGTTGCTTTTTTTGCCCTTCAATCGAATTTATGCTTCGGCCGAGTCGGCCGAGGGCCCGCTGTGCTCGCAAGTTTCGTTAACCTCTTCCGCATTCTTTGCGGAATATCTTCGGGTCAGCGGGAGGCGCACAATGATGGCCCCGGATGTGCACGATGCGGAGGCTTTACTCATTGCGCCGAGTTGGTGATGTCAATCGATCACTGCCTGAGTCCTCGTTTATAAAGTCGAAGCATGCTGAGCGCCCGGGAAAATGTTGTGAGAATCTCGTTGCAAAATCAAAAGCAAGTTCCTGCTATTATTATTGTTGCCTCCCAGATCCATGACTCAGCCTTCAGAACCTGTTAATGTTGCATCACGCTGAGCGCTGTTCTCGCGGGCATCTCCGGGGCGGTCTCAGGCACCCGGGAAGAGCCTGTGAATTTCCATCCAGCTTGTGAGAAATTTCGGGACGGGTAGCTCTCGCTTTCTCACCATCCTCCACGAAATCAGGCAGTTACGCCGATCCTTCTAGGATGATACTCCTTAAGATCGCCTTGATGCGAAACAACAAAAAAAGGCAAACTCTTAGGTGATTCCAAGTGATTTCAAGGCCATAGCATTCGCTCCAGACAAAAGAGGGGACTTCCCAGCCAGCGGGAAAATATGCATGGAGCTATAACCCTGATTCAAACAAGTGTTCCAACATCGGGTGCCTGTTAGCTTTTCAGCACAGTTCATGCTCGTAGGCGATGAAGTACGTACATTTCGGACGCCCATGCCCTTCATTTCAACGTGATCATGCGTCGCTGCATCGGACCAAACCTCCCGATTGATTGTGACCAGATGGGTGTCATTTGTGCCAGCTCCACGCGATCCGGGAGTACGGAGGTAGCTGGGGGTTGAGAGCATTCCGTCCGTAGATTCCAGATACGTCCCACGGCCGCCCACAATTTGACAACGCGAGTTCAAAACCACGAGCATGCAGCTAGGATAAAGCCTCGCCATGAGGACTGTCGGGATGATGTAGTAGGTCTGGTTGGGGAAGGCTAAGAAGACAACAAGATTAGTCACTGCAACCAAAGCTGCGCCGTATAATCAGTTCACAACTGCGGTAGATGCATTAGCGAAGAATGCGTACCTGTCAATGATCCTGTCTCTAAAGTTATTCTAATCAATTTTGAAAGTAATGCGCGTGTCTGGCGGAATCCAGTGACTTGGTTGGATAGCTGGCATACAAATTAAACAAATCCAACCCCCTTGTAAGGAAAAGACTCACATAGTATGTCATGCAAATAGCAATGAGGATGTCGCTCAACGCTGAGGCTCCGCACCACACCTGGGACAGAAATGAATGAGGATCAGTGCCAACCTCCGCTTCGTAGCGCGTCCAGACTCACCCCAACAGCCGCAGTAACCTTTGGAGTGCTCAGGCGCACTACATTGTCGGCTTTAAATTACTAAATCAACCCCCAACTCCGATGTGACGAGATAAAATATCGCACGTGCGAAACTAAAGGCACCAGCCAAGAACGCACTGACACTGCTGGTCAGGGACACCTTAATATCGTTGTGAATGCTATGGTGGGTGCATGAGAATCGGCACGTACGATCATGATCAACGCCGGAATGATCCAAGATTTCGATAACACATAGACACGGTATGCGTAGAACGATTGGCCAATAAAAGCAACTATAGGTGGAAACATCGTCAGTATTAAACAACACGTTCGCCTGCGCCCTAAATTACCCAGTCCGCTGATGACGGGAATATCCAGCCAGCCGAGTTTTATCGTGGTGGCCGCCAAAAAGTTACCAAACCCGTATCCAAAAGTCTCAAATGCGTCGTGAGTTTGCAAAATGGTGCCCACTAGCTCAATGGTGTATATGCTATACACCAGGAGCTTAGTGGACAGCCTGTCTTTGGGGAAAGCCTGATAATGGGAGGGCAATGTGGGGAGGTGTTGTCATTGCCCGTCGTTAGCAAACAAGCCACGACCAGACTCGATACGCGCCGCGTAGTCGCGACGCGACTGCGCCCCCCCTTTCGCGTCCTTGTTTCTTACTCACCTTGTTCAACCGCTCCCGAACATTCATAGTATCTCCTATTTCCTTCTCCATTTATTCTTCTTATATTCCGCACAGTATATATATGCCTGCGAGCTGCAGCAGTAGACATCCGCGTCTCACACTGCGCTCGCAGGTAAGCACCCACTTCCACCTACTCTTATCCGCGTCTCACACTGCGCTCGCAGTTCATCTAGATCACTGTCGTCGCATACGATTTTGATTTTTCCGTGCTCGAAGTCACCGGACTCTCGAGCCTCCTTTTCACCTCACGGCGACTCCGCGTACCCACCGTCTACGACCTCGCGGCGCCAACGGCCTCGTACAACCGTCGAGCACCTCATCGTCGGGACCGCCGCTCCACACAGCTAGACGCGCCGCTGAACGCGCTCTGCCCCGGCTAACGATCCGACTTCCTCCCCGACCAAAACCCTCGTCCCCCGAAAGATCCTCGCCCACCTCCGAACTCGGCTCTCCCAACGCATCCGCTATGACGAACCCCGCACCAGACCCGAGCAACCCAGCCCCAGACACACAGCTTCAGGGCTCCAGCGCGCAACTCCAATCCTTGGAGACGCGTCTCGACGCGCTTCCTGACGCGACCTCCCTCGTGGACGCAGTTGTCAAAGCGCTCACCGCGCAGTTCGAAAAGCAGGCGCGGGAAAACCAACCGCCCGCGCCTCAAACTCTGTCCCAAGGCGGCAATGAGCCTCCACCGCTGGTCGTACCCGGGCCACAGTCCTTCACTCCGCCACTCGCTCCCGTCAACTCACCCGCAGGTGCGTTGCCCTCCATCCGCTCTCTCTTTCCCGATATCGAGCCGGCATGCATCACGGCGGTCATCACGCACGAGCTCAAGGCCTCAGACTTGTACAAGCTCGACACACGCGTCAAAGACTCGGAGCCGTCGTACAGCCTTAGCGCTACGGGGACATTCGAGATGAACGTCTCGAAACACAAGGCATATAAAAACTTGAATTCTGTCATCTTCCCCCTCAACAACTACTTCAGCATTCTGACGGCCCACCTCGCCCAGACCAAGGCCATCGCACCCTGCGTCTATTTCTACCGATATCTCACGCACATCGCCACCCTCGCAACGGAGTACGAATGGATAGCGGTGTTTGAATACCACACCCTGTTCTTTAATCGGCGGCGCAGCGACATGCTCACGGGATCGTATGAGGGCTGGGGCTCCACGGACATCGGGCTTCTCAGCTCACATGTCTTCCCGCACCGCAAAGCAATCAGTGTTGCACCCAAGGCGCCGAAGCGGCCCCAGTCGGCTGGCGCCGCGGAACCCTGTCGGAACTACAACGCTGGCAAGTGCATCAGTCCGTGTGCTTGGAACCGCATCCACATCTGCTCTTCCCCGGGGTGTGGCAAGGACCACCCGTTCACACAGCACAAGTAGGGGGCCGGCCGGACGAGTAGCTCGTCTCCGTCACCATCGCTATCTCGTCACGGCCCACCCGCAGACGAACCCGTCAAACCCAGTTTCCTCGCCACAGCTCCTCCCCCATTACCCCATGCTGACTCTTTTCCCGAGCTCGCACTTCCTCCCATCCGCCCTAATACCGACGTACGGGTCAATTCCCCCCCTGCCGACGCACCATTAATCCCGACCGTATCCTCCGTTCTCAACGAAAATGCATGGACCTTTTACCTACGCGACTATCCCGACAGAAAGTTTGTATCTGCTTTAATTCACATTATTCGGCATGGTGCAAATCTAGGGTTCACGGGTGATAAGGAATCCTCGCAAGCATGTGTAAATCTGAAGTCTGCCTTCGATTCACCCGCCACAACCGCCGCTCTGTCCGCAGACATCGCCGCGCAAGTCGCCAACGGGCGGACTGCCGGTCCGTTTCTCGAACCACCATTCGAGAATTTCCGTTGCTCACCCCTGGGTGCGGTAACCCGCAGGCGCTCCACGAAGGTCCGCCGTATCCATCACCTCTCGTGGCCGCGCATCGGCTCCGTCAACGAGGGTATTCCCGATGCCGAAGCCTCCATTCGGTACGACATGATTGACCGCGCAATCACTGACATCGTCGCCGCCGGACGTGGCTCTCTCCTCGTCAAACTCGACCTTGAATCCGCCTTCCGGCACATCCCCGTACGACGTGCGGACTGGCACCTCCTCGGTTTCACTTGGGAGCACAAATTCTACTACGACGTTGTCCTCGGCTTCGGCTGCCGATCTGCACCATACATCTTCAACCTCTTCGCTGAAGCGTTGCACTGGATTTTGGAGCACAACCTCCCCGCTTTCGTGCGTCATTACCTTGATGACTTCCTGAAAGTATTTGCACCCGACGTGCCTCGCGACCGGGTTCAGCACGCTTTGGAGTGGGCCCTAGCCCTTGGCAACCAGCTGGGGCTCCACTTCCAGCCGCTGAAAGTGCTCGGGCCGGAGACGGCACTTGAGTTCCTGGGCATCGAACTCGACACCGTCAAGATGGAAGCCCGTCTTCCTCTTGACAAGCTCGCTTACCTCCAGGAACTCCTTCTCTCTTGGTCGCACCGCAGGCACGCACAGCTTCGCGACATCCAGGAACTAACCGGCTTCCTGCAGTTCGCGTCACAGGTCATCCCGACGTCGCGCGCCTTCCTGCGCGGGCTCTACGATTTCGAAGCGGAGTTCCCAACTCCCTTCACGCGTCGCCGCCTTTCCAAAGCAGCACGGCGCGACATCGCGTGGTGGACCGCGTTCGCGTCAGAGTGGAACGGCATCCATCTCATCACTCCTACACGCCCCACCGTCCACATCTACACGGATGCCAGCGGCACGAAGGGGCTTGGGGGCCACTTCGAGTCAAATTGGTTCGCTGTCCGATGCCCACGGCGTCACCGCGCGCATCACATACAGGTTAAAGAGATGCTGGCTGTCGTGCACGCCATCCTCTGCTGGGGTGAACGGCTCTCGGGCCTGCACGTCGTCTTCCACGTCGACAACGAGGCCGTTCACAACGCTATTGCCAACTTCTCCATCAGGTCGACGCCAACAATGGAGCTCGTTCGCCAATTTCTAGCCCTCGCATGCCGGCTCGATTTTACTTTCTCATCTGTCTGGTTATCTTCTTCCGAAAACGCGATCGCTGACGCTGCCTCTCGTTTTTCTTTCACGCGCATGTTCGATCTCGCCCCCTACCTCAACCGACAGCCGTCCTCCAAACGCCTCCGGATTGGTGGTACGAACAGTACCCAATGTGGCCCAAGACCGTCTCATTTTACCTTTGGCACGGGCTCGCGTCAACCACTCGGCGCACGTACTCCACCGGACAGCGGTCCTTCATTAACTTTACCAAGCTCCACAGCTTGTATAACGTCGACGGTGCCATCCTTCCCGCGACACAGCCCGCCGTCATGTCTTGGGTTGCCAGTCTCGGCGGCAAAGTGCAACCCAAAACAATTAAGGCATACCTCTCCGCCGTTCGTTCCCTCCACGTCGACGCTGATCTCCCCTTCTCCATTTGCGAGTCCCCGGTCGTGCAGCGCCTCATACGCGGCATCAAGCGTTTCCATGGCGAGAAGGACCGAAAGCCCGTCCAGCCCATCACCCGTTCCATCCTCCTCGCCATTCTCGCACAGCTTCAGCCAGGTGTTATCCCTGGCCACACCACCCTCTACGCCGCGTTCTGTCTCGCGTACGCCGGACTCCTTCGATCAGGAGAAATCACCGTTGGCTCGGGGAAGGATGCCAGTCTCAATCTCACCCGCGACGCGATCCAATTCTTTCCTGACTTTGACAACTGTACGCACATCTGCGTCACCCTCCCCGGCTCCAAGAACGACCCCTTCCGCAAGGGAATCACGATCACCGTGGCCGCCGCACCTGGGCATGCATCATGCCCCGTCACCGCTGTCAAACGCCTCTTCACCGAGCTCCCACGCGCCGCCAATGCCCCACTCTTCGAAGGCACGGACGGCAAGCCCCTGCACTATAAAGCTTTCGTCGGAGGCCTCCGGAATGCGCTCGACGCTGCCGGACTAAATCCCGCCGGTTTCGCTGGCCACAGCTTTCGTCGCGGCGCCGCTTCCGAAGCCGCGGCCGCGGGTTATAGTGACTACGAAATCCAACTACTCGGCCGCTGGCGCAGCGATTCTTACAAGCTCTACATCGAAAACCCCATATCCCGAATCCTTTATTTATCACACCAACTCCACATGGCTCATCCACACTCCGTCCCTTTCGAGCCTCCAGCCCTTCGGAACTTCACCCCCTTGGCTTGAGTCTGATCCATGATCAGCTCGAGAGCTTCTGGACCCAAATATATCCATTTGATCCCAAAACGCTCTCTCCCTCCCTCTCGACCTCTTCCTTCTCGGTCTTCGCGACGAAGGCTAATGGGAGGGCAATGTGGGGAGGTGTTGTCATTGCCCGTCGTTAGCAAACAAGCCACGACCAGACTCGATACGCGCCGCGTAGTCGCGACGCGACTGCGCCCCCCCTTTCGCGTCCTTGTTTCTTACTCACCTTGTTCAACCGCTCCCGAACATTCATAGTATCTCCTATTTCCTTCTCCATTTATTCTTCTTATATTCCGCACAGTATATATATGCCTGCGAGCTGCAGCAGTAGACATCCGCGTCTCACACTGCGCTCGCAGGTAAGCACCCACTTCCACCTACTCTTATCCGCGTCTCACACTGCGCTCGCAGTTCATCTAGATCACTGTCGTCGCATACGATTTTGACCCACCCTCCGTCCCTATTCCAATTTCTCATTTTCATTCTACCTAGCTACCTAGTACTTACATTACATATCGTCCGTCGTAGCTGGCTTGAGTCTGATCCATGATCAGCTCGAGAGCTTCTGGACCCAAATATATCCATTTGATCCCAAAACGCTCTCTCCCTCCCTCTCGACCTCTTCCTTCTCGGTCTTCGCGACGAAGGCTAATAAAGATCTGAAGCAAATCAGCAGATAAATAGCCTACGTGGAAGGTTGCTTACACACTTGAACAGACAGGGCACCGAAGAGGCCCCAAGCGAGGAGATTGCACATAAGCTAAACATGGATATGAATATGTGCGGTAGAACATCATATTCTCGATGGATTACCAGTGGTGCCGTCCTACGCCTTGTCAGCAGCTACGAAGCTTTCAAAAGGAATGGCACGAACAGTTGAACAATTTGGAACCCGGGAGGAGGGGTCAATGGCAAAGCCTGAGGATCCATGGTCCTGAACGATACTCCGGATCGTAGGGGTTAAGATGAAGCTGTTATCTGAACGGGGGATTTAAGTATGCTTCAGTGCATCTCACGCTGAATTTAGATTGATGACAAAAATCATCGGACCAGGTACAGGTACACAGCGGGAGAAACGCCACCACCATCGTAGGATATTTTCAGCTAGATGGCGTTACGTCCACGAGCGAGAGAAACATGATTTCACTAAGACAGGATGTCTCACGGCTCTTCCGGCTCAAGCTCTTCCGACTGATCCCGGCTGGGAAGGAAATTCAATTGGCAAAGACGCACGCAAGTAACCACTCAAGTCCGATTCTGAGCTGGGTACTCATTGTACGGCGGACGGGTCGGGAGCGTTGCCTAGATACGGCGGTGTTCTGTAGAACCATTTCTGATTTTAGGAGGTTTAAGATGCCGCGATGCCGAAGATGCGGACACCGCTCTTGGCCGACGGAATGATCAAAGACGATCAGACTCGTAATCACTGTACCATTTCCAGTACACCTGGATGCTACGTGGCGAATAAGACTGCGCCACCATCTTCGCTCTGTTGCACTCACCAATTTTATTGCGGACGAATCTGATTGTCGAAGCTGTAGCTGTCAACAAATGCGGATACGTCTTTTGGTCGACGACTCGACGGATCTCTGTTGTGATCTTCATATTCGCAATTAACCAACGTAAATAACGCTTTCCCATTTTGAACCTTGAAATTCATTCTTGGATTCATGGGATACTTGTGGGAATATGTACCCAGGTCAGCACATGGGGATCCGTGGATTACCCGCGCTCGTGGGATGCATGAGTGCGTGTTGGGATTTCCCTGGGGTGTTTGCCTGGATACATCTGTTCTCTGCTGAATGGACGGGAAGCAAGGGTTGGGAACTGAAACCGCGGTAGGATCAAGTTTCGGACTGTATTCTTATGACGTCCCAATCTATGTAATTGAACAGCCCCCAAATTAAGACGTCACCATGATGGACTCACACAGGATCTGCCCATGTTCGATTGAGAACATCAGTCTTTCGTGTTGGAACAAGAGGCGGTGTTTGTAACATTTCTTCCGCCACTCTATTAGTGCCGGCATCAAGAGACGCTTGGCCGGGTGGCCCGCGGCACCCGAGCGTCGCCATTATTGGGGTGAGCAAGAGCCAACTTGAAGTTCGGGTCAGAATAGCAGTTTGCGAATCACATCGAGGAGAGATAGATAGATTAGAGTCGTTGACGGGCGGGGAGAAGAAGATGTAGATGCAACGGTGCCAATGGCCGGGAGACTGATGGAAAGATTCAGCGGCGTTAAAGACCGCCCACAATGGAACTTCGTCTTGCCATCCGCAGACTATTTATAATTCTTTTCCCACGAGAATGTAATGCGGTCTTAATGCTGACGGCATCATCTCCCTCGTATCTCCCTCGCCCTCTCTCTGCTTCGTCTCCTTTCCTCTGTATTCCGGATGAGCAAGAAGAACATCCTCATCACCGGAGCTACAGGTCTCCAAGGCCGCGCGCTCATTCAGGCGCTCCAGAAATCCAAGGGAGAGCCCGGCGTGGGGCCGGAATCAGAAAGCTTCCACGTCTTGGCGCTTACACGGACGGCCAGCTCCCCGGCGGCGCAGGACCTGGCGGCCGCGCACCCGGGGCTCGTCACGCTTGTGCAGGGCGATCTGGAGTCGGCCGAGGCGATCCGGAAGATATTCGAGGACGCCAAAGCAGAGTCTGGCGGGATCTGGGGTGTGTTCTGTGTCCTCGCGTTCCCCGGGCTCGGTGCAAATGCAGACGGAGTGGAGAAGCAGGGGAAGGTGAGCACAGAGTACATCGAGGGGGCTCGTCTGATGTGGTGCAGATCGTGGCAGACATGGCGCTGGAATACGGCGTATCGGCGTTCGTATTCTCCTCAGCAGAACGCGGGGGCGAGTATTATGATGACAATTTTGAGCTGGACGGCCGCGCAAAGGTCATGATTGAGCGACACATCCGCGCGCTCGGCGAGAAGGGACTTCCGTGGACGTGCGTGGGCCATTGTACCGACGCAGGGAGCCTCCGTAACTGACAGTGGAGCCAGATTCCTGCGCCCGGGGTTTTTTATGGAGAATTATGATGGCTTACTTGGAGCAATTGCCGTCGGCGTCCTCAAGTATGGCTTGAAGCCGACGACGACCAATCGAATGGTCGTAAGTCCTCAGTTTTCCTCCAAGCTTCTAATAATAGTATCGCAGGCTGTGGACGATATAGGCGATGTTGCTGCTGCGGTTTTTAGGGTCAGATATAGTTTTCATATCAGCAGTGATCTTATACTCTGCACAGGACCCGAGCAAATACGCATCGCAAATTTTGATCGTGTCCGGAGAAGGTATTTTCAGGCGTCTATATCGAGGCGAGCGAGGTTAACGGCGGATAGTTACGACAATGAGTCAACAGGAAGAGTCGTACCAAAAAGCTACAGGCAAGCAGCTCCCCTCAATTCCAAAGCTGCTCGCGCGTATAGTGATTGCATTGAATGCCCATACAAAAGAGCTGTGAGCAGCCTCTTTCACGCCTAGCCGCTTGCTTACCGCGCCATAGTCTTGCAGATCTTGAGCGCAAGCATGACGCACGGGAGACGGGAAAGTGCCCCGAAGTCGTAGACCAGACCGCCGCCGCAAAGGAAGCACACCCGGCGATGCGGACGCTCTACGCATGGGCGCAACAGCGGGCTGGGCAGGGCGCGGTGCAGAAGAAGAATTGGAATAAGCTTTCAGTGTTCAGTATACTGACCGGCAGGCAGTAGCATATCATGAATCACGATAGGGAGCTTGGCTAGGCTGTCCGATTTTTCCGAAACTATTTATGCCTTTCAGCACGAAATGTATAATATAAGCACCTGGTTTGCGTTCCACCGTTGAGGTTGTGCTTTGCCGAACCTAGCCGAGATCATAGATTGATGGGTGGTTGCCGACAAATGAACCCCCTAAAGGTCTCTAAAGACTAGTACTCGTTGACTCTCCGCCTCGGACATCAGAAATGGAGAGCCTTGCTGCCTTCATCCCTTAGTCGAGGCTGAACTGATTTAACTCACTATCTGGGGAGAAAGTCGTCGTGGATTATTGTCGACGCGTTCACTCACGACGATGGCCGGCTCGGATCATCTCAGGCCGGAGCAGTAGATTCGGTCTGGACTGGAGTTTTTCGTGTAATCTCTCTGATTGATTTGACAACTCATTCAACCCTCTAGTTAGGCAACAGGTTGTGGACCACTATGGTTGCTATGAGCGTGATGCCACCTTCAAGAGACAGACAGAGGTTCGATTGGGAGTCGGACTCCTCCCAACGAAGAAGTCCGGATTTTCCCTTCAGTTCATCCAAAATCCATCTCGCTAATTTACTCGGCGACTAAGTATTCAACCCGCTAGCAAACATATCACAACAGTAGCCGGCGATGGCATTGGGCCGGAGATTTAAGATTTTCTGAGTTCGATAGTTTCAACGGGTTAATTCTGATTCTTGGATGCTCAGGGATCTGACTCTGATTTGCAAATACACCGGCAAATAAAGTCTGTCGTGGATAGTTTCCCAGTGCGACCCGCACTTTTAAATGCTGAAATTCCGACCTAGATCATTCACCGGGTGGGAAGGTTCCCTCGCCGCACCGCGAGATGTCGCTACATCCGTCACGTAGCATTCAGTTAGAGTTTCGCATAGAGAATCGTCGATTATGACGCAGGATTCGCAAACCAGCCTTGGCATCTGGAAACAGTGATGTGTCGACAGAATCCCTTTGTATCGCATTTGAGGGTTCACCGCTGAGGAGCCTTGAGCCTTGAAGGTCGCCGCACAGAGGAAGCCGAGAGAGAGGACTTCACGGGACGGATACATATACATTGTCATGAATTACAAATGGAGTCAAACACAGGCACTAAGATTGGAGTCCTGCGAAACTATCAGCAGAGCTCATTGTCGTCGTGAGAAGACTAACTTACACCCATGTGCTTCATTTCAACACGATCATGCGAAGTTTCATCCAACCAAACCTCCCGATTGATTGTGACGACAGGTGCAGCACTAGCTGTGCTAGTCTCCATATGACGGAGAAAGCTAGGGGTCGATAGGATATCCGCGGACGCCGCATCAGTCCCGCGACCGCCGACAATTTGGCAACGTGAATTCAAAACCACCAGGATGCAGTTGGCGTAAAGCCTCGGCATGGGACCACCCGAAGCTATGTAGTACAACCGGCCAGGAAAGGCAAAGATGTCGGAAAAAAGCCAAATGACTTGCAACGGCCTGAATCAGCTTGTGACCTTGAGACAGCTTGAGAGTGATTGCAACCCACTCAGCCACGCCTTCGAGGCGCTCTCAAGCCGCTGCAAGACATACAGGACTCGCAAGGACTCCGAAGCCGTGGGAAGGCACACCTGTCTTTAGACGATTTGGGGGAGATTTTATTTTCCCGCTAGTTAGTACCCAGAATTAAAAGGGGAGATGTAGTCAACATTACTGTGCACACGGACCCATATCCTCGTCTTCGGTTGAGTCTCACCGGGGTTATTTCCAGATTGCCGAGAGGTGCGGAGCTGGGTGGAGCGTCAACCCGGTGGCTCGAGCAAGGTGCATAACTCTGTTCATGCCCTTCAAAATTTTACCCATATACACATGTGCGGTTGAATAGTACTTACTCGAAAACTACTACAATAATAATACTATTAATGACTTTCGTAATTTACTGAGTTGCTACCTTACTTACTGCCTTAAATGTGGTACTCGGGAAATTTGGATAGAAAGAGAGCCCGGGAGGCAGAAATTTTGTTATTCCTGGCATTTGACCCCGGCACCTTGAGAGAGCTTGGGAGTCACAGCGTGTCTTGGAAGAGCTTGCGGATTTCTTACCTCTGTGCTGCAAGCCACTTAAAACCATATGACCTTGCGGCGTCTTGGGACGCGTTCCAGGATGTTTCAAGCTGATCAAGATTTTTCCGACAGAAGAGGATAAGATTCGTGACCGCTAGCAAAGCTGCGTCAAATCAGTTGGGATCTCTGTGCCAGTCAACGTCTCAGCGAACAATGCGCACCTGTTAATGTGCCCGTCTCTATCGTTAATCGAATTACTTTGGAAACTAACGCGCGGGTCTGGCGGAAGCCAGTGACTTGCGCCGACAACTTTAACTGAATTCGAAAGAAATCCGACCTTCGTTAGGGACAAACTCACATAGTATGTCATGGAAACAGCAATGACGATGTCGCTTAACGCTGAGGCTCCGTACCACACCTGGTATATGACTTAGTAAAGACCAGTTTCTTCCCCGGTACTGCGCACATACCCCCATAGCTGCGAAGATATTTGCAGTGTTCAGGAGCGCAAAATCGCCGGCTGGGGATAGGTGAGCACAAATCTGGGGCAACGGAATGTCGCACCTTTCAATATAAAGGCGCCAGCCAAGAATGCACCAATATTGCAAGCTAGCGACAACTGCGGTTCGGGTGTGAATAGACGATGATATATCGGAGGCCGACGCACTATGACGATTAAGACGGGAACGAACCAGGATTTCGACAGCACATAAACGCGGTATGCATAGAATGATTGCCCGATTAAAGCAACTATGAATGGAGGCAACGTCAGTGTTGAACAAATCAATTGAGGACGTATGTTACCTAGTCCACTCATGATGGGAACATCCAGCCAGTCGAGGTGTATCTTCCCGAGAACCGAGACGTCGGCAAAACCGTAACCGAACATTGCGAATACGTCGTGAGTGATTAAAGTCATTGCCACTAACTCGATGGCGTATACGGTATACACGAGGCACTTGGTGGAGAGCCTGTCGTCGGGGAAAGCGTGATAATAGAGATCTAAGGCACTTTGATATATATATGCAAGGACAAGGTAGAAGACGGCTTACACAGTTGAACGCACAGGGCGCCGAAAAGGCCCCATTGCAAGAGAGCGGACACGAGCTACGCATGGAGATCAGCTCGGCGGCAGAATAAAATATCAAATGCAGCACCCGTGGTCCTGAGCTACGCATAATCAGCTGCGAAGTAATCCTACAACAGGAATGGCACGAACATCTCGACGATCTGCAACCCAGGGGGTACGGCTGAAACAACAGCGTCCATGGCGCTGAACGATATTCGGTGGGGCCTGAGAGAGTGCTAAGTTCGTGTGGGCCCAGCTGTCGATTTACTTAAGTATGGCTTGAGCCAGTCTCACGATAAGTCTGGTTGTCATGATCGCCACGGAACATCTTGTACTAAATGAGCAGGCGACATCAGAAAGATGGAGAGGTCCTCATTATATTGGGACTCACAACGAGATATTCAACCGAATTCCCGGGTCAGCCATGAGAAAGATGCTTGACATGAGAGAGGACAGCGATACCTCCGGCGAGGGGAGCGGAGGCCAGAGGGCCAGCGAGGTCCCTTTGCGGTCGCTGGAGCTGTCTGCAGCCGATTCATTGGAGTCCGTATGATGCGGAATTTACTTGATCATGAGAGCATCAGAGATTGCTGGTTTGTAGGAGAAGGTGCGGCAATCAAGCCAGTCAGAGATTTTCAGCTCCATGGGTGTACTGTAAGGTTGAGTATTGCATGCTTTCGCTGAGCCGCAGACCTTCCGCGGTTCCGTCCTAGCTATACAGCATCGGATGAAAGTAGTATTGACTGACCTTCATCTTCTTTTGGGTCCTCCGCAGACACTCTGTGGGCTGCGGAATGCACTTCCGGCGAGGTCGGAAGTTAGGCAACCCCCGACCGAATCTCCCCTTTCTGAATGACACAGAAAGATGGATGTTCCGTTGCCCTGGGAACCCACCTAGCCCACCATAATAGGTCGTCCAGTCTTCGATTGCGCACTACAACCGACCACTCCAAGAGAATACAAAGCAAGATCTCCTGAGCAATTACGCTCCGAGATCATTGGCATTTGACCACTCCCAAGCGTATCCCGTATACAGTCGATTAGTCATCCCATGAGAGAGCCTTCGACGACGGAGGTGGGTGGAAGCGGCAACAGCTCTCGTCGGATTTTCTTATTCGTCACCTATATAGCTCCCAGTATCAAGCTATGGTTCAGAATTTTGCTATATTCCGGGCGACACTCCGGGTCCGTTGATTGACGTGAGAGTTCGGTTCAGAGATAGCATGATACACATGAGGAGGTGAGATGGATGCGTCGTCCATGGACTGGGAGAAGCTGTAGACGACAAGACTCAGCGTCTAACGAATGTCGATTGTCGCCCGCAGAACCGGATTCAGAACTTCCGCCACCGATGGACTCGAGCAAAGCACGAATCCAATTGAAGTAGGTCTGTCCTCAGGGTTCAACTTCGTCCGCAAGACGCTCGGGAGCAGAATCGAAGGCTAGACCATATCGCCCAGAAAAAGAGTATTGGTCGACTGTGGCAGAAGACGCCAACGGTGTCAACACGCCGCATGGAAAATCTTCAGCCGCATGGTGTTTCATTGCCTGGGAGTTTTCTCGGCAAGATGGGCAGTCGCGAACCTTCGTAGCCAAGTTCGCCACACAGCATCCAGATTGTGATGTAATCCCAACATGACGATCATGGCGGAGATTTGAAAACCGTCTTTGCTACCTAAAGTTCCTGGTAGCGAAGATTTTTCGCTGAAGTTTACCAGCCACGCTCGCGAGGTCAGCGTCTGTTCCTTTTCACGTTATCCAGGGGGTTAGGCGACGAACTTGGGCCGCATTTTCGACACCGAAACGCCATAGTCTTGAGGTTAAGCTTAGCCTGACAGTGGTCGCAACAGAAGGAACAGTGATTGGAGATATCTAAGTAGATGTCGTTGTCACGCGTGGCCGATCTATGGTGGAAGCCACAGATGGCTCCTCGGGGTGGGGGATCAGTTCAGCGAGATTCCAGTTGCCAGGAGCAGAAGACAACCGAACTGGAAGACTCGAGAGTACCAAGGTTCTGAAGTTCAAGTCGTAAGAACTGGCGGCGACGCGGGATGATGCCACACAGGGCGGCTTGACGGTGGCAGAAACAAAAGTGCCCAGCCGTTCCGGGTTGAGCGAAAACATGAACTTAGGTGGATGACCGACAGCAAAAAGCCAAGACGACTGCAGGACTTGGGACGTTCGGCGTAGGTCGGAATTGATGGAATCAGTCACACAACGTCCCGCACGTGGCGGTCACAAACCTTGACTTAACTTTTGAATATTTTCCGTTTGGGGAGAGTATATTGCGAAGTATACTGAATGATAAAGAGACCACAAAGAGATGAAGCGAGGTACGAGCTTCGTGTTGAAGCATCCGTCTATGAGAGACTAGCTTGATGGCAATTTAGTCGCAGTTGAAAAGGTTTGTAGAAGTCATTGACAGGATTCGTTACAGGCGAGGAGAGACTCAGTGCGAAGAACGAAGGAAAATTCCAACCAGATTCAAACAGAAGCGCTCAGGTCGGTGTGGTGGCGGCGGAAGCCGCCAGAGGAGGCTGTGCAGGCGCGTGGGCGCACGTTTGGGCGTAGTTAGACCTTGTTTGTAGCGTTGGTCAGCATCACATTGGTTGGTCTCGTCCACGGAGGTTGTCCGTGAGTGTGATCGCCGCGCACAGCCCCAGAGGAGATCCCCGCCCACTCCATTGTGGTGTTGAGCGTGGGATTCGTCTCCACGCCGCCGATCGGCCCAGATCTCACCAGATTTCGTCACCCACAGTTTTTTTCCGCCACCGTCACAGTAGCTTTCTTCCGCCTTCCCTCGCGCATCGAGCATCCCCGCGCATTTGAGCACCCGAGCACCGCGCACCCGAGCACTACGCACCGCGGAAATTACTTGATCTGGCGCCACCATCTGTCCCATCTGCACGTACCCTTTCTCTTCGACCTCGAGACGACTCCGGCAACGTAGCGCGCCCATCCGCCACCAAAGCACCCCCTCGCGTCCCCGCACCCACCAGGCGTACCGTATCGGCCCCTGCATCCCCGGAGCAGCCGTCGACACCACCGGGCACGGACAGAGAACCGCGCACAGGTCCCATCTATTCCAGGTCGCCGTGGACGCCACTGGCGGCAGACGAAGACCACGAGGCCCCTGACGCGCGGCTATTACCTTCCCCCGAGTTTGTGACACCGCCGCAGGCTCAGCCGAGAGAACCCCGCAAACCTCCCCCGCTTCCGCCGCGACGCGCACCACCTGTTGACGCCTCCAGCGCCCAACCCCGAGTTCCCTTCATCCCCTTCCCAAAGCTTACTCCCTCCCCACACCCCTCCCCCCGCACCCAAGCCCCGCGCACGACCGATGGTGGAGTTCTTCTCCTTCTCCGGCGAGCGCGCGAAGAAGGACGAGATGTCCGCCGCCAACTTCATCAAAGGCTGATGTCATGTTCCGTAGCGCGGGCACGACGGCAGACGCCGACAAGCTGCTGCAGGTCTCCGACCACCTCGACGCCGGGTCTCCGGCGGAGAAGTGGTTCATCGCGCTCATGGACGATCCCGCAAAACCCAAGCCCGCTACGGACTGGGCCGCCTTCTGCGCCGCCTTCAA